>CM070532.1:22840000-23440000 GCA_036346145.1 Olyra latifolia
TTTGAAACATAACTTTTTTAGGATGGCTAATACCTATTCCACCCAACAATCAAAGCTACAGTCCATAAAAACTCAACCTTTTTTTTTCAAAGCCTAAGTCATGAATCGGGCAAAATATGAAATTTTCGATCCATGGATAAACCGTGTGGGCTACTTGGATGAGTTGATTCTAGATGTGCTTTTACATGAATTGTGATGTTAAAGCATAGAAGAAACTCAATTAAAACGAGAGGATGAGATTTCCAAGGATTCAAGTTAAGAACACCCAAGAATAAAACCTAAACACACCGAAGATAAAAGAGTACGAAATTTAAACCATGAGTTGAAGCCTTCTTGATGATTAACAAGGAATGATTACAGCAGAATGATTGGGGATGATCAACACAAACCCATCTCCAACAAACTTCGAGTGATTTGTCTAAACCTATCTCCCTCAAGGCTCAATAAAAGCCTCTCTAATCCACTCAAAATCCTCACCTTATCTCTAAGGTCATGAACCCCTTATATAGTGGAGGCTCAACTAGCCATCCCACTTAGGGTTTTCTCTCATTACATATGGGCTCACCAAAAACTCGTTAACACACTAAGCTTTCTCTCTCACGAAGCATGGTTGTCAAAGCGGGTTATATAAGACACCTTGTAACCTGTTTTGATCTAACTTCCTATCCAAGATGATCGATGACCTAAACCACTTATCCTTGCACCGCGGTTTCTCCAAAACCACCGTTTATCGCTTTCGTGATCGCCAAATTTGCCACGCGTCCAACTCCCCTTGGACCAAACTAACATGCACACCTTGAAACTTTATTCTCCAATCAACCTCGTTGATGTGCCTAGACCTGGTTCTGATCGACTCCCGCGAACCCTTGATCACCTGGATCGTGGATCACCTATCCACGTCCTCGATCTTTCGTCGACATCAACCCACTCTAGTCACCTGAGCACATGAGAAAAGCAAACCATTTTCTGAAAACAAGTATCTCTCAAATTGATCCACACTAGTCCATAAACACCTGCACTACACTAAACCATCATAAAAATAACATAAAGCACATGCCAAACCAAAACACTTAGAAATTCTAACATAAATGACCACAAACACTTAAGTCCTTACACAGCAGTGGACTTCAACAATTTTTATGAATTTTTTGGTTACTCAAATGCAAAAGTTGTCCAAATAAAAAGATGCGTCATGAATTCTCTATAACTTTCATATATAACACTTAATTTTATGAGTACGGGAAGGCCTTCAAAATTACAGAAAACCGCGAGCTGCGCGCCCTGATTTAGCACAAACGCCCCTGTCTGCTATCAACTACACCGGCCGGACTAGGGTCCAGAGAGCCCTGGTCTGCCACAACATTGTGCTGGAGGCACTGGACCTCAGGCTGGATCACTCCTCTAAAAATTCTAATTTTGATTCAAATGCCCTCTAAATTAGAACTTGCAAACATGGATCAATAAGCACAAGTTCAAACACACACAAAAAAGTCAATACCTCATTATATGATCTCAGAGTTAATCATGCCATGTGACAATGTGCACCTCCCTTGTCTCTTTCACTAGGCCTTATCTGTTGACAGTTGTTACTTTCACCACTAATTTAGAGGGAGTACCTACATAACGATATACCGTTAGCGAGTATCATGGAGTGTGAAACTCCATGATAATACCAATGATACTTGCTATACATAATTATCACGTAATATTATGTAGCCTTGTGCCATGTGAAATCCATAGTACTTGATGATACATGCTATATAGCGTTTTATAGTATTTCTGTAAAACCCAAGGTTCCACATGTACAATCTGCGCTTTAACCCAATCCTACTTGTCTGAAAAGGGGGGAATTTATGCATCGTGAACCACTTGGTCCAACTAATCCTAGTAGATGTCCAATTCAGAGGCTTGTTTACGGTTTCATTTGCACATTAATTCGATTTATGGACTATGACATACTGGCTTTCGGACATGCAGAGCCTGATCTTGTAAGTGGCAGCTAGACCAAGATTTCGATGTGGAATGCTGAGTTGGATTGATGCTGACTGGGCCCCAGCCCCTTGCCCTACTCGACTACTGGGCTTGATTGATCAAGAAAAGTAGAAGTTGCGTTGTGTTGCTGTGATGTGAGGTCACGAGCAAAATGCGGTAAATTCAAGGCCACATCTCCTCGTTCTACCACAATCTCAGATCGTCTTCACGCCACGAAAACTGTGGTGGTGGTGGCAATAGGCTCTGATCCTGGCCGTCCGATTTCGAGAGGGCGGTCAGGGATCGTCCTCTCCACGCCTTGTTTTGAAATATTCCACGCGGCGAGTGTTCTCTCGTGATTGAGACTAGTGACATTAACCTTTTCTTTTATTATCTTTCATGTGTAGATTTTCTCATCTTCAGAATAGTCGATTTGAAGCTGACCTTTAGATTTGCTCTTCTCCACCATCGCCACCGTCGGGTTAGGGTTCACCATGCCTCCTTCCCTGACTTAAAGGGAGGCCAGGGTAGCGGAGGAGGCCCGGCAGTGGACCGGGATGGTGGCAGGGCAGCGAGTCGGCGGCGATGCCACCTCAACTGCAAGATGGGAGGTGGGCGATGGGTGAGGGTTGGCCGGTGAATCGACGAGAAAACGGTGAGTCATTATGAAGAGGTGGGAGGTGGAGACGAAGATGGATCTAGCAACGGGAACCACCGGAAACAAGAAAAGAGGGCAGAGCGGGGGCGCCTCGCCGGAAAGGAAGAAGAAAACGCTAGAGAGAGAACAAAGAAACATTGGCACCTGAGGAGAAAGGAGGTTTGGTTGCGCGAGGAGGAACTCTTGTGGCAGCAGAGACTGGTGTCGGTGGTAATGGCCTGTGGAACAGTGGAGGGGTGAGCTGAGAAAGAGCACTAGCAGTTGTGGCATATGGGAAAGAAGAGGGGAGGAGAGGTAGGGTTTGGAGAGATGGGGTTTTATGTGGGAAACGAAGGGAAGATTCATACCGTCAGATCAAAATTTGATATTTGATGGTTAAAAAAAACCAATTGAGATTTCATAAAAGATCACATGCTTGATACATTTTTCTTCACTGTTATCTTAAAAATTTATTCGTGAGACAGACAAACATTTTCTTAAAAAGATCACATGCTTGAATGTTTGAACAATACTTCAGTTATCTTGATCGACAGTGTCACTTATGCCACAGTTTAGATTCCACGTATCCATTCCACATTTCCACCGCAATTTCCTAGCGCCTTAGCTCGATTGGTGCGTAGCAGCTATCGCCAATCATGGCCATTCGATTTCATGAGAACGGTTCGTGATCATATCGTTCTCCACCCTATTTTAAAAATATTTCGCGCTAAAGGATTTCTCTAAAACAAACTTGGCCATAGCTTTCACCATATTTTCCGCCTTCCTTTTTATTGGAAAATCAATTGCACTACTAGATGTTGCAACATATTGAATATATTCTTTATCTTTATCTTTAAATCTTGTAAAAAAAAATGAAGGAGCGATTGTTCAGAAGATAATAATCTTAGCTCCTTTATTGCGGATTAAGATCCTGTGACATTAGAGGGTAACATCACATCATGACATTTCTTGAATCTCAACTGTTAGGTAGAGAATTATTGGTTCAGATTAGATTGAAAAAACTATTTTTTTGCTACAATATTTTCAAGTGTCTTATCGCAGTACTCGATAATTTAAACCTATAATTCTTAATTCAAAGACGAAATTAACGTCATGGTATAACATTGTCATGTAATGTCAGATATACGAATCCCTTATCTCCTAGATGTTGCATCGTTCTAGGAACCTATTTAGATTAGACAGTTCTTGCCGCTTTACCTCTATTGTTAAAAAAAGTATATTGTAGTGAGTGGTATCACACTTTATTAAAATTATCTATCATATGTCATCACATAAAAGCCGATAAGATTACTCACTATATGTTATCTCGCATAGACTCTTGTTTTAATTATGTTGTTGCCCATCGAGTTTTTTGAACTAGCGCATAGACCCTCGATTTTCTTTCATTTGCATCCACTGAGTTTTCTAATTTTGTGAAGAGGTGTCTGATTTTTTTAGTTCTTTCTCGTAGCGAAGCACAAGCACCATACTAGTTTGCTTAATTTAGTTGTTTATCTTTTTTTTAACACTTTGAACTTACACTGTTTCTCAAAAATATCATGGTCACAAGTGGAGCATTCTTAAATTCGGCTTCGATTATCAGGTTCGGCTTTTCAAAGCCATTGTTCAAAAAGGCCAAAGTTCAATTTCAGCAAATAATCAAATAATTTTAGCACTAGAGAACACCTTTTAGAATTAGGAAATTTTTTTCCAAACACATTTATTAAAGAGTAAATTACACCGTAGGATCTAACGTTGTCTCAAACGTCCGATTGGGTCCTAGAATGCAAAAATTGAATGTTTCAGTACCTAAAGTTATGAGTTCACATCATGTTCAATCCAATTTTTTTTTTGTATTTGAGCCCTTCTATCCATTTTTTCTCACATTTCGGCCCTCACCACCCCTCTTCTATATGTGTTGACTCCTCCCTCTTCCCCTGGCTCCATTCCAGTCCGGCAGCCTGGCCACCTCCCCGTCGGTTCTTTCTTCTCCTCCCTTCCCTGCCAACCTCCTCCACCAATCCTTCTTCGGCATGGTGGCGATTAGTGGATAGAGCGAGTACGACGTTGCCATGATGCACCACCTTCCCCATGCACCGTGATCTCGGTCTCCTTTGTCATGGTGCTCACCTCTTCATAGTGAGTTAGGGCATGGTGATGGCAACCTTCTGATGACGTGGATGATGGAGGATGGCCACATGGCTGCGTAACTACCCTTACACCTCTACTCTTCCTTCTCTCTCTCCACCAAGTTGGCTCAGCTCTCTCTCTCCCTCCACTGAAGCTCCTCGACGACGATCTTCCTCACGTGGGTCTCCATGGTAGCATGGCCATCCTAGGTGGCGACTGTGTAGTTCGATCTATCTGTTCGAGGGTGGTATCGAGGTGGAGTCCAGAATTGGAGGCGACATGGCTAACGGCCCGATGGAGACAGAGGTGGCGGTGAGCTCTGGGACGACAATGGCTCGACAGTGAAGATGCTGCTTGGTGATGGTGATGGAGACGGAGATGACAACGTCCTTGGTTGGTGTTGTCAGATCTGGCCGAAGAGAGGACGATCTTGGCAGCGATGACTTGGCAGATCAAGGCCAATGCACGTGGACGGCTAGAGCGAGATGGCACCAGGTTGAATGCCGACTGGTGGCAGCATGCAACGTTAACTCAACCGAAGAAAGAGAGAGTAGACACTACTAGAGAACTCACCTTTAGTACCGGTTCATAACTGGCTTTAGTACCGGTTTTTAAACCGGTACAAGCCATCCGGGACTGATGCTCAAGGAGCATCAGTCCCGGTTCTCTCACCCGGTACTGAATAGTACTAGGAAATGTTTAAAAATGTTAAGGATGTATGGGAGAAGCGGGACTTGAACCTACAACCTCGTGACTCTAGCCTCATCCTTCTAACCAACCCACCCACCATCGCGTACTGATATAGATAGAATATGCATTTCTTTTAAACTTTCCTGAAATGAGGCATCGATCTGGGTTAAATAACGAATCGGGACTAATGAGAGAACATCGATCGGTTAGGTATTCTGACGAGGACTAATTTATCCGTGCCTTGATCTTGGTTAAGTACCACGAACCGAGACTATCTTGAGGCATCGATCCGATTCGTGGCTCCAATCGGGACTCTTGCCTTGTACCCAATGAGCAGGATCGATGCTGCTTTATTAGTCTGGGTTTCAATCCAATCGATCTTGATGTCTTGCAGATGAAAGCTTCGGTTTTAGTAGTGAGAGGAAGAAGGGAGACAGAGACAGGGGAGGACCAAAATGTGGAATAAAAATAGGATATAAGGGTTCAAATACAAAATTAAAGCCAGATTAGATCAATATGAATCACTTAAAACAATTTTAGGGATACGAATCTGCAGTTTTTGCTTTTTATCTACTTGAACCCTGCTGACAGCTTTAGGCACCCATAATTTCCTCTTTATTAAAATTGTTCATGTGAAGCTAATGGTTGACCTAGACCATGTGATTACGTAGAAGCGAGCCAGCTTAATGACACTGCAAACCATCTGATAAACACACGATGTTCTTCGCTGTGGTCGGGGTGACGTGGCGCCAATAATTGCCGCGGGCCCACCCTACCACCCGGCCGATCTGACAAGCCCGAAAAATTCTCCATCCTACTCCGCACCAGAATTTTCCCCTAAAAACATGCCCTCCGCAGTCCATGACATGTGAGCCCGGTCAGCCTCCAAGCTACTAATTTCCCCATTTTTTAGTGGCGCGTTATAAGTGAAGTGAATTCTCCTCCTCCCACTCTCTCTCTCTTCGTTCCCTCTCGAGCTGTTTGATTCGATTCGGGCCACGCTCTGATCGCGGCTGCTATGCCATCGGCGGCGCTGGCTGTGGCGCCGGAGGCTTCGTCGCCGCCGGGGCGCTGCAAGCGGGTGCGCTCGCCGCTCTCCAACGGTGGCGCGGGCGCGGCCGGGGACTTCGAGCTGCGGCACTGGCGCACGCCGCCGAAGTGGCGGGCGCGGGCCGCGCCGGGGCAGTGGGCGCCGCCGGAGATCGAGATCCCGAACGACGAGGACGGCGGCGGCGGCGGAGGACATGGGTACACCAGCCTGCGGGATATACTGTCGTCGCCCGAGTACGCGGCGGGCTCGCCCGCGGGCTGCGGCGGCGGCAGCAGCTGCGGGGACATCCACATGATACGGCACCCGCTGGTGAAGCACGCCGCTTACGCGTACCTGCAGATGACGCCGTCCGCGAGGGAGGACCCCGGGCGGCGGCGCCCCCGCTGGCGCGGCCCGCTCTGCCGCCTCCTGCTCGGCTGCCTCAGCTTCATCGGGGCGCTCTTCCGGCCGTGACATCTCCGGTGCGCGCGAGGGAGCCGTGCGGTAGTTCTTGGCCGCACCGAGTTCTCTTCCATTTCTTCTCTTCTAGCTTGTTTTTCGAGGGCGCTTTTCTTCTAGCTTTTGTGTGATTAGAATTTTTTCATAGGATTTTCTGGCTTTGTTTGCGCTGTAAATCGTGTAAATATTTTGCTAGGATTAGGCACAGAGAGATATCATAGCAACAAGAGAGAAAAATGATTATTTTCATCACTGGTTAGCTGCACGAGGCTTCCTTGTTTTCCTATTTCTTTTTTTCTTTTAAATGGTTCCCAGCTGATGATTGATGCAATAATGCCAAGAAAAGAGAAATCAAGAACATGGTGGAAAAAAAGATTAATGGAAGAAAAAAAGAACATTTCTATCACCTCAAGTCAAGCATACATATCTGTTCACATTGGATTGATAGCTCAATTTTTCTATGTACTCAATCACTTCTTTTGCTTTCTTTGAATCATTCTATGTACACACAATCATATCCTAACAATGGTGTAACTTGCAAGAGCTGCTCCATCTCCTCTAGTAATGCTTGCCGTTCTGCGCTCGCCGGGGCCTGAGGTTGACGGCAGCGCGCAGGGCTTCGGCGACGACGGCGGCGTCAGGGTTGCTGTCGAGGATGGACTCCGGCGGCGGCGACGGCGGCCGGCGTTTGGTGGTGAAGGGGCTCCAGCCGGACTTCTTGCTCTTCTGCTGCACACGCAAAGAAAGACAGGAGGTAGCCATTGTCAACACCTGTGCTCAAACTGTCTCCAGGCGCAGTGCATTGCATCTCACGCATCGTGATTCGTGCACATGCCCATCTGGTGGGCACGTAGGCAGTAGGCTGTGTTCATGCGGATTTGCCGGAGCTCGACGTAAGCTTATTATACAGGACAGTCTTCGGACCACTCAACTACCAATCCACATGATACACCTTCATGGACGGTCCCCATAAAATAGTTCATACGACGCCTACACACACTGGACCACAGATTTTGTTCAGCTGTTGGCTGGACCGGCTGATCTAAAATGTTTAGATTCAAGAGCTTAGAAAATTGGCTTTGAGAGGTAGGAACGGTTTGTTCGACTAGGCTATGATAGCATCGTGAAGCAAACGGTTTCAAGATATCCGAGAAACAGCTTCAAGAAAACGAAGCGTTTGGCTAGGAGAAATGACCATAATCCATATCACATTCCGTAAACTAGTTCAAACATAATCTGTTTGATTTCTTTAGTCAACACCTTTTTTATTATAAAAGGGAGACACGCCTAAGGTCCTATTCTTGTCAGCTTATAAGGTCTTATTTGTCTTATTGGGATTAGGGCTTATTTTTGTTTAAAATAAAAATGATTTATTTTTTGAATCTTTTTTTTTCTATCTCAAAGACTTGTCTAAAACCTTTAAAACACAAGTTTAACAAAGCGGATCCGACTCTCGAGGTTATCTCGGGAAGCTCTCGAAGTTAAAAGAAAAGTCAAATAAATCAAATAAGACAAATAGATCAGACAAGATAACCTGATGAAAACAGGGCCTAAGTTTAACAGCGCAGATGGAGATTGATTGAGCATACATGGAAGAGTTAGGACAATGCTCGAAGAGGGCAGCATTGCAAAGTCAGGGTGTTGTTGCAGCATGACAGAAACGAGACAACACATTTGGTTTTGTGGCAGGGAATGGAATGGATGATCTGGCTGGCTCTTTGGCTCTTGTGCAGACAATACCCACGTTGTGCGCGCGACGGCTCTCCCTGTTACACTACAGCCGGTTGCGCGTCACTGTCCGGTGGGCCCAGGCCGGGTCGAGATCAGCGGGAGATGACAACGGCAGGGGCCGCATGGGCGAGCCATGAACATGGTTGAGATTGGAGAGAAGGAAGGAAGGAACAAGTCCTTGGCGGTTGGCACTGCCAATGGATGGATTGGATAACGCTCCTGTCTGCTTGTCGAAGTGGGGGCAGTGAGAGGGAGACCAAGAGATGAGTGACTTGGCGGGGCTGGGAATCGGCCTTTAGGGCATGTACAATAGTATAGACAGCTACAACTGCTGTTTATAACAGGTTGACATATCATTTATAGACAGCGTTATAGATAACCCATACAATGGTATAGACAACTCATTTATAAGTAAACAGCTTCTTCCCACACACAATCTATCTTGGTTTCCGTGCTAGAGTTGATTCTATATTAAGAGACGGCTCAATTCTCTATGCACCCTCTCTCTTATCCATATCATTTTTTGCCCTACATGACAAGACTTAGAGACAGCTGACATCGACCATTGTACATGCTCTTATGTGTGCTTCAGGTTGAAAAAGCGGGTAGTCACATATTGCTAGTGTCATTATTCACGGGAAATAAAAGCTCGGCTAAAGGAAAAGCAAGCAAACGAAGTGGCCCTAACTCTTAGAGGCTATCTCAGTAAGCTCTTAAAGTTAGAAGATAGGTCAAGTTGAGGAGAACGGGCTCAGAGAGAATTTTATTGAAAGCAAGAAAATTTCTCGGTAGCACTAAGGGACTAGTATTTTGGGTTTATGATCACAGAAGTTTTAACTATTTTTTCTTTCTTAAAAAAACTTGAGTAATTTGGACTCCTTTGGAGATGAAAACAGTTTTCGGATGGTAGAAGTAATTTTCGTAGGATTTCTGGTGGTAAATAGAAGTAGTTATTTGATTATGGTACTTCGCTTGCGAGCTTTCCCCCAGATTAATTACGTAGTGCCTGAAAGTGATCTTTAGCAGGGTGGACTTTTTTTTGGTACGACCTGATGGTGACATCAGTAGTTCTTGAATTGTGACACTACAGGTTTTTTATGTAGGATTGCTGAAGCGATGATATTAAAATTTGATCAACAAGAAATAAACCTATCCTGTATGCATAACAAATAGTCCTTTTAAATTTATAGTAATCTGATCATAAATTCTTCAGATTGTATAATGGATAGGAGATGAACTTAGACCAAACATAGACCACTTTGCATGAGAGAATGCATGGTCAATTTCCTTTCAGTAAAACTATACCCATTTACTCAAATAAACCACAGCTATAAAAGGAGAAATTTAGCCTACAAAATTATCTAGCAGGCAACTACCTCGTGGAGGAAAAATGGAAGAACCGGTCACGTGGAAAATGAAGTTCGATATAGTGCATGCTACTGGCAGAAAATTTTCATTACCTCTGCACTGGATCCTTCAGGTTTGTCGGAAACCACATAGCGCAGGACATCCATGAAGAAAGCTGTGCCTTTGTCAGCGAAATTCTTAACGTAGAAGCTAAGTAGCTGCCCAGATTTTGCCCTCAGATGCATTAATCTCTGCTCAATGTTTGGCTCATATTGCATCACAATGGGCCGAAGGAAGGTGTCATATACAACATCACTGCCCTACAGAAACAATTGTATTGGTGCAGATGTTACTTGCGCAGTTTTGAGAAATACAAAAGCTGGGAAACAAAATATGCTTTCTTACCTTTGTTTTGGGGTACCACAGGTAAACAAAGAAAGCTAGCTTAATTTCTCCGTACATTGGCATCCTGGAATGGATATTGAATAGCAGAAATGAGTAAATGAGTGGTGAATTTTAGAACAGGAAATAAAAGGCAAGCAAGAAGAATTGAACTGACCAAGAGATGACGCTTTCAAAGGCTATCACCATGGCCACAATAATCCTGGAGATATTCACAAACAGGAAAGTTTACAAGGAGTCGTTAGCCTGTGTTGTACTTGAAATTTACCATAACTTTGATAATAGACAAATTCTTTTCGTAGTGATGAAAAAAAGACAGAAGTAACCCTGCAAATGCCAACTTGATGATAAATAACCTAATGGCCCCAAAATTCCGATGAATTGTACAAAATACACCCCAGTATAAACACCTTACAGTCAGCAAGCTATTATTAACATAACCTTAGCAGATCACTTGAGTGCCAAATGCTTACACATACACTATTGAAGTTAGGGGCTGTTTGGTTTGAGGAACTGGATGGTGAATGGATCACTTGTTTGGTTTGAGGAATGGAATGAGCTGGCCCATCACCACCCCATCTCATAAGCACTACATCTAGTGTAAAATGAGGAATGGTGTCATCTCACCAAAATTCATGGGATGAACCCATCCCATCTAGAATGAGGTGGTCCCTCAAACCAAACAGCCCGTTAGTTTGATGCTCAAAGCACCCATTCAACATTTTTAAAAGTCCCTTCTTTGCTGTATCAGGGTATTAACTGCAGCTGAAGTGAATGAGCAATTCATGTTTTGCCAAATACTTCATCACTAAACATGTTAAATCTCATTGATTTATACTTTAAACAAACGCTACAACTAATACACAAAGTATTAATACCTACTACCACAAAGGACTGTCATGAAACAAATTCACATGTTAAATCTCATTGGTTTAGACTTTAAACAAACGATACAATTAATACACATAGTATTAATACCTACTACCACAAAGGACTGTCATGAAACAAAGCCCTGGCAAGCATGTGTAACATGTTCTATTCATACTCAACTCGCAAACCAACATTAGATTTCAAAATACAATGTAACTGTTAACAGAACATGCTGCTGATGACTGATGCTGTTTCCAGTCCAAACCAGAATGGGTTCTACTTCCACATGAATAAGTGAATAACTAAATTATAAGCACCATTCACAATTAGCATTTCCATGAAAAGGTTTTCATAAAGCTATGTAATTCTAGCAAATAGGACTGGTGAGCTATTGACTAATCTAAAATAAACCAGTAAAATGTTATTGTTACCTACTGAGTGAAGTTTTGCCAAAATTAACATAGTCAAATAGAGGTTAAGATTTGCTAAAAAAAGTAGAGGTTAAGGGAAAACTCATATAACTACAGCCAAGCCAACCATCTCATATCTCATGTGATATAAAAAAGTCCCTCTATTTTAAACATCAGTATTCAATCAAGGGAAGCTTCTTGCTCTGTTTCTTTAAAGAGCTTCATGCTATGGTCAAAGGTATGTTAGGTAATAACACAAGAAAAATATACAAACTAGTTTGGCCACTTTAGAAGTGTATACTATACATTGAATTGGTCTCCCCATCAGTCAATCAAGTTGATCAAAATGACTATAGTAGTCTTAGAACCTTCCATATTTTAGTTGATCATTGACCCAGTCCTGCCATGCTCAAGTCTTAATATCACAGAGGTATCCATATTTTATTTGGTCATTGACCTGCTCCGGTCATGCTCAAGTCTTATATCATAGAGGTAAAATGACATATGAGGGAGGACTCCTCTTTTTTAAAAAAATCAATCATCTTGCATCAGAGATTAATGGACAGAATAACCTGACACGGAATCAACTTGACATTGTCAAATAAGCCATGAGATCTTATGAATCTATCATCCTTTTCATGTAAAGATCTTGTGACCTTCCAAAATAGACAGTAATCACAGGCGTAGATCTGAGCATCAACAAGAAGCTCATGAAAATAAACTGTTTATAGTCTGGTAGCATATTACAACTAATGAGTGGGGTGTCTTTTGTATTGCACAGATATGTTCCTAAAATATTTTCTCAACACACATATCTGAAGTATAACCAACAACATGACAACTTGAAATGCCAGATGAATGGCAAGAAAAATGTAAAAACTAAATTATTTTAATGTCCAGTTGATGCATCATTACAATTTTTAAAGTATCAAAGTGCGTAGACCTTAATTAAACTCTAGAATTTAGAACTTCAAGGCTTGGATGTCAGAAACATTGCATTATATCCAAATCCCCTAAGAACAAGTGGCAGATTTTATTTTTTATTTCCATCTAATTTTGAAGAAGGGACTCCACCAAGAAATATCAATACTCATCTATCTTATGATACATTAAAGTAATGTCTAGTGATTCTGTCAAGGATCATATTGATTAGGTTGATGAGGAACCAATTTTTGGCGTTGTTCATAAGGTATCCACATTCTTTCATAGAATGATAGGAAACATGGTAGGGTTTAAGTAAAAAAATACACATGTTTATGCATGTAGGATGTCATTAGTTAATTTTGGATACTTGTAGCAAAATGGCTGAACATCTTCCAAAGGGAATGTGATACATAAGGGGCTTGGAACCTCCATCTTCAATTGAATGGCAATAAGCATCCATTTGGATCATCGAAATAGTTCAATGAAAATTTGAAACAATAAAAATAGCCCGAGGTGAAATAACCCAGTATAATAATTACTAATTGCTAAATCAGATACGAAGGGAAGCACTTATAACTCGTAGTAATAATGCCATAATATTTTCCCGCCCTTGTGCCAATCATTATTTATCGACGAGTGGATACTAGATGGTCCATGAATATGTTCCATTTTTTCTCACCTCTCACCAAGAGGTGCAAACCAAACCGCGTTCCATATCAGGCCCTTAAAGCATCTAGAGAGAAATAAAACCAGACTTATCTGCCACTCTGATTCAGAGCACAGATTTACATATTCAGCCGTTCCCCGCCTTCTTTGAGGGCAGAAGGCACGAATCTAAAACTGGAAGAGAAACTACTCCCATTTCATCTATCCAAAAATAGCATACAACTGCTAATCATGATGGTACGAGATTGATACTCCTAATTATTTTTTTTACAAGGCAGGATTTTTGAATGCCATAATCCACCAAACATCCAACTCTCAACACAGCATAACAATGCATCTAATCTTAAAGTAAAACTAAAGCGAGACAGATATAAAAGTTGGCAATATCATTGCGCATGAACTTTTGCCTAGATACATCGCTAAAATTACACCATGGTGACTAGGCAAAAAGGTTAAAGGGAGAAGAACTAAAGTTAGCATCATGGCACCGCAGGAGAACATGTCATCCAAACTGTGCATCTCACTCCGCATCAAAATGAGAAAACAAAACAAAGCACAGAAATTGAATGATTTTTTTTTTAAAAAAAAACAACACAAGCAAGAAGAAATCGAGGACAAGGAGGCAATTGATTCGAGCAGCATGGAGCGAGAAGGGCTCACCAGTACTGGCACCAGAAGCGGAGCATGTGCGCGTCGTTGGGCCGCGCCTCCACCGTCTTGAAGCACTCGAACGCCGGCATCGCGAACCCGAACAGCAGCCTGGCCGACGACCAGAACGGGCAAGAAACCAAATCAGGACACACACACACACACACACACACAAGAAGAAGCAACAAAAAAAAACCATTCTTGATCCATCCAGCCAAGAAGCAAGCGCGCGAGCGAGGGGTCGAAACTCACAGCAGGATCTTGGACAGAAGCTCCCCCATCATCTCGCCGGGGAAGGGAATGCAGCTGCGGCTCTGAACGCTCCGGCGGCCGGCGATCTTCCCTGCTTGCTCCGCTGGTGCTCCTCGCGGTTGGAGAGAAGAGAGGAGAGGAGTAGGAGAGAAGAATGCGAGAGGGGGGGGAGGAGGAGGGAGGTAGCGGTTGCTTTGGGGAGACGACTCGCTCGCGAGTCGGGAAGAGGGGGAGGAGGCAACACGACCGCGGGTGGCCGGGTGCGACCGAGCCAGACCGGCCAACCGGGTCGACGTGGAGCGGTGGGTCCGGTTCGGGTCGGGTCGAGGGCCTGGAGGCAGAGTTAGACCGGTATCTAGCTTATTTGTACTTTGGGGTGGAGTTAGCTTTACGCTTACGTGTCAATGATTTTGTGGGCCCGGGGATCGGCTGCGGCGAGGTTGCGTGTGGGTAGAGGGGTGGAGGGTGAGTTTCGTTCTCGCTTGCACGGCGGCGGCCATGGTTTCCGTGCCCCGGTTGCTTCTGTAGCCCGGCGTGTTGCCCATGACGACACACGATGACACAAGCTAGCTTTAGGAGGGATTGCTGGTTCTCTGTGTTGCCGTGCTCAATTAATTAACTGGTTTAAGCTCCCTTCTTTACTGCTTAAAATTAGATTAAAATCTATAGTTCAAAATTTGTCTTTTTTACCAGATATACGCTGTATCACTTTGTAATCATTTTTTAGGACTTTTAGTGGCTCTTTTCAAATATTCCAAAAATATTTTTAAATATATTTTTTAGCCTCTTAGAACCTATTTTCAAGTACCCTCACCTTTTCAAATTATAATCTAGCTAGGATTTTCAGCCCAATCCAATCAAACATGTGTGTTTATTATTTGACTTGGCATAATGATGCCGTTTGTGTAAGAAATGGGGCCTCCAAGGCCTTAAATGTGCTTAATTAACTGGTTACGTGTGTTTGTTGGTTGACTTGAGGGTATGCCATGTTCCATTTATACGTGAGAGCCTAGGTCTTGTTCGCAGGAGAGTTGCATCGCGGTGCGGTGTGATACTTTCTAGATTATAATATTTTTAAGCTGAATCAAATAAAGGTAAATTTGAGCATCTAAAAGTTTAAGAGAAATACTAAAAAATGGTATACTGTTTTCTTTCTCCCAACTGTACAGCAGCTTCTTCCTCTCCAAGCGTGCTGCTGCACCTTCTTCCTCCTCACGCCCCTTTCTCTTCCTGGTTGCTCCTCGCCTCTCTTTCCCCTTGTTCTCTCTCCATTGCACCGCCGTCTCTCGCCGGAGTTTGGGTTCGGGGGTACACACGTGCTTTCTGAACTTAGAGGAAGGCCGGGAAGACAACAGCCTAGTGGCAGGAGGGGATGTGGTGGGGTGGCGAGGTGGCGGCAGCGCCGGCCAAGCTGCGGGAATGGAATGATGGGCAGAGCTGGCTAGAGGATCGGTGTCGACAGCTAGAGTTTGGTTGGGCGGGGCCACCTGGCGATGGAAGGACAGGGGAGGAGCTGCGAGGGTGCCGCCGACCAAGGGTGGTGGCCGGAGGCGACGGGAACGGTGGTGGAGCCGCACGGAGCAAATCTGGAGAGGAAGGGGAAGGGAGAGGAGGAGGTCGAGGAGGGAGGCCGGAGACGCGCGGAAGAAGATGAGAGTGGAGGAAGAGGACGGTGTACCGTTGGCTCCTATGATGTACCGTCAAAACATATCCAAACGATATAGTGTGGGGCAATTGCCCTCAAGTTTAAGGTAATAAGGATATATAATTACTTCATCGAGATTTGAGAAGGAATGAAGGAAGTTTAAATAAATCTGGCGTGTTTCTTTTATTTGTAGACAATGGATTAAAATCCGGTCTATGCCATCTTGCTTGCTTCTCTTTGCTAGGAACCAATGGTTTCCTAGGAAGGAACCGAAGTAAGCAAGCGACCGGTTCATGGAGGATGCCATTGTTGCCACCTGAGTTGAGTTGTTGTTCCATTCATGACACATCGCCGCGTGCAGAAGATCGATGCCGCCTTTTGGAACGTTCAACCATACCAACTATTTTCCGATTGGAGGAGTGCCAAGAACGGAGCAGTTTCCGGCCGGAATCCACGCAGAAAAAGGCATGCCAAATTGGCATGCATGGACAGATGGACTCGTACGTACTAGCGCCTGATTTCGGTCCAACCAATCCACCTTGTGATGATATATGCCCCGGCGGTCGGCCTCTCCGTCGATCGTGTGTCATGCTGCATGCCAGCATGGTCAAACTCTCTCTCTATCGATCGATCAATACGGCGATTTAGTAAAGTTGGTAAGGTAAGAATATCTCCAATAGTTGTCCTATTTATCCTAACCCTATCACTATTCATTTATAGTATTGAAGGATTGTTAATCACTATTTATTACTCCATTAATTAGCATTCATCTCTCCATAGTGTGTCCCAAATTTCACTTCTAAAGTGATGGACCGTCCCAAATGGGGCAACCGCTAGGAATGGCCTAATGCCATGTGCAACGTTGGCTCTATTTACTGACACCATTTCACTATTCACTAACTAATCACCTCCTATTCACAACCCCATTTTACTATCAACCTGTACAACTCTAGCCCTATTTTCCTAATTCCTACATATCTCTCTCGTATATTTTACTTTCAGTTCTATTTTTATTATTCACAAATAGGGTCAGATGCAGTAAAGATATGAAGTCACTATTAAATATGGGTTAGGGACACTGCTTACTCTCTCAACGATGGACTCAACGTTCTGCGCAGATGCGCTGCATGAGAAGAAGTCTAGCTAGGCATTTGTTTTTTATATGAAATATCAACGCACGTGCTGTTAGCTAGGTTGTGGTAATATGCAGATCTTATTTGTACTATTTGGGACCTCTTTTGGCTATTACAACATGTAAAACATTGCTTCTTTCTATAGTAGGTTGAAAATATGGTTGTTTGCAACATTCTATAACTTTATGAGCTGTTTTGTAATTCTGCTATTTTAAGCCTTTCCCTAACCCGAGAATAACAGAGTTGGCTTGTTTTCTTTGAGTGAGAGCTAGGTTAGAGGAGAGAAAGACAGGAAAGCTTGATTCCACCAAATCCAACCATTTGAGAGTGAGATTAGTCGAGGATTTGGAGTTTCCCCTCTCTTGTTGGCTCCTACCTCTTGTATTGGCTTTATCTTCATAGTGAATTGTTTGTCTCGCCGCTGCCCGTGCTTTTTCCCCGCAAGGGGTTTCACGTAAATATTGGTGTCTACTCTTAATTTGATATTCTCTTTGCCATTTGTGTTGATTTGATCACTATCTTGCTTGCTATTGGTTCATACATCAAGTTCATGTTGTATGGTTGAGTTGGCATACAAGACATATAAGGATTCTTTGGTATGCGGATGTCGATATTAAGATATTGATCATCTAATGTGTTAATTCTTGCAAGTATATTGCTCTAATGGAAATTTAGGAATAACTCGTTGTGTGTAGATTTGACGTAAAGATTGCTCTCTTGTTATGCACACAAACTGTTCGGTGTAATGCTTGTGAGACGTTAGCTTACTATCTATAACACGCTTCTTGTAACACGCTTCTGCTGCCCTGTTACGCCCACATTGGTCAATGCATGGATTTACCGTCGATATTGGATTTGCAACGAACGTGCATGCGGGTCAAGCGAGGCACCTCGCACTTTCCAAAACTTAACACATAAAGTAAACCTAGACGTTGAATCGTGAGTGATCTTACACTTATATTTTTTTTCCTGCTTCTTATGGCCAAACAATTTGGCTTCTACGACATTTTTAAGTTGTTTCTTAAATCTCTCAAAACATTGAGCCAAACGTTCCGGCCCCAACATTTTAGCTCAGACGGGCAAACCAACATACACAAACACACACAGTAATTAACTGCTCTAAGTTAACTGCTACCATCTCTACTAAAAAATCGTGTTTTGGCGAACGCTGAGTAGAGTTCAAGATCTCCACTTGACCCGACCAGGTCAAGTCGGTGTTTTTTAAAAAGACAATCAGGTGCAACCGGGTCGGGAACCTGATACAATCTGGGTCGGGATCAGATCAAGTCCTGCCCTAACTCGATCCGCACCTAGCCTCTCTCGTCCAAACCCCCTCCTGCAAGGCCAAACATTCCCTTCCTGGCTTCCTCTCCCCAAGTCCTACCTAGTCCCCCCCCCCAACCCCTCTTACTCTCTCTCTCTCTCACTGTCTTCCTCGCTTCCCCACAAACCCTTGCCGCCATCATCCCTTTCCCCTCCTCGCCTCCTTCCTCATGGCGGCCAGCAAGGTGGCGACTAGCTTCCTCAATCCTCCTCGCCTCCTTCCCCCACGCAGACTGCACGATGGTGGCCTCCTCCTCGAACGCGGATGGCGGCGGCGTCTTCCTCCTCGCACGGGACGGCGGCCTCCTTCTCACACGCGAGTGGCGATGGCATCCCTCTCGCATGGCGGCGGCGCCGGCGACCTTCTCCTTCATGGCAACAGCGGTATGCCCTCCTCGCCTCCCCTGTACTTGTATCCTCCAGTCCTCCATGGCAGGTTGGGGCACCGGTGGGGTAGGACAGGACGGCCGCACTTCATCCCCGATGTCGGGTCGAGTCGGAGCAGGTGGGCCTTGCAAAGTTTTGGGTCGGGGTCAGGTGGAGGCCTGACTTAGCCCTGCCCCACCCCATCTCGAACTCTAACGCTAAGCATTCACGCTAAGGCTTTTTTTGCATTTTGGTCCCATAACGTTTATTATTCTTGCAACAACTCCTTGGTTTTTTATTCCGGCCCTCGAGTTTCCTGATTTCAAATATAGCCCCCTAATTTTAATCATTCCAGTCCCTCCAGTTTTTTATTTCATGTATAGGCCCCTAGTTTTAATCATTCCATTCCCACAAGTATTCTGAATTTGCACATAGTTCTTAATTACATGATTCCATCCCTTAAATTACATGGTTTTGCTTTTTCCATCACCAAGCACGGACACAAGACTAGTACTCCCTCCGATTGGAAATGTAAGGGGTTTTAGCCTTGTGCACACATACTAAGAAGCTTGGTGAATAGACTAAAATACTCTTAGTTATTGTTCATTAAATACCCTTAGTTATTGTTCATAAAAGTACGATCTGCACTCCATCCACAAAAAAAGAGACATAGAAAATTGTACAAGGACAATAAATGGAACAAGGGCAAAACTGGAAGAAATGGGCTAAATTTAGCCTTGGGATATTAGAACCTCTTATATTTTATAAATAGTATAGAGATCTAAAACCCCTTACATTTCCAATCGGAGGGAGTAAGTTACAAAAACCATTTGACCATCGTTGATCAGCATGCATGGTTGGTTAGTAAGCTAACAACTATGAAAGCTAGCTTGTGAAAGTGGTTCAACTGAAGCCTTTTAGGTTCGTTGGGTGATTATTAGGCCACCCATCGATCTGAGCTGGCTCAGCGAATGCTTCGCTTCCCCTTTCGCTGATTTGATTATTTGAGAGTTATTTGTGGGCCGGACACTCCGCGACTAAGCCCAATAGGCTGTTTTGTAAGCTTCTCATCTCGGGAATTTTATTTTTTTTTATATTTAAAAATAATTAGAAATAAATAAATAATATTCCATTTAATAAAAATAAATAAATAGCCTCCCGTCGCCACCCCATACGGCGGGAAAGATAAATCGCCATATCAAACGGCGATTTTATAAAAATCGCCATTTGGTTGGGCGATTTATATAAATCGCCATTTGGAATGGCGATATTTGCCCCCACGGCCATGAGTGGTCGTAGGGTTATAATCGCCATTTGGTTTGGCGAATTTAAATCGCCTGCTTGAAAGGGCGATGTTTTCCTAAAATTTTGTTTTCATTATTAAATATTAAGTGTTTATCGAATAAATCATCGGAAAGGCGACAAGAGTGGGCCTTAACCGTCCCGACCATGTGTGGGGAAGAGCGACTGTCGGCATGTAGTGGGGCGACCGCCTCACACACGAGCAATAATTCATTTGAAGTACATATGATATATATTACATATGAAAGTATATATATTATCATTTTTGTGGCCTAAACAAATGCCTCCTATCGAACGAGCTTTATTTTATATTCTCGCACCCATGACCTAAAAGTCACGGATGAAGGGCGAGGTTTGCTAAATTTTGCCTACTTGGTTGGGCGATATTTAGAATATGGTCCTCCTCGGTGGATTCTCCATTCTTTTCTATTATTAGATTTAAAAAGAAAAATGTCCGTATTGTCACAAAGCATTCATCGCATGGCGGCAGATATAGCGTTGAAAGTAGAGTGCTCTTCTGAAATTTTTATTGTCGATTACAAGGAAGTTTCTCTCGAGTACAACGGGATATTTCCTTCCCGTAGCGTCAGTCCAGCCTCCTTTGCGCGACGTGCCTCTCGCGCTTTCTCTCCTGTCGACCTCTCGTGCCTCGGCGGACGCGTCGGCGTCCTCTTGTTGCTTGTGGTACTCCTCTAGCTAACGCTATGCTTCTCCTCTTGCTCCTCCTCATCTTGGCGCGCTTAAACCACTCCCTCTTCCAACGGACCTCACGCCGATGTGTTTCTTGTCATCCTCCGATTGCTCGTGTCTCTAGCCAACGCCGTAAATCGCAGAGAGGTGGGGAGACTAATTGTTCAACGAAGTTAGTACAGCTCACATGCGCTATGCACGATATAATTATGCGAGTTAGGGTGAGCAAGTACCTTTGGACGCCGCCAAAGGCAACCTTGGGTGGATCGTACTCGTAGTTCGCACACATGAAGAACCTCCTTCCGTAAGTGTATGAGAAATCTTCGTTGGATTGAACAAACTTGCACAGTCACCGCAGGCACATTGGAACATTGACCCTTCCGCACGGTGGTCTTAAACTTGTTCATGGAGGGGTCTCAGAGCCGAGGTCGCCATTGCTTGTTATGGGGAGATTTGTGGAGTGTATCTTGCCGGAGGAGTATGGGACTTGCAGAGGGAAGTTGCAGCGCAGAGGACCCGAATGGAGGTGGGTATTTATAGCGAAGTTTGTTCGGTGCATGGACGGAGTTCATGGAAGCGTACGCATCCTCCCGAAAGTCTTCTTGATCACGCTTGATGTGATCGACGCCGAAAGCGGTACCGCTGGTCGCCAGCCCCTTCATTATTGCCGGATGTCGATGCGATTGATGTGACCGACGACGACAGGGGAACTGTTGGTCGCCAGCGCCCTTCATTATTGATGGATGCTTTGTGCGATTGATGTGACCGGACGAAAAAGAGGAGATAGAGTAGACTACTTACTGGCCTACAAGATAAAGAAGAAAAGAACATCAAGTATGAAAAACCAGGAATTGTGCTCACTTATGGGTTTCCTTAGGGTCACCAGGCCCACCCGATGTCTCCGAAAAATTATGGCAAAAATCAGACCGACGACGTCGCACGCCGCCTACCACATTTATGTGGACGTCCGCCCCGACGGTGTATGCCCCAGCGTCGAAAATCGAAAAAGCTTAACCTCGTGTTAAAAAACCAGGAATTGTGCTCACTTATGGGTTTCCGTAGGGTCACCAGGCCCACCCGATGTCTCCAAAAAATTATGGCAAAAATCGGGGGACGACGCATACGCTGCCTACCACATTTATGTGGACGTCCGCCCAACGGTGTATGCCCCCAGCGTCGCGAAAATCGGAAAAGCTTAACTGCGTTAAAAACCAGGAATTGTGCTCACTTATGGGTTTCGTAGGGTCACGAGCCCACCCGATGTCTCCGAAAAATTATGGCAAAAATCAGGGGGGACGTACGCAACGCTGCCTACCATATTTATGTGGACGTCCGCCTCCGACGGTGTATGCCCCCCGCGTGCGAAAATCGGAAAAGCATAACCTGTGAAAATCGGAAGACATACGCAAGGGAAGAACAGAACAAGTAAACAAAACATATAGAAGCAAATGCCCAACAAGGTCGAAATACAAGGGTCAAACTAAATTAGTACTAGGGGCCCTACTAATCTATACATCACGACCCTCTTGGTCGAACCCTCGACCGACCCTCCGGCCAGGCTTGCGACCCGTCGGCTGCCCACTAGGGAAGGTAAGGCGGTCCGGAGGGTGCAAGTCCCGGCTTGGCGCTCGGTCGGGCCGGTGTGGCTCGCTCCCTGCGCGACGTCTGAGTCGGTGGAGGGGTGGCTCGGTCTCTGAGAGGCGCGAGCTCGTCGGGCGGGGCGAAGAAGGAGTCCACGTCGTAGTAGGCGTGGCCCAGTCCGCCTCGAGAGGTAGCGTCAAGGCTGTCCCAATCCGTCGGTGAGACGACCCGATAGTACTGAACAGCTTAAATTTCAATTGAAATCACGTACAAAAATTATAAAGCGGCAGGAGGGTTCTAACCTCGCACATCTACCCAGGGGTAGGGACGAACCGAGACGCAGTTCACGGAGGATGGCCCAGCCTCACGGAGGACGGGCAGCTCAGAGTCTCAAGTCCACCGCGGTCTCTGTGGTGGGACTGTGAGGACGCCCCACCAGAGGCTGGAAGTCCACGACGCTCACAGTGCGGGCCTGTGTGCCCATCCCAGTTCCGTGGGAGTCGACCTCCAAAGTCGGAAGCGAGGGCCAGCGTGGCCTGGTACATAGTTGAACACCGTGTTATTGTACGAACGATATATGACAATTTTAAATCAGATACTCGCCAGGCTTTGGAAGAAGGGCCGGACGTGGGGAATCTGAGGCCTCTCACCGAAGCGGGTGGGCGTCTCGACGAACGACGCAGAAGTAAGGCTCAACGAACGCAGGTCTTGTCACGAATCGACAAAGGTGTCCAGATCTCCGTCGGGTCATCTGCACCTCCTCGCAAACGCATCACCACGCCTCCGTCGACGAGGGACTCGCGCACAAGATCGTCTTGAAAGTAAGGACAAATGCATTGCATGTTGAAAATGCCCATTTTACTTAATGTAAGCACCGGAAGAACATAAGGACAAAGGCAAAGAATCGCCGAGGAAGGTAGTACCGCAAGGTAGGCCGACCGAGCTCGATGAAGTGGAGTGCGGTGTCGGTCCACGCCGCCACGCGTGGGCGACCTCGGCCGTGGGGTGTGACCAACGCAGCGTCGAAGTCGCAACAAGATACCAGCCAAGTAGTAATTTGGTACGAGGCCGGGTCGCATTCTCCGTCCTCCTCGACGTGATCCCGCAAGGCGTCCTCCCACCTCTCGACCAGGCGCCATGACGGGTGCCCACAGAATCCCTAGTGTGGCCCGCCTAGTCGACTGCAGAACAATGCTCACTTAGGTATAATTGAATTTATAATGAAACATAATGCGTAAAGGAGGACGCCTTACTGTGAGCTGCGGGAGGCACGACGTAGGTGAGTGGCGAGAAACACCGGTGTCGTCCGAATCGCCAGATCACCCGGCGGCGAGTAATCCTCGCCGCCTCCTCGCCACCCGTCGCCTCGATCATCCGGCTAAGGGTAGTAGGTCGACAGCGCAACTCGAAAACTTCAGATTTAGCGAGTGGTAATATTACAAAATATCTACGCCTGAGTTAATGGAGCACGTACCTCTCAACCCAATGGGCGTCAAGCTCGAGGTGCTCGGACGGCGTCTGGCGCGAACACGCCGAGCATCGCACCTCCTCCGCAGAAGGTAGGAGCGGTACCGGCGGTCCAACAGGGCCGGAGAAGCTCACGCGGCGGCGGCCGTGTGCACCCCGGTCGGCCATCCTGTCGTGTTCTGCAAAAAATAATGGTTAGGGCGATTACGCTTTTAGATAGAATGTGGATAGTGACGTTAAAAAATTCGAAAATTACTACGAATGAACATTGAAGTATAACATACCATATGCCAAACCATATCAAACATACGAAATTACGGTTCATATTACGCACTATATTACAAACTGTGAAAATACAAAGGACGACATAGTTCCATACAACATTGAATTGAGCGTGCCATATTACATAGCATATTACAACAATGCGTACTATGCAGTACGACTTCGAACTACAACATACCATATTACATATAAACTAACATTTCATTGGGCCGAGTACCATCACATCAAGAATAACCATCGCCGCCGCCCATCCGCTACCGACGGAAGGTCCCAAGATCCGTCATACAACACGGATCCAATCCGTGTGTTGCGATTGATGTATGTGTGACTGTTTCATTGCACTGCCAGATCCGGTATCAACTCTCCCACCTCGGATGATCCATATTGTTACGGATCCCGCGATGATGTCGACGGCCAAGATCACACTTCAATTTTTCCTGTCGGTACATGTCGGTGTGCGCCCAGGGGATCCGTAAATGTCCCGAACGTATGCATGCTGTAAATCTCGCATGCCATGTGTTCGGATGGATTGTTTCAAATAATATTCGGAGACATACGGCAAAGTTGATGATCGCTATACTAGCGGCAGCAAGTACATGGGAGCATGGCTTGTGCAAGAGCAGAGGCTTGCGGCATGAGCAAATGCACTTGTCTTCACGAGTACGACTCTGCTTTGCCCTATGACGGCGATGACGCGCGGCGCCTCTATCCCTGCATATAATCTCATACCGAAGCTCGGCGGTACCCATCGGTGTAACTACGTGTCTCTGTGCCTTCGTAATCTTTTCTTCAATGTACTTTGTCATGGCGGTGCAGTATAGCAATCGATGGTCCCCCATTGCAATGGAGGCTACCCGGTGTCGATCCATGAAGTATTTGCATGTACGGTGCAGAATTCCCTCGACAATTGCGACAAGAGGCAAAGCCCTCATCCCTCGCATCACCCAGTTGTATACCTCTGCTAAATTTGTGGTCATGGTCCCATATCTAGCTCCGTCTTTATCGTATAACAGGGACCACTTTTCCTTTGGATCATCCTTAATCCAATCTGAGAAGGCATCTGATACTAGAGTTTGTTTGTACTCCTTACTGCCGTGGCGGTGGATGTTTCTGCAGTCTGCTTCATTGTTAACTCGTCAAGGGTCTTCCATAATTTATTAAATTTCCTTTGTTGATTCTGTTTGCACACCCTTTTGAAGAGATTCATGAGGTGCTTATTCTTGAAGTGACTGAAAAAATTGGCTCCCATGTGTCTCATGCACCACCTGCTTTGTATGTCCATCCATTGTGCATTACCACGGTCGTCAGAACCATTCCTGATTTCTTCAATTGCTCGCAAAGAACCTCATGCTGTCTATGTATAACGCAAACATCTGGTCTCCCAAAGACGATCGCATGTTTCACACGCCTAGAAACCAAGATCGCCTATCGTTGTTCTCCCCTCCACAAATGCAAACGCTACTGCATATCCGGTTATTGCCATCCATGCCAATAGCCGTCAATATTTGGCCCTTGTATTTTCCGGTTAGGAATGTACCATCCACACAGAGGACAGGGGACAAGACGGAAGGCTCGTATGCATGGTCCCAAAGCGAAGAACGCCGCTCCGAACCATCTTCCCGGTGTCCATCCCATCATGCAAAGATACCCTTGATATCGTAGTATGTACCAGGGTTTCTTGCACCGATGGTCTGCAGAGCGCAGAAGGTTGGCATATGAGGCTTCAGATGTACCAAACCTCCTCTCCAAAGCCTTCGCTTTGCCCTCCAAGCTGTGGCATACTTTATCTTGTACTTGAAATTGTTCTTCAATTGCCCAATTATCGATCGTGGCTCATAACTTATGTTGTCTACTATCTGTGAATACATCACCACTCCAACAAAAGTGGAACTTAGGTTCCGGTGCCCTTCTTCTTGGTCGTTCTAACCGACAGCTTGTGCTCCATCACAATCGAACACATCCAATGTCGACCCACTTTCCCTTGAATGCATGTACCCTCCAAGGACATCCGGGACGACGACCGAACATCATACGACTTTTATCGACTTGACAACACGGAATTCCTCCTAAGAGATAATGCCCAATACTTCATCGCATCCATAACGGCCTCCTTACTAGGGTACATTGATCCTGTGTCACTTCGCTCGATCGTAATTCCATGAAGTCTGCTACTTTGGTTCACACATAAATCTTGAAGTTGTACGAGTTCCACTCATACCGACCGGACGATCTCCAAAACTTGCCTCATCGTCCGAGATGTCCTCGCGGTACTTGCTCGTGCGCCTCATCCTCTGCCTCCATCGGTTGTACTAGCACTTCAATTTCTTCCCTCATCACTCGACACCGGTCGCCTCATCGCTTCGGGTGCTCGGTGCCAACCTCCTCCGTCCCGTCATCTCCGCCTATATCTTCCCTCCTCCTCCGTGCTCCCCGCCTTCACCTCCTCCGCCTTTCTTGACCAAGGTAGGGCGTCTCTTGCACCGGTGTCTCGCTTGAGTCACCGGTTGGTTTGAACTCGCTGAGCAAGCAAAGACTAGAGGAAAGCCGCTCAATTCCTATCTCAACATACCGCCTCCAACTCCGTGTACACAATATCGGCATCAACTCCCAAAAGAAACCGTCCCTAGCACGGGTGACCACGACCCTAACCTTCATCACATGTTCTTCGAGTTAATTTGAACGTCCGTAACAACCAGTTTTGTAAACCCCAAAACGTTCTCTCGGTGGGCCTCGATATCCCTAGTGTTACCGATTCAAAATTACTAAGATCCACCCCGCTTGGACCATACATAATCTCTCCGTCCCCATAGTGAATCTGAAAATATAACTTCTCCGACATTTGTCCGTAAATAAACCATCCAACGCAAATTATTACACGTGGGTCTCAATATTAAGTCGTCTATATTTTTCCCTCATCTAAAGCTCATGGGAGGAGGATCAAACCTACGCTTGTATGACCTCAAGAATTCAGGGCAAAGCTATCATTTTAACTCGAGATATTTTTGTTTGTACTAATTACATCCGAAAGCGTAAATCCCACCATCAATAGACCCTTATCTTAATCTATAAATACCCTACCAACCCCAAACCCATAGCCCTACAAACTAACAAATTTCATTCCTAAAATTACCGTAAACATACTGGTACTCATAATCTATACATACACTACGACATATGTAAACCCTACCCCTCGATATCAAATTCCACCCCTAAAAATACCGTAAACAAACCCTAACAATACTCAGAATATCATACGGCAAGAAACCCTAGCCCCATATATATCAAATCCTCGCTCCTAAAAAGGCCAAGAATATACCCTCATCGATAATCTATACATACCCTAAAAACCCTAAACTCTATTCCTACAAATATCCTAAATATCCCTTTTACTATCTACTTACTACTAATTTTTAACATTCATATTGCTATCCTACCATGTTTTGAATAAAACAATAATACAAGATATAGAAAATTTACAAAAAACGTAGATGGCGGTGATTTTCCTTCCTCTCTTCCACTTCCTCTCTCTCTTTTTTTTTTTCTCTTCCTCACCTCTTCCTTTTTTTTTTCTCCCATTCAAAATGGGTCTCGGCAAAGAAGATCGTCAAGGCCGCCACGTCGGATGGATATGGGCGATAGTTCGCCACCCTATTTGGCGATTTAAACCAGCGCCAAAATTTCGCCAATCTAATCGGCGGTTTTTAAAATATCGCCATTTGGGGTGGCGATCTATTGGCCCTAGGCCTGCCTCGGGTGGGCTTAATCCCGCTAAATGGGGTGGCGAATTTCAAAATTTCGCCTTTTGATATGGCGATTTATCTTTCCCGCCGTATGGGGTGGCGACGGGAGGCTATTTATTTATTTTTATTAAATGGAATATTATTTATTTATTTCGAATTATTTTTAAATATAAAAAAAAATAAAATTCACCATCTCGGCTGGGTCAAGCTGGGCAGCCGATGGACCTACCTGGATCAACACTGCTGTAGGAATGAGACGGTAGTGGGAATTTTTTAATTTATATTTATTTTTAATCTTTTTTTCAGAAATGATGGTATGTTTTGCAAATTTGAGGAAATGGGCGCTCGTCGCCCGTTGTACGGGCGATCGCCCTATATCCGGGCAATAGGCCCCCTGACCATGAACCAGTCGTCCTAGCCATTAGAGGCCTGGTGGCGGGGCCCACTAATCACCTTTTTGAAGGGCGATCACCTAGGGATCGGGCGATAGGTGGGCCTCCCGACCTTCCTTCGGCACCCATTGGCACCATTCAAGCCAAAGCGAGTGAAGCTTAGGGAAGGAGAGGAGAGGAAAGAAAAGAGAGAAGAGGGAAGAAAGAAAAGAGAAGGAAAAAAAGAGAGAAAAAAAAGGGAGACAAGTGAAAAGAGAGAAAAATTTTCAGCGCATTGCCAAAGGTAAACGTTTTATATCCAAATATAGCATACATTTTTATGTTGCAAACCATGGTAGGATAGCCATATATATATATATAAATATAATATTTTAGAGTAATATTAAAAAAACATGGTATGATAGCTACATATTGTACGTTGTTAGCATGGTAGAAATATCAGATGCCGTTAGAAATTAGTAGTGTTACAACGAATAAAAATAGGGTAGAAATGCGATATAGAAATGAATAAAGTATTGGGAGGAAAAAGATTTAAAAATATATAGCAGAAATAATGAGGAGTGAATCTATGACATCAGATAATGTAACAATTATATGGCAATGCGCGATGCAGTTAGATGGAGAACTAATGAATTTTTCGGTCCGACGTTGTAGGCAGCATATCAGAGATTATATTTTCAAATATTTTATGGAGATGGGGAGATAGCACAGGGGACGAATAGAGTGGATTTGTAAGCATTTTCAAGAGTCACACGGGGCATATCTAGACCAAGCAATAGGACATACAGGGTTCAATTTGGATGCTCAGACTTTTCGACTGCGGAGCGTAGGTCACTACCATCGTGCCACGCATTGCGTCACGGAATTTTGCCCTTATTTTTTCAGCCACCCAAGTGGGCCCAGCGGCCACTGCCAAACCACTAAGTTGTCACGATCTGGTCACTTTTGTGGCCGTTTAGCAGTTTTGCCGAATTGGTACATGGTAATGCGCGCGCCCTACAGCGGTGTGGAGTATAGGACACGAGCAACATACCACGTATTGCGTCACAGAATTTTGCCCACATTTTTTAGCCACCCATGTCGGCCCAGCGGCCACTGGAATATATGTAATGCACATGTTTACTTCTGTGTATTAATAATTGTTCCATACTTCGACAGTTCCAAAATTCTTCATGGCGAGCTGGGGTTTCTCTTCTTGGCCAGATGTGCCTGATGCATGGTGGGAGTCTTTCGGCCCTGGTGAGCATGCTTGTCCGCCTTCCGACGATATGCGGGTCGTACAATATGGGGACTGGAGAGATGGGCCCCCTTTGCTAAGAGATCATAACTTTCCGTCAGTTTTTGACTGGCCAAAATGCGACTGTGGGAACCCCACCATTGTGCAGTGGTTTGACCACATGCACGATGGGTTTACTGGGCGCAGGTTCCACCGATGCCCTGATTATAACGTACGTTCGCTCCCGTTTTTGTTATGCAACCATTCATAATACTTACCATTTCATTTACCTACAGTTACCAGACGTCACGTGCGGTTGGACTCGCTGGATGGATGAGCCATACCCTGCAACAGCGTATACGTACATAACATACCTGCACATAAGAATATCGACCGCTTGCAGGCTCGACTAGATGCCACAGGCGAGTTGGCACAACCAATAGGTCACCAGAGGTCCGCGCGGCAACCCCGGCCTCGTAGGCAATCCATGTCGGTACGTCACTCGCACAACCAGCCGATTCTCGACCAGTACTATTAGCTAAACCGATCCTGTCAAGACCAAGAATGCCTATGCGGTTACCACTACACTGGCACACCCAATGCTGAAGTCCTCCGTCGCAGAGCCATTATGCAAGATGCTACCTTGTGTACTACAACACTGAGTGGGAAGTGACCGCTCGGTGTTCGGCCACTTGGTATTCCTGCTAGTGCCACAACCCTTTCACCCGTCTATGGTGACTACCCATGCATGCCATTGCACACTCTATGACATTCGTGCTTTCCAGTTAAAACGTGGTACCTATCTATTTCTTAATTCCCCTAAAGATGCAACGTCCATAGTCCTGTGCCACTTGCATTTACATGTATGTCCCAAATTTTTTCAAGCTTTGCTACATGTCATGACCTACATGTCTATTTCATGCCTTTCTATGTGAAGTCGGTGAAAAAATCTCATGCATGCTAGCACATAACCCACTATTGTGCACAGGCATTGGTCCGGAATCGAAAAAATTCGCCCCACTATTGAGCGGGTTTCGATCGCAGGGAAATACTGCCCATTTAATGGCAGGGTACTGCGGCTACTTAAGGCTCATGTTGTTCAGATGCAAAAGAAGAGTAGCGGGCAATTCCCGCGCTCGGTGCTCGCCTCTCCCACACCGAGGCGGTCGGCGGCGCTTCAGCCACTAAGGCGGCGAGCAGCGCTTCCGACCACTTATCGCTCCTATTTCCGGCGATCGCCGCCTATTTTGCAAAACAACACATTATTTTTGCAAAAATATATTTTCTTTATTATCTTCTTTTTTTCCTTTCTTCTTTCCTTCTCTTTTCTTTCTCCCCTCTTCTCTCTTCTTCCACCCCTCTCTGTTCTTTCTTTCCTTCCTTTCTTCCTTCCAACGGTTGCCTGTCGCCCATGTCCCAGGAGATCGCCCCTTCTACGGGCGACAATCTGTCGGGACACGGCCGTAAAAGACCGAACCCTTCCTGTGCATAATGTACTTATCAAACAAAGTGATACATTGCCATAATTATACAAGGTACAAGGTCGGGGAACTTGTCCCGATTATTTTACATACATGTCAGCACGCAGGCTGAACCACAGAGTACACAGCGAAAATCACGGGCTAAACACACAATACAGCTACTCTTAGATATAGAATCCCACAGGCATCTTGACTGTAGGAACGGACCCTAAGCTTCACTCCTCAGAAGACTCCTCGTAGTCCGACTCGTCGTAGTCCTCATCATCTGCCTCGGAGTCAAATCCTGCCTCTTCACCTTTTGAAATTTTAAAGGAGGGGGAAAAAACAGGGGTGAGTACTAATACTCAGTAGGAGAAAAGACATGACATGATGTGGTAGCTTTGTACAAAGGTGGCTTAGGTGTTTTGCAGAAAAGCCTTGAATAAATTTTTCCTAGTGATTTAAAAATTGCGGTTTTAATAAACATCATTTTCAGGGCTCCAATCTTGTCCGGCCACTATTCGCCGACGGAACTGTTCGATCGACCCTGGCGAACTATACTTCTGGCTCGGTCATTCGCCAAAGGATCGTTCTAGCCATCCGTCGACGTACTAAGTTCGAACCACCATCGCCTCACGACGGGTCCCAATAGTAAAATCTGAAACGGCGGTCCTTACCAAATTATTTTAGAAAAACTCCCAAATTTTATAAAAGAAGTGGCTACCATATGAACACTCGCTTATGCGCTCATAACCGCGAAACACTACCATGTCATGACAGCTTTTTTATCTCTGCAGAGGGGGTACACTTTACCCTCGAGAGGCTTCCCGCCGAAGCGTTCAGCCACAAGTCCCCGGGCTCTAACTCGATTGCTTCCCACCAGGAGGTCGCAACAGAGCCAGAGGACCGGAACGTGCCTGTCCTATACCAGGACCCGAGGTTGTACTGTAAAGCTAGGCTCGTAGATTCATAGGATGAACAGTCCTTAGACTAGAAGGGAACGATTTTAAGCCCCGGTTTATAAAATCCACGGTGTTAGAAAACACCAACACGGTGCATAAAAGCACCCACTGGCAGAAAGTTCCTCCTAGTCGGAATATTTGAGGGGGAGAAGAATAAGAATACCCATACCCGGCATCGTGTCCCTCCGATGCCTATTTTTCCAAACAAGTTTATAAAGACATTTCCAGTAAACATGAAATATAACATGATTTCTTTTTGCGGGCATTTCATTTTAAACAACCTAAGTCCAATGGAAAGTAGATAACAATTAATCTAGCTACACCTAGTTTTATATTAATGGGTTGTTATAGCAATACGGTTAAATAGGTCTAGCTAGTCACTATTAAACTAGTTTTAATATTTTAAAACTAGCATATACATTTATAAATTCCTAATAAAACATTTTAATAAAAAGCAAAGCTATGGACAATATGCGCCAAAGGACCCGCTTTGAGTTTCGAACTTGGTAGAAGTGCTCCTCGGCGATGGTGCCTTCCACTAAGACGCCCTCCTTCTCGACGGAAACGACACAAGACGCGAATATGCCCAACAAATCAAACACAAGACAATCAAAGCTACCAAGACAAATAATCACATCTTTATTATTTAAAATGGATTTTGTTATTTCCTTTTATTTTATTTTATTTATTTAAATATATATATATATATATTTAGAAGACCCACATGCGATGAACCAATAGACTAGTCCTAAAGCTAAAGTCGATGAATATTTAATAAATAACCGGGTCTCAGAATTAAGCAGAGACAGCTCGACTAAATGGAGGTGAGCCACCCGAAAAAGGATGGGGTGCTCACCGGGGTTCAGGAGTTCTTGCGCAGCCCTGAACGATTAGGCACCGGAAGATCGACGCGACACCGCGGCGAGACGGTTCAGTGTCCTGTGGCCAAACCCAACACATGAGAGGAGAGCCCGGGACGCGGTGGCGCAAAGAGAACTGACAGTACTGACCGAAGCCGAAGGCGACGAGAAGGCGCGGCCAAAAGGGGCGGCGAAAAATAGAACCTCGATGGTTCCAATATAAGCGACGGCGAAGCGCCGTTAGGATTTGCTCGTGAGAAAATGAGCGACCGACGCCGTGGGGACGCCACGCCACGGCAAGCTAATTAATCAAAATGCAATTACTCGATCGACCGCAGCGAGCCGCCTAGCAATTTCAAGGCGACATCAATCGGACCTGAGCACGGGACGTTGAGGCGACCGGTCGGGGCAGAGGACGCAAAGAGGCAGAGCGAGGGTGACTGCATGCAGCTTGAAGTGCGCCATGACGATAGAGGGATTAGAGCGGTGCCGTGGTCGAGGTAGAGACCGCAAGCGCTAAGGGCAAAGACTTCTTTGCTCTGCAATGGCAGCAATAAGTAGCAAAGAATAAGCATGCGGTATAAGAAGAAGACGCAAAGCGAGCATAGTGAGACCTGTCATGCATGCATGCAAATAAAGAGAGGTATTAATGCAATGCTTGCATGCAATGAAAATGAGTGTGAGAGAGTGAGTACGGGAGAGTGACATGCATGCAAAGAAAGGACAAGTGCATGTCATGCATGAAAATGACAAGAGTATAAATGTGAGAGAGATTAGAAAATGAGAGACATGATGCAAGGAAATGACAAGAGCATGTCATGCATGCATGTAAGAAAGAGATGAATTAATGTCATGTATGCATGTAAATATTTGTGAGAGAGAGTGCACGGGAGAGTTATGCATGCAAAGATTTGACAAGTGCATGCCATGCATGCATGCAACTAAAATGAGAGGGATTAGAAAATGTGGGTTAAGGAGAGATTAGGAAATAAAGATTAAGCCTTACGCTCAGCATCTCCAGTGCGAACCAATGCCAAACACTATTAGAATATTATTTAAAATTTATTTAAAATTATCATTGCAAAAATTTAAAAATACTTAACATGCCAAATTAAATTATTGAAAATTTGGGATGTTACACAATCACCCCGCCACATTACTCTAGATCTAGCAGCACAAGATATCACCCGGTATAGGGCGATCGCCTGCATGACACTGGCGACAGACGAAATTTCCACAAATTTGCAAAACAGATGATCATATTTGTAAAAGAGAATTAAAATAAATATAAATTAAAAAAATTCTGGTAGTGGTACCTCTGCCACAATATCACAGCCTGATTTTGATTTTCACCACTAAACACTAAATATAGAGTAAATTGCACCGCAAGTCTTCAAAATTGTTCCACGTTTTCGCTTAAATCCAAAATTTCGAAAATGGATATTTGGATACATGAAATTGCGTTACCGTTTCATGCAGCTCTAAAGTGGTGGTATGGACAAGATGGTTTTGATAACATGGGCTGCCTAGTCAATATAATATGTGACCAAAAATGACCACTTGTCATCCTAAATAAAAAAATGAATTCAAGTTGAAAATTCATAAAAAATCCTAAATTCTACAAAAACTCTAAAAACATCAAAAATTATTTAAAAATAGTTAAAAATCCAAAAATCTTTAAAATATTTAAAAATTTAAAATATGAAAAAAAATCCAAAACTTTTTTTAAAAAAAAATTAGAAAATCCTAAGACCATCCGTAGCAGTCACTCTATAACACTGTAACTCTGACTTTTTTAGGATAGAGTAGCTGATGGAGGGAAGGAATCTTTTAGAGGTTAGTGTAAAATGTGAAGAAATTTTAGAGTGATGGATAGAGGGGACGCTAATAGTGTTTTAAAGGAGAAAATTTAGAGGAGCTGGTATGAATGCTCTAAGAAACCTTAAAACTTTTCTAAAATTTGTAAAAAAATATATAAAATCTCCTCCATTGCTCCCTCTCTCCATTTTTTTCAGATTATATATTTTTTACGAATTTTAGAAAAGTTTTAGGGTTTCATAAGTTTTTCTAAGTTTTTTAAACGAGTTTTAGCATTTATTTCTTTTTTATGAATTTTCAAATTGTTTAAGTTTTTTTGCAAATTTCAATATTTTTTTTTAAATTAGAGTTTTTTTTAATAATTTTCAGTTTTTATGAATTTTCAATTTGAATTTATTTTTTTTATTAATTTAGGATGACAAGTGGCCTTTTTGGTACGTATTATGCTGACTAGGCAGCCGATGTCATCAACACCACCTTTTCCATACCACTTTGGATCTAATTAAAATGCTAAGGCAACTTCGTGTACCCAAATATCTAGTTTTGAAAATTTTGGACCTAAGCGAAAACACGGGATAACTTTATGGGCATGCGGTGCAATTTACTCCTAAATATATTAGTCGGTGCTTCGATCTTATGCAAAAATATTATCTAGCATAACCTAAGCCGTATAGTTTTGTATTAAAAAAGTAAATTACACCAAAGGTAAATGAAATTGTCCTGCATTTTTTATTAGATCCAAAATCCGCAAAACCACATAGTTAGGTATATAAAGTTGTATAAGTGTTTGAAGGAAGGTCAAAAACCGGTTTTTTTACTGTTATTTTTTTGTGTTTAAACCCTCAGGAAAAACTTTTTTGGTAGAAGGTACAAACTTTGTGGGATTTTAAATTTAAATTCAAAATTATACTTTGTACAGCACCCGTTTGGACCTCCTAGCAAGAAAAAAATCTATGTTAAATTTGTGTTATATTGTTATATATTTTTATTCTAAATTTAAATTCAAAATTATGAATTTGTATGGCACCCATTTAGACCTCCTAGCAAGAAAAATTTTTCCTGAGGATTAAACATATGAACGAACAGTGAAAAAACAGTATTGGACCTAACTTAAAGCACTTATATAACTTTGTGTACCTAAATATACGGTTTTACGGATTTTAGACATAATCAAAATATGGGACAACTTCGTGTACGGTGCAGTTTACTCTAAAAAAGAAATTCCTGACATTGTTTGCATAGACAGGGATTACATCCGATCACCGACAAATATTTTAGTTCTAATTTCCAACCAATCCAAGAGGATTGTACATAATCCTCATCTATCTAAACAAGGCCTCAAAGAGTAAGTAAACCATTGTCTCCAGATTATAATTCATACCCAATTTTTTTTTACAAGGCAAACACTTTCTCATTTCAAAGTTGTTTACGTCAAAACCGATTTTCAAAACTCTCAAAATCGATTTTTAGCATTTTTTTGCCCGTTGAAACCATCTAACAAAAATAATAATATCTCACAGGAACAAAATATTTTTTTAGGAAAAAGACTGTAGGTGCTTCCCATAGTCATATATTGCTCAAAAGATATATACAAGGCCTAAGCTAGAACAAAGAAAGAAAATGAAAATGAGAAAAACTACAAAAAATCAATCAGGCTCTAACGGATAGAGCCATTGGATAATGGCTCCGCCAAAGGAAGCACTCTCTCTTGTACGAAGAAGCTATGTCGGCGAGCGAACCTTGGAGGCTGTGACCCACAAAGATTGCAAATTTGTGTCAAAAATCTTATCATTTCTTCACAGCCAAATATGTCAACAGACAAGAAAGAAGACCTCCTTGTAGAAGGGCCGAACCTTAGGATTAGCTTGAGGGAAAGTTCTGATCATACAGTCCAATCTTGAGATATCAACGGGATAGAAAGCTTCAGAAGAGGCAAAATGACTTCTGCAGCGGGGCATTGGATGAACAGGTGCAATAAAGTTTCTTCAACATTTGTCTCACAAAGGGATCAGTCCAATCTTGAGATATCAACGGGATAGAAAGCTTCAGAAGAGACAAAATGACTTCTGCAGCGGGGCATTGGATGAACAGGTGCAATAAAGTTTCTTCAACATTTGTCTCACAAAGGGACTAAGCTATACATCCATTCCAAATACCTTTTTGACAAAGAAGGCTTCGCGAATTTAATCGATTGAGCAAAATAAACCATAAAAATAACATATACTTAAGCTGACTCTTACTCTTCTAAACAATTTTATAAGTATTAAAAGGCAAATTGTTGGTTGTGGCATATTTATAATATCTATTGGAAGCGTATGTGTTGTTCTTCCAAATGTAGTTCCAAGAGTCACCACATTCATCAAAGGTCAATCCATCAAACAACTCATAGAAGATATGTAGTTCTTGTAGACCTGGTGACTCCATGCCGTTGGCATAAACAGATCCCCTTGTTGTTGTATAATAGCATAGAAGAATGTGTGGATGGTTGATTTCTTACGATTACATGCAACAAAGAGCTCATAGAGTTGTTTGGTTAGAGGAGCACCATGACATGGATCCTCCCAAAACCTAAGCTCCCTGCCCTCCCCCATGATACAAGAGTAAATAGCTAAGTTCTTTGGCATAAGTTTTAAGATGTCGTGCCACCAAAAACCTCCCTTGGGGACATCATTCTGAGGAAATGAGCGGGGATAAAGGACTTGCCAGGTCCTATGCACCCAAGGGCTTGGGTGCCAAAATGATGGGCATGTTTATGAAGAAACTTGAGTAGCAGGCTCTCATTTTGAGTAGACAAATCGATAATGCCTAGCCCTCTTTGCTCCTTAGACTTACAAATGTTTTTCCAAACATCAAGATTGTCGCTGGGCTTATAAGATTCGTTACCATGCCACAAGAAATTGTGACGTATCTTGTCTATTTCTTTGATTACGCTAGAAGGCAACTTGAGGAAACAAAGAGTGTAGGTCGCAATGAAGGAGAGCATTGCATTAACAAGTACTAATTTGCTCGCCAAACTCAAAAGGCGTGCTTCCATCCCACCAATCTCTTTTTTATGCGGCTCAAAAGGGGAGCAAAAACATCTCTTGTCGGCTATGAGTAGATAGTGGGAGTTCCAAATATTGAATAGGGAAAGTTTCAACTTCACAACCATGGATAGCCGCTATGTGAGAAGTTATTTCGTTATTCGTAAAGATAGACACAATGATCGATTTGCTGTAATTAACTTGTACCCTCGAAAACTCTCCAAAGGTATGTAACAGAGATTTTAATAAGATCGCACTGAATTGAGATGTCCTAATCAAGACAAAAGAATCGTCAACGTACCGAAATATTGGGAAGTCTACACCTGGTGGCATCAACATAGGAGAATGCAGGAGGCCTTTCAAATGAGCATCATTCACAAAGTCTTAGAGAATACTCGCTGTAATGGCAAATAAAAGAGTTGAGAGCGGGTCACCATGGCGGACTCCTTACTGCCACAAAATGTGATCGCCTAAAACACCATTAAGTCGCATGAGACGGTTGCCGTCTCCAGAATAGATCGAACCCAGGGAACAAAATATTGTTAACTTTCATCGCTCGCCAAGTTCTTCCTCTCAAGTCTCAACACCGAGTAGCTGAGCTAGTTTGCTCAGCCAAGCTAGATCAGTGTAAGAGCATCTTCAGCAGATACTCTAAAATTAGATCTCTATACACCCTCTCTAAATCACTATTTATTCTCTATATTTTCATCATCTCCAGTAGAATATCTATCTAGAGAAACTATAAAGGCTCATATAGAGAGTTTCCAAATTTAGAGGCTATGAGAGAGAAACTCTAATTTTAGAGACAGAGATAGAGACTCCACTGGAAGACTAGAGACTCTAAATATAGAGAAGATTCTGTTTTAGAGGCTCTGCAGGAGATGTTCTAAGCAAGATATCCAAACGCATAGCGATAATACCCATAAAAAAACAATACTATCTTAGCTGAAATCTCGCAGCTAAAATGGCATCATGGAGTCAGTCATTACTCATTAGATATGTAGTGGCTGTTTGGTTGCCCGCATCAGGCTGGACCAGGCTCGCCCCATGCAGCCTGCTGCCTGTTTGGTTGGTTGCATGGGCACCGGAGCCAGGCCAGCCTGGTGCAAAAGCACCGTGCTAACCTGGCTCCGAAGAAATGCCCAGCTCGGCCATTTCCGGTGGGCCAGGCCGGCGCTAGCAACGCGAGCGCACCAGCTAGCAACCAGACAGTGCACTGCTTGCAGTTGCTTTCAAACTTTCAAAAAATTTTAAAATTCAAATGACATCCAAATTCAATGAGACAAAAAAATGGAACTATAGATTCAAGTACAAGGTATTGAAAAATTTCAGATTTTTTAAATTTATTAATTTTTTAGCATTTGTTTTTTGAATTTTTATTTTTGTTTTTGAATTTATTTCTGTTCCAATTTTTTTAAAATTTTTTATTTTCATTTTAAATTTATTTTCTTTGTTTTGATTTTCCTCTCTTGAATTTGTCCATCACATTCCCCTCCTAGTGCAGTCAACCAAATATATCATCTCTGTGTAGCCTATACAATCTCATACAACCAACCAAATAACACCCTCTTACATCATCTCAGCCTAGCTCCCACCAGCTTAGCTGAGCTCATACAGTCTGGCCAAGCTCATACGGTAACCAAACAAACCCGTAATATCTGATGAGATCTGCATGTATCTCTGCCTCCGGCCCAAGGATGATCCAGGTGAGATCTCAATCGCTGACATCCAGCCTTGGTGCACGCTGCACCCCAATGCTTCATCGAGGAGCCAAAGCCAAACTCTTTAACTCTGTCAGGTCACATTCACCCGGCGATGCCATGGCGACGCCATGAATGGCGCCATTGTTTACTTGCTCAACCTTCCAAGCATTGGCCATGGCTGCTGCTAAGCATTTAGGGGGGGATCAGTTCAGTTTACGCAAGCCTAGGTCATGGCTCGGCCGTGACAACAGTAAAGCAATCCCCTCCCCCTTTCAATGTGAACTGTTCATCTCGTAGCAATGAATCTTATAAATGGCCATTCATGTTCAGCAGTCGAGCGCCCTGAGACTAGGATCATAAAGTTGCTAGTAGAGCCATAGTAGTATCTATCAAGAACTGGGGATTCTGAAGGAAGAGAAATGCATGCACTCTGGAGTTTGAACAGTGTGAAATCTTCAGATATATCCTGGTTTTCAGCATGGTCAATCCCGCTGGTCTTCAAAAAGATGGTGCAAGCAAAACTCTGCAGCAAGGCAACAGCCAGAACTGGAGTTGATCAAACCTGATTAAAGGATCGCTAGCGTTGAAGAATAAATTAATTCCCTGCCTTTCCTCGCCAACTTATAACTTTTTACAAAATGATACCGAGCATGCAATTTAATACGGTATATCAGACTAAACCTGTCCTCGCCTTTCCCTTCTTCCTATTCACGAGCGACACCCTTTCGGTTCTTCTTCTCAACCCGAACATGAACACATCTCTTCGTCCTTAGAGCATCCGTAGCAGAAACCCTACAGTGGTATAGAAATAGAGTTTTAGAGATAGAGTTTCTGGCGGAGGGAAGGAATCTTTTAGGTGTAGTGTAAAGTGTAAAGGAATTTTAGAGTAATGGAGAGAGAAAATACAGTAGAAGAGAGAGAAAATAGGGATAGAACTTTTGGTGTGGATGCTCTTACCTATTATCCTGGTCAGCTTAAACTTTTCAGTAAATTAGTCGGAGCATACAGTTTAATATATTGTTAGCAAACCACGGATGAGACATGAGAGGAGGGTGTCAAACTGTTGGTCCGTTCTTTTTAGCAAACTGTCGGCGGCCGGCGGTTTGCTACAGTAAAATTTATTTTTTTAGTTTATTTTTTTAAATTATTTAAAAAATTTTCTAAAGACTTATAAATTTGCTACAGTAAAACCGCCAACCGCTAGAAACCGCCGAAAGAAAGAGAGCCTGTGTGTGCCACAGCTGGCTGCATCAAATTGCTGCAGACATGGGTGGGTGAGCGTTTACTCGCAAGCATTGAATCAGCAAGAGTAGGGTAAATGCCAGCAACCAGCCCGAGTACCACTGCTGGCTCTGAAGATGCTGTGCAAAAGTTGCACCACCCCTCCTGCCAAAGTTCATAATTGGGCGCCCCAGCCCCAGGCCGGAGAGAGGGGCCAGAAAATCTTTGGACAAAATTTACAGCCCAAACTACAATGCTCGTAGATCTCATGCCCTCTTTTTTTTTTGGCTACAACGATCGATCCTCACCTCAGAGCATCCTTAGAGCATCCACACCAATTACTCTATCTCTATTTTCTCTCTCTTCTACTCTATTTTCTCTCTTCGTCCCTCTAAAATTTCTTCACACTTTATATTATACTATAAAAGATTCCTTCACTCCACTAGAAACTCTATCATCACCATATCAGCGCTACAGAGCATATAGTGCTTCTGCTGTGGATGCTCTTAGTAGGAGTTACAAAACACTGTTTATTTGACTTTTTAGAGATAGAGTCTCGGGAAGAAATTTTAGAGCATATACAATATATAGACAGCTGCTGTTTATAAGAGTTGCCATGTCACCTATTTGCTGATGTGGATGAAGGAGAAAGAGGAAAGAGAAAGAAGCTGTCTATACATTTGCAGTCGACTATAGCAGGGGAACCAATGCGGTTATATGTAGAGATGAGTTGCCTATAAAGAAAGTGATTGTCTAGAACATTATATAATTGTCTTTAAAATTGTCTATAGGTGACATGATAACTTACTATAGATGGCATTGTAATTGCTTTTAGACTATAGCGTAAAATGTGAAAAATTTTAAAGAATGGATAGAATATATAGAGAACAGTGTTACGGAGGAGAAATTTGAAATCTTTATCAGAGATGTTCGGAGCCAAGGAAACCCTCATCATTTCAGCTCCAGACGCCTGCTGCCGCTGCGGCTGTCAATGGTACATATCCGGCAGTACAAGAAATTTGACCCGCTGAAGGAGGGAGCAGGTGAACATTTAGTTCCCATTGAATGATGAGAAGAAAAAGGAAGCAGCTTGCATGAAAAAAAGAGAGAACTTGGCCGACTGCAGCGCGAGGGTGCATGAGCCAAAACATGACAATAATGACAAGAGTCACAAACTTTCACTGAAACACTCTGCCATATGAACAGTGACACGGCCACAAAAGTCGAGTTCAGAGTTCAGATTGAAATGAATCTGTCTACTAATTGTATTCTTTTCCTCACCACCTAGCATGTATCTTATTTGTTGGTCAATACTGTCTCCCAGGTGCGGTGAGTAGGTCAGTGTTTGAGCAGCCAAAACATGCGCGCCATGGAGGATGTCGCAAGCAAGGGATTGCTGCCGCTGGGTCGACCTTGTCGGATTGCTCGACGTTTGCACGCCCGCAGGGGAATAAAAACCCTAGCAGATTTTAGACCAACCATTTCCACTTCATTTCGTTTTCTTTTCTATTTCCTTTTTCTTTTTTCCATCGTTTCTAATATTATCCCTTCAAAGAAAATGATATAGAGAAAATATCTTAAAGAATCACTTCCGAAAGAGAACGGTAAATAAAATCTGTTAAAGGGAATGAGATTTTCTTCATAATGGAATGGAATGGAAATGGTGACGGGACTCTGTTGGAGATGGTCTCGCACCTATGGGGGCACGGTACATTGTTTAAATGCATCATGTGGAGAAGATCGATGGGGCCGGGTGTTGCTCTTCTGAAAAGCTCAAAGTCTTTTTGACTCCTTGAGCGATGATCACTGTTCTCTGACGAACAGAACAGCATGATCAGGCCAGGTGACAAGAGGCAAGCATGCTTGATGCTTCCCCTTCATCTCCATGCACGCACGCACGCAAGCATGTGTGTGTTGGTGTTCATGCAGACCACCTAGCAATGACCAATGAGTATGTAAGTGTACGTATACGTACTATGCTAGGTAGCTTGGTCCATGCATGCATGAACTGTATCTGTACATATGAATATGATCGCTACATGTACCACAAGTCTACAAGCCCTAGCATGCATAAACGATGATTAGCATTGCGAGATTCAAGAAGCATGCCTGCTTCCTGGTACGTATGAGTGGCATGATCCGTAGGAAAAGCTTGCAGATCTGCGCGCCCATGCTAACATCCATAATTTTTAAGTTAATTTATATTTTGAAGTTAGTTTATTTATTTTTAATTTTGGGTCCCGCAAGGTGAGTGATGAGGTTGGAGAGTTTAGTTTGATATACTCCCATCCGTATCATTGATTTTTAAGTTGCTTTTCTGTCTTTAATTTGTTTGACACCAAGGACGTGAACGACACATACACCATTAATGTGGTCACTGAAATTCATTATGCAAAACAGTCACTTCTTTACATGTACCATGGTTGAGACAGCTACTGTCTTTAACTATTGCCATGTCACCTAGAGACAACGCTAAATACAACATATATAATGGTAGAGATGGTTGCACGTTTTTATGGGCAGTTTTCTCACACACAAAGTTTCTTAATTCTCGTGTAGAGTCGACTCTTGCATTGGAGACGGCTCAAATATCTATACATGCTCTCTTTTCTCCATATCATCACATGTTCTACATGTCAACCTTTAGAGACTGCTTATAGATAGCTGACGTGGACTATTGTACATGCTCTAAGGCGACATGTGACAAGGAAAGGGAAGGTTGTGTTTTTTTTTTGCGTCGACTATGTGTGTGGAAAATAAGGCTATATATGTGTGATTTTTAATTTATATTTTTCTTCATGCAAACTATTTTTTTTTTCTCTTTGTGTCGTAGAAATGAAGACAAGAAACAAAAAAACCATCGGATATCATGAAGCGGGATTATGATGAAAGCAATGACAGTGAAGAAGACAGAGGTATGCACTTTGAGTTTTCCTTTTTTTTTCGGGGTTTGTAACTCGTTGATTTTTTAACTAATGGCAGTGGATAATAAACGCACACTATTTTTATTGCAGAATTGCCAAAAAAAAAAAAGAAGAAGAAAGCAAAAACAGCTGCGGATGATACTACAGAAAGCGATGGCAGCGAATACAGCAATGACTACCTGACTCAGAAGTCAGAACCATGATTCCCTATCAGAGAACTCTTTTGACGAGGTTTCCTTTTTTTACGTATCCTCTGATTTTTTTTCAGGAATATGTTTTGCACATTGAGTACGTAGGTCCTTTTTTTAAAAAAAACTTTTTTCTCAGGCCTCGCAAGATGAGAAAAATGAGATATCGGATAACATGGTAGTAGACAAATTTGCTAATCTGGTACTTTTCAGCTTTTCCCCACATCCTGTATATATTTATTTTAGTTATATACTTTTTATTTTTTTACTGAACTTATTATGTGTGTTTCGCCTTTTTTCGAGCTTAGATCTGCAAACGTATTAGGATAAGGGAAGTTGGTAATGAGAAAGGAAACAGGGTCAGGAAGGTATGTGTTTTAGAGCACATTTTTGTTAGATAAAGGTTTTTTATTTTTACTTATATGTTTGTTTTTACTATTTCATAGAGTTTGAAGTAAACAAGATGTTCAAATCGAAGCACAACTTTCAGTCGGCGCAATCTGAATTACTTTCACAGTATAATTGAGAGTCTAAGCAAGGAAAATAAGGATGTAATCACTAGTTATGGATTTGGTTCCTTCATTTTAAAGGGTGTGCTGTCCCAAGGGGATTTGTTCAGTGGCTTGCAAATCATGTAAATGTAAGCTGTTCAGATATATATAGTTGTAGGGGACAGATGCATACCCATTAGCCCTGAATCAATCCATTTGGTATTAGGAACTAAGGAATCCCTTGTGGGGGCTTAGCTTAGATATAACAAACGCAGTAGAGAGCGGGGAAGTTGCATTCTTAAGTCTCTTCAAGCAATCTAGCATCCAACCTATCAAATTTGGAATCTAGAGGGGTGAGTACATGATTAAAGTAACAAACATACCAAAGGCAAGAATATATATATATATATATATATATATATATATATATATATATATATATATATATATATATATATATAGAGTTGGGCTATGGTGCTTCGCGAAGCACGGATCTCTCCGTGCTTCGCATCGTGTTTGAAAAATCTGTAATCAAAATCGTCGATCCAAACCGGTCATCTTGTTCATCTAGTTAAAATCTCACTACCCACAAAATTTTATATTTTTAAAATTGTTTTACTATTTGATTCATATTTTTCAAGATCAGCTTTATTGGAGGCTCCACAACTATTTAGATCATGGATTTTGAAAAATATGAAACAAATAGTAAAAAATCAAAAAAGATAAAATTTTGTGGGTAGTAAGATTTTAACGAAATGAACAAGATGGCCGGTTCGGATTGACGATTTTGATTTCAGATTTTTCAAACACGACGCGAAGCACGGAGAGATCCGTGCTCAGACTATATATATATATATATATATATATATATATATATATATATATATATATATATATATATAGAGAGAGAGAGAGAGAGAGAGAGAGAGAGAGATTTGCTAGTGTGCTATGGATAGCACGGATCTCTCCGTGCTATCCACGAGTTTTGCAAATTCTGAGACTGAAATAGATGATCCGAACCGTCCATCTTGTTCATCTCGATGAAATCTCGCTACACACCAAATTTCAAATTTTTTTGAATTTTTTACTATTTGTTTCGTATTTTTGAAAACTGGACTTATTGGAGGGTCCACAGCTAATTAGATCACCGATTTTCAAAAATACGAAAAAAATAGTAAACAATTTTTAAAAAATTTGAAATTTGGTGTGTAGTGAGATTTCATCGAGATGAACAAGATGGACGGTTCGGATTGTCTGTTTTAGTTTTAGAATTTACAAAACCCGGTGGATAGCACGGAGGAGTTGTGCTATGGATAGCACAATAGCAATTCTCTCTCTCTCTTTCTATCTCTCTCTCTCTCTCTCTATATATATATATATATATATATATATATATATATATATATATGGATGGCTAGTGTGCTATGGATAGCACAGATCTCTCCGTGCTATCCACGGGGTTTGCAAATTCTGAGATTGAAATAGATGATCCGAACCGTCCATCTTGTTCATCTCGATGAAATCTCGCTACACACCAAATTTCAAATTTTTTGAATTTTTTTACTATTTGTTTCATATTTTTGAAAACTGGACTTATTGAAGGGTCCACGGCTAATTAGATCAGTGATTTTCAAAATACAAAACAAATAGTAAACAAATATTTTTTCGAGACTTGAACTGCTTCCCCCCTTTTATATTTGGAGTTTGATGTCACAAATATTTTTTTAGTGGATATATAAATATACAAATATCAAACATCATGAATCTCAAAGCGCATCTGGTGGTAATGGATCATGGAGCCTTATATATATATATATATATATATATATATATATATATATATATATATATATATATATATATATATATATATATCCATTGAATATATGTAATTTTTCGCTTACACATATATATCTTTTTTCACCTTTTCATTTTATGAACATTACATATATGGCAGCTCAGAGTATAAGGTTTTGTGTTCCATAACAATGTGTATATTTTTTAATGCGTTTTTTGTCAATTAATAACAAGAATGAGACATTTGAAATTTTTTTTTACAGGGGATAGCAACGCAGCAGATGAGATGGCACAAGACATTCACTTGCAAGCCCATCAAGATGATTTTCTGAATATTAGCACATCAGAGAATTCACTCGCAAGAACTCTATGTCATGTTCCTTCTGAGCAGGTTGGTTTTTCACTTCTATTTATGTTTTTTCAATTTTTAATCTACTTAAATTTTTATGTTGAACCCTTTTTTTCACGCACTTAAATTCAAAATACAGAATATATATCAATATTGCGGGTTACACTCCAGTACCACTTGCCAAGATCACAAGTACAGGCAAATACATAGAATTGGTAAGTCATAGCTTTCTTCCCCCAAAATACATGTGTTGTCCTTTTTAGCATGTTTGGTTGGGTGGCTCTGGGCTGGCCAGGCCCATGTGAGCCACCCAACCAGTGTTTGGTTCACTGCTCAGCCTCCAGAGCCTGCCCCATGCTGTGCAAAAACCCTATAGTGGCTAGGCCTAAGGGAAACGCCAGGAACGGCCATTTCCCAGAGCTTGGCTTGCTGGTGCAGCCTCCGGCTATAGCCGACCTATCAGACTAACAAGAAAATTGCACTTCCTTTCAAACTTTTAAAAATATTTTAAAATTTAAACGACATCCAAATTCAATGAAACAAAAAAAAAATTGAAACCATAGGTTCAAGTACAAGGTCTTGAAGAAATTTCAGGTTTTTTAATTTTATTTTTGTTTTTAAATTTATTGATTTTCTAGTATTTATTTTTGAACTTTTATTTTTTGAATTTATTTTTGTTCCAGTATTTATTTTTTTGAATTTTATTTTCATTTTTTTAATTTTTTTCGTTTCAATATTTGTTTTTGATTTCCCTCTCTGAAATTTGTCTATCCCATTCCTCTCCCAGTGCAGCCAACCAAATAATATCTCTGCAGTCTGTCCAATCTCATACAGCCATCCAAACAACGTTTCCTTGCATCATCTCAGCCTGGCTCCCACCAGCCTAGCTGAGTTCATACAGCCTGAGCTCATACGGCAACTAAACACACCCTTTTATGTTAGCAAAACACTTTTTTTGAGCCCCCCTTGTGTAATGTGCAGAGCTCGCAAGCACCAACAGCAATGTATTCATCAAAGAAGAACAGCCACATCACAGGGCCGAACACTATGGTTCTGGAAACAGACAGTTTTATCAACTCTTCAATATGCAACCCAGGCAATGATCATGCATTCGGACACAGCAGTGTTGTCAAAACTCCACATTATTTTCTTCCCCCAAAAAAATCTGAACTATTTGCCTATTTTTTTCCAGCAAAATTGCAGTTAACATCAACAATGTGCTTGTTCGTTTCAAATCTTTGGGCCAAGGTTTGAAACCAATGGGAGAAGTTGATAACTATCTAATCAACGGATTCTGCCGGAAGATGTTTAGAGATGAACATCCCAGGGTGTCAAGCAAACATTTCTTTTTAATTTTCACACATGTTGTGTGAGTAACAAGAGAAGCTAGCTAGTTCATTTCTCTTTTTCTCTATGTGATAAAAATAAGTTTTTTAATGTTGCCCTCGCAGGAGTACTTTTTAGAAAAGTGGGCCAATTCCATCATCAAGAATGATATGAAAAAAAAGTGTCACAAAAATCTTCAATGGAGCGTCTAGCGCAAAAAAAAAAAAAATACATCTATGTGATCTGGTACATTGCATGTTTTTTTTATGTCTAAAGAGCTTTTTTCTGTATTAGTTATCTTCTTTTTTATGGAAACTTCATATAATAAATTCATTTTTATATTGGTTTTATTTATTTTGTAGTTATTTTTCCCAGCGTTGTATGATGACCATTGTATAATAAACTTCATATGTTTGTGTTTTTGGACTCATATTATGGTCCAGATTCTGATATTCACACAAGGCAGCTAGGGATGTCATGGTGAGCAAAAAAAAAAAATCTACTTTTGGGTTATTTTTTGACAAACAAGGAATGACAACACTGTTTTGTTTTTGTTTATTTTTATTTTACTGCCTTTTCTTTTTACTTTTTTAAGCACACGAAAGCAAAACAATGCCTATATGTTGTGTTGGGGAAAACAACCCTGTGTTGACTTGCAAGAGTACTGTTACTCTTTTATTTTATTTTTGTAGGTGCCTAATTTCATTAAATGTTGGGAGGAAATAGTACCAAAGAAGATCAACTTCTCTCAGTTTCAATACACATATGCTACAGTGCCTAAACAGCAAAACAAGTAAGTTTTTTTTCCCTTTTTTCTAAACAGCAATACATGCTACTTGTGTTTTCCAAAACCATAAAAATTTTGTCCTACTCTTTTTTTTTCAGCCATGATTGTGGGGTTTTTGTCATGAAGTTCATGCAACTGTGGAACAGCCCTAGGGATAAATTTAGCAAGATATTTTCTCATGTTGATATACCAAATTTTCGAATTCAACTCGCAAATGAAATGCTTTTCACTGGCTACAATGTCGAAGATGACATGAAGCGTCTTGTACAGAACCTATGTGCAGGTCATTTTTTCACGCATTTATTTGCATTGATAATTTTTCCTCAACCTTATGGCACTGTTTGGCACAGCTCCAGCTCCCAGCTCCACCTCAGAGCTGGAGTTTGTAGGTTAAAATAAAGTGACTTAAGTTTATATTTTTAGTTTAAAATGTAAATAAGATGACGCACATACACATCCTCAATGTACCCACAACTCCAGCTCCATGAATTTCTGGAGCTAGGAATAGGGTGCTCCACCAACTCCACCAATTTGGTGGAGCTGGAGCTGTGCCAAACAGGGCCTACATATGTTATGTTCTTAATTTTTCAGAGGTATAATACATATGCTTATTTTTTTTCCTTTTTTGAATCTGTTTTTTTCAAGTCAAAAACGAAGACGTTAGTGTCGTGCACAAAGTAGCAACACTGTTACCATGATGACCATTTATCTCGTCGGAACAAAATATGTAGTAGCTGAACATATGTGGAGTTTGCTATATATGTAGCCTTTCTGATACAATGACCTTGATTTTTTTGCTTTTTTTTTTTTTTTTTGCCTTTTTGCTTACTCATCTCTTCAGGCAAATGAAAAATGATATGTCCTTCTATCTCAAACCTTTTCTGCAATGAGAGAGTATACGCTATGCGTAACATGCACCTTTTTTCATTTATCCTTTTTTTTAAAACGCAAACCTGTTTCACAACACTAAGAACCGCTCACTGCTACCGAAATGGCCTTTCATACCGGCACATCAATGCCGGTTATGCATGAACCGGGACTGACAGTTACATCAGTCCCGGTTCGACGGTCTACTGGTCCGAGGGGAACATCAGTACGGGCTGAAGACACCAACCGGTACTAATATTCTAACATCCATGCCGGTTGGTTACACCAACCGGTACTAAGCAGGCTAGCCGGCCGGGTTCGTAGTACGGTTAGTTACACCAACCTCTTCGATGCTCAAACATCAAGATGCAGTTGGTGCAACCAACCCAGATAATTTGAACCTGCCTACTCGGCTAGCGGCTAGCCCCACACTCTTCTTCTTCCTAGCTCTCACCTCAGCTTCAGTTCATCCCTGGTTTTCTTCAGTTCCTAAACTTTTGCAGTTCCTTGGTTTTCCTTCGGTTCATTATAACTTGTTTTTATTGATTTCGCATTGGATTTTGCAGTTCTGCATTGGAATTTGCTTGTTTAATTGATCACATTTGACTGCGGCATTGGAATTTGCCGTGTGTTTAATGGATCCGACCTTCTATATTCCCCTCCCCTATATTTTTTCCCTCCATCCACATGGAGAACAGTACCGCACCATTTCGATCTTCTCTCCTCTGGCGCAACCGCCCGCTTTTCCTCCGCCATGGTTCGCCGCCTCAAGACCTGCCGGGCGACTTGCAATCCCCATCCTCTGTTGCAACATCCCGCCGCCAGCGCAGGCCCATCCACCTCCACCGCCAGAGCAGGCCAGTCCACCTCCTCCGCCGCAACCGCCCACGCTGCCCCACCCACCTCCGCCGCCGCAACCTCGCGCACCGCCCCGCTCACCTCCGCCGCAATCTCCGGCGCCGGCACCAACCTGGAGGAGGCATGGAGGGCCTTCGGCCACCGGCGCCCCATCTACTGGGCGCCACCATATCAACCTCGCAGCTGGGAGAAACTGGGCTCGCTGCTGCCACCGTTGTTGCCACCGCCAAGCTTCCAGGATCGGATGCACATGGAGGTGGGGATCCCACGCTGCGTGCGCCGCCTCGTCCTCCCCCCTGTGCCTCGTCCTCTGGTCGACGATGACGAAATCGACTGGGAGGCGCTGATGGCGGAGGAGGATGACTAAAATATAGTTGATGTTTAGTTTAATTATGTACGTAGTTTAGTTATTATGTATGTATGTAGTTTAATTATGTAGTATGTGATGAACTATTTTGTGATGGAATCAATGAGATCAATGTTTAATTATGTATGTATGTGATGAATCTGTGAATCTGTGAATCAATGAGTACAAGTATGAATCTGTGAATTTGTGAATCAATTAGTACAAGTATGAATCTGTGAAATGGGATCTATGCAATGGAATGAGTTATGGTGAAATGGTGATATGTGCAATGAATTGTTGATATGTGCAAAAATGTTCATCAACAAATGAGTACAAGTATAATCTGTGAAATGGTGATCTGTGCAATGAATTGGTGATCTGTGCAAATGTTCATCAAATGAGTTATGGTTCGGTGTTAAGTCTTTTTCTTAAATTTGAAATTGTGATTTGTGCAAAGAATTGGTGATATATATGTGCAAATGCCGATTTGCATTGAAATGGACCGGCTGAAGAAACTAACTCAGCCTGCTTAATACCGGTTGGTTACAAGAACCGGGACCGATGTTAGAGAATCAAGACAGCCTTCCATAACATGGACCGGTGAAGAAACCAACCGTCTCGATTCTCTAACATCAAGACTGGTTGGTTACACCAACCGAACTTGGCTGCTAATACCGGTTGGTTACAAGAACCGGACCGATATTCTGATCAAGACAGCCGGTATCTTAAACCGGTACTAAGCAGCCTTATTTGAACAGTCCTCTTCCCCGCCTCCTCCCCACACACTGCCAGATCAAGAACATCGCCGGCCAAGAGCTTCAAGAAAGGGGGAGGGTGCTGCCAAAATTTTGGTCATTTTACTCCCAGCCAAGTTAACCAAGGTTAGTAACGGTTCCTCACTACATTTGGTGTAAAATTGAGCTTATTCTTTGCTTGAAATGTGAAGAAAATTTGATCTTTTCTTATGATCGATCAAGAACAGTGCAGCGCCGGCCAAGAGCTTCAAGAAAGGGGGAGGTGCTGCTAAAATTTTGGTCATTTTACTCCCAGCCAAGTTAACCAATGTTAGTAATATCGTTTCTCAATACATTTGGTGTAAAATGGAGCTTCTTCTTTGCTTGAAATGTGAAGAAAATTTAATCTTTTCTCATGATCGATCAAGAACAGTGCAGCGCCGGCCAAGAGCCTCAAGAAAGGGGGAGGTACTGCCAAAATTTTGGTCATTTTACTCCCAGCCAAGTTAACCAAGGTTAGTAACATCGTTTCTCACTACATTTGGTGTAAAATGGAGCTTCTTCTTTGCTTGAAATGTGAAGAAAATTTGAGCTTTCCTCATGATTGCTGAAAGATTATGAATGTAGAGAGCTAGCTCGATCTTTTTATGTAGGTTGCAATAACTTGTTGTGTAAGTTTGGAATTTGCTTGGATTAGATGTAGCTCGCGTTGAATGTGTGGATCTAGCTCAAATTTAGGTTTTGGTTCCATCGATCGATGAAGAATTTTGAATCTAGACTTTGATCTACCAAGTATTTCTTGTTAGGTGTGGATCTAGCTCAAATTTAGGTTTTGGTTCCATCGATCGATGCAGAATTTTCAAATAAATTTAATATTGGTTTAATTTAAAATTTGCGAAATGTTAAAAAATTCATTATTGGAAAATGAGCTAATAGCTGCCTTGATGTAACATAATGTAGATGGACCGGCGATGGATGTACATGGACCGACGCACCCGGAGTTCTTGCAGGGTTTGCAAGCTTTTCTTCGTGCGGCCGATGCATACACGAAGTCAGGCTACATATGTTGTCCATGCATAGATTGCAAGAATGAGAAGGAGTGGCCAAAATCCAGCCACCTTCACTTCCATTTGCTCTCAAGAGATTTCATGCCAAACTATACCTGTTGGACCAAGCATGGTGAAGAAGAGACTATACGAGAAGATGTTGAAGAAGAAGAAGAGCAGGGGGACAACAATATCCCCGATGCTGGCCAACACGGTTCTTTCGAAGATACATTGAGGGAGTTTGACGATGATGGCCTAGAACAGATGCTGCTTGATGGAGAGGGAGAATACACCGATGAAAGACATTACGAAAAGTTCCAGCACCTATGGGAGGACCACAGAATACTATTGTACCCAAACTGCCGATAGGGGCACAAAAAATTGTGTACCACGCTAGAACTCATGCAGTCGAAGGCGACCAATGGATTGTCTGATAAGGGATTCGACGAGTTGTTATGCCTCATAAAGAAGTTGCTTCTAGAGGGTAACACGCTGCCTGAAACTACGTACGAGGCCAAGCAAGTTGTCTGCCCTTTGGGGTTGAAGGTACAAAAGATGCATGCATGCCGGAACGATTGTATCCTGTATCGCAATGAGTACGAGGATTTGGAAGCTTGTCCGGTGTGCAGAACTTCGAGGTATAATACTAGGCGTGATGACCGAGGCGAGGAAGAGGGGCGCGAAGAAGAGACCCCGTTAAGGTGGTGCGGTATTTCCTATAATCCTGGTTGAAGCGTTTATTTGCGAGCAAAGCGCATGCCCGATGATGCGCCGCACAAAGAAGATTGTAAGGACGACGGAAGGCTAAGGCACCCCGCTGATGGCTCCCAGTGGAGGAAAGTCGATAGAAAATACCTGGACTTTACTGAGGATGCAAGAAACATAAGGTTTGGGTTGAGTACGGATGGGATGAACCCGTTCGGCGAGATGAGCAAAGATCCACAAAGACTTGGCCCGTGACTCTATGTATCTACAACCTTCCTCCTTGGCTGTGTATGAAGCGAAAGTACATTATGATGCCGTTGCTTATGCAAGGGCCGAAGCAACCTAGAAACGACATCGACGTGTACCTCAAACTGTTGGTGGAAGATCTGCTAACGCTGTGGACCGATGGTGTACGTGTATGGGATGAGTACAAAAGAGAGCACTTCACTCTACGTGCATTGCTATTCGTAACCATCAACGACTGGCCTGCACTTGGTAACCTGTCAGGCCTATCTATCAAAGGATATAAAGTCTGCATCCAGTGCTTAGAGGATACGGACAGCAAGTATCTGAAAAACTCCCGAAAGGTCGTGTACATGGGCCATCGTAGGTTCCTCCATTTGAAGCACCCGTTACGACGGAAGGGTGAGAATTTCGATGGGACAGAAGAGAAACGTAAGAAGCCCCTGCATCGCAGTGGGACACTTGTATTTTCTCTGGTAAAGGATCTGAAAGTAGTATTTGGAAAGGGTCCTGGTAACAAATCTGTCCCAACTGAACAAGGTCATACGAAGCCCATTTGAAAGAAGAAGTCAATATTTTGGGATTTACCTTACTAGAAAGACTTAGAGGTCCGCCACTCACTGGACTTCATGCATATCACGAAGAATGTCTGCGTGAACCTGCTAGGCTTCCTAAATATGTACGGTAAATCAAAAGATACACTTCAAGCACGAAAGAACCTGCATCTCATCGGGACTCGAGAACGACCTACATCCAGAAAAGAGAGCGAAAGGACAACATTACCTCCACCCTGCGAGCTACACTTTGAGCAAGGAAGAGAAAAAAAACATGATTAAGTTCTTGAATAGTGTGAAGATCCCTTCTGGATACTCCTCGAACATAAGGAGGCTCATCAACACGAAAGAGAATAAGATAATACACCTGAAATCACATGACTGTCACATGTTGATGACATAGTTGCTCCCAGTGGCGCTGAGAGGTATTCTGCCGGACTGGGTACGAGGGACAATCGTAAAGCTGTGCTCATTCTTCAACGCGGTGTCGCAGAAGGTCATCGAACCACGGAACTTATCTAAGCTGCAGGATGATGTGGTCGATAGTCTAGTCAGCCTTGAGATGATCTTCCCTCCGTCCTTTTTTGATATTGAGGACAGTGAAAAATTTGAAGGACAAAAAGGAAAATCCTCGTGTATCTGACTACGAGCGCACATTGGTCAAGGAAAGGTCCAAGAAAAAGACGTCAAAGAAGACGACGTCATCAGCTAATCAGAAGGCCAAGGAGATGCAAAAATTCATCGAAGAAACTGATCTTCTCCCAGAGCAAATATTAGGCGACATGCAGATTGAAGCTGCAGAAGTCAGATGGCAATTTACATCGGGCGCTTCCTTGGTCAGGCGTGAGGAGATTGGCCAGCTACCAACTAGGATGCGCCAATTCCATGAATGGTACTTGGATGCGTTCAAGCATGGCCTACCGTCATTTGCCGTCAAGTACAAGGAAGAACATTTTTTTCACGACGACGGTGAATTTTATGTCCAATGGCCAGTAATGTACGAGCTATACCAGTCAGACGCCATCGACGTGGCCATGTTGAGTTGCTGGACTCTGTAAGTGTCTTATTTAATTGCAAAAATCCACCGTGCGGGCCCTTGCACTATACTAACTTGCAAGCCTAACTAATTTCTTCTTATGTAAATGGAGATAGAAAGATGCAAAAGTGTTTCTACTCTCAACACAGGCTTCCTTGACCCTTTAGTTATCAATGAGACAAATGTTCGACTATCCCCCGCCGATACAGAGACCAACATATACAACGGGCTAATAGGTCAAAAATATCATTCAAAGATAGTTTTACCCTACAACTTTGAGTAAGTGTTTTCGTACCGCCTCGTTCTAATCTTTTTCCACAACACGATGTTAGAACTAATTAGTTACCTACGTTGCCATATATATGTACAGCTTTCACTGGATTCTTCTCATTATCGAGCTAGATCGTAGCATGATCACAGTTATAGACTCACTCAGGAGACCAGTTGAAAAGTACCAAAACTTGATCGACATTCTCAACCGGTATTCTTGTTCTTTCCATTATTGTGCTCGTTCTACTCCTTTTTAAACAAATTCTAATCATGTTCAATTTGCAATCACGTGTGTAGTGCATTCGCACGTTCCGTCTCGAACCGTGGGCTAATTCAACGAGGAATTCGATATTACACTTGCCTCTCGAGTATGTATGCCATCGGGGTAGCTTTTGAGTTAGTTAACTTCATTTTCATGCATCCATTTCACGCTGTTAGCTTTTTTTCACCACAGTCAGGCGTCACCGTCGGGCACCAATTTATGCGGCTACTATGTGTGCCATATTATGCACATCTGGCCGGAGGTGCTAGCGACTTGCAATGTGTGTCCAATTTCTCGCGGGCGATCGTGATACGATCCAAGAACAACTCGTCGGCTGGATTTTCGATAAGGTCGTCAATCCAAGAGGCGAAGTTTCACGCTCCAATGCAAATAGGTGGGGCCCTTCGATAAAGACCGTGAACTGCTCGGGTCGACATCTACGGCTACCAAGAGCGATGCACATAAAAGATCACGATGAACGCTACGTAATTAAAGTTGTAATGAATGTTATGTGAACTGTATGTGTACTATATATAGGCATGATTGATTCATTGTGATACCTAATAGTTGTAATTAAAGTTATTAATAAAAGTTCTGTGATTTAATTATCGGTTAATTATGCATGATTGATTATATGTGCTTTAATTAATTGTGACTTAGCACACAGATATATATATAATAATATTAGACTTAACACACACAGACACATATATAATATATATTACCTCACACGCATATATATATATATTATTTATAGGTCAGGTGGTGCCTGCTCAATACCGGTTGGAGAAACCAACCGGATCAATATCGACCTATCGATACCAGTTGGTGCTTCCAACCGTCTTCGATCGGGCTTCGGCGAGGCACGGGCTAAAGCCACGTGTGCTCGCTTTCGAGACCGTTGGAGGAATCAACCGACTAAACAACGACTTATCGCATGCAGTTGGTGCTTCCAACCGTCTTGGATCAGGGCTTCGGCGAGGCACGAGCTAAAGCCGTGTGGCCTCCAACCGTTACTGATACTATATCAGCACCGGGTGAGGGAACCGGGACTGATGCCATGGGGCATCAGTCCCGGATGGCCTGTACCGGTTCAAAAACCGGTACTGATGGCCATTATGAACCGGTACTGACGGCCAGATCTGTAGTAGTGGCTGGAGGTAATTTTTAATAAAACAGCAGGGTGGAGGGCACATATTTAAAAATTCAAAGTGATGCCAAATTGGCAAAAACGATAGGTATTTTCATTTTTTAGTTACTTATGTGTATTCCTTTTCAGATTGCGTTGTTTGTTTGTGAAAATTATATATTTTCTGTTGAAATTTTTACCATGTTTTTTGCCCTGTGCAGTAACTAAGCAAAGGAAGAGGGAATACTTTTTATAAAAATCATAAATATTTTTGCCAAGCTCATAAGCACCAGGTATGTTGATGTTCTGTGAATTTTTTCCAGTCAATTATGTATGTTTTTTCAGATCGCATCATTTGTAAAAATGATATGTTTTCTCACCACAAAATTGTAACAAGCAGCCAAAAAGTGTGTGTATACAAGAGAGATCATGTGGAGCATCTCAATCTTTTCTCTGTACAAAACATCTATGTACAGAGTTGACATAGTTTCTTATTTCCTAATTTGTAGTTTACGGTCAATGCTACCGAAACAAGTTCTACTACTTGTGCTGATTAGTTTTATTTTCTAAGAAAATCTAGAATCTATTGAATAAATTTTGTTGTTCCATAATCATTGTTTGGGCTATTGTTGACACCCAATTTTGGACTTAGCCGAAACTTATAGAAACTATCAGCATACTTGGTCAAGAAGCCAATATGAAAGAAGATTTTAGGAGTTTGGATTATACATGATAGGCTAAGGGGGTGTTCTTTTAGGCTTATGAGCTCTGATTTATCTGTCTTATCTCCAACTTCGAGAATTTTCCGAGGTGGCCTCGAGAGTCGGATGGCTTTGAAATTTAGGATTTAGGGAGCTTTTAGACTCGCCTACGAGATAAAAATAAAACGGATTCAAAAATAATAAAAAAAGTCAGATGAGTCAATGTTAGTCAGATAAGTCACGAAAATCCCTAAATCCTAAATTTCAAGGCCATCCGACTCTCGAGGCCACCTCGGGAAATTCTCGAAGTTAGAGATAAGACAGATAAGTCAGATCAGATAAGCCCAAAAGAACAGGGCCAAGAGTCATAATAAGGAAGAAAATTCCTAATTGGCTACGACAAGCTAGAATTGGAAGCATTATCTGATGAGTCCGATTTAGAAAAGTTCTATAAGACAGTGTTCAGATCAGCTGCTTAGCATATTTTAGACATATATTTAGATAAATTTCTATTTAAAGAGAGTCCTAGTTATATATTAAGTCGGTTAGCTTAACTATAGTAAGTTTGAGAGTTCAAGTCATATTGTATTGAGTCCATATATCGGGTATAAATACCCAACCTACGTAACGGAAAGAGGGTCCCTGACCAATCAATCTACTATTCCAATATAATCATTTTTTTAATTTCTAGGAATAGCAGTAACTTAGTTTCACTGTATGTTACTATTTTTGTAACGTTGAGTGTTTGCTGATCTGGTTCTTGTACTTGTAATAACACACCAGCAGACAGTAATGGAGAGGTAGAAATTTGATCTAATTCATTGTCAAGCCTGCCTAGCTCATTCATGATGTACGTATACTTTTTTTTCATCCTTCGAAGCTTTTGACACCGTCTATCATTTTTGTTGAAAGTATTGGAATTCAGTTGTCCTTTGTCCATAGGGAACTGAATTGCACCATTTTTTGAAACTGAAATGATCTGTTTTTTTTTTTTGGCCTCCATCTTTCCAAAAAGTATTCTTCAGACAACTCTGTAACATTTAGATAAATGAGGACTCTCAACACATGGGCACAAAGTATTCCATCCTTTGCCATTTTCCCACATATACACCCAAAAGGGAAAATTTCCACCAGGATGAAAGGGAAATCTCTACAAAGGGGGGAGAATTTTCTTTTTGCACGCACCTGGGGCAGATCTGTGTGCTTGCGTTAAGATCCCATGAAGCAACAAAAATTCATGGTTAGCATCCATTTCTATCCTTTTTTGATGATGGGTGTGCAATCCAAGACATTCTGTCTGTTCTATGTGTGTTCCTTTTATTTTGTGAAAACAAGGAGAGTAAAGCAGCCGCCAGCTACGCAAGGGGAAAGGGAGAGAATTTTTTTTGTGACTAGGGTTTTTTCTCCTTTGTACGTGGGTTTTATTTGGTTGACTAGACACGCAGAAACCCGTACACATGTGGGGGAAACCGTATGGCTGAAGAACACAAAAAAACACGCTAAAACCAAAAAAATAAAAGGCCAACAATAAAATACGAAGGTTCATATTTGGGAGAGAAGATGTGCAACAAAACAAAAAACATAAGGTACATAACAAAAAAAATTCAAAATCGCCTAGATTTGTGTGGGGGACAATAGTCGCCTGTGTTTTTGTACCAAGCAGCAGGCGACTATACAAGTATACTACAGTACAGGGGTGATTGTCAGGGAGTCTCTTCCAAATAATAAGCATCTCCCATAGGCTTCCTATGTGCCTCCTTTTTCTAAAATTTGGAGATTTGGGAGTCCTTCTCTACTCCATACAGGCACCTTATTGTTCCCTATTTTGAAGATTCTTTATCTGGCTCCCCAAATAGAATAAGTCTCTCTTCTCTTCCTATATCGTTTTCTGTTAGAATGAAATTTTGGAAGTCCTGTTGAAGATGATAGGAAGAATCTTTTTTGGGAAATATGTATAGAGAGCCTATTTTAGAGATAAGCATTAGAAAAGCATGCAAACTGATGTATCAGTACTCGTAGCAAAAAGCACAATGCAATGCTAAAATTATTTGATTATTTGCTGGAGCCAAACTTTGAGATATTCGAAAAATGGCTTTTAAAGCCAAAACTATTAATTGAAGCCGGATTTAAGAGTTATCTTGTGACTTTAAGATTATCAAGAAATTAGTGGACTTTAAAAATCAAAACGTTAAAAATGTTAATCAAATAATTTAAGCACTAAAAAAATCGAGCTGACAACCCAAAATATATTCCGCTAGATAATATGCCCTTGATGCTTCAAATCCCTGTGGCCGGAACTGAACTGAAGCATTCTGGCCAATGGCAGTGGAAGAAAAGAAAATGCTCTGGAGGAGAGCAGCCTGCAAGCTAGGCAACATCCTCCGTTCCTGAATGCTGAGCCCAAAGACCTGCACGCAGGCGCAGCTAACTAGGCTAGTTAACCTGTTGCTAATGATCACGCCTGATTTAATTACACTTCCTAACTGTAATTATGCACATGCAGCTTGACTGTCTAGCTCTTTGATTAGACTCGATCGGCCATGAATGGGCGTGGCCCAGCTTAACGCTGCAGGGGCACCGACCATCCGTGACTTTTGTAAGCAGACCAGCCAAACCTGCAGCGCTTGCTTATCGATGATGACTTGCTGCGATTCTGCAAAGAGAAAGAAGAAACGGGCTAGTGAGCAGCTTGTGAGCTGTGATGATGAGGTTGGAGCCAAAAATTAAAGCCCCTGCACATCCATTAGCGACAGCAGCAGCAGAACCAGCGGCATGTAATTGTAGCAATTGCAGTGCAGAAAGGCACAGGCACACTGCCCACTGGCATGCATTACTCACTTGACTCTCTAGCTAGTCTGCTAAGACCATGTCTAATAGTGGGAATATCTTTTACCGCAGCTGATCCTATTACTATAGAAATGAGGTTGTAAATAGTGAAAATAAGATTGGGAGTAAAATATAAAGGAGAGATATGTAGGGATCGAAAAAATAGGTCCAAAGTTGACAAGGTGAATATTAAAATCAGGTTATAAAAATAGGGTTGTGAATAGTGGATAAATAGTAAAATAGTATCAGAAAATAGCCTTACTATTACGCATGCTCTAATGCTAATGGAGTAGTACTTGCCACTTGCGGTAGCAGCTCATGAGCTCAGTAATACCACAATTTTTTAGTACTCCTGGAATCCGTTTCGAATAGTTGCCATTTTTTAACCCATATTTCGTTCCACAGATATTTGGCAACCTTGCTATTTCGAATGCAATTCTGTTATTCATATCTCTGTTACTCGTCTCGTTCTACTCTGAGCACAAAATAAATTAACTATTGCTGGGGGGCATTTTTGTTATAATGTATTTAAACAATTGTTGCCTGAATATGTGCACCAGTAAAAAAACAAGTTATTCGACAAAGCAAGAAGTATATCTTATCTGTTACCTCCGGTAAAAAAGCACAATTTTTGAGGGTATAGGGCTATAGGCGATCAAACTTTAGCTGTACATATGTTTTTAAATATTTAAACTCGATACATGAGAATCATACGACCGGAGAGATCCATCGATCTCACAATCTACTTCCGTAATACCACAATTAATTCCATTGAGTTTTGCACATGGATCCCTCCAAGTTATTAGCGATCAGAATATGACGGAGAAAAGCAGTGTACCAGCATGTATGTGCGTGTGGACTGAGTGATGGGCTTTTTTTCTTCTTCTTTGGCGTGTATACGTGCGCGCGTGCGTGCATGGATGGGTGCATGCGTGTTCCGTACATGCGTGCGTGTACGTACGCTCTCGTGATGATTCGTCGCGAGCAGAGAGCCCTCGGTCTGGGGCTCCTTTGCCATGCATGGCCGCGCGCGCAGGAGGACTAGAGCAGTGCAGTGCAGTACGTTTACGTTGAGGCATGCGGACATGCATGCGGTGGTGGGGTTGCCAGCGCCAGGAGAAGAGATGCATATGCTGCTCCAGGCTCCAGCTTTTGTTGCTTCCATTTCCAAGCTAATTATTTCTGCCAGGGTGCGCGCGTGCTCCGTCGCCTCCGTCGGATGAGATCCCCGTGGAACTCCCAGCCCTAGCCCCCAGGCCTGTTTACCACGGCTGCGGTCAAAATGTTGGGCTTTAAGGAGCTAAAATGTCTTGATCGGCTAACTTTGAGAGCTTTAAAAAATAGCTTTAAATTGAGAGGCTAGATCTTTTGTCCAGAGAAATGGTTTCTCATTGTGCAGAATGACAGGAGTGGTTGGAATAAGACCTTCTCCAACCCTTGCCTGTCCGGACTCCTGCTCCTGTCTTAATGGGAAAGAGGAGCGGAGGGGAGCGAGCAGGCCGCTCCAACGGCGTCCTCCCCCCGCCCGGCCACCCGTAGGATAGGAGAGAGAATTCCTTCGTCCCTGGATCCTTTCTCTAGTCCCGTTCGCGCTCGGGGTTGAGGTTGCACGCAACGACCAGCGAAGCGCGCGCCGCTACGGACTCCGGGTGCGAGGTAGGAAAGAGCGGCGCAGTTTTCCGGTGGCATCAGCTAGAGGCATTGCAGGCAACCGGTAGGGAGGCATCGGCGGCTGAGACGGGCTTCGAATCGGTCGACGGCTAGGTGAGCGAATCAGGCAGTGTCGGCGGCGTTGAGGGAAGTGCGTCCGTGGCGACTGCTCCTGCCGATCTGCGCTCCACGACTGACGATGATAGCTATGTGCCCGAAGGCCGTCTTTGGTACCATATCGGTGGGATTTGGGGTTTCGATTTGCCGGATCTAAAAAACCCTCGCTAGGCTGGATTGGGGTGGTGGACTGGAGAGTTCGGTGGGAGTGGAGAAGGCGGACAGGAGAGTTGGATTGGCTGGATTTGGGTCGATTGGGGCTGGATTGGGGGACCCCAATCCATACCTTCATTGGCAGAGGATGAGGATGAGGAGAGGAAGACGGCCTGGATTGGGCTCGATTAGCGCTGGATTGGGGTCGATTGGGGCTGCATTGAGGTCGATTAGCTCTGTTATTAATAGCTTAACTAAATCCTTTCAATCCATACCTTCAATTAGGTTATCTTTTGCATGATTGGAAGCAAGATTTTTCAATATTAAGACCTTCCCTATATATTATACTAGATCCCTTGGCTTCCCTGTCTGTGCAATGCAAACTTCATATTAAGAGATGCTTAACAATCATGAATAAAATGTAAACTCATGTCCTATCGAAACAATGATGAATCAGAAAGTGGGAGCTTTATAAGGTAGATTGTTGTAAGAGATTGGGGAGTATTGTGTCCAATTCCAGCTGATAACCTGATGCTGAGGGCAAGTAATTTATCATTTCATTTATAGGTAACACAACTATGCAAGAATATTCCATTATCTAAAAAAAACCTATGCAAGAGACCACCGCTTAATTGTTTGAGGCTACTATTGGTTCCCTGGCCAAGCATTGCGGAGATTTAGTCTATATAGTTTAACAGTCAAATAACAAATTAGTACTGCTGTGATTTTTTTTTTTTTGAATATGCAAAGTCTTAGGACTATCATGTGTTCTTAGCAGTTTGTTGACTGACATTGCCTCAACCAGACCGACTGAAGAATTAACCTTTTCATGAAGGTCCACATAATTGGTCAATAATCAAACGGAATTGCTCTCTGTCAGTCGCCTGAAAATAGATGAAATCTCAGTCGACGTATTTTACACTAGTAAATAACTAAATTTACATATAATTAGATGTATAAAAAGTGCATAATTAACTATAAAAAAGTTTGTCTCATTTTGGCACATACCTTTAGTTTTATAAGTAGCCCCTTGTGTACTTTTTTGTTTTGAATGAACTTGCAACATCAATTGATACACTTTTTTATAAAATCAAACCATATATAAATTTAGTTATTTACTAGTGTAAAACACGTCGACTGAAATTTTACCTATTTTCAGGCGACCGATGAAGAGACACGTCCATAATCAAAATGAATGGTTTATGTGGTAACATTGGCCAACAGATGAAATGGAAGGTCTATCGATTTCACGAGAGTTACTACTTCAGATGTAGAATTATTACATAATTATTATTTTGATGCTTATCTGCCCTCATAAAAGTAGAAGATGGTAATACAATTTGCTATGAGCATTAATCTACGTGATATGTATTGCATTGTTGTTCCATATTTAAATATTTTAGTTGGTTTATCCCGTAGCCATGTCAATCCTGCATGCACGTCGTCTCCGTCGTCCGCGACAACCGCATTAATTGTGAGATGTCGTAATCCTTTTCTAATTACATACTTAAATAGATGTTGCTTTCATAATTAAATCTCTGTTACATAAATGACTATTGCTGGCTTCGAAGCCAAAAGCAGCGCGGCCCATTCCCGGCAGCAGTGAAGATGGACGCCCTCTCATTCGCTGGCGTGTTGGCCGAGCTGCACGAGTAAATAGATGTCGAGGCTGCAACACTGAAGAAGGTGGTCGGTGACAACTTCTGTCCCGGTGACTCACGAGCAGCTGTTGATATGAACCGTGTGCTGATGGAAGTCTAGGCGATTGCCGCACGGCTAGAGCAGCTAGCGCTGCAGACCATGGACCTTGTTGGGGCAACGACGAACCCTAATGAGGAGGTTCGTTCTTCAGCCGTCGTCACTGTGGGTGTCATCGAGCATGATTCGAACGATGATGTTGACCCCGACGACATCATTCCGATAGATTATGTCAGCCCCGAGCTAGTCGTGTCTCAAGACAGCTCGGGCAGTAGCGATGAGGGTCTCTCTTGGGAGTCCGGCCGTAACTGGCATATGGATCATTGGTTATTGAGTGTGCTTGAGGAGGGAATACAACGCCTGTCGTGGAGCGCTTCGGCCGGGTCGAGTGTCCCATCGGGAGTCGAGAGCATGGGGGCAGTTCTCCCCATACCCTGCACCCGGATCGGCACCCACTCCCCCCTGCAGCAGCCCTACCGTGGGGATGTTCACGTAGGGTTTAGGAGGGCCGAATCCGGGCAGCGTCGCTGGGACCAAGAAGAAGAAGAAGGCCGCGCCAAAGACCGACAGGACCAAGTGGTCGGTTGAGGAGGACGAGCTGCTAGTGTTAGCGTGGCCTAACGTCAGGCAGGACCCAATTGTTGGGATGGACCAGTCGTCCGATAGCTACTGGACAAGGATTTGGACATACATAACAAACCACAAGAAGGAGGACTGGTTGCAGCGATCACCCAAGCCTTTGGTAAACCATTGGGCCCTACTCAATGAGGCAGTCAGCAAGTTCTCTGGGTACCTAAAAAAAAACCAACGATCTGAATCAAAGCGGAACAACTGAGCGTGACAAGGTATGGTACCACGCATTTGTACTTTCACTTCTTACTATCCCACCATTTGTGCATTTGACATTTTGTTTCCATTGGTGCAAATGGCTCAGGCTGTGACGATGTACAAGGAAATCGAGGGCAAACCATTCGCTTTCAGTCAGTGCTGGGTGCTTCTGTCCCAACACCCCAAGTGGGTCGCACACCTAGTCAGCAAAAGGCAGAAATCCCAGGTGGACGCCTCTCCTGCATCCAGTCCTGCGGGTTCTTAGGGGTTCCCCCTGAATGTGGACTCTCAGGCTTCCTCTGAAGTGCCTAGGCCAATTGGGAGGAATGCAGCCAAGGTGGCTCGGTCTCGGGGTGCTTCGTCCAGCGGGTCCCATGGTTTGGTAAGCGCTGGCCTTTACGTCACTTAGTTCGACAAATTGAATGTCGCTAAGGCTGCCATGGTTGAGCTGAAGCGCGAGCAGCTTGCCATAATGAAAGATGCCAAGGAGGAGAGGATCATGAAAATTGATGTGGAGTCATGTACTGGACCTCTCCAGGACTACTACAAGAGGAGGCATGAGGTCATTCTTGCCAAGTGGGCGTCCAGGCGTTCTACTGAGTGAGCGTTGTGCAGCCGCCTCGGGGTGGTCACTGTTTCTGTGGAACTAGCAACTGTGAACTATGTTATTTATGTTGATGTGTTATTGTGTGCAACTATGTTATCGATACTTCGTTTGATGTTGTATTACTGTGTGGAACTATGTATTATTGTGTTGGATTATGTTATGCATATTTGGTCATGTATGGAACTATGTATTATTGTGTTGTATGTTCTTTGAGATGTGCATGTGGTACTCGTGAGAACTGATTGTGGCATGGTGGATTGGTCATGTCAAGGAAGTGAGAACTACACTCTCAGATTGCCATGTGCTTTCGTACGTTCGTTTCTTTCGAACAATATATATTCTATGCCGTGTGGTCGAAGTGTGAAATGGAGAGTAAGTTCATGTTTGAAGTAATTACCACATTGACGTTACATTGATGTCAAATTGGTGACACGTTGCAGATCGAACGATACACTGAAATGGCGAATTGACATGGTATTGAACTTTGAATTACCGATTTACAACAATCAAATATGCAAGAGGACAAGGAAATGCAGCAAGATATGACATACGTCCACCTTTATCGGACTACTCCCCTCCATGAAGTAGCCAGAGATGCTCCACCAAATCATGCTGAAGACGGCGATGCACTTGCCGATCTCGGATAGTCTGCGTCCCCTGTAGGCAATGCAGGATCGACTTGTTGGGATCACAAGTAACGGCAACTAGCATGCCTGTGTATTCAAACACCTCCTCCTGTGGTGGGTCGTCCCTCTCATCCTGAATGATCATGTTATGCATGATAATACATGCTGTCATGATGTTGTGCAGTGTAGCCTAGTCCCAGCATTGCCCGGGACCTCGAATTATTGCAAATCTCACCTGGAGGACTCCAAAAGCTCGTTCGACATCCTTCTGTGCTGCGACATGCACTGCAGAGAAGTGGATCCTCTTGTTGCCACGAGGTAACGGGATTGGCTTCACAAGGGTAGCCCATTCCAAGTATATACCATCCGCTAGGTAATAACCCATGTTGTAGTTGTTTCCGTTGATTGAGAAGTTCACCTCTAGAGCAGTGCCGTCAGTGTCCCTGAAGAAAACATTAGACCGGTGCAGAACATTTATGCCATTCAAACTGCCTGGCATGCCGAAGAAAGCATGCTAGATCCACAAATCGTACGAGGCAACCGCTTCCAACACTATCGATGGCTTCCGGGTATAGCCCGTGTATGCACCGTGCCATGTCTTTAGGCAATTCTTCCAAACCCATTGTATGCAATCGATGCTCCCCGGCATCCCTGGGAAGCCTATCTACTCTCCGACGGCAAGAAGGTGCGTCGTGTCCTGGGGGGTTGGAGCTCGTAGATGTTCGTCTTGGAATGTTGCAACGACGGCGTGGACGAACTTCTTCATTACTAGGAGTGCCGTGCTTTTCCTTATATGTATGTACTCATCAATCACGTCCGCGGGGATGCCATACGCCAGCTGGCGAATGGCTACAATCATCTTTTGTAGTGACGACAACCCAACCTTCCCTGTGGCATCGCTCTTCTGTTTGAACCAGTCGTCATGTTCTTCAACAGCGGCCACAATGTGCAAGAATAGCCGGCGGCTTATCCTGAACCTGCCAAGAACGAGGAAGCAAAGCATTTTTAGGGTGTATACTATGTATGGGAAAGTCAATTGCACGACCCTTCTGCCATTACCTGCGTCTGAAAAACTTATGCCCATATACAGGCTAACTTGTGAAGTAATCCCTATACAACCTTGCAGCACCATCGGGATGCCCTCAATCGATGATGGCGTGTCCAGGAACTAAGCCCTGCTGGCGGTTGTCGCTCCGCGCAGCTAGTTCCTCCTCCTCGATGACGGCGACGAGAATAAGTTTCTCGTCATCGTCGCTAGACGAAGAGAAATATGTTGTGGTGGACCCTTTGAAACCCCCAGAACTCATATCTCTCTATGTGGTTGATGGTTCTAATAGAAATGAGCTCAAACTTGTCCCCTCCATTTATAGGCCTATAGGGGAGCCTTCTCCTGTAAACTATCTTGTATGCCATCATTCCTTACCTTGCACGAAATCTTCCTGCGAGGTGTTCCTTCGCTAGCAAGCTACGTTATCATTCACGGTTCCTTCTATGAAAAGCTACGAAATTTTGAGTTCACGTTGCCAATGTCACACGTCATCCCATTTGCACTTCTCTCCAATGTAGTAATGCAATTCATACAGTTCAAATATTTAAATTCTAAAATTCACAAGAAATTTATCATCCCTTTTTTGTGTGGTAACGTACCCCGTACGTTATATGCGTGCACGTGTACGCCTCATACAAATACGGTATCACTAATAGCGGTTACGAGAAATTGATAAAAAAAATTGAGTTCTAGAAGAAAAGGGATTGGGGAAGAGAATGCTATTGGAATGTATTTCTGCGAAGGGAACGAATCTGAGAAGGGAATCCCCTTGAGAGTGGGGAAGGGAATGGAAAGAAGGGAATATGGTTGGAGAAGGTCTAAGACGTATAATGCCTTTCAATGAGCTGGTTGGTGCATATCTGCATATAACTCAATGAAAAGTAAAATTGTAGCTTTATAAATCGAGCTATTTTACAGTCTTTGGTACCCTCTAGTATTTCTTGGTACCTTGAATCAGGTCATGCATCAAGCTTAGGGTGGGTTCTTTTTAGCTTATCTTATCCTACTTATTTGCCTTATCTCGTCACTTCGAGAATTTTTCGAGATAGCCTCGAGAACCGGTTGGCCTTCAATTTTGGGGTTTAGGGAGCTTATAAACACGCCTACGAGATAAAAAAAAACCGACTCAAAAAGTAATAAAAAAGTAAGATAAGTCAAATAACACACTTTCGAAAGTACCCTTAATCTAACAACCATTATTATGTGGTGCCTCCTAGTACTAGTTAGTACCATCTATTTATTCTTAGGGTTGGTTCTTTTCAGCTTTTCTTATCTACTTATTTGCCTTATCTCATCGCTTCGAGAATTTTTCGAGATAGCTTCGAGAGCCGGTTGGCCTCCAATTTTAGGGTTTAGAGAGTTTATAAACACGCCTATGAGATAAAAAAAAATCGACTAAAAAAGTAATTAAAAAGTGAGATAAATCAAATAAGATACGAGATAAGTCAGCTTATCCTACTTATCTCGTGTCTTATTTGACTTATCTCACTTTTTTATTACTTTCTGAGTCGGTTTTTTTTAATCTCGTAGGCGTGTTTATAAGCTCTCTAAACCCCAAAATTAGAGGCCAACCAGCTCTCGAGGCTGTCTCGAAAAATTCTCGAAGTGACGAGATAAAGCAAATAAGTAGATAAGTAGAGGTACTAATACACATAAGGGCAAAATCGTATTTTCTCCTCTATTTCTTTCTCTCCCCCTTCTTCTCTCCCATTGATGACAGCAAATTGAGCCACCGACGGCCGCCACTTGGCCGCGCCACCTACCTCTCAATCTCCCACGGACCTCACTACCTAGTAGCACGCTGTCACAACCCGAGCCATGCGGCCACCGTTCGGCCGTTGCTCCGCGTCCCACGCACCACCCGCCAAGTAGCCTTGCAATGTCGTCTCGCTAACGTGGTCCCACATGCTGCCGCTTCTCTAGGTCGTGCGCCGCCACCGTCGCCACGGGCTCTACGCTGCCACCACCTCCGGCCACCACCGCCCTAGGCCTTGCACCGCCACTGCCTCGCGTGGCCTCTAGCCACTGGTGCCTAGCTAGCAGTTAGAGCGATGTGAGAAAAGGAAGAAGAGAGAAGCTTGTCCAATTTTTTCGATCCTTCCCCTGGAAGATCAACTGTATTTTACTGGTACTTCTTGCTACCTCTCGAACGACTATAAAGATGCTCTTATAAATTAGTTCTACCATGTTTTTTTTTACATAGATTGCAAAACCGTGAAACCGCACATTCGTATCACAAACTTTTTAGGTGTTTCACATGGGTCGCAATGACAGCTTTCTATATCCCAAAACCGTTAAGCCGCATATGTACATCATCAATCTTGTCTAAGTGGTGCATGCGCCGTGGAGGGGGGGAGGGGGTACGAACGCGTGCGCGCACACACACACATATATCATTTTAAGGCTCCATGATTAAATATTAAATACCCTATGTTGTGCTTTGAGATTCGTGTTATTTGACGTGTACATCTTTATATACCTACTAAATAAAATATTTGAAATGCCAAACTCCGAAAAAATTAAATTCATCTTCAGTTTGAACTATATTTATCTTAAATTTAAAAGTAGTTTAAACTAGAATTAAATTTAATTTTTTTTTCAGAGTTTGACGTCTCAAATATTATTTAGTGGGTATATTTACTCACTATAGACAAAATTCCACTTTTTTGAAATTTTTACTATTTGTTTCGTATTTTTGAAATTCGATTACCGATTTCGCAAACACGACACGGTAGCTGACCATAGCACGAATTTCAGTAATTTTTTCACGAATTTACAAAACTTTTAGATATGGTTTCTTGGGTTTGTGTCAAAACAGTGGTTTACACCGCATATTTCGCGTGTGTGCGCGCGCGCATGCTTGCTTTGGATGATGCACGCGATGGAGGAGGAGATAAATTAGGACGGTCAAAGTCAAAACATGTTGTCGAGGGGAGAACGATGATGAGTCCCACCACCTCACGTGTCCCAGCTACAGAGCTAAACCCTTCACCTAATCACCCCACCCCTCCTCATCACCGTCCATCCAATCACACAGATGCATCCAACGGTCCCAGTCAACTGAGCACTCTCTAGTACCAAACTCCCAAGAATATATATGCACACGAGGGCAGTATGCGTCCCACACTACCACTAGTCCCAGCCAGTAGTCGCAGTCTCGCAGAGTTGTAGACACGCTCCCAGCTTAGCTCAGCTAGATCTAGCCGTAGCAGCTGCCATGTCATCCAGGGCGCGGCGGAGCGGCAGGCACTTCCCGGTTGGCGGCGGCGGCCGGTGGCGCCATGTGCCGGTCGTCGACACTGGCTGCGGCTGCCGCCCGCGCCGCCCCAGGCAGCTGCTCATGAGCCTGCCCTCCTTCCTCCGGCCATCCCCGAAGCCCAGGAGCGGCGGCGGCGGCGGCTCCCAGTACTCCTCTTCCTCACTCTTCCCCTCCTCCGCGTCCACCGCCTCCTTCTCCTCCTCCTCCGCCGCCACGTACACCACCACCTACTCCTGCTCCTCCTCCAACAACAACAGCAGCTACTACTCCTCCTCCCACGTGTACAAGCAACAGCCGCCGCCGCCGCCGCCGCCGCAGCAGCAGCAGCAGTACAAGACGGCCAGGGCCTCGTCGCCGGCGGCCAGGAAGAGGCGTAGCAGGGTGAAGAAAAGGTACGAGAAGATGGAGGAGGCGGATGCGGCGGTGGCGGCGGCGGAGGAGGAGGAGGACGTCGGGGTAGCGGTGGAGAAGGAGTCGTCGGACCCGCGCGCCGACTTCCGGGAGAGCATGGTGCAGATGGTCGTTGAGATGGGGCTCTGCAACTGGGACGACCTCCGCTGCATGCTCCGCCGCCTGCTCGCGCTCAACGCGCCGCGCCACCACGCCGCCATCCTCACCGCCTTCGCCGAGGTTTGCGCCCAGCTCACCGCGCCCCCAGCTCCCCCGCCGCCGCCGGTGTACCACTACCACTACCACTACTGACTGACCGGCGATCCAGCTCGTGCTCTGCTCCGTGGGCGTAGGTCCCGAGATCCTGGCACCACCTGGCGCACGCACCGGCCGCATGCTTCTGGGTGAGGTCACCGGGTGGTGATAGGATCTTGAGGGAGAAAGCTAAAAAAAATTAGTAGGCTTAAGTGTGTGTTTACTAGCTAGCCAGTAGCTGTTCGGCTTATATTTGTTGGGTTTCTTTGCGTTTTTCCTGCTTTCCTAGCTTGCTTAACTATGAGCATGCATTGTTTCAGTGTGGTTGTGTGTTTGTGTGGCCTCCGGTTTTGCATGAAGGTCCCCTGAAGAAGGAAGTTAGTTCACTAGTAGAACTAGCTAAGCTAGTTTATGACTATGAAGAAAACTGTTTGCGCGTTTAGCTCTGTGAGATGTGTACGTTTAGGCTATCATACTATGCATGGCACTTTTATTACATTGGATGATGTTTATATATCTTGTTGTGAGCCTTAAAAAATGTTTCTATATATGTTATGGTGGGAAGCTGCACATATATATATATGGTGAAAGGTACTAATGAAAATAATGAAAAATAAACCAGATCATGTATCTAATATGTAGCTACCTGCCTTAAATGACTACAGAGGTCAAGAGTTATACTGCCGTTATCTTAAAAAAAAAAAGCTACTCGACCTATCTTAGAGCGTCTCCAGCAAATACTTTAAAATCAGCCATCTATACACCCCCTCTAAACCACTATTTATTCTTTATATTTCCATTTTCTTCAACAGAGTCTCCATCCAGATAAAACTATAGATATTAATACAGAGAGCCTCCAAATTTAGAGAGGCTAGGAGAGAGAAACTCTAAATTTAGTGGTTAGGACAGAGACTCTACCGAAGGACGAGTATCGAAGGACGAGTGACTCTAAATATAGAGAAGATTCTGTTTTACAGGCTCTACTAGAGATGTTCAAGCAGGCAAACTTTTTTTTTCATCACACCACTTAACAAGTTAACAGCGTGTAGAAAATACTTGCCGTCAAAAGAGAGCTAATTAAATACGCTCTTGAATTACTAGTACAGAAATCTTCCTTGTCTTCCGTATCCTACCCCTTTTCCTTCTTGGGAAAACAAGAAAAAAAGAGAACTTTGGATGCATGCCTTGGCTTGCCATGCATTGGTTCTGCATGGGAGTGTGCTTCGACTTTTGAGGAGCTAGCTTAGAAGGTGTGCATGCCCGAGACCGAGAGCTTTGCTGCCAAAGCATCAAGCATGCATCTGTCAGCTGTGTAGCGTGAGATGATGGCATGGCCACCCAGTGTGCTTTTGAAGCATCGACATGAGTTTTAATTAGGACATATTTAGTTGAGTACTGCCTCGCCACGCCAGGTTTTTACCTGAAGTGCAGCATCATGCCACGGTTTATGTGGCCAGCAAAATATATTAACCACACAGCAGCTGTAGCATGCAAGAATCGGCAAGAAAACGGATGTTCCATGCGTGGGACATGTGGCTAGGAAAATAGGAAAAATTGCATCATGTCATTGTTAAGTGTGGATATCTCAAAAATGACACTACAAAGTATGAAATATACCAAATAATATTATAAAGTGTAAATTTTTGTAAATATGACACTGCAGACCCTTTTGCTCCTCCTTTCCCTTTAAATTTTCAGTGAAAATGTCATTTGCCTGCCCTCTTCCTCCCCCTCCTCTCTCTCTGTCTCTTCGGTGAGCAGGAAAGGGCTCACCGACCGATAGCAACGTGCCACCGTGGTCCTCCTCTCCTTCCTCCTCCCTTCTTCCTCTATTTCCTCCTCGCTTCCCTTCGGCAGCTCCCTATGCCGAAGCATGCATGCATCCTAGTCAGTCCCTCACCAGCCCTCCCCCTCCAACCAGCTCGCCCTACATCCATGAGCTCGTTGCAGAGGTCCTCCCCATTGGCCCCTCCTTCTCCCCATCGCAGTGGCACGACGTGCTCAGGCTTGTCCTGGAGGTGGCCTGACGACGCAAGCTTGATGACGAGCCATGTCGGCATGAGCTCGGGCTCGGGTGACTGCGTGACCTGGAGGTAGCATCGTGAGGATGGCTGCGCGTCATGGAGACGGCCTGGTAGGATGGCGGCGCGACCTAGAGGTGGCCCGATGGATGGCAGCATGAGCTCGACGGCTACCAGTGACACCGCCGCCATCACCTCGTGGAGGGACAAGAGGAGATCGAATGGCCAGAGGGGAGGAGGGAGGGGCCGGTCGGAGGGAGGATGAGGACATGTCCGAATTTGGAGGAGAGAGGAGGGAGGAGCCGGCAATAGCGAGGATGAGGATGGGGGACCAGATTTGGAGGAGAGAGGAGAGAGGAAGGATGGAGGAAGAAGAAGGGAGAGTAGTTTGGTAAAAAAAATCTTGACATTCTTGTAATGATATATTTGTAATAGTTTGTACTTTATAATGGTATTTCCGAGATATTCAAATTTAGCGGTCATGATAAACAGTATTTTTTCCAAGAAAATAAGAAACATGGTAATCGTGGCGGCCCACCAAATAAATAGTGCAAGCCTCACCTCTATGGCATCAGTTGATGAGTCTGTTTCTTTCGGTGGTCGGCGGTTGCGTTTGCTTATAAGCTAAAAATTTGTAACTCCTCGATAACGATATCCGAGGGATCAAAAAATTATAGAAAAAATGGTTTTGAGAGCTTTGTGAAGAAATCATAAGACCTATAAAAATTGGCTACCAAATATCAAAGCGTTTAACTTGTATGAAAATAATAAATTTCTATCTTATAAGCAAACGCAAATGCAAACGCTGAAAGAAATAGGCTCGATATCACTTGTGTACAGGTAGCACAACGAGCAGCAGCGCTAGCTAGCAGCAACAACAACGAGTCTCCAGCCGATGTTTAATTATGCTAAATACGTGGCTCCTCTGTTTTCCTTCTCTCTCGTAGAGACAGAGCTGCAGAACCATCTTCTTCCTCCTTTCCGACGTGCCTTCTGGCCAGTTTGACGGCGGGAAATTTTATGGTAAATCACTTAATTTTATAGCGATAATAAAAAGAAAATTCTTGACCAGCTCGTGTATGTATACATGTAACATGTACGTGTAATTAATCAAGTGTGTTCCCTACCTCGGATGCGCAACGCAAGCGTACGTACTTTCTTCCTTGCATCACGCGAGTGTACGTATATCCATCGATCTGCAGAAACGTACGCTGTAGTACGTACTGACGAGCATACGAGCGGCTGCCTCTCCGTACGCGCGTGTACGTATGCTTCAATTCACACCTACGTGCGTACGGTACGTACGTACGTACTGTGATGATAGGGAGTCGTTCGCGTACGTAGCTGGTATCTCGTTGGGTACGTGCGTACACTTTCTTTCTGTCCATCGTACACAGCAAATTAACCCGTCGTGCGTCGTAGATCTCATCTTCAAATTACAAGACAAGGTTTGAATCTTTTATTGAGAGAGAAAGCATGACTCTTGTTCATTCAAGAAAGTGGCATCTACATCAATGAAATTTGGGTTTGACACTTTGACTCCCTGTTGCAGCAGGGAGGTGTATATCACGGACCGGGACCGCAAATTTTGATTTTGAATTTTGAATTTTTCAAAACTTATCCAAAATAGGCTGCTACAGGGTCACATCGTCGGATCTGTCTTTCGATCCTTCGGTGTACAGCGGCGGCGAAGAGGAGTCATTGAAGGAGGGCACCCCTGTGTCGGAAGTGGAGGAGGCGATTGGTGGATGGGGCCTTCAGGGTACGATGCCAAGGACACCTTCCCAAAAACTAGTCAGACCAAGACGATGAGGAGGCGGTAGGCCACGATGACATCGGCCGCTACTCTGTCCTCAAGCCAGCAAGTGACGAAGATGACACCCTGCAATAGATAGCTAACTAGCTAGGGTTATACAATATGTAGGTAGTAGTAGCAGCCTAGCTAGCACCCTAGCTAGGCTAGATAAAAAAATTAAAATGTATATGTACCGGTTCTAGCCATAAATCAGCATAGTGAATGGATCATCTGTGCCTGTCCCAAATCAGCACAGATGGTTGCCACATCAATGCCTATTGTTTTGTGCCAATTCAAAAACCAGCACTGATGACAGCATGGTGCACCCACCTCACCCTTCTTCGTCTCGAGACTCTCGCCATTGGATTCATCTCTACTTCCTTCTGCCTCCTAATGATCGTACATTCTCGCCATCATTCCTCCCTCCAATGCCACCCAATACCCTTCGATGGGCTCATGGCCGAGGCGATGCCAATGTCGCCTCCACGGCCCTGGCCTCTCTCTAAGCCCAGTTGGGGGAGTGTAGGCGGAAGGACGGGCATGGTAAACCCTAGGGGTCTAACTGGTGGCAGCAGTGCCTATGGATCATATTTCGGTGGTGGCAGCGCCCTCTCCACCAAGTGAAAATTCTCCTGTGCACGTGAGCTCTCTGGCAGTCACCTACCAGGGAGCAAAACGGATGAAATATGGATGGGATAGCAAAACATGGCGTCCCATTCCAAGAGTACAGGTATGTCTAACTAGATTATGATCATCAATGTTTATAACCCTACTTTCATGACAAAAAGAGCATTTCTTAAGGCTCCTAGCTTTGGACTTAATTTCATGAAGAATAGCCAGATAAAGAGAACCTACCACTAATAGGCTAAGACTATCTCCAACTATTTTTTCTTCACTTCCTTCCCTTCTCCATTCCCTTTCCCATATTTGTTCCTTTCATTTCTCACCATCTCTAACAGTATCCCTTCCAAGGGAATGATATAGGGAAAGGAGAAAGAATCTTTTCCTGAAGAGAATAAAAAAAGATAATCCCTTTTTAAAGGAAACGGTAAAGGGAATCTGTTGAACCCACGAAGGGAACGAGATTACCTTCTGCGAAGGAAACCGTTGGAGATAATAGCAAGAAAAAAAAAAGAGGGCGGGCTTGTTGTGCAGGTCGAGCTAATCCACGTTTGGCTGGTAATATTCTTTCAGTCAGTTGGGCCTCCAGTGCGTGGTTTCTGTTGTGCCTGTTCGTAGAGCCAGCTTATTTTGTACAGGTTCCACCGACCACAGAGCTTCGCGGTGTACATGGAAGAATCCTTCCCATTGCACATAGATCAGGGAAAGCAAGCGGTTCAAAATACAAGTAATTCCTGATCATTTGTTTTGTTAGCCCCGATACAAATGGATCATCTTGTAGTAGATTACACACGGTGCAAACTGTGCCCAGTTCAAGACGATTCTGGGATTCCTTTGAGAGCAAATCAAGGCGCTTGGCATTCAAGACAGTTAGTTTAAACCATTTTCTTGACGGGCCAAAAACGCCAGTGAGGCAAATACATTTTTTTTAACGAGCATACTTACTTTCTCAAAAAAAAAATGTTATTTTACTGATGGGTGTTTTTACATTCAACTACAATTATGATAAGCATATCATAGTCATTATTAGTTTTGTAAAGAACCTTGGAGTACGTATGGGCATAGCAATATGCCAAGACAAAGAGCGGAAGATCCAATCAAGCTTCTAAATAAGGTGGTCATCACAATGACTACTCCTAGTGAAAAGTTTGCATTTCTAAGGTAACTCCATCTTTTTCAGTTCTGTAACTTCATCTCCGCTTTAATTAAATGACAGAGCAACTGCCCCTTTTCGTTAAAAAAAAGGTAACTCCATCCATTCCATCTCGTTAATAAAATCATTGAAGATAGAAATATCGGCAAAGTTTGGAACAAACTTATTCCTGTCACTGGTGTTCCTATAGAAGTTGACATCACCGAGAATAATCCCATTCACATCAATATTAATATGTAAAGATCTCAATTCAACATGAGCAAACAAACTTGTCAGGTGTTTCTGAGGGCAGGTAAACATTGGTAAAGCCAAGAAACCACACTAGTAGTACTAGTAAGTTCCATAGCGAGATGTATCGTCTCAAGTATCTCATCTAGTGTCGTAGAAGTTGGCATGGCCGCCAACTCAAGCGTGTCTTGGCAGAGTTGGAGGGTGACCAACGCCAATTCCCTAGAGCTGGCGAAGTTGCATGAATCTGTCCGCACCAAGGCCATATCACTTATCCCATCCTCGTCTCCAGTGGAAGCATCACGATTAACAACGACGAGATGATGGTAGATGGCAAAGAAATGTGGGGGATACTTGGGTAAAAAGAGAAGAAAGTGATCAAGCTGGAAGTTGGCGGATAAGGTCGCTTCGAGGATGGTGCCACAGAGGGGTTGAAGTCAGAGGCTCAAATAACAGGGACCGAAGCACCACTGCAAGAAGTAGAGCTGTTGGATTTTACTCTCCATTGGAAGAAGAGGTAATCAACCGCAAGGCCAAACTTCTGACATGATCTGCAATGCATTCTACCTGCCAAACCTCTATGACTTTACTTTTCTGTCGCACTCGCACCCTCCATTGAAAATTGCCACAATCAACTGCTAAAAGTGCCTTTTCTGCTTGCATTAGAGGCAAAGTGATCCCCTTGCTTGCACTAGGAGATGAAGTAAAACCATACTACGGCGAACCGGCGATAACCTTTAAAAAATTTGTTGACATGAAGGGTTCGGAGCTGAGGGTACTAATTTGGATGTGCCCAAGAGGTCAAACACTAAGACCCATTGTACAGGCTCCACTCACCAACACCATGACCCAATATTGAAAACCGGTTCAACTAGCCACGGTTTTCGAGTAGTTACCATTTTACCTAAATCGATCACTTCTGTTAGCTACTCGGTTTTCTCGGTTAGCCGGTTGATTTTCTCGATTAGCCATGGTTTTCATGATTAGCCGGTAAACCTCTGGACAGCGATTTTTAGGGTCCAAATGGTTCGGTAAACCTAGGCCATGACTGGTTTCACAAGTTTCCCCGTGTCCATGGAAGAATCGATCCATTATTCCATTGCACGGGGATCAGGAAATGCAAGCTCCTGATCATTTGTTTTGTTAGTCCCGATACGAATGGGTCATCTTGTAGTTGATTATGCACGGTGCAAACAGTGCCCCGGCTCAAAACAATTGTGGGGTTCTTTCCAGGGCAACTCAAGCTAGCTCGATCTAGCTGTGAGTCTGTGACTTGAGAAGCCAGCTTGTGGCAAGAATTGCAAAAAGATAAGATTACATTCAGCTTCCTTATTATGAGGATCTTGAAGACTTTAAGTAGAACTTGACTGCAGTGGAGGATAGTTTTCCATTGCCAACCTCGGATCGGTAGTTGCTGGTGAACATGATGAAAGAGAGGGGACAAGTGGTAGAGCTTGCTGTATTTTTTCTTGGAACGTACAACGAATTGCGCCTTATGCTGGCCTATAACTATCATGTGCATAGAATAGTAGTAATGCGAGAGCGTATAGATTGGGCTGCAATTTTTTTTGCCTGGACAAACAAGTAACTAACCCATAACACTAATACCCCCGCCGAATGTCTCCTTTGTATTGGCCCTATAATTGTGGAATTAGAATTCTGTTATCAGGACGTACATGCATGTTTGGCTACCACACATAGAATTGGAGTGATGATTTCCAAGCCAATTCCAAAAGATACGACAGAAATAGAATCATAGTTCAACAACTTCATTTATCTAGAATTCACTCCAAATTTAAGTAAAATCTCCTTATACGTAGTGTGGAAACCAGGGATTTAAATTTCTACGAAATTTTATCGAACTTTTGTGAATTTTTCCTATTTTGGCCTAGGCCGAAAAAGCCCATTTCGGTCGAATATTTTCAGCTTTGATTTTTTGCCAAATATTTAAAATTTATCCATATTCGGCCAGTTTTGTCAGCGCGTTCGATTTTTTTTCATCCGAAATTTTTTCCGAAATTTCTGAATTCCGCGGAATCCGGATTTTTCGCCTGGTGGAAATTTCAGCCTCGTGTTCACGCTATAAAATGTTCACAAAATCGACCAAATTTCTTTAGAGAGTTCGTACACACTGCTTAGTTGCACAAGTGGCCTCGCAGCCCCTGTAATGATTCTGTAAAATCACGGCTTTCGAATTTAATCTTGCCTTCACACCATTTTTTTTTTAAACAAAAACGACTTAAATTCACTGGAAATGTTTTAGTCTATAGAGAAGCTACCTTTAGAACATGGGTAGAAATAGGCGAACAGTTAAGCAAGAAAACTAATTGTTAGTTGGACCGCTATACTTAGCGCATCCGAACCCTAGGTCGTTGAGCTGCAGTACACTTGGAAGCTCAACCAGAGCAGCGGACCAAGATCTCTTGGGCCATCTACACCAAAAAAGTTAGCTCAAAGAGAGGGTGTTCCCTCGCCTTTATAAACCATGCTCATGCTCAAGCCCTCCCAACTTCCGATGTGAGACTATTTCCAACAATCTCCCCTCACACATCGGGCCGAGATTGTCTAGGAACCACTTGGGCCATCCAGGCTCTGATACCACTTGTTAGACGGACAGCTACACTTAGCGCGTCCGGACCCTAAGTTGTTGGGCTGCAGTACACTCGCTGGCCTAACCAGAGCAGCGGGTCAAGGTCTCTTGGGCCATCTCCACCCAAAAAGCTAGCTCAAAGAGGGGTGCTCCCTCACCCTTATAAATTATGGTTAAGCCCTCCCAACACTAAATTTGGTACTTTTTGCAAGTACTTTAAGTCCTCAAAGCCGCTTGCAAAAAAATTCCAAGTGACTGTCCAAGCAAGAAAACTGAATTTAAATGTCTGGAGTGGAGTAGATCTGATCATGCATCGGGCCGAGCTGGGTTTGAAAAAGTCTGGTCACTTTGACCCGAGCCTAGCCTGACTCAACAATTTTTTTATGCATCGGGACCGAGCTCGGCCCGAAAGCTCAGCCAAAAACCCGAAGCCCAACTTTGCATTGATTTCGTGTTTTTATGTAGGCCCGAGCTTAGCCCGAAAATTTCCTCGGGCTTAGTTTTTGGCCCAAGCCTGGCCCGGCCCAAAAAATCAGGTCAGGTCTAGGCCGGGTTGCCTATGATCCGAAGCCCAACTTTGCACTGATTTCGTGTTTTTATGTAGGCCCGAGCTTAGCCCGAAAATTTCCTCAGACTTAGTTTTTAGCCCAAGCCTGGCCTGGCCCAAAAAATCAGGTCTGGTCTGAGCCGGATTGCCTATGATCAGTCTAGTCTGGAGCCAAATTCAGATTCAGCCAGAACAGGGCTTGGTACAGAATCGAATATATTAAACTTAATCGATCGTAGCTACAGCCTACAGCTGCAGCGCAACATGTACACGTACGCCCGCACGCACCCACACGAATGAGCAAGAAAGCACCGTACTCGCATTGAATCGCCGTCACGTACTCGACTGACCCATGCACCACGACGACGACGACTACTTGTCATAGATCAATAGATGTGGCGTCGGCCTCTCGCCTAAAACCGTGGCTTTCCGCGGTACGCAAGCCTTGCATGTATGCGCCCGTATACTCGTCTGGTTAACCAAGTCGCCGTTTCCAGAATTTCTCCGATTATGCATGCAATCCTCTCGAAAATTGGGGATGCGTCTTCACAGTTTAGCTATTTTTTAAACAGAATGGCTAGCACTCATCGGTCAGCCCAAAAAATAATTCTGTCTCAGTTGATTTGGTGGCCGTCCGAAGATGCGGGAGCATGACGGTAGAAGTCGGTAGTGGCGGTGCAGCGAGGCGATGACGATGGTGTTGCCTCTGCTATGGTTGGCGATGGCCGATGCCCGTTAGGGGCACAACATGACTGGGAGAGTTAGGGTGGACGAGGTCAGTGCAATGGAGTGAGGAAGAGAGGATGGAGTGGCGAGGGTGTCAACTGAAGTGGGTGTTGGTGGAGACGTATGGAGTAGCACGTGCCGGAGAGGAAGGAGGCATGGGGCGAGGCGGAGGTAACACACAGTTGAGGTGAGAGGGAGACATGAGCGGCGTTGGTAAGACGGTCGCCCTGTTTCTTTCGGCAGTTTTCCGGTGGTTGGCGGTTTGTTACAGTAAATTTTAATTCTTAAAAAAAATAATTACCTTTTTATGCTCATTTCACTTTTTTTTCAAAGACTTATAAATTTACTACAGTAAAACCGCCAACCGCCAGAAACCGCTGAAAGAAACAGGGCATGTAACTGAGATTCATTTCAGTGAGCACTAGCAGTTTTAAAAATATTTAGGCTGCGTATGAAATCACATCGTGTGAACATTTGTTTTAAGAATTACGCTCATATTATTATAGTCTCATTGCGTATTATAAATAAACTAGCACGGTGAACTGCACACTTGCGTGGCTAGATGATTTGTTAGTTTGTATTTCGATATAATATATTAGAGTCATCTAAAAAAATTTAAGTACACACTGATGTCGACGGTTGGGAGTGCGGGCTCCCAGGTGTCGAGCTTACTTGTTGAAATGAGGATCAGCAGGTCTCTTTCCTACAGCCTCGGGATCGTTTGAGAGGGCTGGTTCGATCAAGCAACCGAAAGGAAGAGATTTTTACCCTTGTTCGAGCCCCTCGAAGGGAGGTAACAGCCCTACGTCCAGTGATCTATACGTATATGGGTGTAAAAGGGGATTACAATGGTGCCCCGAACACGCCCGAGCAAGGAGTACTCAGGCTTCTCAGGGACCAGAAAGGTGGAAATACTCTTCGCCTATCCAGTGGTGGTCGAACATGCGTTGTTTTAGGTGGTGTGGATTTCTTTCTTCTTCTTTTTCTCATGCCCCCCTCCCCCCGCAGCCGGCGTGGCCGTGCACCTATTTATACACGTATATATTTACTAATCTAATGGACATATAGCTCATTATCTTACGGTCCGTGCGATGCCTTGCGGTTCGAAGGCTGTTCCTTGATAAAGGTCGTACAGGAATAGTGCTTCCGTCCTTCGAGATGACCGAAAAGGGCATGGTGTAGTGGTAAAACGTGACCGGAGCAGGTGGCTGTAGACTTTGGCGATCCAGCAACAGGACGTAGCGGCAAGGCAGGCGTCAGCAGGACAAGCGCAGGAAAACGAAACATGAGACCCGTCTGGTACGGCCACGTGTCCCCTATGAGTGTGTTTGAGCAGTGGGAGGCTGGGGAGCTGCCTCCCGATCGTGGTCGCTTGCTGCTCGGGAGACTCGAGCAGCGGACAGTTTTCCCCCGAGCAGTCCTTTCGGGGTGCTCGTAACTTTCGGGGGCTGGATTGATTATGGGTAATTACTGGAATACCACCAATCCTCGTCAACTGATTTAAACCCACTATAGTTGATGTTATACATTTTCCCTTTATATCCAATTGAGAAATAGATTAATTAATCCTTTTGTTACCTTTGAATATGCATCCCTATTCCTTTTTAAATTCTTTTCTTTGGCCGGATGAAAAGCAACACCGTGCACACGTGACTCCTTGCCACCTTCTAGTCGTCCACTCTAGGCTTCTAATCTCCGGATCATTCCGATTTGTAGCAACACGTGGGTATCTCCCCTCTAACCATTAGATCTGACTACCTCTTGTGGCCATGCATGTATCCTTCATAGCTACCACCAAATGCTTCTTAACACCCGAGTCATCTTCTCTTCGGTTTTCTAATCTTCAGAGCACTCCGTTCTATAAAATCACCTAAGCATAACCCTCGTGGCTTTCAATTTGCGGCACCGTAGTTTCAAGGGACATTAGAGTCTAGGTATAAAATATTTTTTTTAATAAAATGAGTATGTTACTTGTTTAATAAAAACTTTAAAAATTAATTGAGTTGTTTTGCAAAAATTCTATAAAGTAATTAAGTAAAGTATTTAAAATGCAAAAGAGAAAATAAAATTATATTTGCATTTTGCCTTTAAAAGAGAAAATCAGGAATTTAATTTTAAAATCCTTCCCTTGCTCTTGGTCCCACCTGTCATCCTCTCTCTATTTCTCCTTCTATCCTTCCCTCTTCTCTCAGTCTTCCTCTCCCACTCCTTCTCTGTATGGGCACACACAGAGAAACCCCCACCATAATCTTTCTAACCCCTCCCACTGTATTAATCTGGTATTGAATCTCCCTAATGGCTTCGGTTATCACCATTGGTGGTGTTAACACGCCACTGACCCTCCCCCCATCTCCCTGTCTCCTCTCAAAAACTCCTAGCCGATCTCCTTCTTTCCTCCTTTTATTTTTCTTCGATTATGCCGCAAGTAAGTCTCCTTTTCCAAAACTGTTCTGGGACGTCCTAGATAATCTTCTCACGGTTCCATTTTGCCTAGGAACTAGTGGATGTAAGGTCCGTAGCTCTAGAAATCAAACGATGAAGCTCTGCCTCTCAAATCCTGACCTGCTCTACTTCTCCTCATCTCATCGCTGCCTCACTGAGTATTTCGTCAAACCTTCCGAGGACATCCTCGCTAACTTCATTGCGAATCTATCGCAACCAAGAGCTCAGAGAATCGTCGACTGAGCGCAACAAATTTGATTGCCGAACACCTCGCCGGAATCTGCCGCAGCGCCGGTTCATCGAAATAGTCGGTTTCGAGTGGTGAGATTCAAGTTCATTGCCTCTCTTACCATCCCCATGTCTTCTTCTTCATCCCTAGGTGTCTTAGAACTTACCCCCCATGGCCAATTTGGCCGTAGCGACGCCGGGTAATCCCGCCGCCATGCGCTTCCTCCTCCCCATGGCTGGCCACGCGGCTAGGCCGCACCACCTCTCCATCCGCCACGAGACAGCCGCCCAAGGCCTTCCCATACCGTCGCCTCCCTCACCCACCCTGCCGCCGCCCTCCCCTCACCACCAGCTAGCTGCGCCGTGGTGTACCACCGCGAGCTACTGTCCTGGGCGCTGCCGCCGCCGCCGCCGTCACCGGAACGATGGACCAGGCCTACCCTAGGGTTCGCCCGCACCTCCTTTCCCTTTTACCCTTCCCGGCCGAAGCCATCGTGACACCACTCACCGGCATTGCCATCTTCCCGAACCGTCGCCGCTGTTGCCTTGCTTTCTGCCATGACTATCAGCCGAACAGCTAGTTGATTCTTGTACATATTCATGACAGTGTTCAATAGGCCACCAAAAATTCATTTTTCATCCAAATCAATTCAAACAAATTTTCCTAGCCTTATTAGATCATATCTTCCCCCTTTACCATTTTTCGTAATTTTCTGAATTAATTTGATTTTCCGTTATTTTTGGGTGGGAGTTAGTCTTTATATTTTCGTACCTCTAAATCTACAACTCCTAAAATTATGAAATCAATTTTAAAATATTTATAAAATCAAAACCTACTATTCTGCAATTTTTTTATATGCATTTGCACACATGTCATTTTTTGTTATTTATTTTGCATTGTATTTATTATTTTATTTTTATTGCGATAGCGAGTGCCGAGTTCGTTGTCAACGCAGCGGAGGGCCGTTCCCACTGTGTTGATCAAGACAAGTGCTGAACCTCGTACCCATGTTTGTAAAATAAATTTGTCAGACATTTAAATTGCATACTATGTTAAAACCTAAAAGGCTAATTAATAGTTGTGAGCTAAAAACCCCTAATTAAAGATACCGTTATAAAATCATTCCTTGCTGCTCTTGGTTAATATCATATTGTTAAATAATGCCTACACCCTTGAATTAGGTTTTGATTATATTAGCTATGCTCAGTTGCAATCATATTAAAATTAAATACATGATGATAATCTCAAATGCTTGTTTATCGTGGATTTCAAAGACAGTTAATGCTGCCAGATTTCAAAATGGGCATAGTTGGGATAGTGGGTGCTATCGGGTAAAAATGTTTTATAAAACCTGATCGAGGTGGATGGTTGCAAGGTTGGTGCAACAAGCACGAGACTTGGGCCTAGTGTGGGAACCACCCTGGTCCCTAAGGACGGATTCCTTGAGGTAGACGAGCTAAGTACAACAGTGCGACCATGTGTGCCTGTATGGGCGGGCTCTGGTTGAGTATCCTTCAGAATCTTGGCTTTGGCATTCCAGTCGGTGGAGTAGACAGTCGGTGCTGTTCTATCGGCGCAAAATGGGCATTGTAGTGGAAATCTTAGCGGGAATGTCTTAACTAGGAGGATGTTGGAGAAAAGCTCTGTGGTGATCATTTTTTCGTTGAGGGCACCCTAGGAAGAACCACCTCGCATTGGTAAAGCGTGCAACCTCTACAGAGTGTACAACTATCTTGATAGCCGTGCCCATGGTCAAGGGCGGACGACGGGTTGTTGTCTCAATGGTACTTCTTACCTATTTGTTTTTTAAATGATGTTTTAAGGAAAACCACGATTGCAGTCGTGTGTTTTGATTTCTCTCCTCGCAGTAGGTGCTGTGAGTGATGAGGGTGTCCGCACGGTGGGTGCCGTGAGTAGCCAGGGCAAAACCGGTTGAGGCCAGAATTTCAAAGAAAATAATTCAAATATTTGTTTTCCTCAATGCTTTTCATATCATTTTGTAAAATCCTAGGAAAAACTTGCAAAACTGGTTTTATGCAAAAGAGCCCTATCTTTCCCTTGTAAACATTAGTTGCATTTAGTCAGCCTTGCATGTTGAGCATAAAGTATACTCACCCTCGCCTTTTATGCGGGGATGCTCATTCCAACGAGCAGGTTGTGGCCAGAAGGAGTTGTATCCAGAGGAGGAGATTCATGAAGATGAGGACTTCGCAGATGGAATGCAAGATGTAGGCTACTCGATTATCTAGGAGCGCGTCTCTCCAGTCTTGCCTGTGGAGAGTTGGGTCTTGCTTTTATTTGGAGTTGAACAATGTAATTTAAAGTTTCCGCTGCAGTTGTAAGGCCTTAGTGCCAAAACTATTGTAATAAGAGCCACTTTGGCTATACTATGATGTAATTTACATTTCACGTGTGATGGTGATGTTCCAAATCGTTCATCTGTGTGTACTAGCTACTTGATCCAGGAACTAGTACAATTAAAGCATAGCAGGGATCTGACTCCGATTTACGAGTCCCGACAACAATCTATATCAGACAAGGATAAAGCGTGTCAGGAAAAGCATAATTGCCTTCCAAGCCAGGGGAAAAGCTGTAACCGCCCGTAAAAGTTGTAGTGACCCTACTTTAGATTGTCGGTTGGAGGGCATTTTAGGAATCGGTACCTCCTAGCCGGGGGGAAACCCCATAGTAGCCCCTGAGGGAGCGAAAAAGAAGGGGGCAGCTGTGGATAACATGGTCCCCGGATATCCTCATGGAGATAAATTAGACGGACCACCTCACGGAGCAGGGTCACGCCTACCATCTAGAAGACGGGCCTACCCCGCATGAAGACCCGACTTGTACCACAAGAAAGGCACAATTGTAATCCAGTACATACGTACTCGGCAAGAAATGATAGAGATAGACTTCCTATCTCTATCCCCAGTTTTCATAACCAACTAGAATACTTATCTGTAACCCTACCTCCCTCCACTATATAAAGGGAGGCAGGGGCCCCTAGTTCGGGGAGGACAAGAGAAGAGGAGAGGAGAGATCACATCGATCCATAGCCATCTTCAACATTAATCCATCGAGATCAACCCCAATACAATCTACGAGCACAGTAGTAGGGTATTACCTCCACCGCAGAGGGTCCGAACCTGTATAAATCTGTCTCCTGTGTTACCATCGGGTTTCGATCTTACGCATAGCCCCATAAAGTATATTGCCGACACAATTCGTCGACAACACCAAGGTCATTACCAGGGCAAAGACCCGCCGTCCCTACTTTATCGCATGAGCTAGCGATGCTTGAGGGCATTTTCGCCCGAACCGGCTTGTAATCTCCTTCTATAAATACAAGACTCAAATGAATGAAAACATAGGAGAAATCTAGAGAAAATGTGAAACTAACCACGGCGAACAGAGGGGGGTGAATGAGAGCCTCGAATTTTTACGGCCGTTCTTTTTCGAATTCATCGGCACCCCAAAATGTGAACAACTTGACAACTATGTGTACCCCTAGCATGAATGAGAGTCATGGAATATGTGGGGATTTTTCACACATAATCCTAGTTGTCAAGTGTCCAAAAGAGAAGAATCAATTCAAACCTTACTTTAAGAAAGGAGATCAAGTCAAATAATCAAAGTGACTTTCAGAAAAGCAAAAAGCAGATTTGTTCTCACTTGGAGGAGATGGATGGTGGCTTTCTAGTGCTCATCAAATTTTGGGAATTTTTCTCCCTATTTCTCAATGGGTCGTGCACAACTTTACCAAAAATCATCTCAAAACTCCATGTAGATAAATCATGAAAATTCAAACATCACAAGCTGCTTTCTGGAAAGCAAAAACAGAAACCCCAGAGTTTGTTTCCAATTGGAGCAGAGGGATGGTGGGTTTCTGGTGCTTCTCAATGTTTGGAAATTTTTCTTCCGATTAACCAATAAGTCATGAAGCACTCCACCAGAAATCTCCTCAAAACTCCTTTTACAGAAAATATGAAAAATCAAAAACCACGAGCTGTCAAGAACATCGAGCAGAACGTTTGGGGCTCGGTTTTCACCTCACTGCTCCCAAACGGTGCAAGAACAGGACTCCAAATGTTTATAGTGAATCGATATATGAGTCACGCACATTCTCCAACAAGAATCACTCAAAAAGAATTTTTCTAAATTTTTATAAAAATCAAACACTGCCTGCTGCGCGAAGAATAAGACAGGAACTTTAAAAACAAACTTGAGCCATCAAAGCATATAGAATAGAAAAGGAGGCACGGGAGTTTTTCAGGGATGGCTCAAGATTGAAACAAGAACACACACAAATCCCACAAGATCATTTCACTCTACGGTATTTAAATGCTGAAAATGCTGAAAGTAAGTGCAAGAACGATATAAAAACGCTGATCTATTAGCTCATGAACAGAACTACAGATTAGGGACCCAGGAGATGCAGCTCCCCACACTCACACAGGAGACGCAGCTCCTCAACTCACACCTATGTTTGCTGGCTACAAATGGCTCAAGGGACACCTTCCAAGTGAAGCCTTGGGGTCCTATTTATAGCCCAGGCCACACATTTGTGAAAAACACCCTGGGGCGGCCGGAAACCCCGAAAACACACTCCGGTCTCTCTCGCACGAATCCTGAAGCATTGCCAACCACCTCCAGCGGCTCCGATGCTCCCAAGACTTCGACGAGGTCGTGCACGGCGGCGTCCGGTGCGGGCGCCCGAAAAACCTCCACCGCAGACTCGCGCCGGTCCTCCGACCACCGCCAACCCACTGGCGGTTCTTTCGCGGTGCCAACTGCATTGAGACCATCACTGCGTACCACGAGAACAACACGAACACAAGGAAACAAACCGATCTCCGATCGGGTTTCTGATTCATCGAGCAGTGAAAACGATGAATGAACACGACAGAAATCGGTGGACGGACGCCGTCCGTGATCTAGGAGCGATTCGGCACAGGAACCAGAGGTTCCGTGGCTGCTTAACACAACGCGTCTAAGTGCAAGCTCAAGCTGCAGGGGTTCAAAACCGCAAGAATCAAATTTGTAACAAGACAAATCAAAAGTGGATTTGAATTTTGAATTTAAACGAAAACCACCACATGCTCATCACTCATGACTTCACAGAAAAAAGTCTCAAAATGTGTGTGTTCCTCTTGAGTTAGTTTCTGAGGCCATCTTCCCTTGGTGTGGAGCTTGAGTGCCCTGGGGCCTTCCCCTTTCTAGGTTGTCTGGCTAGGGCCGACGACACTTGGTGCCGTCCGTGGGGAACGTACGGATAGAGAGAAGCCACTTATCGCTGAGAAGGATGCTACCGAAGAAGAAAGCTGGAGTGTCCGCGAGCATCGGGGGAGCGACTACTGCTGAGCGGGGTGCTCCCCAAACTCGCTCACACAGCAGCAGGGGTGGAGGAGTCCTTGCTACCCGGCCCCTACTCGGGGTCCGGCCCATAAGGCAGGGGCCTTGCACGAAGCCCTAGTGAACATCCTGGAGCGGCAGGCGGGGGCTGCACCAGTGCAGATGTTGGCCCCCGCTTCTGCCGCCCTGGCATTGCTGGATCCTAATGTACAGGTGTGAAACTAACCACGGCGAACAGAGGGGGGGTGAATGAGAGCCTCGAATTTTTACGGCCGTTCTTTTTCGAATTCATCGGCACCCCAAAATGTGAACAACTTGACAATTATGTGTACCCCTAGCATGAATGAGAGTCATGGAATATGTGGGGATTTTTCACACACAATCCTGGTTGTCAAGTGTCCAAAAGAGAATAATCAATTCAAACCTTACTTTAAGAAAGGAGATCAAGCCAAATAATCAAAGTGACTTTCAGAAAAGCAAAAAGCAGATTTGTTCTCACTTGGAAGAGATGGATGGTGGCTTTCTGGTGCTCATCAAATTTTGGGAATTTTTCTCCTTATTTAATGGGTCGTGCACAAATTTACCAAAAATCATCTCAAAACTCCATGTAGATAAATCATGAAAATTCAAACATCACAAGCTGCTTTCTGGAAAGCAAAAACAGAAACCCCAGAGTTTGTTACCAATTGGAGCAGAGGGATGGTGGGTTTCTGGTGCTTCTCAATGTTTGGAAATTTTTCTTCCGATTAATCAATAAGTCATGAAGCACTCCACCAGAAATCTCCTCAAAACTCCTTTTACAGAAAATATGAAAAATCAAAAACCACGAGCTGTCAAGAACATCGAGCAGAAAGTTTGGGGCTCGGTTTTCACCTCACTGCTCCCAAACGGTGCAAGAACAGGACTCCAAATTTTTATAGTGAATAGATATATGAGTCACGCACCTTCTCCAATAAGAATCACTCAAAAAGAATTTTTCTAGAGTTTTATAAAAATCAAACACTGCCTGCTGCGCGAAGAACAAGACAGGAACTTCAAGAACAAACTTGAGCCATCAAAGCATATAGAATAGAAATGGAGGCACGGGAGTTTTTCAGGGATGGCTCAAGATCGAAACAAGAACACACACAAATCCCACAAGATCATTTCACTCTACGGTATTTAAATGCTGAATTTAAATGCTGAAAGTAAGTGCAAGAACAATATAAAAGCTGATCTATTAGCTCATGAGCAGAACTACAGGATCGGGGACCCGGAGACGCAGCTCCCCACACTCACACAGAGGCGCAGCTCCTCAACTCACACCTATGTTGGCTGGCTACAAATGGCTCAAGGGACACCCTCCAAGTGAAGCCTTGGGGTCCTATTATAGCCCAGCCACACATTTGTGAAAAACACTGGGCGGCGGAAACCCCGAAAACACACTCCGGTCTCTCTCTTGCGAATCTGAAGCATTGCCAACCACCTCCAGCCGTCCGATGCTCCCAAGACTTCGACGAGGTCGTGCACGAGCGGCGTCCCAGTGCGGCGCCTAAAACCTCCACCGCAGACTCGCGCGGTCCTCCAGACCACCGCCAGACCCACTGGCGGTTCTTCAGCGGCGCCAACTGCATTGAGACCATCACCGCGTACACGAGAACAACACGAACACAAGGAAACAAACCGATCTCCGATCGGGTTCTGGTTCATCGAGCAGTGAAAACGATAACGAGCACGACAGAAATCGGTGACGGACGCCGTCCGGTGATCTAGGAGCCGTTCGGCCTGGGAACCAGAGGTTCCGTGGCCCGTTAAGCGCAACGTCTAAGTGCAAGCTCCAACTACAGGGGTTCAAAACTTCGCAAGAATCAAATTTGTAACAAGCCAAATCAAAAGTGGATTTGAATTTTGAATTTAAACGAAAACCACCACATACTCATCACTCATGACTTCACAACAGGCTTTGATCCTCGCCAATGCAAGACTGGTGGAGTAGGTGGAGCGCCTTTAAGAACAGGTCCGGCAAGGGACAAGGCGCGATGCATCTGTCCCCCTTTTGCAGGAGGAAGCTCCAGAGACGAGGTCCAGTTGCCCACGGAAGAAGGACATTGAGGCGCCAAGGAAGATCTCAACCCCCTGTGCTCATGACTGAGGAGCAAGAAGTGGCTTGTACCGGGCACGTTCAAACTGCCCACCTTCAAGCCGTACAATTGGAAAACTGACCCAAGGGAGTTCCTCCGTGTGTATGAGACGGCGGTTGAAGCAGCCGGAGGAGATGATGATATCAAGGCAGAGGGACTTCTACTCACCATCGAAGGAATTGCACTCTCGTGGTATTCCTCGCTTGAACCATGTTCAATCCAAGACTTGGCCTAGCTTCTCTCTAAGATGGAGAGCAATTTTCAAGGAAACTTTAATGGGATGAAGGAGGAAAGTGATCTCTTCACAGTGAGGCAAAGTGAAGGTGAGACCCTGAAAAGTTACTTTCAGCGGTTCTCGAAGGTGAAGTGCCAGCTTCAGGAGTCAGCGACACCACCATCATCAATGCTGCATGGTGCAAGCTGCGAAGGGGCTCCCTCTTGGAGCTGCTAGCCTAGAAAGAAGTGAAGATCGTGGAGGAGCTCTTCACCAAAATGGAGCATGCGTGGGCGAAGGAAGATACCCTCAGGAGAAACGAGAGGCCGAAGGCCGAGGCAAAAGGCCAAGGGTCTCCCAAGAGAGGGAATCAAAGGAGGGGTCAGGGTACCCATATGGAGAAGGGAAGGTGCGAAGAAGGTACCGACTACAAAGATGATAGAAAGAGGGTATACCAGATCGAGGAGCATGAGAATTGATGGAGCGAGAGGAGAAATCGGGATACCTCGAGGGAAAGGTCCCCCCTGAAGTGACACTAGGCCCAAGACAACTGAAGAATAGAGCCCAGGAGAAGCGAGCTGGCGGAGCGAAGGTACCACTGCGAGTACCATAGGAACAACTCTTCTCATAACTCGGCAAGATACAAGGTGCTCGCGCGAGTATGAGCAGCGGTGAGGGAATCCCCCGAAGCAACTAGAGCAAGGCCCCCCACGTCCGCCCCTTCCGGCGCCGGTGCATCAGGTGCGGAGGGTGATAAACACAATCACCGAGGGATCATCGTAGCAGCTATCATCAAAGAGGCGGCAGAAGGCGTACGCGAGGTAGATTAACCATGTGGGAGTATACCCAGCACCCCACCAGCCACAGTTCTTTGACCTTATTACCTTTAGTGAAGCAGATGCCGAAGGAATGCATTTCCCACACCAAGACTCCCTGGTGATAAACACTAGCATTGCATATTTCGACGTCTGGAGGGTGATGGTCGACGGCGGGAGTGCAGCCGACATCTTGTTCGCTGAAGCATTCAAACAGATGATGATACCTAAAGACCAGCTCCACCCGTCGGAGGTACCCTTGGTGGGATTTAGGGGAGCTCCGATTCGGACACTCAGGCAAATTGAGCTCTAGGTCGCCTTCATAGTAGGAGGAGCCAGCATATGCAGGGGTGTGACTTTTGATGTTGTCGACATCCCTTTGCGCTACAACGCCATCCTCGGCCGTCGGTCGCTGACAGCCTTCGAGGAGGTGGTCCATCATGGCTACATTTGCATGAAGATTCCTTCACCCGGAGGTGTGATCACGGTTTGGGGCGATCAAGCGCTGGCAAGGAGAATTGACCTCGAGGGGCCTCCCAAGGTGAAAATGGTGTACACCACCAGAGCAGAATCGAAGAGCGGCGACAAGTGGGTAGCTAAGCCCAAGGCTGAAGAGGGAACGAAGCGGATGCCTTTATTCGGAGGTGCAGAAAAGGTGGTTACCTTCAGGACGGAGCTGGGAGAAGTGGAGGAGGAAGAGATCCTAGAGGTGCTTCGCCAACATGAGGCGGTGTTCGCCTGGGGGCCGAAAGACCTGCAGGGCGTGGCTCAGGAAACTATCTAGCATGCCCTATTGTATTGGTAAAACCCGAAGCGAGGCCGAGGAAGCAAAAGCTTCGCAAGTTGTCGGTGAAGAGTCAAGAGGCGACAAAGGTTGAGGTGGCGAAGCTGCTAAAAACCGGTGTTATAAGGGAGGCTCTCTATACCGAATGTCTGGCGAACATAGTACTAGTAAAAAAAGGCTAGTGGAAACTGGAGGATGTGTATAGATTTCACTGGCCTGAACAAATCATGCCCTAAAGATGATTTCTTGTTGCCTCATATCGACCAGCTGGTGGATGCCACCGCTAGTTTGGAAATGACGAGTTTTCTCGATGTCTACTCAGGTTATCACCAAGTGTACATGAGGCAGGAGAATGAAGAAAAGACCGTGTTCATAACTCCCTTCGGCACCTATTACTTTGTTAGGATGCCATTTGGGCTAAAGAACACGAGCGCAACCTTCGCTAGGCTGATCGCTAAGATCTTTGCCAAACAGCTGGGAAGGAACAACGAAGCATACGTGGATGACATCGTGGTGAAAAGCAAGCTAAAGAAGGACCATGCGGAGGACCTTCGAGAGACGTTCGCAATTCTCTTGAAGGAACGAGTGAGGCTAAACCCGGAGAAATGTGTATTGGGGGTCAAGGCGGGCAAGCTGCTAGGATTCCTTATCTCCGACCGAGGGATCAAAGAAAACCCTGAGAAAATAAGAGCCGTCGAGGAGATGGCTCCTCGTAGAACATGAAGGAGGTACAAAAGCTTGCGGGCCATCTGGCGGTGCTAAGCAGGTTCTTATCAAAATCGGCGGAGCGAAGCCTATCTTTCTTCAAGGTCCTCCGCACCACAAGCACTTTCGCGTCGACCAAGGAATGCTAGGAGGCATTCGACAAACTGAAGCAGGACCTGATGAGAGTTCCCAAGCTCTCCAGCCAGAAGCAGGGGGAGTAGCTACTGCTTTACATGGCTGCCAGCTTTGCCTTGGTCAGCGCTGTGTTGGTCGCGGGGAAGGCAGGCGCCAATGTCCCATTTATTTTGTTTCTGAGGCATTGCAGGGAGCAAGATTCTGCTACTCGGAGATGGAGAAGATGGCATATGCAATGCTAATGGCCTCCCGCAAGCTCCGACATTACTTCCAAGTGCACCTGATCACGGTACCCACTGCTTAGCCTCTATCATCAATGTTCTCAAACGGGGAAGGTTCCGCCAAGGTAAGCAAGTGGGTGGTGGAGCTGGCGTCCTTCAAGATCACCTTCGTCACAAAGACGACGATCAAGAGCCAGGTGATTGCGGATTTCTTGGCCGAGTAGACCTCTCCTTCAATGCCGCTGGTGGAGTAGGGGAGCATGTGGATAATCCAGACCGACAGATCGTGGGGCACCGCTGGTGCAGCAGCCGCCGCTATACTAACCTCAACTAGAGGGGAAAAAGCAAAATTTTCAGCGAAGCTCAACTTCCCCTCCACCAACAATGTTGCGGAATACGAGGCGCTGCTACTGGGGCTCCGCAAATCCAGGGCGATGGGAGCAAGGAGGATCTTGCTACAAACTGACTCTATGTTAGTGCAGGGGCATGTGCGAAGAGAATATGAGGCAAGGGACCCTTTCTTAGCAAGGTACTTGCAGGCTGTGAGGGCTATGGATAAAAGCTTCGCGGGGATCACTGTCGAAGCAATCCCAGAGGGGCAAAATGAACAAGCGAATGAACAGGCTAAAGCGGTAGGCTTCGGAGCCACACTGCCTGGTGAGGTCTTCTTTGAAACCTTGAAGACACCTGCTGCAGCTGCGAAGGTACTCACCATTGTAGGCAAAGGGCAACAAGACTGGAGGAAGGAGATCCTCGATTTCCTCGAGGGAGGGATCTTGCCCTCGGACGAGGCGTAGGTAAAGAGGACTGAGATGAGATCAAGGAAGTATGCTGTCATCGAGGTGCTGCTCTACCAGGGGGCATCCGTACCCCCTGGCTCAGGTGCATATCGACCAATGAAGGAAAAGAAGAACTACTAGCGGTCTATCAAGGAAATTGCGGAGCCCACCAAGCTCCATGCAATCTGGCAGGGAAGATCTTTCGAATGGGGCTCTACTGGCCCATAGTGTTGCAGGACGCGGAGCAGTTGGTTCGCCACTGCCACACGTGTCAGTGGATGACCCATTCTTCATGGGCCCCTCCTGGTCCTCTCCGCCCGGTGGCACCTATATGGCCCTTTGCCAAGTGGGGAATTGACATCATTGGTCCGTTGTCCTGAGCGCGTAGCAACTTGTAGTTCACAAATGTGGCCATAGACTACTTCTCCCGATGGGTCGCGGCGGTTCCCGTCACGAAGATAACGGCAGAGGTAGCAAAGAAATTTCTTTAGAAATCTATTGTTTGCCGTTTAGGTATTCCATTTCAGGTGGTACCAGATAACAGGACACAGTTTGAATCCAAGAAATTCCAGGAAAGTTGCAGTAGCATGGGAATCTCTATTAGCTTCGCCTCGGTTGGGCACCCGCAATCCAATGGGGCTGTCGAGCGAGCAAAAGGGGTCATCATCGAAGCAATGAAGAAAAGGTTGTATGATCCACGAAAAGGTGTCTGGCCGAAGGAACTACCAAAAGTCTTGTGGGCGATGCAAACATCTGCTTCCCGGCCTACTGGATTCTCCTCCTACCATCTGGTGTATGGAGAAGAAGCTGTAACCCCCGCAGATGTGCAAGCTAAGTCCATGCGCATCATACGAGGTTCGGAGCAGCAAGACACCTCCACCACCAATGAACTGGTGGAGGAGCAGAGGCTTGGAGCGTTAACGAAGATGCAAGAGTACACCAAGTCGGCCGAGCGAAGGTTTGATAAGAAAATTAAAAGAAGAAATCTAGCACCTAGAGATATGGTGCTCACGATAGCAGCACCCGGCCACGCGAAGTTGGGGACACCCTGGGAAGGCCCTTATGTCATCAAAGAATCAACGTCAAAGGAGGTCCACAGGATGGTAACACTCGAAGGGGAAGACGTCCCAAGGGTTTAGAATTTGGAGGCCTTGAAGAAATTTTATCCTCAAATCTTGTCAACACTAAATTTAAAAGCATAGCAGTCAAATGAATGAACGAAAAGATAGGAGGAGGACACTTCAAGCCCACTCCCATGGTAACTCCCTGATTAAAGGTGTCGGCGGTTGAGAGTACGGGACCCCCAGGCACCGAGCTTACTTGTTGAGTGTAAGGATCAACCGACCTCTTTCCTGCAGCCTCGGGGGCTTTCAAGAAGGCGACTTCGATCAAGCAACTATCAATCGGGAAGCACAAATGTTTTAAGCTGGTTCGGGCCCCTCGTTTGGAGGTAATAGCCCTACGTCCAGTGATGTCTATAGGAGACTTGGGGAAGATTACAGAGAGTCCCCGACTTGGCGGACCAAGGGGGAGTGAGTTTTCTACGGTGGGAGGATGAGCTTCGGCATGAGATGGTGCTAGCCGGAGCTCCTACGGTGTCTGTGCATGATTCCTAGCAGCCAACCTTTACATGTGCAGCAACATAGTCTATTTATACATGGGCGTAATCAGTATTCTAATGGAGATGACGCCTTATTGTCCAGCGGTCCAGAGGCTATCCCTGGTTTGCGTCATCGTCATCATTCACGTTTACGGGGAAACGGTATGGGAACAGTATAACAAGACGCGAGTTGGTGGCCGCATTCTCCTGCGGCTTGACGGGACGTAGCGGTCACAGACGGCGCCAGGGCATTTAATGCAGCAGAGTGGAGAGCCTGTACCCAGCCGAGGATGGGGCGACCCGGACCTCGGCCCGGGCAAGTCACGCCCGGGCCCGAGCAAGTACTTCTTTGCTCGGGGGAGGCCAGCATTCGCGCGCTGAAAGATTGTGATATTCCGAACGTCCCTCCAGGTCCCCGTCAAAAGGTTACCACAAAAAAACTATATGTCTCTCCATACACCGAAGGATGCTTGGTGGCTTAGGTCCACTCACTGTCTTGCAGAGCGCTTGTACTCGTTCCTTCGTCGCCGAAGAGTGCTTGGTGGCTTACGTCCACTCACCGTCTCACGGAGCGCTTGTAGGTTACGCCTACTCGTTCCTTCGTCGCCGAAGGGTGCTTGGTGGCTTATGTCCACTCACCGTCTCTTGGAGCACTTGTAGGTTACGCCTACTCGTTCCTTCGTCGCCGAAGGGTGCTTGGTACCTTACGTCCACTCACCGTCCCAAGGAGCGCTTATAGGTTACACCTACTCGTTCCTTCGTCGCCAAAAAATACCCGAGGACGCAGGACAACTTGCTATATTGCAGAGTAATAAGCACAATCAGCCTACGTTTGTTCATACCTACAACCGGGCGAGGATTCCTTCGCCGATTCCTTCGCTAGAATGCCCGGGGGCTTTCAAAACGAATCTAGGGTTGCAGTTAAAACTAATCCTACAGCAATTATCCTACGGCAAACAACTATTCACTCCAAGACAGGAAGATCGGACATCACTGTTGCAATGATGAACTTTTATTTATATGTAAAAAGCAGGGAGTACAACAGAGTTGAGAAAAAGGAAATACAATGAAAGAAAAAGTAAAAAGCTACGCCTACGGAGCTAGGGCCTTGCCCTTTTCCTTAGAAGTCACCCCCTTCGGGTTAGAGGAACGCGCCAGCGCCCGGGTCGCGGCAACGGATGCCGAGCGGTTTCATCCCCGTTCCGGCACCAAAATTCGCAAAGACGGTAGGGGCCTCAAGCGAACCAAGTTTCGAGAACCTAGGAGTGGAGCCCCGCAAGCCCCACATGTGGCTGCACCCGGACACCTCCAGAAGACGAAACGTCTGAAGGTAGCTTGCCTAAGCGCAGTGGCTCTCGAATACAAGTGCAGCTCCAGTGATGCTCTTGGCAGCGTTCTGCGGGAACTTTACCGCCTCGTGGCCCCGGCTCATACGACAGTCCAGCGTCTCGATTCCAAAGCGAGGGAGCTCATTTAAAAGTGCATCGATGGCCATGGTGACTCCGGAGCTAATCTCTTCCAGGAGCTTCGTGGCCGCCTCTACATGCTCCTTCTCTCGTTTGAAGTTGTGAAGGTGTGTTTCGGAACTGGCGGTGGCGGCCCTCAGCTTCGCCAGAGTCTCTTCTATTTCTTTCTTTAGGAATTCGTTGGCCTTCGCCTTCATGGCCAGGAGATCATTGCTCTCCTGTGCCCGGGCTTCGGTTAGACTTTGCACAAGTTTCTGCAGCCCCCTTCGGAGCTCCACGATCTCGGATTTTGCCGCCACAAGGACGGCCTGCAGGGTCTCATACGCCTCCACCGTGGCTTTTTGCGTAGCAAGTTCTTCCTTGGCATGGGCAAGAGAAGTGCTCAAGCCCTCTAGCTCTACCTTTGCCGCACCGCGGAACCGTGTGTTCGCCATCTCTCCCTCCAGGCGAGCTGCTTCGTGCTGGTGAAACCGTGAGACAATCTCGGCTGCCAAGATGGATCCCTACATGGCAGGAAGATCGGTTAGCACAGGAAGGTTGAGACAATAGTGAGAAACATTGATCACTAACCTTGGTTAGCATGTCGCGAAGGGCATCGAAGAGCTCGGAGTTGTCGAAGCTCTCCAGGAGGGGCTGCCCTATGGGCTTGGCGAAAACGGCCCTCGCCACCCTGAAGGGAGCAGCCAGAAGGAGCCTGCCACGGCCGCGCGCCTCATGTCCTCGCTCTGGGCAAGAAGAGGGGCCAGGGTGGTTGTCGGTAGGCAGACATGCCTGCGACGTTGCCCGGATTTCCCAAGGGCACCTCTTGCGCCAGGGGAACGACGTTTGGTGCCTCCTTCTTGCCCTCCACCTCGCCTCCCATAGAGGCTCCAAGCGCCGCCTCGCCTGCATCTTCAGGGGGCCCTCACGGGAAGGGGTCCAGAGCCCCGGCTACCGCGCGCTCGCCTCCAGAGGTCGGAGTAGGAGCTTGGCCATCAGCAGAGCCGCCCTTTGGAGGTCCCGCGACCTGGGGGCTGTTAGGAAATGGTGAACGGCGCCCTTCCCCCGTGCCAGCCGGGTCCTCCTTGCCTTCATCGTCAAAAAGGATAGTGATCACCCCCCTCACCTGGATGAAGGAGATGGAGGGCGAGATGGCACGCAGAGGAGAGGCAATCCAGTGTCCCCACGGTGAGGGAATCAGTGAAGATGAACCCACCCTCGTGCTCGCCCTCGTCTACCTCCACCTCTGCCTCTTCCTCTTCTTCGTCTTCCTCCCCTTTCCTCGCAGGACAGGCGCACTAAGGGGGCGTGGCCGAGGCGACCCTTGGTCGCTTCTGCTGGGGGGAGCTGACGTCCCGACTGCCCCGCGCTTCTTCCGCGACACGTCATGCTCGCCCCACTCGACGAGGCGGTAGTCCCGTGGCCCCTATATGGTCTCATGCTCCACCACCGTATAGGGTCCGATTTACCTCGCTGCATAACGCTCCGCGACCCCATGACCCCATGACACCAGGCCATCGCGACGAATCACCATCAGTGCCCCGTCAGGCGCTGTCCTTAGGATGATGCCCCACTCTCTCGCGAGGGGAGCGAGGCGAAGCAGGACACACTCTTCGGCAAGGTCGCGTATGCTGCTTCTCGTGCGAACGTCCTTCAGCAGGCTGAGGCAGACTCGCTCCGTGCTTGTCAGTTCCACCTCCGGGGCGCTAACGACCTTAACGGCGGCGTCGGTGGTCTGCAGACGGAGGTAATCACCACCCAGGCGCTGGTAGTACCAGCGCTGCATCTAGCCGGCATCCTACTTGTTTTTTTGCGGCGGGCGCAGGAACAGATCTAGTTAGCTTCCTCTTTGCCTGGAAGTTGAGGGATCCAAAGAACAAAATTGCAGAGTCGCCTACTTTCTTCTTATGCCAGTGTGTGTCGTGCAAAGAGGTGAAGAGGCGTCCCGTCAACTCTGCTCCGTACGACCTCAACACCCTCTCGAAAATGGCTATCCTCATGATAGCGTTGGGGGTAAGCTGTGAAATCTAGGCACCGTACAGGGACAAAATCTCGCCCACCACCGCGGTCACCGGGAACCGAAGCCCAGCCTCAAGGAACACGATGAAGACCACGGCTTCATCGTCGGGAGCCAACGGCGCAACTTCCTCGACGGGCAAGCGGATGGACTCTCGCGAAATGTGGAAGATCCTGACCATGATGGCGACATCCTCGTCGTCCATCAGGGAACACCCTAAGTCCAGAGTCAGGGTAGCCACCACGGCCTCTTCGAGAACGAACTTAGATGAGTGAGGTCCGTGACCCATGACAGCAGAGTGAAAGAGAGGAAGTCAGGATGACAAAGCGAGAGACAACAGAAATGGAGGCGAGGGTGCAGCAACAAGAAGAAAGCGTGGGCGTGATAGCGATGGCAAAAGTAATGGGCTCAGGCTTAAGGGTGCATAAGAAAAAACGAGCAAAGCCCTGGGCAGCCTATTTATAAAAATCAAGGTTTGCACGAACCGTCGGATCGACAAGGCTTGGCGCCCAATGCAGCCGTGTGTCGAGCTCGTCCCGAGAAGTGCGAACAGCTCAACCGCACTACAATGGCTCGAAACCCAAAATCTAAAAAGCCCCGCTAACTACGGCTGACAGACGCATAACAACCGTTGGGATGCCTAAGACGACGCGTGCGAGTGCGCATTCCATGCAGACCTGGAGACCAAGCGACATAATCGAAGGTGCGTAGATGACAACACAAAAATTCTAACTTTAAGAAATAAAAAGTGTGTTGCAGATGCAAAGGACCGAGACAAAGCCTACCCCTCATGCCGAAGGGGATGGGCATACCGGCACGAGAACATGGCCAAGAGTATGGCGGGGCAGGCACTTGACCATGGGGGGCTCCTGTTGTAGAGATGCAACACCCATCCCCTACGACATAGAGGCGTCAAACCATAGCCTCGCAGGTCCTTCGCTCGGAGGCGGTCCACAAGGGTTCTGCTTTGGACGGAGCGTCTAGCCGGAGGAAGCGAAGCGAAGCCAAAGCCTCGCAAGTCCGTCGCTCGGAGTCGCCCCATGAGGGAACCGCTTCGGATGGAGCGCCTAGCCAGGGGAAGCGAAGCCAAGCCTGAGCCTCGCAGGCCCTTCGCTCAGAGGCACCTAGCAAAGGGGCCGCTTCGGAGCGAGAAGTTTGGGATGGAATGAAGAGGCAGCATCGACCTGCAGAAGAGCATGCCTTACGAGGGAAAACACTTTCGGAGGAAGGGCTATGTTCCTTAGGCACTACTCAACCTCCCGAGGGACAACCCGTATCAGACAAGGATAAAGCGTGTCAGGAAAAACTTCATTGGCTTCCAAGCCAGGGGACAAGCTGTAACCTCCCGTAAAAGTTGTAATGACCCTAGTGACCCTACTTTAGATAGTCAGTTGCAGGGCATTTTAGGAATCGGTGCCTCCTAGCCAGGGGGAACCCTATAGTAGCCCTTGGGGGAGCGAAAAAGAAGGGGCACCAAGGTTATTACCGGGGCAAAGATCCTACCGTCCCTACTTTATCACTCGAGGCAGCGATGCCTGAGGGCATTTTTGTCCGAACCGGCTTGTAATCTCCTTGTATAAATATAAGACTCCAATGAATGAAAACACAAGAGAAATCCAAAGAAAAACAAGTCTCAAAAATATGTGTGTTCCTTTTGAGTTAGTTTCTGGGGCCATTTCCCCTTGGTGTGGAGCTTGAGTGCCTTGAGGGCTACCCTTTTCTGGGCTGTCCAGCTCGGGCCGACGACACATGCTATCTTCAAATCTGGTCATGACATGACATCGGATGATTGCTAAATCTTTCAGTGCCAAATTGATACTTCATCTTCATGAGGTGCTCGATTTTATGCATTGGAGATGCTTTCTAATCTTTTGAAGTGTTCCAATATGCAACATTGCATAGCATGATAGCATCTCTCCCGAACATTCGATTTAATTCTCTTATGGATCGGGTTCTTTACATAGATTTGGTGGTGTGTAGTAAGAAGATTAGAGATAGGGTTAGTACCGTATCAAATCTTAGATGCTAATTTAAAATTTAGCCTTCTTTTAATCTTGCACCGATGTTATCATGTACTTGGTGCCATGGCTAGCCTGATGCTAAGGGCATCTCTAGTAGAAACTCTAAAATCGAGCATCTATACATCCCCTCTAAATCAATATTTACTCTCTATATTTTCATCCTCTTCAGCAGAGTCTCTATCTATAAAAACTATAAAGGTTGATATAGAGAGCCTTTAAATTTAGAGGCTAGGAAAGAAAAACTCTAAATTTAGAGACTAAGATAGAGACTCTGCTGGAGAACGAGAGACTCTAAATACAGAGAAGATTCTGTTTTAAAGGCACTGCTGGAGATGCTCTGACCCAATATGTTTCTCTTTTCTCTGCCTCTCCTGTTGTGCTAATCCAGCGTCGCGCTCTAAACGCTCCAGACTCCCCTTTGACCTGTACGTAGCCATGCTAGTGCCTGCGGGTGTCACACACGTACTCACACGTATGCCCGTCTGACCTCGTGATTTCTTCCTGCTTCTATCAATTCTCTCCTACGCTTTGTTGGGTTCTCGCTCGCCAGCGCCGACGTGCCGCCACGCTGAGCTCACGCGCCATGGCAACACAAAGAGAAGCTCTGACGGCGCCAAATAATGCAGCAAAATCCGTACATGCATAATGTCCTGGCCACCCCGAAGCTCTGCGCCAAATAATGCAGCAAAATCCGTAGATACATAATTGTCCTGGCCACCCCGAAGCTCTGTGTATGCGTCGTCTTCTACGGCCGCGACGGCATCAGCCAGATCGGCTGAACGCTCTTGGCGAGGGGACGATTGCCGCTGCCTGGCGGCGTGGGGAGGTAGGACATGGTGGAGCAACGGCTGACTAAACGTATATTTATACAGAGGTGATGAGGTGTAGAGATGGACTCTAATTCGGTTAGGAGATTTTAGACGGGGTTAGTTTGCAGAGAAATTTGAAAACCCTTTCATATTCCAACTCTTCTCATCCAACAGATGTGCACCTGCAGATCTTACTTAGTGTCCGCGCGTATATCAGTGTTAGATACAGACATTAGTTTCCTAGACTATTGTATGATTTATTTGTCTTACCTCAAATATGGATATATTTGGTTGCCATATGATATGATTTAATTCTAGTTTCTATATGATCGTTGTATTGTCTATATTCAATCTCGTTATATCTATACTTATAATCTGATCCCACTATAATTGACAGTTTAGATCTTTTTTTTCTATGATTAACATGTATTTTAGGATTAACATAAGAATTTCTGGTATTTTGGATTACTGTAAATCCTGTTATATACATACAAACATACATATGTTTCCCTCTGCATCTTGATCTATCTACTCCACATAAATGAGATCCAAGGGCTGAGGATTTTTTTGCATTTGTGCACTGAGTTCTCATTTGCACCGAATATTTTTCCCATATATATATATATATATATATATATATATATATATATATATATATATATATATATATATATATATATATATATATATATATATATATATGATCCATTACCACTAGATACGCTTTGAGATTTATAATGTTTGATATTTGTATATTTATATACCCACTAAAAAAATATTTGAGACGTCAAACTCTGAGAAAATTATATTTAACTCCAGTTTAAACTATTTTCAAATGTGTGTGTGTATATATAGATATAGAGGAAAGCAGTTCAAGGCTTTATGGAGCTTAGGCTCCATGATCGAATAATATATGTTGTGCTTTGAGATTCGTCCTGTTTGATGTGTATATCTTTACATACCTACTAAATAAAATATTTGAGACATCAAACTCCAAAAAAAAATTAAATTCATCTTCAGTTCGAACTAGTTTACACTAGTTTGGACTATATTTATCTTAAATTTGAAAATAGTTTAAACTGGAGTTAAATTTTAATTTTGGAGTTTAACGTCTCAAATATTTTTTAGTGGGTATATAAATATACAAATACCAAACATTATAAATCTCAAAGCATATCTAGTGGTAATGGATCATGGAGTCTTGTAATTTTTCCATATATATATATATATATATATATATATATATATTGGATTACAATAGAAAGCGATGGTCAAAAGTTATATTTTTGAGACGGGATTAAAGTCTAACGACTTCTTTTTTATACGGAGGGAATACACCAAACCAAACAAACACGCACTAATCTCGCCGTACGCATGCATGCACATAAATACGGTCACATGCAGCTGCTAGCACATTAAATGCACTCCGTAAGCATCTCTACTGGCCGGAGTAGGCGAGTTAAGCTCCATAGAGGTCTAAAAGCTGTGGAATGTGCATTACGGGCTGTACGCAGTTGCATTAGAGCATGTACCATATATAGACAGCCGCTGTCTATAAGAGTTATCATATTATCTATTTGTTAATGTGAAAGAAAAAGAAAGAGTAAAGAGAAAAAACTGTCTATATATTTGTAGTCGATTGTAGCACGGGAATCAAGATAGTTGTGTATAGAGATGAGTTATCTATAAAAAAAAATGATTATCTGTACCATTGTATAGTTGTTTTTAAAGTTGTCTATAGATGATATGATAACTTGCTATAGCCAGTAGCTGTCTATAGCATTGCTACCGCTACAATTAATATATCAAATCACGCATCAATTACATCGGATTCCTCTGTCCGATCGACCAGATTAATTCCGATGACGAAAAAAAAAAGAAAGGTCAAAGAGCATCATCCAAATTAATTAGACTAAACTCCTCTACGTAAAGCTAGTTTTTACCTATTTACTTATCTATTTTGCTAACTCACATTTGTCTGAAATTTTGTTGATGTGCTACGTAGGAGGGTCTCCTGCTATTTGGAGGGGAAAAACTACAGAAAATTTCGTGTAAATTTTGATCCAATTTACCCCATCAATTAACGTTGTTTAGTTGGATAATCCAAACACTAACCATGCTAATTAACATCAAGAAAGGAAGATTATTGAAGTAGAAGCTTCATCTTCGCCGTCGCATTGCTCCATTGTTGCAGCTAGCTGCTGATGCTGTCATGGTGAGTCTAGTACTAGTGAGTAGTGGCACACTGACACCATCTCCGTCGCCATCACTGGTACGTAGTGCTCGTGCTCGCGCTGCTGCTACTGCTGCTTGCGCAGCCGCCGCCGCTGCTGCTCGACGTCGTGGTGGTGGTCGCTGCGGTGGACGGCGGCTCGGTGGCGAGGCCGACCAGCAGGTCGACGAAGGCGCCGACGATGAGCGCGTGGTTGTGCTTCGCGTTGACCCGGAGGTACCACACTAGCAGCTCCTCCAGCGCCTCCCAGCTGCGCAGCCCGTGCGCTGCCACCATCTCCTCCATGGACGCCCGGAAGTCCCGGTACGGGTCCTCCGAGTCCACCGCCACCGCCGCGCTCTCCTCCTCCAGCGACTTGCCGGAGCACGGCTCCAGAAGCTTCTCCTCGGTGCCGTCGGATGCCGCTTCCTTCGCCTCCGCTGGCGGTGGCGTGCCGGCCGGCGAGGCGGGCGCCGTGGCCAGAATGGAGCTGGTGGGTGGCCCCGGGTCGAAGAAGAAGCGGCCGGTGGACGTCTTCCGGCCCAGGCTGCGGATCACTGCCTCCGACCACTCCTCGGACGCGGTCACCGTGGAGAAGCTGTCGTCGTCCTGCACCCCCTCCTCCTCCTCCTCGCCGTCGAAGCAGGACTCGTCGGCGGAGTCGAAGAACACCGAGTTGACCGTCTTGTACATCTCGCCATCGGCGCCGCGCAGCCTCGCGGCGGCAGGGGCAGCACCGCACCTGGCGACAGCAGCAGCCGTCGTGCAGGGCTCGTCGTCGCCGCGGAAGGAGGCGGCCTGCGGGGTCTGGCAGGACGGCCACGGCCAAGGCGGCGGGGAGGCCGAGCCGGCTGCGGCGGCGGGGGAGTCGTCGACGAGCCTGGAGAAGATGAACGTGAGGGCGCCCTTCTTGCCCATGGGACCAGCAATCGGACGGGACGAGCAATGGAGCCGATCGACGAGCTCGAGCTGGAGACAGAGGAGAGAGGGAGGTGCCTTGGGTAGAGAGAGAGAGTGGTTGAGGAGATGGAAATGAAGAGCGAGCGAGAGGTGTGTGCAAGTGCAATTAAGGAAGGTGGGGGAGGGGAGGGGAGGGAAGGGAAGGGAAGGGAAGGGGAAGAACATGGCGATGGGCCTCTTTGTTCGTGTGGTTGTACTTTAGGGTGCGTTTGATTTGAGGACAAGAGTGGACCATCCTATCCATGTGTTTCTGAGATGGGACTATTCGAACAGGCTGTTTGGTTGGATGGGATGGGATGAGTCTGTTTTTTGTTTGGTAGGCTGGATGAGTGAGAAGACGCACCAGATCTAGAGTGAGGAGAAGTTGGATGGCTGCGTACGTGACTTTTTTTGCATATCCCTTCATTCAGGATCTGAGAGGAATATTCCTGTGCTGGGATGGTTCCATCCACCCTTGTCTCCCAACCAAACAATAAAAAAAATGGATGGGATAGTCCCATCCACCCTCATCTACTCAACCAAATAGACCCTAGTGTGGACACGAACAGGGCGGTAGCAGTTTGTTTTTGAATAATGAATTAGGGATGAAAATAGTTAGTTTCTTAGTAAAATTCGGTCAGTTTCAACTGAAAATCGCTTGGTTTCTATCAAGAACTAATGGTTTGGAGACAAATTTTGGTTTACGTTGAAAACATGTTGATTTAAATTGAATTTGACTCTAAATTTTTTTTAAAAGTTGGATTGGTAACCGAACAGAACCACGACGATAAGGTCAAAAACCACGATTTTTGAATGGTTTTTGTCAATTTGGTGAACCCTCGGCGTAAAGGTAAAAGGGATCATGGTAACGTGGCTTGTTGGTATTTTAAAGCCATTTGATAAATGTTGTAGGAGTGACACGCCCGTCCTTGTGACATGATGATCGAAGTAAGACCACAGCCTCACGGACCTTTCGACAAGAGGCCTTGGCGAAGCTGAGATAGAGCTTCACCAGACCTTTGTCAAGAGGCCTCGATAAAGCAACGCAACCTTCGCCAAGGGGCCCTGGTGAAGCAAAGATAGAGCTTCGCGGGACCTTCGTCAAGAAGCCCCGACAAAGCGAAGGTAGAGCTTCAGGGAACCTTGCCAAGATGCCCTGTGGAAGCAGGGAGATCAACTTGGTGGCTAAGTTAACTCTGGGAACAAACATTAAACCCGTTCTGGTGTCAGGATAGGCATCACTGGATCCTTCCTCGAGAAGACAAGCTCTAATTGCCTAGAGACTAAAACCCCTATTATAACCCTACTTATTATGATTGTGGAAGGACATTTTGTTCTCTGTTATCTGGAATGAGGTCGAAAAGACATTCGTAACCCTGCTTTAGTGAATGAGCGAGGGTACCCTGGTCATTTAGGTAAAAGACCATTGAAGCCATATTTTTGTAGATCGATAGGGACTTTTGTGTCCTTGGGGTGTAACTTAAGGACGCGGGGGCGGTCCGATGGGCGTTGGACCGCCTCCTGTCCGAAGCCAGTCCTTGACCGTTGGATGAGGATCCAACGGCCAAGATTAAATCAAGCTCAAAACTTTGTTATTTTTTTATAGTTCTGTAAGAATTTCAAAAAAATTTTAAAAAAATACAAATATTATCTAATATGCATCAGATTCAACATATATTTTTATCATATTTTTATGATTAATATTTTATTGAAAACGGTTCTAAAGTATAAAATGGACCAAAAACTTTTTTCAAAAATATGATAAAAATATATGTTGAACCTGATGCATATTAGATAATATTTGTATTTTTTAAAAAAAATTTCGAAATTTTTACAGAGCTATAAAAAAAACAAAGTTTTGAGCTTAATCTAATCCTGACCGTTGGATCCTCATCCAATGGTCAGGGACTGGCTTCGGACGGGAGGTGGTCCAACGCCCATCGGACTGCCCCCGCGTCCGTAACTTAACTCCCCTATAATAGGGTAGCCCGTGTACTTATAAAGGGATAAGCCCTCAGAAGTGAAATACAATATACACAAAGTGTGCTACGAAAATTCCAAGTGTTGTATTCCTGCCGGGTTACCCCTCGCCAGGTGTCGATGTTGTTTCGGTAGATGTGAGGCTGGGTGCCTCCGAGTTGTTCTGTCCGGCCGGAGTGTTCCGATGACCGAAAATCTGGACGGTTCATGTCAAACTCGGCCATAATTTGGTGAATCTTTCTGGAGGCCTTAGGGGTACGTCGCAATTTCTCAGCTGATAGATATAGCTAATCTCATATATGCATGCAACCATGCATCCGATTTCTTATAAAAAGGCAATTAATCTCCGCCACTGTTGGTGTCTTTACACTGCTGCGCTCCGTAGGTCGGTAGGTGAGCGTGACAGGGAGAGGGACGCTGAACTTCTTTCTTGTACACGTAAGTCAACAGTAACAGCGATGGCAACAAATGTACGTGCTCCATGCGCCCAACCGTCTGCCGGCCTAATCTAGCTTGGTGCAATTTAGAGGCTGAGCTGCTGGAGTTAACATGCATGAAACTACCACAAGCACCCACGAGTGAAGCCATTCATGATGCAGATGCATCTGTGCACGTACTGTTCTGTATGACCAAGACGCTGCATGCATGCATGCACACGTGTATGATTGCTAGCTAGCTCCACAGAGCCACACATTGTTTGCAGATATAAATTTGGTTGACTCACAGCAAAATACGGCCCCCCATTTTCAACTCTATGCTGGTCATACATACGTTGCCCTCAGTGGCGAAGCTACAACTAGGGCGCACTGGGCATGCGCCCCTGCTCCAAATCCCGGCAAGTAGCAAGACTGCCACGCGGCCACACCCACGCGTAGCGCCGTAGATGCTCACTGCTGCCTGCTGGGCGCTCGCTTGGGCTGCTGGCTCAGCTGCCGGCCTGCCGCCTGCCGGGTTGCGGGCTGCCGCCTGCCGCCTGCCGCCTGCCGACTAGTCGCTGAGGGCCTGAGACGCTGAGCCGCGGCAGGTAAGGTGAGTGCTGTGCTATGCTGGCTTGCGAATAGCCGGACAGGGATAGTGTTGGCTGAGCCGCTAAGGTAGTGAGTAGTGACCAGTGAAGTGAGTCCGTGAGTGCTAGATGCACTAATGCAGCTACTTGCTTTGCTTTATAAAATTGAGTGAAAATTGATAATATACCCCATTTATGTGTCTATGACATGTGGACCCAAATAGTAATATGGGGACATATTGTCAAATGTCCCCATATTATATGTAGTTTATACATGTATGGCCCGTCTAGTTCATGGTCACGGAATAGCTAGAAGAGACAAGAGACGTCTCACAGCAAAATACGGTCCCCCGTTTTCAACTCTATGCTGGTCATACATACGTTGCCCTGCTCTTTTGGTTCATACATTGTTCCTTATTGCGACTGTCTAGAAACAAAGCCATACTTTTCCAACTCGATCGTACAAGAGTTGAAATGAACCGTGTGGAATTACCGTGCTCCAAACATAGATATTAATTGGGTTCCCAAAAAAGCATAGGTATATAGATTTTCTTTTTAAATAAGGGCCACCGAATGGAAATTGATTAGATATTATAACATCCACTGTACAGGACACAATAAGCTGGTATTCACAACTGCCCTCCTAGTGTTCGGAGGCTTACAAGACCCATAACCATGATTAAAAAAAGTGTGGATATTCCACGTGTATATGTGGTGGCATGTATGTTCTCTTTTGGTGAATCTTGCTTCGAGCTCTCCACCCCTCTCTAATGTATTTTTGCAAAAAGAAAATAAAACCATCCGAAACTTATGAATTCTTACGCCCTAGTCCTTCTTCTTCCCACCTTTTGAGTCAAAATGGCAAATTCTAAAGGTGAAATAATTTTGAGCGGATTATTATATATTCCTATGTCTTAGAGTGGCAAATGTTGGAGCGCCAGCCGCGCTGTTTGGAGTGGCAGAATAATAAAATTTTCCCATTAGTAAACTGCTGCCTAACGTCGAGGTGTGTGGCGATGGTATATACAACAGCAATAAGGACTCGCGCGGGAAAGCTGGTGAGATGCCGTTTGGTCATGCGATTCCCATGGAATTCCGGCAAGGATCCAAGGAAACGAGAGATCCCGGCCCATGCGAGATTGATGACGACTCTGCAACTAACATAGGTTTGTTTCGCAAGGACACCAAGGTATGTACACTGGCCATACGATTTAATATGCGATGTATGTATGACATGAGACGAGTAGCTAATTGGAAAAGAGGGGATTTGATGCGCATTAGGCCATCTCGAACGGAGTCCCATCGCGAGACACGTTTCCGTCACGAAGGGATTCTCGTTTCCTTCAACGCTCAGATAGATTGTTTTTACCGTGATCCTTTCGAAAGGGATTCTCTTTTCTATTCCCTTCAGGAAGTGACTCTCTCCTTTCTTTATATCACTCTCTTTGGAACGGATGCTATTGAAGATGGTTGAAAACAAAGGAACAAATATGGGGAAGGGAACGAAATGAAGGCAAAATGATTGAAGATGGTGACTCCGGGTGAGTTTTGAGGGGGAACCTCATCTATTGAATATTGTGCACAAAGATTTATGCTTCGTCCATGCCTAACTACGGCTATTCTTGTGAGACCAAGTGGAGGTCTTTTTGTTGTGAAGAGTATATGACTTGAGTTGTTTTGGTTGAAGGGTTTGCTTCTGAAACTAATTTGAGTCGATTCGGCCATTTATGCTAGTACAGAGTATTTTGTATTTTTGAGAGTCTTCTCGAGCTCGAATGAAAAAATGTTATATATGGATTTTGTAGAGAATTTCGAGGCGCATTTTTTTTCGTATTATAACATTTTTTTATTTGAGCAAGGGAAGTAATTTTAAATTTCCATCTTTGTTCTATTGTGCTGAGGGAAGCACCGGTTTGAAAGGTTTCGGTTTTAGTTTGAATGGGAACTTGGGCATGTAGTCATATATGTTTGAATTCATGATGAGATTGAACTAACATGCAGGAATCAAAGGTAAGAAAATATTTTTGGTTATGAGAAATGGTTCGGTCCTTGTGGGCGCAGGCTTGGAGGCAACCGTGGTCGGCGATGGTACCAGGATTAGATAGGGTGGATCGAGGTCTAGAACGGTGATGATGTCGCGGGACAGATGGGGTTAAGCTTGGGGCTCACGAGGGGACCATGGAGAAGGACTTGAGGTAGCTCAAAGGTTCCAGTTCGGGTTGGAGGCCTGAAGACACGGAAACGGAGCGGTCAAGTCTGGCAGATGAAGGTCCATTGCATCGGATTGATCGGGTTTTGTGTGAAACTCATGTATGGTGTGTTTAGCCCATGTTGGGCTGTGTGTGAGTGATTCAGGCCCATATAAGTGGCTGGTTAACTGGGTGAATCCTAACACTTCATGAGGCTACTTGGAAGCCAAAGAAGTTATCAAGGGTGGAGGTTCACCGGTTGTCCTATAAAACAAGGGGTGGAGGGGGCAGCCACCACCAAGTCTTGGACTGAGATTTTGTGGTTTGTATTCTGCTCTTTTATGAGCTTTGCCCACCTAGGTGTGGCTGTGAACAAACCCTCTTAAGCAATAGAAACTAGTTCCTCGTATCATGGCATTGTTCTTGTCTAGTCCACGCTTTTCGATCTATTTTTTGGTGTTTTTGTTTACAACTTGTTTATTTGCCTCCCCTTTTTCTACATTCTGCTGATCTATGATGTTTTGAGGTTGCATATATGATTTGAGACCCTTGGTAATCTGTGAGAAACAAGAGATTAGGTTCTTCCCACTTTTGTTCATGTTGGCAGATTAGTTTTTCCTGCGCAGTAGTAAGTGTAGGATTTTTAGAAAAATCATCCGAAATGCTTTTTGAGTGATTCTTATGGAAGAAGGCCCGTGACTTCCATATCTATCTGTGAAAAAATTTTGAAGTCATCTGGATTCTTTGTTTGGAAGCTATGAGGTGAATACCGAGCCCAAACTTTCTGTGAGCGAGTTCCAAATAGTTCTTGTTTCATGATTTTTTTTTCACAAGGAGTTTTGATCTAATTTTCGGGGTATTGCTGCATGACTCATCAATGCATAGGGAGAAAAATTTTCATAATTTTTAGATGCTCAGATAGGCAGCAACCATCCCTGTGATTGGAGGATAATTTTCTGAAGAAATCCTGTTTTTACTTTTCCAAAAGCACCTTTAGTGGTTGGCTTGATTGTCTTTTGCTTGACCACTTGTGGACATGATTACTACTTTTGTTTGAACATTCAAACAGTCAAGATTGTGACTAAAACTTCCCACATATCTTTACCGTTTTATCTGTGAGTCTTGGGGTATACATAATTGTTTGGTGTTTCGGTTTTGAGTAGGGTGGTGGGTTCGAGGAGCACCGGTTCAAAGAAATTTTTCAAAACTCCCATTCACCCCTTCTGGTTGACTGGTTCGGTATTTCAATTCTTGAATTTTTTTTTTTGGTTTATATGTCTGACTGTTTCTTTGAGCCAAGCTTTCAAAACCATTTCTTGAAGATCTTAAAATCACTTCTCAAAAGAAAGAAAGATCGTGTGGTCTGACTGTTTACTTATGATCTAATAGCCTCGATGAATCGACTAATGTGACGGTTACTTATATAACTATAGGCACCGAATTAAACATGAAGTCATGGGGCCATACCGATCGATCATATGCATGAAAACATTGAGATTTGATATGTTCCCCAAACATCCTACAAGGTACTGCGATCGTGTGCCGTTGGCACGTGATCACAAGGATCACAGTTGACTAGCTCTATACGTATATACTAGAAAGGATAGCGCGCCTGCGCGCGCGTCCCGGTTGTTCAGTTGGGCGCAAATTACATGGTTAAATATAACCTCAAAAATCATTGACATCAAAAGAACATCATGGAGTTTAAATAGGTCAAATAAAAGAAAAGAACTCATAGATAGTAATTTCATTAGAAAGAAATACAATAAGGATATCCGATACATATGAGACCAAATTAGCTCTAGAAGGCCTTCCACTTGTAAATTAACTGACACCAAAACCTCTCTAATTCTCGCTCTGGCCTAAGCGGTTGCAGCTTCTGAATTAACATTTTCCTGATTGACCACAGCCAGTGTACTTTCCAAATCTTTTCTCTAAAATGAGAAATACACGTTTATGGGATAGATTTTGCTAGTAGAACCCAGATAATCAAATGGCAAGGAGATGCTTTCAAGCATAACAGATACAATGTGGGAAAAAGCAGAAGTTCAATCACAATATTATGTGCATATAGTTACTGGTTATCAGATGATACAGTAAATGCAAATGCAACGGTTTCATTGATGTCAGATCATGTATTAGTACCTTGCGTTCAGGATCTGCATAGAGGCAAGGAGATGGTTCCAAGTATAACAGATACAATGTGGAAGAAAGCAGAAGTTCAATCGTAATATCATGTGCATATAGTTACTGTTTAGCAGATGATACAGTAAATGCAAATGCAGCAGGTTCATTGATGTCAGATCATGCGAATTAGTACCTTGCGTTCAGGATCTGCATAGAGTCAATCAAGTGGATAAGGCAACTGCAAATAAACAAATTTTAGACAAAGTTAGGGATAAAAATTTCTGGGAGAGTGGTACTAAACTATGTACAACATATAGGCAATCTTTTTTTTGGAAATCCAGCAAGTCACTGGAATGTTAGATTAAAATATAGGCATGACTGTGGAAATATGACAATGCTCTATTGCAATTATTGAATTGATAATCAAATAATGTTCCCCCTTATAGCTGAAAAGATGAGGCTTATATGGTAAAAAAATCGAGTCTAAAGCCAGATTAAAAACAGTTCACAGTGTGTGCATCAAGAGGGTAAGAGATAAGGTATAAACCGAAGCACACTACATACACGCTCCGCCAAACATCTGAGCTTTATTTGGAGTGGCAATACCGATGAAATTAGTTTGACGTCACTGAATCAAATCTATCATTCAGATTCGTCAACACAGAGGTTAGCTCCCAAGTACACAACACACAAGAAGAGTTGATGATTAGCATTGGAAAGGAAATTAAACCAACGGGCACAAACTCTTAGCAAGTAGTAGTACATAAGTTACAGATAAAAACCATATCTGCAGAAGGAGAATGAGCTCTCTCTCTCACAAAGAAGGGCACCGAAATGTGTAAGCAACGCTTCGCCGCCATTTCTGCACAAGCAGCAACGCACTCGAATAAACTATTTATGTCATGCATCAATTTCATAAAAAATTCTCATAGTTTCATTAAAAAAAATCAGAGTCCATTTAGTGTTTCTGTGTACAGAATGGGTATATGTATTTTTCAAGCAAGGCAACAATTTGCCGCATTAAGAAGAAGTAAATTTAATGCTATTGAAGCATCTTCGTCTAGCATAGAAGCCTAGATCAGTTGAGTATTTTGTTCATGCATATTGGTTCTAGAAACAAACTACCTCTGGGCAACCTGACACATCGAAAAAAATTAATTAGAAGGCATGCACTGCTAGCTCTGATACAAAATTCTGAGTGATAATGTAAATGCAATGTTAATAAGGAGAAGGTGATCTGAGCGACTCACTTTTCGCAAACTACAAAGGCCACCAAATAGGACATGTTGCGTGTGAAGAAGTAGCGACCACCGGCTGCGAGTCCCAATCATCGTTCTCACCGAAAGCGACTGAAGGCGAAGCAAGCGATTGCCTCTTTGCCTCACCGAAGCACAAAGTGGAAGAAAGAAGTTAGCACTTGGCAGTAACAATGCCTGAATGCCACAGTTTGAAACGTAAAGAAATAATTCAGGAATTGGCATCTCTCCACGAAATGAAGCGGTAAGATGGAACATAGCCCCGTCTATGCATGGTTAGACAAAGACGTCGGTGAGAATATGATCGAACAGTTCACGGCGGTCCTAAAATCCAATCAAAATTAACGATCGAATTCTTTGATTAAGCTGCATAAAACCCACAAAGATTCACCGGACCTACCGCTTGCATTCTCTCATCTTCCCAAAGGAGATCTTCCACCTGCTTGGACTACCTGTTGGAGTCCTTGATGTTGTCCATCATCTGGAACCATTCCTGCAGCAAACAAATCGCTGTGAGGTTGAGCCAAGCTCAAACTTTGAGGAAAAAATTTGAGCCTTGTTTGGCAAAATCTGAGGCCAAGAAGCTCCTCAGGTTCAGCACGTTCAACAGGTCACCACACGGCACAGAAGGACGGACAAGATCGGGGCAGGAACAAAGGAAAAAAAAAGAACTTTGGAGCGGTAGTGGGGAGACCCGGCTCACTAGAGGGCGTGGAAGATGCCCTCGATCTCGTCGTCGAGCAGCTCTAGCTCGGGGCTCATGGGCACGTCGCTCGCCATGGCTTCCCTTCCTTCCCCTCGCTCCCAACCTCCCTCCTAGATCTCTGCCTCCGCCGCCGCCACCTCGCGTGATCCGGCCACCATGGACCCCATTTCCCCTGGACCTGGCCGCCATCGACCTAGTCACTTCCGGACCCAGCCTAGATCCGGCCGCCATCGTGGTCACCGGATCCGGTCGCCGCCGAGGCCTTGAAGCCCACACGACGACCGGCGACGCGGAGGGAGGGGACTGACGCGAGGGCTGCGAGGCGAAGATGGGCGGAGAAGAGGCGGAGATGAGGAGGGGAGGCGGAAGAAAGCGGAGATGGGGAGGACGGTGGAGAGGTGGAGGCGGTCGAGGCGAGGATGAGGCGTGGGGATGGGCGATGGAAGCGGCGCCGTGGCAAGCAAGAGCGAGCGAGGCGAAGGATGAGCGTGGGGATGGGCGGTGGAGCGGCGGCCGTGGCAAGAAGCGAAGGGTGGCGGTGAACCCTAGTTCTCTGGGACGACGGGTCGAGGCGAAGGATGAGGCGTGGGGATGGGCGGGGAGGAAGGGCCCTGGAGTGTGGATATGGTTGTGATGGTGGAAGGACGGCGGGTTGAGGAAAGAGAGGGGGGGGGGCAAACGAAAAACGGCTATAACACGAAAGGGTTCCTCCATAAGGTTATAGGGACTGCAACGTGAAACCGAGAAGCATAGGGGCCTTTTTGCATTGGCAATCCGACATTGCACGCTGGACGTTGGATCAAGGGCAACGGGTAGATCGGACGGTCCGTTTTTTTCGGCCGACGTGGAAGCACGGCTAAGCCGGGTTGGTTACCCCTATAGGTAATAGACAATCCGACATTGCACGCTGGACGTTGGATCAAGGGCAACGGGCAGATCGGACGGTCCGTTTTTTTCGGCCGACGTGGAAGCACGGCTAAGCCGGGTTGGTTACCCCTATAGGTAATAGATAATTTGAGTATGAGTAATTGAGTATGGTACGAAGTTTCATCTAGCCATCGATGAGAAACAAATTTTTTTTTCTTTTTGAAGTGAGACAGAAGACTTTGTACTGCGACCCCCCGTCTGCTCGCATATAAATTTAAGGTAAAATTCTTTGTATGTCACCGCAGAAGGGCCCTAAACCCTCTGTACCATTACTAGTCGTCTCACGTCACGTCTCTGTGGCATTGTATTTATGAGTTGTTTCCTTGTTTGACATCGATAAAAATTTGTCTTTTTTGTTTAAACCATATAAATGATTCAAAAAATTCCCAAAAAATCTAAGTGTCACAAAATATCCAAGATTTTCAACCTTTTTTTTTGGTGTTTTTAGAATAAACATGTAATAAAAAAATTATAAACTTTCAATCAATATTTTCATCCTAAATAATATTAATCGCAAAAGTATTAAAAAAGCATTGGAAATTTGGTAAAACTATGAATTTGTATATAAATTTTGGGAATGTTTAGTACCTTAAAAAACAAAATTTTATTAGTGGCTTACAAGTTAACAATCCGTAAATGCAATGTTACGTTAAGGATGATATGGAAAAGTGATGTCACATATAGTGGTTAGGGCCATTCTACAGCGGCACACAAATTATCATCTCTAAATTTAACGGATGACTTGGGTCCTAAAACTTTTCTACGAGTTTGGCACTAGCAGGAGAGTTCTTTTACATGCAGTAAGATCTAATTAAACTGACTGTCGGATTGAGATGAATAACGGTCGACGTTGAGTTTAATATACTCTATAGATCACTTCTATGGTAGATCAGAGGAGTTGATATATTGGACCATTGAATCAAATATGTATAGTCCTGATATACTTATCCTATTACCTTAGGAGGGACAAAATCTTTCTGGACCGTTAGAATAAGTAACGCGAAGGATCAATAATAGCTTATAAGTGCATCTTAAAAAACAAAATCCTAGTGTGCAAATGAGCTCTTGGCATCAACTTCGCAAGGATCGATCTCTGCGTTTCAACAAATTTCATGCAGACGCTGAGAGTTGCTTGAATCAATAAGTAGTTTAGCTAGAGATAAATCGGTCGTACGTATGTATATACTAGTACAATGCCTGTACGTTGCAACGGAACTACCAAAGAAAGAAAGGAAAACATAAATTAGAGCATATATCAATTCAGTTGATTATTAATAAAACAACAATGTTGAAATTTCCACAAACGATTTAACATTAGTAAGTATACAAACCATGGATGGTAGCATGGCCGTTCAATTGGAGATTGAGGAATGGCACCCAAAAAAATGTTAAAGACGAGTGAACTCACTTTTTTAAATCCTCCAAGCTCCACACTAACAGGATAATATCGATAATCTTACAAAGTCATTATACAAAAATGAACCGGAGAAGACAAAATAGTCGTAGCTACAATAGAGAGGCAATATACCTGACCACACCATCACGAGTAAATTTTAACCATAATTTTGGTTCTCACATTGAGCTTAGGTAACAGAGTCACTTCTCATATTTATCAGGTAAGAGAGTCACTTCCCAAATTTTATAAGGTAGTCCATAGAGACACAACTTCTCCTTTCTGGCAAAATAAAGGACCATGTTACATCGACATGTTATGCTGATGAAAAATTCAACCTAGCAAATACAACAAACTACCTAGAGCATGATGTAACACATATCTCTACTCCTAAAAAGACTCTTGTGGTGATGAGTGGTGGCTCATCAAAGCAATCTAAACCATTCATTTTAATCTACGGCTGCTCCCGTCTCCCCTTCCACCGATCCGTGTCCTCCTCTTCACCAATCCACGTGGAGACCTCGCCCCTTTGCGTCCCACTTCCACTGATCCGTGCCGCCTCCTCTCCACCAATCCGCGCTCCCAATGCCTGCCCGTCAGCGTGCCACCGATCCACGCCTCCTCCTCTCCACCAATCCATGCTCGCCTTCTCTCCGATCTGCGTCCTCCTTTCCGGATTTGGGCGCCGCTCCCCCTCCCTCTCCGCGCCTCCATGTACATCTCCCACAGCCATCCACCTCCTCCTCTGTCCGGCAGCTGCGCAGCCGTGCCAGCCATCCCACGACTCGCCGCCTCCATCCTCAACCACGGCCGTTGCTGTAGCCGCCTCCGCCTCCTTGAACACCTTCTCCTAAGCCGTGCCGGCCATCCACGACTCGCCGCCTCCATCTTCAACTATGGTCGTCACCCCCAAGCCTCCACCGGCGCCGCCTCCATCCTTAACCACGGCCACCGCCCCCACCCCCTCTCCACAGTCCTTATCTCCTCTCTCGCTCACATCTGGCCTCATCTCCTCGACACGCCCGCCACTCTCCCCGGTGGTATCTTCGCCACCTTGTTCCTCTCTCCTTCCCTCGCGCCACCGTCCCTGTTCCCCTCCCCTAGCCCGGGTGCGCCGCCCCTCTCGGCCTCTCCTCTCCTCCGGTGGCATCGTCCGCCACCCCTGCTCCCCACCCCTTCCCTCAGCATTGCCGCCCCCACCCCAGCTCCCGGAGTCGCAGCCTGTGCTCCTCCCCTCCCCCACTGTTCACATCACCGCCCCTGCTTCCGGAGTTGCGATGAAATTCTAAAAAAAAGCATAGATATATGAAAGAATTATCAAAGCCTATAGATCTCAAAGATTCCCTGCCATTCTAAGAAGTCAGATGTAAGTGTGACACCTTGAGGGACCAAATGCGAGGTAGGAAACGCCGACCGCAATTGTGCCACCATTGGTAGCCTGCAAACACCAACTAAAGCTGGCACACAATCAGCATGATGATAAGAGAAGGGGACAAATGAATTATGAAATCTTGGACAGGCTTGGATGGGATGATAAGAGAAGGGAATAGATGGATTTTGATAGGAATGTAAACACCCTATGCTAAGTGCTAATTAGTGCTAAGTTTAACAACCAAAAATTGTTAGTTCCAAGTACTAACTAACAATTGTATCTTTTTTTTTAAAAAAATGTAGGTTTCAAAATCTAATTGAAAGCTAATTAACAGGTGGATATTTTAGAAAACTGCAAGTTGCCAGTGTTTAGTGCTAACAACTCTGCTTGCCATAAGAGCTTCATGGCATTCTTTCCAAGACTCTAGTCCTACCAACAAAAAGCCAAAAATACTAACTCTAGCTATAAAACCCTGCTGGTCATAGGTGCTTCATGACATTCTCCTACCAATGCAAAATCAAAATTCTAACCCTTAGCTATGCAAATCTATTGGCCAGAGGCATTCTTTGCAGGACCCTATCCTACCAATATAAAACCAAAATCCTAACTCTGTCTCATGCACAGACTTCTCCATTGGCACATGCGAAGATCTTTTCTCCTATCTCTTATTCCATTATCTAAAAACAATCCAATATGCATGAGTGACAACATTTACTATGCTCTAGAAAAGCCTGAAACTCTAGTTACTTTCTCGCAGCTCATCATATACCTAGCCCAACGGAGAAACCTTGCCATCCCTTCATCGAAGCCCATGCTGGCTGCAAGTACATTCCAAGTGAAAGCTGAAAACAGGAATACTTACAACTTAACAAACCAAGCAATGTATGTATCCTATAATAATAAAATGGTGACTACAAGAACAAACATCCAGCATACTTCCGGAGCTCACACAAAATCATAAAAAGCGAATACTTCCAAGTTTCATAAAGACACCTCATAAACCCATCTAACACCCACAAGTTAGATTAGCATGCTTCATATAAAATGCCCAGTTTTGAAGTTGAATAGTGTGCTTCTCAAATCAGATGTCGCCATAAAGTTTAGTAATATTTAGTCAATAGTTTTTGCTATGGTCGTGGCCATGATCTTGTGAGTAGCATAACAGGTTCCTCCTCAAAAATTTCTTCCGATTTCTACAAAATAGAACATCAAATGTGAGTAGCAGAACATTTTAGAGTGGATGACACAAATCAATAAATGAATCTTCTGGTTTTCCGCATTGACTAATGCATCCCCGTCAAAGGGGACCATTTTGCAGACAGTGCTTCCAGCCCAGTAAGCTTCCCCATAAGTGCCTTCCCCATAAGTGCCTTCCCCGAGTTTCATTATGCCACCTCGGTCACAATTTACACAAATTAACATCTTTATTCAATGATATAAATAAATAACCACAACAGTGCAGGTAACTAAATGTGTAATAAAATAGCTCCAAACAAGTAATTTTGAATAGGTTATAGCAGACCGATCTTCTAGATGTCCAAAAACAATATAACTACTATTTATATGGAAGGTTGAAGCACCTACCAATGAGAAAGAAAAAACTTCTGTTAATGTAATTGGTCCAGATTGCCTGCAAACCATGAGAAGTTGCGCAAAGGTAGTCAGATGTTCACCACTCAATGGCGGCGGCGGCATGTACATACGGTGGTAGACGCGGCGCCGGTGGTGTGGGAGGGGAGGAGTACCGGCGGTGCCAAGAGCAAGCAAGGGAAGCAGGGGTGGTGATGCGGACAGTGGGGGAGGGGAGGAGCAGAGGCCGCGACTCCGGGAGTGGGGGTAGGGGCGGCAACGCTGAGGGAAGGGGTGGCGGACGATGCCACCGGAGGAGAGGAGAGGCCGAGAAGGGCGGCGCACCCGGGCTGGGGGAGGGGAGCGGGGACGGCGGCTCGAGGGAAGGAGAGGGGAACAGGGTGGCGGAGATACCACCGGGGAGAGTGGCGGGTGTGTCGAGGAGATGAGGCTAGATGCGAGTGAGAGAGGAGATAAGGACTGTGGAGCGGGGGTGGGGCGGTGGCCGTGGTTGAGGATGGAGACAGCGCCGGTGGAGGCTTGGGGGGTGACGGCTGTGGTTGAGGATGGAGGCAGCGAGTCGTGGGATAGCCGACACGGCTTAGGAGAAGGTGTTCAAGGAGGCGGAGGCGGCTACGGCAATGGCCGCGGTTGAGGATGGAGGCGGCGTGGGTGGAGGCTTGGGGGCGACGCCCGTGGTTGAGGATGGAGGCGGCGAGTCGTGGGATGGCCGGCACGGCTGCGCAGCTGCCGGACAGAAGAGGAGGTGGAGGGCTGTGGGAGATGTGGAGGCGCGGAGAGGGAGAGGGAGCGGCGCCCAGATCCGGAGAGGAGGGCGCGGATCGGAGAGAAGGCGAGCATGGATTGGTGGAGAGGAGGAGGCGGGTGGGCGTTGGGAGCGTGGATTGGTGGAGACGAGGCGGCACGGATCAGTGGAAGTGGGACGCAGAGGGGCGAGGTTTCCGCGTGGATCGATAGAGAGGAGGACGCGGATCGGTAGGAGGGGAGACGGGAGCAGCCGTTAGATTAAAATGAATGGTTTAGATTATTTTGATGAGTCATCACTCATCACCACAAGAGCCTTTTTAGGAGTAGAGGAAGTACGGATCAGTCACCGTTGCATGCGTACTGTATATGTACCTAGCAACAGGTGGTATGTATATACGTATGTATGTATGCTAGCTTGTTAGGTCGTTGTACGTACTCGTACTGCCACGCATCTATATCACCGGCCAAAGTACGTATACATACGTGACAGATCAAGACGATTGGATGTACTGTCGAATATATGTTGATGGATGGGTTCCGTGAGTAGTGATGGAGTGCAGTCTTCGCAGCTTCAGTTTGGACCCTCAGAGTGAGCTCCATCGCTGTAGCTGAGCTGGTAGCTGATGATATGTATAACCTTGAACGAATTGGTCAAATTGTGAGTTGGGACACGGCCAACACGTATATTAATTTTGTTTTTTTAGATGCATGAAAACACGGGTAAGGGCGATCTTTGATCACAAAGAATGTAGAAATGCAGGAACAGAAAAAACACTACAGGATTGCAATGACATATGCATGGCTTCTTCAATACTAAGGAATGATTTAGTGTTTGACTGGAACAGAGGAATTTTTGCAAGAATTTTGACCTCATTGGCTCATAAGGAAGAGTTCCAAAGGAATCTTGCCACCATATTTGTAGAAATCAAACAAGAAATGTAGGGGACCAAATCATATTGATTGCAATCCTACAAAAAAGAAATATTTAAAATTCATATGAATAGAGAGGCCCTTAATTTTTAAACAGAACAAAAAAAGAAATGAAATACCATTAGAAAGTAAGGTAGGATCGACCGATCGATAAGCTTTCCAACAAGTCTGCGAAAATAAACTCAAGCTACCACACAATCCGGCGCCAAACCCAAAGCAGATAAAGCCCAACGAAAACCAGGCCGTTCCCCCGGCACGTGCGGGCCGTGTGAATCGGCATTCGCCTGCAGCTTTTCTGTGGGCCACGATACTGTACGTACGGCCACATAGCGGGCCGATTCTATGTCCGATGTCTGGGCCCATCTCCAACGGACGCGCGGCGACGGCGTCGCGGCTCTCGATCGGCACGGCCCAACTCGAGCACCCGTGCGTGTCGTCCATGCTGTATTTATTGGGGATTTAGCTCGTGCACACGCACGCACGGCACGGTTTCGTTTTGTGCCCTTGTGTTCTCACTTCTCATCAGCCTCTGCGCTGCATGCACCATCGGGGTGCGGATGCGAACGCGATGGAGGCCCATACGCGCGCGCGTGGAACCACTTCGTTGCGTGTGCCGCCGCCCGCCTGCGCATGCAACTCCGTCGCCTAATGGGATTTATTATGGCCGGTTGGTACTGGGTAGAATGGTAGTCGCCGTTCTGACCGATTCTCTTCTATCAAACCAGTCTCCAGCTGCATAGGCTGCAGTGCAGCTCTGTTTAAGTTCGGCTAACGACTCAAGAACTTCTTCTCGTTCTGCTCCTTGGAAAGTACAAAAACCGGATTAACTCAGACCCTAGTCAATTAGTAGATCTCATACAAATGGTTTCTTGCTAGTCAAATGGTGGTTTTATGCTGTTTTCAGTCAAGAAGACACCTAGCCGGAGAGGTGCAAAGGAGAGCTGTGGGAGGAAATGCAATATAAAGGCAATCCTTTGTTATTAGCAGGTCCTTGATAGAAAGAGGTTCTTAACGTGATAGTCTGCTGGGAGGTGTTGGCTAATATGACGGAAATATAGGTTGCACACGAGGGCTACCACGTAAGGCAAAACCAGCACACTAACTGCCATATCATCCAAAACCCTGTCACGATAACTACCACGCCAGCAAAAACCCCAAAACCACAGTTTAATTGGTGAAGTGACTATTTGCGTTCAGTTTTACCACTTGGTAGATTGAGTTTATCCGGTTTTGGTTTTCAAAGACCAAAACAAAACGAATACCATAGTCTAGAAACCAAAACAGACTTTTCCTAAGACTTCTTATTGTCTCATTGAGCCAAATGTGTTTCTTGAACACATCCTCTGTCTTTGAATAGCATAAGTACGATGCCTCTGTCAATTGGAGCTCTTTGATCGAGTTTGCACGCACATGATCGACCCGGTTACTGCAGCAATCGCTGTATCAAGACTGTTCGCTGGGGCTTTTGCATTATAGCCAACTTATCGACGATCTATATATAACTGGTTATGTTGCTAGATAACGATTTACGATAATGCCCATCGACCGATCTGGAGTTTGGAAATCGGGCCCAATTAAAAAAATCAAATGTAAAATTAAAAGAAAAATCACAAAATTTTAAAAATAATGTTAATTTGTTTTAAGCATTTAGCATGATTTTTTGAAAACCTGCTTTACCCTTGGATGGAGTGGACACTTTGTCAAACGATAATGCTCCCGAATGCTGGATTGAAGCCGAAGACCTATTTGAGGTCAAGGTTAATGCGCCGTTCCCGCCCACGCCTGCACCAGGTTAGAGCATCTCCAATGGTGTATAGTCAGCTAGTTATAGGGATGCCAACTCAGTATTTTTGCTTATATAGAGAAGAGTTAAGGAGGAGAGAGATAGAGACTATCTACTAACTTATAGTCAGTCTATAACTGATTTCAAGATGTATGTCCTCTATTACATGTGAGGCTATAATAATTTTATAGACCATGCTATAGCTAGTTTATTGGAGAGGTTGGCTATATGCTATCTATAGATGACAGGTCCATTTTTTATAGCTAATGGTTGGCTATACCATTGGAGATGCTTTTATGCTGGTGCTGGCGCTCGTGCAACTCGCTATTTTTTTGTGGTGCCTGTGATTTTTGGCGTGTATGAATCAATAACAGGTGAAACGAAAATGTGCCAATTTGGTTCTGTACTACTGCGTTCGAGCCAAATTAGTTTATGTTGTATAAAACTGGGTGAAATTGGTTCCTCAACTTTTCAATTCGTGTCGTTTAGTCATTTGACCGTCAAACCCGATTTTGTGAATGGTTTTCGTTAAAGAAAAAATACTGATTTGGTTCTAAACTTTTGCTCTCGTCCCATTTTAGTCTCTGAATTTCAAAACCAGGTTAACTCGGCCCACGAACTATCAAAACCGGACTAATTTAGCCCCTTAATCGGTCAATAGGTGGTTTGGGAGTTTTTTTTTTGCTGACGTGGCCGGTTTAAGTGACATGGCATTACACATGACCAAACATGTCAATCCCCCTCTCTCTTCTTCTCCCGTCCACTAGATGCCACGTAAGCTAAAACTGTCCACGTGAATGCCACGTCAGCGAAAAGCCCCCAAAATCATCGTGTTGACCACTTAAGAGACCAACTTAGTATGGTTTTAATAGTTTGAGAACCGAGTTAACTCGGTTTTAGGGTTGGACCGATTCTAGATAGAAACCGGTCCAAATTATAAATTTTGGATTTTAATTTTCATAACTATCGCGCGGTCATCGTTATCGCTGGCCTGCGATTTTCCCTGCTCCACGGATAAGTCGGACTGGCTGTAGCCAAGGTATTGTGCAGCAATCAGAGAGGCAAGACGGCAATGAACAGTGGAGGTTCTGCTTCCGAAGCGAGGCGGGGATCCTACCACAATCTTGTACCAAGAAGTGCCTTGATTAACCACGTAAATGCAGGGCTGATGGCACTCTGTTCACCAAGAGAGAGGGAGGCAGGCAGTAGTAACTGTGCAGACTGGTTGCTGGTGCAGCTGAGCTTTAACACGCAGCCGCAGGAGGCAGGTATATACGCCCGTCCAGTGGGCATTATGGTGCATTTGTAAGCACGCAGAAGCCGCAGATGTAGAGGCCGAAATAAATCCAGCAGCTCAGCTCAGCTCAGCCTCAGTGGAGTGGAGTACTACTTCACTACTACTCCTAGCCTCCGCCTCCACCTCCTCCTTCTTCCTCCTCGCCTCTAAAACCCTTGTGAGCTGTGACGCATCGCAACGAGGAGCTGAGCTGAGCTGAGCTTGCACCGAGCGCCATTACTGCTCTCTCTCCCCGAGCCCCAACCGCATGCATTCATGTTGATTTGTTACTATACTCTACATGACCGCATGCCCATCCGCTTCACTCGAGCAGCAATGATCTGTTCCATCAGTTGCTGCAAGCAAATCACCATCCAGCTGATGCATCATATCTCCATATAATTGAGTAATGATGCCCTTGTTTCTTTGGTTCAGTCTCTCTCTGCAGTGGGCACCAGCGTTGGCTGCGCTTGGCAGAGCTGCTGCTGCTGCTGTGCTTGGCAGCCCCTGCATCATGGGGCGCTTCATCTGGGCCGTCGGCTTGCTCGCTGCTTCATCTGAGCCGTCACTGCGTGATTAACTACATCTATATACGAACGCCATATGCACGTCCAGATGCATTTGGTTGATTAACATAACACTTGTCCTCCAAAACACGTCTCAGTTCTTGATACAAGAACAGGAAGGAATCATGGAAACACAGTTGAGCACCAGTCACAAACAGATGGAGATACCATCATACAACAGTTCTTGACTACTAAATCACTGATTTGCAGGGGGGCAGATATATAATAAGCGTTTTGTTTTGCAAACGACAAGAGTTGGGTTTATCCCTTTGCATTTCTTCACTGAAACATGGGATTACAGCTTACACCACTGCTACTACCACAACAGCTAGGGCAAGAACAATAAGGGCCAGCCACAATGTTAGCAACCAACCACATACCCCTACTAAACACACCAACCATAATAACCCAGTGACATAGTCATAAAGGGTACTAACTAAGCTAGTACTTGTAGCCCACTAATGAAGACACCCAGCCCTGTCCAGTGGATGATCCAACGGCAGTCACTGCCTCGAGATCCGAGGCTGAGCTAACCATCCGTATGAGCATCCACTGGACGGGCGCGCGCGCACGCCGGCGCTGGCGATCTCTCACTTGCGCTTGCCGCGCTTCTTGTCGCCGGCGTCGGCGTCCTGGAGGAGGTCGACGAGGCATGGCTGCTTGCAGTTGATGCAGGTGGGGTAGTCCTTCTTGGCCACCATGCAGTACATCAGGCACCGCGTGCACGCGCCGATCACCATCGGCGACTTGCTGCCGGGGCTGCTGCCGTTGGAGCTGCGCCCGTCCGATGACACGCACGAGCTCGGCGACGACGAGTCGCTGTCGTCGTGGCCGTCCACGTCCATCCCCATGGGCGGCGACAGGTTCAGCTGCAGCTCCAGCCTCGCACCGCCCCTCGTGCTGCCGCCGCCGCCGCCGCGGCCGCCGTTGTCGTTGCTACGGCTCATGGTTCACAGCTGCACACTGCGCAACATAAGAAAAGCAAGCACTGTTAGATCAAAAGGAAGTTCCTCTTTGTGTTTTCGGGTAGGCAGAGTAGTACATACATGAACAAGAACGAACTCAAAGCAAAACAACAGAGTCAATTGCTACCTGAAGGTTGTGAGGTGAAGGGAAGAGAAAGAGATGAGCTTGAGCTTTGATGTTTCGGTTGAGGGCTTTGAAGGGTTCCAAAAGGGCTTTATATAGGGGGTGTCAAGCAGGAGAGAGAGGTCAATGGTCTTCTTTACTTTGTATTAATGCAAAACAACAAGGCCCCTGCGTGGCTGCGTCCTCTTCCCCCTGTTCTCTCCCTCCCCCTTTCATGTCTCTTCATGTCTTCCTCTCTCTGTGATCTTGCAGCAAGATTCTAGGCTGGGGATCATAAACTGAACTGTTGAGATATCCATATGTCCTTAGAAATCAGGTTTTACTCAAGAAGACCATGCTAATAGTAGCACTCGGCACTGAAAAAAATCTTATCCCAACTTGCATTAACAATAAAATTGTAAAAGAAGAAAACTTGTGAGGCGAAGGCATTTTTTTTTCAGTCATATTATTTGTAAGTCTAAACTTTCTCCTCTTTTTGTGATTGCTCTTTATTTGTCCATCCTGAAGTCGCCAATACCTGTGAGTATTTTTACACCATGCTGCTGGTGATAGCTGTATGCAGTGTTAACATCTTGAATGCCCTTTATGAATGGGAATTTATGGCCACATCTGCTTAAAGGGTTCCATCTAGCCAAGTAAATGTGCATCAATGTGTCGCTGGTTATGTGAATAAATAGATCTTAAATAGATGTGCTTCTTTAGGTAAATAGTGTCTTTTTTTAAAAAAAAAAATGCAATCTTTAAGCGAACGGCGAAGTCGTACATATGTCTTTGCAGCCTACCCTTCAATGCCCTTTGCCCTTCAATGAAGTTATAGGAATCCAGCAGTCCATTAACTTCAATACTCACTTGATGTTTCATAAGTGCAACTTGTGAAATGACATCTCACCAACAAGCTTTAACCCTATTGCATCTTTATTTCAGTTCTTACTATGTTATTTAGCTAGATATTTAAAAGTGCAGTACTTTCATTTCTTGATGAAATGGCCTGGGGGCTCTGCTCGTTTAGTCAAAGAGGAGTTTACTCTTGCCAGTTTGATCTGACAAGAAGCTTTATAGCACTGTAGGGTTGACTCAGAGAAGCTTTGTAGTATCTACAATGAAAATAACACTGATATTCTAGAGAGAGGAGAATCTACTATGTCGATGCAAGGCGTATATTGCAGGAACATGGAGGAGTAGCAACGATAAAGGCAACAGTTATTGTTCCGAATAAGTTGTCCTCGCATAATATCAAGACTTCCCTCTACCCAAAAAAAATATTTATATTTGAAACCTCTAAATTAGGAATTATATTTTTTAAAAGAAACCTAAAAAATAATATTTTAACATAAAGAAATCTCAAAATAACATTAAAACCATACTTTTGAACAAATACATTAAAGCCATACCGATTTGGAGTTTTAAACTAACTGACTAAAATATATGTCTGACTAAAGAGGATAAAAATAGATTCCCATCCAACACTAATTGCCCCCAAACTTAAGGCACTCATCCATGATGGGCATAGTGCATACAAATGTCTGACCCATGTTATAATCCTACATGCAATTTTACAGTATAAGCAATTAGACAGGAAGCAAGCACCTAAATTATATGTTAAAGTGATCATTAATAACATCAAGCAATGCATCAATGGTTTACCTAAGCTGTGATGAAAAAAAAAGTGGTTTACCTAAGCTTAAAAACTAGACACAAATTAACCATCATCACCTTATGAATCTATAATTAACAGGGGAGAGATGATTTTGCAGTAGAATGGGGATTAAGTGGTTAACAACCAGATATGCAGATTGGTATGACCTTATTACATATATGCACAACAACTTCTCAAGTAAACATAGGATATTTGTATTTGGTACTAGTAAAGTATTTTGCAATGCACTCTGGATCAAAATTCTATTACTACCACTGGATGCAAATAATCCTTTGAGCATTATTTAACACGTGGGCAATTCAATGAATGTCCTCACTAGTCACTACTCAGGGGACTTAATTACTGTACCAGAATACAGTGTGCGGTATAGAGCATATGCTAGCTTTAGTTACCTATTGCATGGGGATTAGGGTTCTAAATTAAAATAGTATTCTATGTTATCTCGGTCATTTATTTATAGGTTGCATGTTCTGCTATATTCAATTAGAAGATGACATGCTAGATTCTGAGTTAAGAAGTGGTATAATAAGGTTGACTGTAGACTGATGATAATGCTTAGTACAAATGAGAATAAGAAAAAAGGTTATGTTATTCATTACCTTCACAGCTGACGATTGGTATACCAAAGACTTTCAATAAGATAAACCACTTTGCTTTACTCTATGATGATTGTGCAAACAAGCTCTGTAAAGTAGGATTCAATGATCAAAGATAGCTCAAAATCATACACCGATCAGCCTATGACAAAATCAGGTAAAGATACATCTCAAACCTATATTATATCATACTTCGTAAATGCACCACAAGCATAGCAAAATAGTGGAACTAAAGGGGCTCAAAACCATCGTCAACCTTACTTCATGGCTGCTGTCGAAGAAAAGAAACAAGAGTTTTCCAAGGGTACCTGCAACTGAGGAACAATGGTATCACTAGTGAATGATGAGAGCTATATCCTGGCCAGCAGCTGGAGCAAACAACCTTCACAAGCCTTGCTAGCTTACTGTTAGGTAGGTTGGCCATTGAAGAAAACCTTAGCCCAGGTTCTACGTACCACTCTGAAGTAAACAAAAACGTTTCTGCGATTGCATACAGCAGGGTGTGTTTAAAATAACTATGTACCTCCTAGTTTCTCTCCACCTTAGGACACTCTTGTTACTTCAGTAGTTTTACATCTTCATGATGAATCCAGGCAGATGTCCTGTCCAGTCTCAGAACAACAAAAAAAATGTTGTGTGGGTTGTGACATTCTGACAAAGCGAATCAACATAGTTAGCGATTGTTCATGGGAACATGACAAAGGAAACAGAAAGGAGAAGCTAAGGTAGTGTTTCTTTGAGCGTTTGCGTTTGCGTTTGCTTGTAAGCTGGAAATTTGTTATTTTTGTACAAGTCAAACGCTTTGACGTTTGGTAGCCAATTTTTGTAGGTCTTACTATTTCTTCTCAAAGCTTTCAAAACTATTTTTTCTATAATTTTTTGATCCCTCAGGTGTTCTTATCGAGGAGCTACAAATTTCCTGCTTATAAGCAAACGCAAACGCAACCGCCCAAAGAAACACTACCTAAGTTATATGATCCCACCAAGGCAGCAAGTTAGGACAACTAGATACCTGACTATAACAAGCATACTAGTTTACCCTCAAATTTTGCGGAACTTTCATGTGCAACAGTACCAGCAGACTCTAAAAGAATCGTCTCAATGCTAAAGAGAACACAATCCACGAGCATAATTACATGATTCAGGGCGCAGCATTTTTTATGCTTAAGGTGTGCTCTAGAGTGTTATGCAATTCAAGCTATCAAGGTTTCTATCCTAGACAATTTCCAATGGAAACACATCACCATAGAATGGAGCATACTCACTGGATTAGGTCCCGCAACTCTGAAAGAGTCGTCTCACATTCTTATTGTACTTAAGTCAGGACCAGTTCAAGATATCAACAGTGGAGACTGATCCACAAATGGCCCACACAAGGCAATACTACTGGCAATAGATCTGCCAGTCATATGTGGATATGGGCCATATGGCATTCCATGACAATGATTTTGCCATCGATACCTCTCATCTGTTTGCCTTTAAGTTTCTGAGACGAAACTATTGCAAACCAATTAAAGGACACTAGGGCAGTCAGAGCTTGCATTCTTATGTAATAAAATCTGCTACAGTTACAAGGCAGAGCACTTTAATGTTCTCTCTTGGTTGCTTCAATTTCATCAGAGTTGCCTCAACCATGCTTACCAATTTGCCAGCTAAAAAAATATATGTATATAACAAATCAACTTCATTGTTATCACATGCCAATAGGATGTGCTATAGTTCACATTTTCTTCATAACAGCAGCTCACACCTGCAGATGTTGTGCAAGAAATGCTTGCAAAAAATTTAACAGAGGGAAAGGGGACTACCTCACTTTTTTAAAATGAGTATTATGCAAATGATCTTTATATATATATATATATATATATAGAGAGAGAGAGAGAGAGAGAGAGAATGGCTAGTGTGCTATGGATAGCACGGATCTCTCCGTGCTATCCACGGCGTTTGAAAATTCCGAGATTGAAATAGATGATCCGAACCGTCCATCTTGTTCATCTCGATGAAATCTCGCTACACACCAAATTTCAAATTTTTTTAAATTTTTTTACTATTTGTTTTGTATTTTTGAAGACAGAACTTATTGGAGGGTCCACGGCTAATTAGATCAGCGATTTTCAAAAATATGAAACAAATAGTAAAAAAATTCAAAAAAATTTGAAATTTGGTGTGTAGCAAGATTTCATCGAGATGAACAAGATGGACGGTTCGGATCATCTATTTCAGTCTCGGAATTTAACGTCGTGATAGCACGGATCTCTCCGTATATCCATAGCACACTAGCTTCTCTCTCTCTCTCTCTATATATATATATATATATATATATATATATATATATATAAAATAAAATTATAAGAAATTTTATATATAAAATATCACTCACAACAATAAATAGCCATGGAAATAGCTAAAACAAAATTATGCGGTAGCTGCACCTAATCCAGGTTTAACCAAAGCAACTCTTGTTTTTCAGAAATAAAACTGAAATAGCACTCAACAAAGCACATGCTATTTAAAAAAGATCAACAGTTAAACACTACAATAAATGTTCCCTGCACCTTATAATGATGTCTCGAACAGTAGAACACATATTGCAAATTTGCAATCAGATGAAGTCCAGTAATGATTCATGATCGACAAACCCACAGCATCAAGATATTAGTTGAAATACTATAGTCATATAATAGTGTACCAAGTATTTAAAATTTAAAAACCAATCACAGTGCTGTATCTTGGGAAACATGTTTTCATGCATATTTTATGGTACTCCGGTCAGTATCTCAGAATCACTTGAAAATTCAACAATTTGCAAGCTTACTCTTTATTTAACAAGGAATCTTTCGTACATTTATCATTTCTGCGCCAAGGGATACTAATATTATCAAGTTGGCATCGTTCCTCAAAACGAGCAACAACCTTTATGAGGTCAGAGCTTTAAAGGCAGGTGTAAAGAGAGAAATGGCAAATCTTTGACCACAAAAGCTCGAATCAATCCAGCAAGCTGTACCATGTGGACGAGTAAATCTCATTGATAACTCTCCAAACACAAGTACAAAGAACTCAAGAAAATAAGGAGCATTGTCTACTCTACGGAAATAATTAATACATCATCGATCAGAGCGATTAATTATGTTCTATAGCATAATAAAAGTAAAGTTACTCAATTTCTTGTCAAATATATTCCGTTGATGTGATGTCTTGGACAATATGTACCTGATTTATATATATACAAGACATGTGTAGACCGGTAGAGAAAGACATAGGAAGGGGCTAGAAACTAATACCTTGAACCAAACGGAGGAAACAGTAGTTAGGCAGGCACAAAATTTGCACCAAGAAAAGGCTCAATGCATCAGGGTGCAGGAGCAACACGCAGGCAGCATGGATGCACAAGAATACAGACCATGTTGATCAAGCTTGCGAAGTAACTTAGTTTATACCTTGATCAGGTGGAAGAGGATGGAACTGATACCGGTGCAGCAGCAATGTCGGCCAACATCCAGGAGTAACCACCAGGAGATGCAGAAAGGTCGCAGCAAAACACAGCCAGCGTATTCTCCGCGGCCGGCAGATATCCCTGAAGCTCCATGCCCACATGTGCGCAGCGACGTGCTCCCCACGCTCTTGCAAACCAAAGTAAAGAGAAAGGGCTTGTGAGTGAGCAAGTGGTTGTTGCGGCATTCCGTCGAACATGACGTCGACATTGTCAACTCAAGGAGCAGGAGGGCGTCGCCATCGGGCCGGGCCAGGCTCGCGAGCGACGATCAGTCCCGCTGTATACGAGTGCTAGCGCGAGGCCAAGGCGGTGGCGGCAGCGGCGGCACCACCACCATTTGGCCGGCGAGGGCACCGGCTGGATCACTGGCGGCGCCGCTGTTAATCGTGCGCGCGGGCACGACGGCCATCAGGCCATGCCACTTTCTTCTTGTCTTGGTGGATTTTGCCTGGAACGACGGCACGTAGGAGTGTTTGGGCCGTGCCAGGTAGAGGTGGCCAACTGGCTGAACCGGGCCGGCCGGGTCTAATGGGCAACAGGCCAGGGTCTTAGCTCAAGAGTTCATATACAGTGGCTGGCCCGATTACTGACGTGGCCGACCTATTTTGGTCTAAAATAATTAAGAAAAATGATTATATTTGATAAATATGCATTATAAAATAAAGAAATAAATTATAAATCATAAGAAAATAGATAGATATATATATAATTAAATATATGGTCTACAGTAGCAGGCCACCCTAGGGTCGAGATCTAGTCCCACTGGCCCGCCCCATTTGGCCCCTAACCGTCCGCCGTTCAAGGAAAAATGTATATGATTCCAAAATACAATTTTTTAATATGTATATTATATTATATATACCATGACAATGAAAATAGAAAAATATGTTAGAAACTGGATTGTTTAAAAAATGTTTTCTTATTTTGCAATCAAACATAAACATTATGAGAGTGCTCTGTGGTGCCAAAATTAACTGATTATACGCTGAAACTAAACTTTAACCGCTTTGACTAGTTTCTTTTAAAAAAAACCCTAAAGTGATAATAGAAACCGAATATAGGAATTCTTATCTTGTGACTTCAAAATGATCAAAAACAATGTCAAAAAATGAAAACGTTCAAAAGATACCAAAATAATTTATGGAAAAAAAAACTGCGCAGAACCGGGCCAGGCCATACCGTACCAGCTCGTCGCAGCCCGGCCTGATTAGAAGCCAGGCCATGACTGGTTGGAATCTCGGCCGTTGAAGGACTGGGCTTCTGCTGTAAAAAGGTAAAAATAAAATGGAAATGGAAATGGTTAATGGTGAATTGGTGATTGGTGAAGAGACGCTGCGACCAAAAAGTGTCCCTTGGTGGCGCGATGGGCCGTTAAGTTGTTGCTGCAGCACCAAAAAAATCGCAAGGAAAAATAAAGTTGGCTGTTTGTTGCGGCGTGCGCTCGCGGCTCGCCACCGACGTCGCCGGCGCAGCCACCGCCGGCAGCAGCGATGGGGAATTCGCAGCCGTCTCCGCCGTCCTCCTCGAGCTCCCGCTTCGCCATGGCCTCCAGGTATAACCTCCACAGCCGCCGCCACGACGCCCGTCGCCGCAGCGGTTCGGGAGCCTCGCCTCGTGATCGTGATCTCACAGCTCGCTCTTCCGCCTTTGCTCCCCGCAGGGCCTTCTCGAAGCAGGAGCTGGACGGCCTCCGCGCGCTCTTCGTCTCCCTCGCCGCGCAGTCGCAGACCCGCGGCCGCGCCATCTCCCGCCCGGTCTTCCTCGTGAGCTCGCGCTTCCCAACAGCCTGGAGCCGGGATTGGATCCAGATTCCAATTTCTAATGGGGAGCGTCCCTTCTGGCGCAGGAGTACTTCGGGGTGCGTGGGCCCCTCGGCGATAGGCTGTTCCAGATTGTGGCGAGGGAGAGCGGCGGGGACGACGGGATCACCTTCGAGGGTTTGATCGTCTCCAAAGTTGGTACATTTGTTCCTATTCTTCGCTTCAATTCGGCCTATTTAGTTCCTCAATTAGATGCTGCAAGTGCTGATAAATTGGACGAGTTCGTTGATATTAGCGCATTCTTGCTGATTTTGTCAATGCAGTTGAAGTTTAAGGGTTTGAATGCAGAGAGCTCTCTGTGTTGCTTTTGCATTGAAAGGGGATAAAATGTGTTTCAGTGGCATATACTATTGGAGGTTTAGCTAGATGCTAGAACTGAGTTTCACTTGGTAGTTTTTCTTTTTCATTGCATTGTTGTCTTGGTTTGTATATGAGAGCACATTATTTTGTAACATATTTCATTACTGGTACACCGTACACTGCTCATTATATATGCGGTTGTTCTTCTGTCTCTGTTCTAATCTAATATATTTGGGGGTGATAATATAATTATTTCTTTATTTGTTTATGCGAAAGAAACTCTCTTCCCAATTCTATGGGTTCATGACATATAATGTAGAATACCATATGCCTTGCAAGCTTTTCTCTTGTGTATTTTCCCTGGTTTTACATCGATTTCAACATGTAGGCATCATATGAGAGGGGAACTCGAGATGAAGTTGATGAATTCATTTATAAACTATGCGATGTTACAGGAGATGGTATCTTGGCAAGGTATTACTTGATTGTGCTGGAAAGAAACAGAGTTTTCATCTGATATGTTAGTGTCTCGCTTGCAAATTATGCCCTTTGCTGAGTTGATTTAAATTATTGGTGCTGTAAAATAATTTCTGGTTTGAAATATTGTAACGAAGGATTATTATTTGTTCTTAGGGGCTTTTTATTCAGGTCTTTAGGTTTTACTTGATGATCCATTTACATCTTTCGTGCCTTGCCAGGTCTGATCTGGAATCTATATTGGCATCCATTCATGAAACCATATTTACAGAAAACAAGGAAGCTGGGGAAGGTTCAGACAAGAGGGCATTTGAAGCATTTCTCAACTCTGCAACATTTTCAAAGGATGCTGAAGGGGTATCAGAGAAGTCTATGTCATTATCAGACTTTAGGAACTGGTGTATTCTCATGCCATCATTGAGGAAATTCCTTGGAAGTATGTTGATGCCCCCTGATTCAGGTCTGTCTTGGCACTCTGTTTATTTGCAGAAAAACTAAGGTGCATTCCTTCATTCCTTGTAGCAGCATTTTAAAGGAAGCGTGTTCCTCTTTACTGCATCTAAATAAACTTACTTTAGAAAGTAATATTAATTTGTAGTCTTGCAATAGTGTATAGATATCTGAAGGGGTTGGACATAGTATATTTTTGTTACACAAAACATTCAGATGATTCAATATTTGCATTAATCCATAACACAACTGAAGTAATGTGCCACTTAAGTTGTATTCACTTGTTAATTCGAACACTCTTTGTTGGCCATTGTCATTGACAATAGAGAGGGAGCAGACAGTCACACTGGTTTTAGTGCTGCATGGGCATCTTCATGCCAGACAAATGACGTATATGCAGCAGTTGCTAACTTGCTGTTGCATGAGTTTGCGAATGTTGCCAACAAGGCACATGGTGTTGGGATGTTGGCAATCTGCTGGAAGCCTGGAACAAGATGGTCAGCGGCTGCAGATGGCCTTGATATTGCCATAGGGAGCTACTATGGCTCTACCTGAAGATTGACTTTGGGAGCCTCTACACGAGTGCCTCTCTCTGTCTTTGGTTGTGTTCATTTGTTCCAAGTGAACCTCGAAACATCACAAATTTTTGTCCTGCCCCATCGATGAGTTACTATTGTTTGTACCATTTGGAACAATCTAACATTGGTCTCTTGACTTTCTCTGCATTGTTATCTTTAGCTACTTTGGTTTTTCACCTCTAGCATGTTAGCATGTTTTTAGTGTCCGAGCAGTCTAAATAGAATATTAATCTGTATCTAAAAATGTGAAAGCAACCCTACCCTAGATGTTGGTTTCGATGAATTGTTTCTTTTGTAGGCAGACAAGGCTTCCAAGTGCCACTTCTTCATTATCCAGAAAACATCTCCTCTGATTTGCTACTTTTAAATAAACAGTATGCTTGGCATATTGGAGGTGGCTTTTCTCAACAGGAGGTGCAAGAATGGAAGCTTCTATATCACAGTTCTCTTCATGGACAAAGCTTCAACACTTTCTTAGGCAATGTAACGTGAGTACTAAATATTATAGAGCTGGAGATTTTCAAGCATCATGTCTTTAACCTGAGTGTAATATGAAAATAACATCATAAAACTAATTTTCCATCCATATGACATTATGATTACAATTATTTTTTTCTGCATGGTAAAATCATTTTGATGCCAATTCTCACTGTGTGCTTGCCAACTTCATATCAGGACTCATGACAGTCCTTTTGTTTGGTATATGACTTTTGATATTCTCTATATCAAGATTTTCATTACATACAAAAGTCCTGGACATGGTTATCATTTTGTAGGAATGGAGATGCACAGACTGTTCTAATTGTTAAAGATACAGAAGGATTCATCTACGGTGGATATGCATCTCGGCCTTGGGAACGGTACAGTGATTTTTACGGTGACATGAAGACATTCCTGTACAAGCTATATCCTGAAGCATCCATTTTTCGCCCTACAGGAGCAAACAAAAATTTGCAATGGGTATGCCTTGCTCAGTTCAATATCCTCTCTCTCTCTCTCACTAAAAATGATAATATGTTGTTGGCTATATTGGCAGTGTGCTATTAACTTCAGCTCTGACAACATTCCAAATGGTATTGGCTTTGGAGGACAGCCACATCACTTTGGCCTTTTCCTCTCTGCGAGTTTTGATCAAGGGCACTCATTTCATTGTACCACATTCACCAGTCCTCCTCTTTCCAAGACAAACAGGTTCAGGCCAGAAGTTATTGAATGTTGGGGGATACAAGTGAGGGGAGCACATGATGAAAAAGAAGAGCTTGTCAAGGGCACAGTCCTTGAGAGATTCAAGGAGGATCGGAACATGCTGAAGATGGTCGGTTTGGCAAATGCAAGTGACTGAGGCCTGAATGTGGATCGGGATCGCAATATCAAATGTTTTGGAGATTCTGTACAGCACATTTTTATAGAAGATAATACTCGACTTGCTTATATATAATTGTTACATCTGAGTTTTAGCTCTTTAAAGTGCTGTTTGATCCACAGACATGCACATTTAGCATTTTAGCTGCATGGAGTTGTTGGTTTATGCTGCATTGCTGCCGGACCTACCTTTTTTTACCCAGTTCGAGAACGAGAGAGCAGCTGACTGTTCATTTGTGAAGATGGATCTCCAAGTGCTGGCTGCTAGGTAAGTGAATATAACTATGTAAAATATACTTGAAAACAATACCTAAGATGGATAGAGGTGGACAAAAGATGACTTTTTAGTGTTGGTCAATTTTTTTTGATGTCGGAATAACATTTGTGTTGCTTTCAGGTGTATTCACTGTTTCTGTTGATAATTGTACATTGTATATCGCGAATGCTACAAAATCTTATTGAGTTTACATATTATAGTTTGAAGGCATCAATTTGAGTTTTGTGCAGCTTTCATTGTCTTAACAATTTCCTTAGAATGATAGAATGCGTAATCTTCTAACTTCGCTCTTTGATTTATCAAATTGAGCTTTTTTTCTCCTGGAATGACATAATATGGCCAAATCTAAATGAACTTTAGACGTAAGAAACACTAATATAAATTATTTTTTAAAACATCTAATATCAAGAATTTGATGTACAACCACTTTTAATAAGGGTTGTGTATGATTTAGATTCATGCCTCTTTTTTTTTTTTGAGCCGAACGGGGCAGGAGCACTGCCATTTCATTAAAGCGGGAGAAAAACTGTACAAGTACAAGACCGAGAGAGAGAGGGTGGAGAGGAAGGGGGAGAGGGCTAGAGCTGCCGGAGCTACTGAGTGCTAGCCAAGCAAGGAAACTCGCCTCAAACAAAGGATATCTTCACAATTTTGTAGACCAATTGCAGAGGTGAGAGGTCATGCGGTCTTTGGAAGAGTCGACGATTCCTCTCGTTCCAGATGTTTCAGTGTGAATATGATCACACCATCGAGGCCCTCTGGCCTCCTTTGGTTGACCCGATGAAGGAGCTCCCACCAAGCAAGGAGAGGAGTGTCTCTGGGACAAGCACCGACACCGCTTGAGAGTAAGAAGCATTTTGGTCCAAACAGGTGGGTGAGTAGGGGCAATGGGCGCAGAGGTGGTCAATTGTCTCCGTGAAAGCGCTGCAGAGGCAACAAGTCGCAGTGGGGCCACCCTTTTCTAGCAAGGATCTCTGCCGTGTTAAGCTGCCGTGGATGAGGGTCCAGCGAAGAATTTGCATTTATTTTCTCGTCTTCGCTGCGGATGGTAGGTCTTGAGACCATGTTGGGTATCGCCGAAGAATTGCGCCTGTGGTGATTTAGAAGTGTATGACCCGGAGGAGAGAGGTCCAAACGATGTCGTCTTCAACGTTGAAATTTGAGAAACGGTTTGGCGGATCGGTTGCGGTGGATGTATTCGTGGAGCTGGGTTGAGTTATTGAGGCGACGAATGGAGAGATCCACTTGTCACCACAAAGCGGCTACGCCACGGTACAAGACACATGCTTGGCGATCCTATGCAGGTTCGGAGCTAGATGGCGCGGAGCAGAACCTTGTAGCCAGCAATCATCCCAAAACTTGGCCTTGTTGCCGTTACCTAGTAAGACCCTCGTGGCTGCTCTGAAGAGGGCCTTATCACTCTCATCGCAGGGGGTAGGGGTCCCTATCCATGGTCTATCCAGTGGTGACCACTCCTGCCAGAGCCAACATAACCTTAATGCCCTCCCAAATTTTCGAAGGTCCGGGACCCCCAAGCCACCCAACCGCTTCAGGCGGCACACCACGTCCCATTTGACAAGGGAGTGACCTCCATGCGCTTCCTCCGTGCCTTTCCAAAGGAACGATCTTCTGATTCTGTCAATTTTCTTGATTGCCCACTTGGGCAGCTTAAAAACTGTGATGAAGTATGTCGGCAGGGCAGAGAGGACCGAGTTGAGCAAGGTGAGGCGACCGGCTTTGGAGAGAAGACCGCCCTTCCAGGCAGGCAATCTCGCACGGAGCTTGTCGATGAGCGGTAGGAAGTGGGAACGGCGAAGCTTCCGAGTATGGAGAGGCAGGCCTAGGTAGCGGCATGGCAGGCTGTCACAAAGACCTGGGAAGGAGCTGAGCACCACATCAAGATCCACCCCCTGGCAGTTGATGGGGTAGATCGCGCATTTGCTGAAGTTGGTTCGAAGGCCCGAGGCGGAACCAAAGAACTCCAGAATGGATATGACCACGTCTAACTCCTCTTTTATAGGACTGATGAAAACCGCTGCGTCATCTGCAAAAGAGCGACGTCGCAAAAGTGAAAGTGGCCTAGAGGGATGGAAGAGAGCAATCCCCGCTCAGAGGCCAGCTGGAAGAGGCGCTGAATTGGGTCGATGGCCAAGATGAAGAGCATGGGTGAGGTGGGGTCTCCCTGTCGAACTCCTCTGGCATGCCAAATTCTCGGGCTAGGGGAACCATTGAGAAGGATGGAAGAAGAGGTAGACCCGAGAAGGATGGAAATCCAGTTTCTCCACTTTTGACCAAAACCCAGCCGCCCAAGGAGTTCTAGAAGGTAGCCCTAGTGCACAGAGTCAAAGGCCTTAGCAAAGTCCAGCTTGAGGAAGAGAGCAGGGGTTTTACGCTTGTGGAGATCATGCAGGACATTCTGAGCATACAAAAAATTGTCTTGTATACACCTCCTCTTGATGAAGGCGCTCTGGCTCTTGGAAACCAGGTGTTCTAGGTGCGGGGCCAATCTGTTGGCAGAGCTTAGAAATCAGCTTGTTGAAATCGTGGATCGGTGATCGATCTATAATCTAGTAGAGCAAGCACACTCCTCTTTCTTCTTTAGGAGGGCGATGTTTCTTTGCATTAAGGAGACTAAAGGAGTTCCCATTCGATCATAGAAGAAGCTGGCAACGGATGATGTCCTCCTTGATGGTGTCCCAACAAGTCTTGGAAGAAAAGGCCGGTAAACCCGTCAGGGCCAAGTGCTTTGTCGGTGGGCATGGAGAAGATAGTCTGCTTAATTTCATCCTCTTCAAACAGGAGCTCCAAGTCGGTTAGGTCATCTTTGCATATAGCCGAGGCGGTCCCGAGCCAAGGAGAGGTTACGGTTGAAGGAGGATCCCAAGTGCTCCTCAAAGAAGCGCAGACATTCCTTCTCTTTATTTGAGTGATCAGTCACAGTACCGACGTCGGTGTCGAAGGAGTGGATGAAATTTTTCCCCCGTCTGGAACTGGCACGAAGATGGAAGTAGTGAGTGTTCGCGTCTCCTTCTCTAATCCATCGCGTGCGTGCCCTCTGGCTAATTCTAGCCTTCTCCAGTGCCCCAAGGCCAAGACATCTGACTTTGAGAAGGCGACGTAGCTCAAGCTCTAGGCTAGAGAGTGATCGGTTCTCTTGTGCTTGATCAAGGAGCAGGATCAGTTCATTGACGATATCCAGTTGGTACTTAATGTTGCCAATTTTGGTTCTGGACCATTTGGTTAGTGCCCTCGCAGTACGAGAAAGTTTGGTGTGCAGGATCCGGTAGGGATTACTAGAGGCCACCGCCCGAGACCAGGCTTCCTGGACGGTGGAATGGAAGCCCTCCATGGATGGCCAAAAATTCTCGAATCTGAAGCAACGGGCTGGCCGATGTGGCATTTCGCCCGAGAGGAGGAGCGGCGCGTGGTCCGAAACAGTGGTCGATAGGGCGCGTAGAGAGGCTGCTGGGAAACATCTGTTCCAAGCAGTTGTGCAAAAGGCTCGATCAATCCTTGACATAGTGGGGTTTGAGCGCTCACTGCTCCAGGTGAAGCGACGACCTGAGAGGTTTAGTTCCAGAAGTTCAAGCTGGTTAAGGGTGGAGCGGAACGCATTCATGAGGGTAGGATTGAGGTTGTTGTTGTTCTTGTCGTCTGCACGATAGATTAAGTTGAAGTCTCCAAGCAACAACCAGCAAGGGTCCCTCCCGTGGGCGCCTGAGAGAAGCTCATTGAGGAAGAGAAGCTTCAGTTGCTGCCCTTGTGGTCCATAAACCACAGTGATGAACCATGAGATGTTGTCCAGTTTTGAAGAAACACGCGGAGATCTTCTGTGAGATGCGGCGGAAACGTTGTCAAGGCTGAAAAGCGCGTCATCCACAAAGAAGGAGAATGCCACCCCTGGTGCCGTCTGCTGGGACGAAAGCAAAGCTTGAGGAGAAGCGCGGCCCAACGCAGTCCACAACATCTTGGGCAGTAAACATTGCCAGCTTGGTTTCTTGGATACAAATGATGGACACATGGTAAGAATTGGACAGGTCGCGGAGGATGCTGCGTCGTGCCCCGGAGTTGAGGCCCCGTGCGTTCCAGTTCAGGAGATTGATGGGTGCACTAATCATGAACAACAATCGGCAACGAGTGGCGAAACACAATGGCGTAGCATTCAAGACCAACCAGCAATACAAACATGGGGTGATGGAGAGAGGGTACATGGTGGACAACGTTTAGACAGCAGGGTAGCTTGCGGTGAGACAAGCGAGCACCCAACACGCTAGGGGAGACATGGTAACAAGTGGGCGCCAAGACAGACTCAAACCCAGGTAGTGGGTGACGGCGTTGGCGGTGTGTCCATGGCCAGATTACATGGCATGTCGCCCATGGACATGGCGATCTCTGAGGAGGGGCGATCAACATAGGGCGGCAGTAGCTTCAACCTCTGCACCACCCACTGTGGGAGCTGCCTCAGCAAGGTGAAGGTTGGCTACACTAACAGTAACCAAGTTCTCCAGTTGGACGCCCGTCAGCTCAGCGAGGGCGCGAACCGCGTCGGCCTGGAGCGGTTTGGCAAGAAGATTGCTGAGCGCTTCAAAGTCTTCCAGCGGCTTGGACGAGGAGGCCATCCAAGGAAGAAGACGCCTCGCGATGGCGCGGCGTGCCCGAAGCTCAGCCGGAAGCTTTGAAGCCGGCTTGGCCGCGAGACGAGCACTGCGTCTTGCTTTTGGCATGGCTGCAACATCAGCCAATTTACGAGGCCGGCGGGCGAAGACCTGCAAAATGGGCGGTTTCACAGGCATGACGAAGTCACGAAGAGAACCAGGGGTCGACATTGGCAGGTGAGGGGAATCAGGTAGAACCTCAGTCACAGTCCCGTCGACCACGACAGTGGAGTCATGCTGAACCGTAGTCTCGGCTTCAGGCAGGTCTGGTTGGGCGTCGATTGGGGGCAGCTGCAGCGCAGTTGTCACCGGTGCGAGTGGCGTCCTCCCTGCGCTCTCGGCGTGACCAGCGCTCACGGGGCTACCCTCGCCAGCGAACGGAGGCTCCGGTACAGGGGGTGACAAGATCAGGGAGCCCAAAGAGATGCAAGGCGCTTGAGCGTCAAAGGCAGACTGCGAGATGGGAGTAGAATTGAGTTGCAGCGAGAGACCACCGCCGAAGCGCCGTTCTGGTAGCGTTAACGCGCTAGCCAACTCGGTGGCGAAACCGGCATGGGCGGGCTGCCGAAAGAAGCGGGGCCTGACCGCCAAGCTCGTCGACGGCAGAGACAGGAGCAGGCGCAAGGGGACCAGCAGACTTGCAGCGCCGCAGGACTCCCATGGGATGAGTGGGAGTTGTGTCAATGGCGGGCCCTAGGGAGAGCGGGTTGGAGTCTGCTGATGATGCAGGCGAAGTGAACCTCCAGCGGCGAGATGTCAGAACCAGAGGTGAGCGGTGGCGACGACGGTTAGAGCTGGACTCATCGCGCCGACCCGACCGTCGAGGAGACTTGGTGCGCACACGGCCCGAAGTGGACACGTTGCGGACGACAGTTGTCTGCACCCCCTCCGGGAGGTAGGGCGGCCGCGACGCGGTGCATGGGACTCTTCGTCATCATCGGAGTCCTCTTCCCGGTGGTGAGGCAGGGGCACCGGTGTGCGGTCACGGCGCACGTCGTCCCCCTCCCCATCAATCACTCCCAGCTTCCAAGGCAGCCGGGTGAGGTTGACATTGCCCCTCGGCCCCGCGGAGTGGTCCTCAACGACGTCGAGATGGATGAATATCTTGAAAATGGACGTCGACATGGCCAGAGGTTCGCCCTCAGCATTGGAAGGAGCGGCAACCTCCAGGTAGTGAGCTTTGGGGACGGCCTGCGGATTCGCAGCCCACGCCCAAACATTGTAGGTGGAGGTGTCGTCGCGGCGGACGGAACGCTCTTCGACGTATTGGAGGACGCAGGACGCCCCTAGGATGCTGTCGGCCGCCTTCTCTGTCCAGGCGTGCAGGGGAAGGTTTTCGAGGCATAAACGAACTCGGTAAAGGAGAGGCTTGTCGTCCTGAGCTGTGCGCGGACGCCAGGGGCGGAGATCAAGATCAATGTCCTCGTAGGAGAAGTGTCCTCACAGCAGAGCGTTGTCGCGGCATGCCATCGTGGGGAACCGGACGAGGAAGTCGCCTGGGAAGTGGCGTGTGATGGAGACCTCTTGCCAAGCCGGCTCCACCGCCATCTGGACATCGTTGAAGGCCTTCTCGGGCGCCCAATGACCGCCATCTCGACCTTCGCTGAGAAAGGCCCGGCGCAGCGGGTATGAAGGATGTGAAGATCGATGTTCATGACGTCGCTGCTTAGGATGGTGCTGGAGGAAGCCTTGCGAGGCCGGTGGCGCGGGTCACCGGGGAAGCGAGCCGCCATGGAGGTGGCCGGCGGACGGCGAAAAGCGCAAGGCAAAGGAATGGAACAGCGGCGGTGGCGGCGGCGGAGGAGGCGGTGTCGTTCCGCGGCCGCGCCTTCGGCGCAAAGGTCGCGACAAGCGGCAATTTGGTGGTCGGAAGCGGACACCTAAAGCAACTCCGTTGGTGAGGTTTGCAGAGGAGTGAATGCGAGGTGCGAGCCGCCCGAGAGGAGGAGGCTGGTCGCCGGAGAGAGGCAAGTAGTTGCAGCCGGGGGAGTTGCATGAATGCGATTGCCGTGTTGAGATGAAGAACGTAGTACAACAGCGTAACTGCGCCCATCCCGCCGGCCGTTGGGGATGAAATGCTGCCGCTGACTTGAGTGGTGACGCCGCACCTCTTGCCAGGGATGTTCCAAGCGCGGGGAATCCACGCCGCCGAGTGGCGGGATCTCGAGGCGGCTGCCGCAGAGAGGCCGAGAATTGAGGCGACCGCGACATCGGCGACCGCGATGAAAGCGCGATTAAAGCGAATCGAACCCGTCGCTGGGCCGGATTCGGGGTCACCTCATGCCGATTCAGCTGGCGACGAGGCGTGGGAGGCCTAGGAGCAGCAACAGGGTCTAGATCTGACGACGCAGGCGCCTTGCTGCTTCCAGCTGCAGCGCAGCATTGCAAGGGGACTACTGGTCGTGCTAGCACGAAGCGGGAGGAGCCGGCGGGCTTGAGGCAGGGGCGAGGGTGGGCGAGGCGCTGGGCGAGGTCTCCTTCGATGGCGACGGGAGCAGCGGCGGCGGTGGCGGCGGTGGACGGGAGGCGCGGGGGAGACGGGGAGCACTCCGCAGGAGCCTTACCTCGCGAGCCCATTGCCAGCCCCCCAGATTCATGCCTCTAAAGTTCACATTTTGGAATATGTCATTCAATGTGTCAATAATATATAGGTCATTAGTCAATGTGTTATTGACATACGAAGTGACATATTTTAAAATACCACACTTTGTAATGGCATATATCTAAACTTTCTATCAATAAACTAAAAATTGAGGAATTTCAGTTACATTTTCGGCCATTGGATCATACATACACTTATATTTCCCTGATGGCTCTCACGCCCTACCCTTCCAGCCATATTTAAAAGACGTATAAGCAACAAAATGGTAATTTGTTTTAGCATAAACATGATCGAATACAGTTGCTCTAATTTGAAACTGCTGTATATATGTATCCTACAGGTTAACTAAATGCAATTTACTTAGTAACCGACGACGATGTATCCTACAAAGTTATGAACACCCTTCATTCCATGCTAATTACTATCCTCCAAAGTTGCCAAGGTCAAATTCGATGTACATAATGAGGAAAAAAAAGACAAATATGCAGCAAATGCAAAGTACACAGAGAAGGAAAAAAAGAAGAGAGAATAGTTACTTTTCACACCAAAATTCTGCTTTTTTATTCCTGGCCTTTGCACGTTGTTGGTCTAGAGGCCTCCTTGCACGGATGCACCTAGTTAACATATCAAATCTTTACTATTAAAAAGAAAGTAGTGCTGGTGATGTTATCCACTTTTATTCTCCCCTATCCAATCTATCCAATGGCCTAGATATGGTAAGGCACTTTCTATTTATTTTAACTTAGCTTTTTTATTTTAGTGCACTGTATTTTAGAAAACTTTCAATTAACTCTATCAAGTCATTATATTTATCTAGCTTCCTTATTTTAACATGCTGCATTTTAGAAGACTCTCTATCAGCTTAACATATACCAAATTAGAGGATGTGAAAGTTGAGTACCAAAGCGGAGTTAAAACTGTGAAAGCAGACACACTCGAGTGTAAAAGGCTGAAGCGGAGCTAAGACATAACTATTGTGCCCATTATTGCAAGACATGCGTGATAGCTCCTTGTTTTCTTCCTCATTCGTACTAGCAAAGAACGAGCTGAGGAGATGAGACCGGAGATGAAAGGCATGGCCAATTCAGCGCCTAAGGAGGCCAGCCAACTCCAACGGATGTGACGATCAAGGTTTTGATTTTCGGCCAAAAACTAATGAAAGTCGGTTTTCTCGTTCACTCCCGATTTTTTTTGAATCGGACAAAAGATTGGATTAAGGCCCTGTTTGGCACAGCTCCAGCTCCACCAAATTGGTGGAGTTGGTGGAGCACCCTATTCCTAGCTCCAGAAATTCATGGAGCTGGAGTTGTGGGTACATTGAGGATGTGTATGGGAGTCATCTTATTTACATTTTAAACTAAAAATATAAACTTAAGTAACTTTATTTTAACCTACAAACTCCAGCTCTGAGGTAGAGCTGGGAGCTGGAGCTGTGCCAAACAGGGGCTTAATGTAGAAAAGGAAAGAGAAATTGAGTCTTGACGCTGACGTCACGGTGTGACCCGCATGCATGCACGCGCGCGGATCCAGAATGCATGTATGGGTGATGGGTTGGTGCTCGTCAACGGGAGCTTCTCTTTCTTATGTTTGTGGTTGCGCTTGATTTGCTCACTTGCCTATGTGGTTTGTGCGTCTCTTTCTTGTCGATATATGATATGAACCGTAGAGAGCTACTTGTGCACATCGTCCAGATTGATATAGAGGTAAACTCTAAGAAAAAATCAACTCCGTATGTGCATAGAGTTATATGTACATGTGGAAACCTTTAAGAATAAATGTGTCATAACTCTATGCACATGTGGAAAACAACCTAAGATTAAGGGGCTGTTTGGTTGACGTATGAGCTCAGCCAGGCTGTATGAGCTCAGGCAGGCTGGTGGGAGACAGGCTGAAGTGATACAAGGGATGTTGTTTGGTTGGCTGTATGAGATTGAACAGGCTGCGCAGAGATGTTGTTTGGTTGGCTGTACTAGGAGGGAAGCGGGATGGACAAATTCAAAAGAGGAAAATTAGAAACAAAGAAAATAAAATCAAAAGTGAAAATAATTTTTTTAAAAAAATACTAGAACAAAAATAAATTCAAAAACAAAAAATAAAATTCAAAAAACAAATATTAGAAAATCAATAAATTTGAAAACAAAAATAAAAATTTAAAAAATTCTGAAATTTTTTCAATACCTTGTACTTGAATCTACGGTTCCATTTTTTTTTGTTTCATTGAATTTGGATGTCGTTTGAATTTTTAAATTTTTTTTAAAGAATGGAAAGTTGAAGTGTATTGAACTGGGAATGGTTGTTAGTGGTTGTTAGTACATGAGACGTGACCGCGTGGGTTCACTGTGCTGGCCTGGCCGAACGGCCAGCGCTAGCGTTTCTCGCGAGCTAGGCCGGCACAGTGAATTTGCATGCATTGAGCCTGGCCCCCAATCTCGTTCGGCCAACCAAACACTGGTTGGGTGGCTCGCGTGAGCCTGGCCAGGCTGGAGCCACCCAACCAAACACGCCCTAAATGTGTCATATGACCCCACTTATTTGTCAATAGATAATAATGTATATGTTTTTCTTAATAATAGTTGTAGGTCTTGTTTTAGAATTTTGTAGCCACCAAGCATTATGAGAAATGCATCTAAACCTAGCTAGCTAGAGACCACACGTGGATCCCACCTAATAGACAATATGGTTGCTCTTACACGAAATTTGGCCTTGTCACTTTTTTGGCATAGGCTTTTATCTACGTAAATTGAAGTTTGAAAATATAGGACACTAACTCAATCCTAGAAATTGAACACAATGAATATGAACATCTCCCCCAAGGCCCTAGACCATGTGCCCATTCGGTGGCCATCTCGATCGGTTTAAATGACCCATATATGTCACATACAACATATCTAGAGCCATCCATTTGTGCGGCCCAACTATGGTAAATCAAAAGATTTGAACCTTAATTTACAATCCTGTCCTACCTATTTGAAAATCCAATCATTTTCTGAGTTTAGAAAGAGCATGTGCTAGACCATGATGAACATAGATGGACATTGCCTACAATCAACAATTGTCAATCTGTGATAATTCATAAGTTTTTGCTCAAAAAAATAATTCATGAGTAAGTCGACATTCATTTTTCCTTATATTCTTGTAATCCATGAGTCATTCCCTATAGTTCAAATCCAAGTCTAAGTTGTAACTCTGCATTCTTTTCTTACTTGTATCCTTAAGAGTCTTGTACAATGTATGGTGGTTATGTATAAGTGCTTAAGGAGAGAGTGCATTCCACATGACTAAGTATCGATATAAAAAATCTCTCTTCCAATACAGTGAAGCTTAAGTAAGTGCTTAGATGCTACAACTTTACCTAAGCATGCATGTATCTAAGCATAGGTGCTAACTTAAGCACTTTGCTCTCCGACAAGCGCCTTTCTAAGCACCTGTCTATCCTATGTGGGAAAAAGTTTTTTCCTTGAGAACCTCTCTAAGCATCTTGCATTGTGCTTGTCCAAATCTTAACAATGTTCTCCATTCTCACGCATAAGAGCCTCCCTATCCAGCTACATGAGAACCCCTAGCCACCCTTCATATCCAAACCTTAGCCGTGCCACCCGTTGGAACTGCGCCACTGGCATCCTAGAGTGCTGCCCTCTCTTGGAGATGCACAGTCTGGAGCTGGTCTCTTGGAGATATTGCACCACCCAGGCTGTCATATAGAGCGATGTCTTCCTTGGCTACTGCCAAACAAACCTTTATTCAATTTTGTATATAAGAGATGAAAAATTGTTCTTTTTGCTCATTCTTCCATTGACCCTTTGTTTTTCCGCTCAACCATTAGTTCCATTTGTTGTGTATGTATGCTATATTTATTTTCAAATGCACATGTAGCTTTGCAATGGTGGGAAAGGCATTGTCTAGAATATGATCTTGATTCTTGACTATGAGTTGATAGAGAATTATGATCCCATTGTCTGGAATATGCACAAAGAATATGTATGACAAATCTTAGCCTAACTACAGTGAGGAGCATTGCTACCCTACGTAGGATTTTAAAGTATTTATGAGTGAATATTTTCCATTGGACATTTTGTTTGATCTCACGTGGGCTCATTTTGAATGCATTAAGGGATGGACAAGAAAAAGATAAAACATGCCTTTCAGTATTATGTTACCTCTTTCAATATGGACTATGGAGCTGTGTTATAGATACACCCAAACCGGCAAGTGACAAGTGATAACTACAAAAACTAAACCATCTAGATATAACAAAAAAGAATAACAAAGTGTCACTTAATTTTTTTCATTGTATAGCTCTACGGAAGGTAGCTCATTCAGTAAGAACAGGTAGGACCTTAAGTCTATAGGTAAACTGACAGAAGTTTCAAACCTCTCAAGACATTTCCATCAAAACTGAGAACGACATGTGTGCAAATGGTGTTATCACTGAAAATAGAGGTGCACCAACAAGCAGAGCAAAAATTGGAGGATGAAACCATCATGAGGCAGAATCCAACGGTGCAAAGTTTTTCTGAGCTCTGCATCTCCCTGCCATTGAAGTGAACCTGCTGCTGCCTGCCGTAGTGTCAATTAAGTGTGAGGTCAAGCTAGTCACCGCAAATCTGGAGCAAAAATTGCAGGGCTGGTTCACCTCCACCCCAAGAACCGCCTTCAAATTTTCCACCTGCAAGCTCAATTTTAGCCAAGAGTTGCAGCAATCGCACTCAAAAGGAAGGACACGAGCACTCAAGGACAGAGGCGGACGGCTCCCAATCAAGAACCAGCGGAACCAACGGCGCAGATTGCAGTGGCCATCGAATCGAACGGCCAGGGACAGCGACGAACCTCCAGGTGGCTGCCGCAAGAACCACTCGCCGCTGTCGACGGGGCCGCCTCCGCCGCCACGGTGGTCGGCCTCCTGGTCACTATCCGGCAACCCGGGCAAATTCTATGACCGGAACCACCACAGCTCGACGTCCACACGACGAGTGAATTCGTCCGTGTCACTTATTAGGTACCCATAGCATGCCGCTGTGGAAGCTCCTGACGAGTGAATTCGACGACGACCCCTTCAGCGTGCCGCTGTGGAAGCCCCTGCGGAGGCACAGGCGCAAGGACGACGATGCCTTCTTCTTTGCGGCTGGGCACAAGCTGAGCGGCACCAATAATTTACCAATTGATTGATGAAAATCGTGAATCATTTTGTGTCAATTTATATTTTGAATAGTGTATAGATACATCATACATGTGTGCTTTTTAGTGAGGTGGCACATGTGCCCATTAATAGGATAGAACTGGGTCTCAAGAATTTTTCTTTCTTTTGATCAATTAAAAGGCGTAAGGAGTAGAACTCGGTCTGAACCTCGTAGTGTCGTCAGTTTGTTGACTTCATATAAGTTACTTATTACATGATTCTTCTGTTTGCCTCGGTAGTCAGACCAGCCCAAGGGAGCCACCATGGTGGTCGGCCTCCTGGTCACCATCCGTCAACCCGGGCAAATTCGCCGAGGTTGTTGATGATGAAATCCAAGCCTCCAAAACGCGGCTCCATAGGGACATGACACGGGTTGCACCTAGTCATTCCACTTTTCTCCAAGATTTTGGCAGCGTACGCAGCTTGGCTTAGTGTGATGCCGTCATCGGACTGCCGCACCTCCAGGCCAAGATAGAATGTAAGAAGGCCGAGGTCACTCATCTTGAAGAGCCCCTTCATCTCAGCTTTAAAAGCATCGATCTCACACAGATCATTGCCGGTGACGATGAGATCATCTACGTAGACGCCCACCACGAGTCGTAGCGTCCCTGTGTTGCGAACGTAGATAGCATGTTCCGAAGCACTCCGGTGAAACCCAAGTGACAGTAAGCACTTGTCCAACTTGGCGTTCCACGCTCTTGGAGCCTGTCTTAGGTCATACAGAGCCTTGTCAAGCTTCAAGACCTTCTGTTCTTGCCCTGCAGCGGCAAAACCAGGAGGTTGGCCAACGTACACTTCTTCCTGCAGCTCGCCGTTGAGGAACGCTGATTTGACATTGAGATGATGCACACGCCAGCCCTTGTGGGCAGCGAGCGCAAGCAGCAGCCGGATGGATTCAAGGTGCGCGACCGGCGTGAACACCTCGTCGAAATCCACTCCCTGCCGCTGCACGTACCCCTTTGCAACGAGGCGCGCCTTGTGCTTCACGATGTTGCTGGCCGCGTCCTTCTTTGTTTTGAAAACCCACTTCAACCCGATTGGTCGATGGCCTGTGGGAAGATCTACGAGCCGCCAGGTACAGTTCTCTTCTATGGACGCCATCTCATCTAGCATTGCTTGGCTCTAGCAAGCTTCTTTTTCTGCCTCTGCAAAGGTAGCAGGTTCATCGCCGACAGCGAGATGCAGCTCGGTGTCGTCCACGACGTCCACTGGGTCGGTGGTTGCCAGGATGTTCTCCACCTTCCGAAAACGGAGTGGGACGCCATCGTTGTCATCCTCAAGGGTCGCGAGCGGCGGTGTAGCAAACTCCACCCCAACTGGTGCAGGTGGCGTTACTGGATTTGCCGTGTCAGTGCTCGGTGAGTCTCTCCCGGCTACTAGTTGCTCCTGCACCACATACTGAACAGAGAAGATGTCGTCGCTACTCGAAGTAATGGCGTCTGCTGGAGTTTCCCAGTCCCAGCTCGCATCCTCGTCGAACACCACGTCTCGAGTCACATGGACACGTTTGGCAATTGGGTCGAACACACGGTACGCCTTGCACCCGTCGTCGTAGCCAATGAGAACAGTTTGAATGCTTCGGTCATCAAGCTTCTTGAGGTCGGCTTTACTATCTTCATGTGCGCCACGCACCCGAATGTCCGAAGATGATGGACACTCGGCTTGTGTCCGTGCCATGCTTCGAACGGCGTCATCCCGTCCACACTCTTGGTCGGTGAACGATTCAGGATGTAGACAGCGGTGGTGACCGTTTCTCCCCAAAACTCGCCGAGAACGCGTCTCTCTTTCATGATGTTGCGAGCCATCCCCACGATCGTCTAGTTACGTCGTTCGACAACCCCATTCTGCTGCGGGGAATAGGGCGCCATGAGATGTTGTTCAACACCTCGATCTGCACAGTATTCCCCAAACTCGACCGACGTGAATTCTCCGCCACGGTCGGTCCGTAGAACGTGCAATTTCCTGCTGGTCTCCACCTCGACCCTCGCCTGAAACTGCTTGATGACCGTCGGCGCCTGGTCCTTCGTCGAGAGGAGGTGAAGCCACATATAGCGGCTGCAGTCATCGACAAGCAGCAGGAAATAGCGTCTTCCAGCGTGCGTCGACGGTGCGATCGGCACATAGAGATCTCCATGCACGAGGTCCAAAAGACCCTCTGCACGGAAGTTTGCCTTGTGTGGGAAAGAGGCTCGGCGTTGTTTCCCAATCAGGCAAGCATCGCAGACTTGGTCGACGTGGTCGATCGGTGGAAGCCCTCGCACCATGTCCCCACGAGCGAGCTTCCGTAGAGCGCCGAAGTTGAGGTGGCCGAAGCGAGCGTGCCATCGCCACGCGTCATCATCACACCGTGCTGCTAGACAAATGGGCTGGACAGGCTGAAGATTGAGGATGTACAGCCGGTTCTGTCCACGGGTTACTTTAGCTAGAAGGCAACGCTGGCGATCCCAAGATCCGCAATATGCCGTCCTCAATCAACACCTTGGCGCCGTTTTCGTCGAGCTGCCCCAAGCTGACGATGTTGTTCCTTAAGCGGGGTATATAGTAAACCCCTGTTAATATCCGATGCTCTGATACCAGATGTTAGATCCGAGCCTCGTGAGAAGCAACACGCGAACGTGATGGAGCTCACGACGAAACACGATCACGACGAAACATGAGAGAAGAAGCAGATTCGTTTTGGTCTTTGCACCTCTACCGCAGCGTTTTCATCTTTATTCTTTGTCACTCTTTGGGGAATCGGGCTTTAGTCCCGTTGAACGAACTTCGATCCCGTTCTGGCAACCGGACAATCTTGCGGATCGATGCCTCTGGGCATTAGTCCGGTTCCCAACGAGCCGAGACTAAGGCCCATATCTGTTGGCGCCGAGCCTATCGATCCGGTTGGTGTCTCCAACCGACTTAAATAAGTCCTGTTCGGGACATTGATGTCCCGGTTGGTGTGTCCAACCGGGACTGTAATCATGATATCAGCCACGCCACCTAGCTATTATATTTATTTTATTATCTGTGGCTCCTAGCTATTATATTTATTTTATTTATGCATGCATGTGTTAAATCACAATTAATTAAAACCCATATTAGTATCACAATGATGCATAATTAGCTGATAATTAAATCAAACGACATTCATTAAAACTTTAATTACAACTAATAAAAATGTATTACAATACCTAGTTAGCTAGCTAGCCTATATATAAGTATCACATATATACACAATTACACATATTTTTGTTTATCGGGATCTTTTACGTGCATTGCTCTTGGTAGCCGTAGATGTCGACCCCGACGGTTAACCAGTCTCTTTGGCGGTCTCCGACTCCGGAACATAATTAAAAATATGGTGGTAATGCTCGCCCGTAGGACTTACGACCTCATTAAAAATGAAGCCGGCGAGTTGCTCTTGTATTGCTTTGACACGCACCGGCGAGAGTTCCGGGCCTTTGTCCAAACCTTTTTTCGCCAATTTTATGGGAACCTATTTTTAATTAGGAAAATTAACTAATTAATCCTTGAATTTATAGAAGATCGATGTCCGAAAATAGCTAGGCATTAGTAAGATACTAATTACATATACTTACCCCCAAACTGTTCACCTTTTCTCGTATAGTCAGCAGTGCCTCCGACAAAGTTGTGCATCATCTCGCATACATAGAAGCCACATAAATTGTTTCCCGATGGCTGATGCAAGACCTGTGGTAAAAATGTTAGAAGCGTGAAATGGATGCATGAAAATTAAGTTAACCAAAAAGCTAGTATTAAGATATACATACATATTTAGCGATGCGCAATTCAAAATTCTTCTTGAATTCCCCAACATTTTTTTCACGGAAACTTGCGAAGGCACTACACATGTGATTACGTTTTATATATTATTAGAGTTTGTTTCGAATGGAAAGAACAGAACTAGCACAAAAATGAATGGAACAAGAATGTACCGGTTGAGCATGGCAATGAGGTCTTTGTACTTTTCGGGGTTTCATGAGAGAGTCCATAACCATGATTTGGCTTCTATCTAGCTCAATAATAAAAGGGCCCAATGAAAGTTGCACATATATATGTTAGCATTTGTTGTAACACCCGTTAAGAAAAAGGATTAGAACGAGGTGGTAAAAACGATACTTTCAAGTCATAGGCTAGAAGTATCGTGACTTGAATCTTTGGCCCATTAGCGCGTTGTATATGTTCTCCTCTGTATCTTTTGGGTGGTCCCTAACTGTTTGCTGGTTGATAACTACTGGGTCAAGGAAGCCAATGCTGTAAATGTGCTCACTTTGGCATCTTTGCATCTCCATTCTAAACAAGAAGAAATTAGTTAGGCTTGCAAGTTAGTACCGTGTAAGGGGGCTCACGCTTTAGAAACAAGACACTTACAAAGTCCAGCAACCCAACATGCTCACGTCGAGGGCCCTTGCCTGGTATAACTCGTACAGAGGCTCCCATGACACTAAGAATTCAGAGTCCCCGCGGAAGAAGTGTTGTTGCTTGATCCGGACTGCGAACATATCTAGTCCATGTTTGGCCGCGTGCAAGTGCCATTGGTGGAGTTGCCGCATTTTCGTTGTTAGCTGAGGAATCTCCTCACGCGACCAATGATGCACCCGGCACAAATCTCCATCCTACCTCTCGCTATTGGGATGTCCTTGTGGCCCAATACCGATCCGGATCAAGTCGGTTTCATCGTAGAAATTCTTCATCTCTGCGCAACCTCTTACGCAAGCGCTCTGTGGTATCTCCTTATCGATTCCTTACGCAAGATCTTTCGTGATCCGACATGACCGCCTTCTGGTTTCTCTATGCTACCTTTCAATGTTTTCAGACACTTCTTGCCTCGGTGCCATTCATCCGTGCAGTTTGGACCCTCGGTGGAGATGCTTTCTTAGCGAAATGTGCGGTGACCTCGGCTCTTACTACCGCTCGTTCTCCTCATCGGTCATATAGTGCGCCCGCCTTGGAGGAGATTTCTTTTGGATTTGGTGGACCTCGCCTTCTTGAGAAGTCTGGCCTCCCACCGAGTTGCTTGACTGGTCTGCACTGCTTGGGAAACGATGTTGGAGTTGGAGTTCCACTTGCAGGGCTTTGTTGAGGAGACGGGCTTCGTTGAGGAGTGTGGCTTCGTTGAGGAGAGGGTGCAAGAGGTTGTGGAATTGACGCTGGAGACCGTGGAGAGGACATGTCCACGTTATGTCGCAAAATTATGAACCGCTTGCGCCACATGATGAAACTGTGCACTGCATCTCCTAGCTTCGAACTCTCGTCACCTCCTTCAAAATCAAGGTCAAGGTCCCCGTACCCTGGGCATACCTCGTCCACCGAGACCTTGGCGTAGCCCGACGCTATCGGTTGGCCATGGATGAGCTGTCCTGACTCCACCGGGTAAGCCATGCCTACAGCCGCCTTCAAGGACAAGTTCCGTGCTTCGACGTGCAACTCACAAGGGGTTTGCAGCGTGATGTCGTCCACGGGATAGCGTCCCAAGTCCTCTTCGGCAGCCCACCGAAGCGCTTGTTGCTTTCCGTCGCGTGGAGGGCGATGGCGTTAGGATTACTATGAAGTTGTGGAAGGCCCTCCTCCCGCTGTTGGCTCAAGGCTAGCTGCACCTCTCTTCGAACCGTTTCTTGTATGCTCGCCTTGTGTTGCTCTCAGGACATCTTGCAGTCACGGTTACAGTGCTGTCGGGCCTTGCCTCTCGCCCGACTCCTGTAAGTAGCGGTGTTCTGAGCGAAACCCACCTTCCACGGGATGACACCAATGCCTCGTGTACGTCCAGGGTGCTCAGGGTTCTGTAGGGCCCTTGTTAGCTCATCATTCTCTCTGTCTGGCACGAAGGTGCCGCGGGCCGACTCATTGTTAGCCTCTTCAAGCCTTCTGGCGACTTCTCTGATCTTGTCACCAAACACCGCCCTACCGTCGTCATCAAGGCCGCCGTCATGACCAAAGAACCAATTTCTCAATCTGTTTGACCATCTCATTGTTACGGGTTCAACACCCTTCACCAGCAAGTCATGTTCCCTCTTGTCCCATTTAGGTATCGCCTTGCGGTAACCACCAGGGCCGAGACGGTGGTGGTATTGCTTTTTGCTGCGATTCGCTTGTTCTTTTCACTTAAACTCGACCTTGTTCGAATTCTTGTACCTCACGAATTCATCCCATGATCTTGAAGCTTTGGGAACTTATTGAAGTCGGGGGTTAGATTCTTTCGAACATACGCATTGTTCATCTTCTTTTTGAACGTCTGAAATGCCAGTGCCATTCTCTTCAATGTGTAAGTCTTCACCTTCTGTTCGGTCCCTTCGGAGAAGGTGAATGTCTCCTTCATATCCGTCCATAGCATGTTCTTCAGGTCTGCAGGTACGTCGTCCCATTTCGCAATGCTAATGGTCATGTGGTCCCTGACGATCACGCCAAATGTTGATCTAAACGGCCCAATCGCCTGGTCCGGCTTCATAGGCTCGTCGTCCTCGCTGACTTCAGTGATTATGTGTCTTGCTCTCGACTTCTTGTTGTCACCTCGTTGACGTGATTGTCTGGGAGATTGACTGGTCTCATTGTCCTCGATCATGGCGGCCTCGATGTCTGGCGGCATTAGCGGCTTAGGGGCCCTCATCGGCTGCCCAAGTTGATCCTTGAGGTCGTCTGCCGGAAAATAGCCTTGTGCAATTATGTCACTCATTATGTCATCGTCATTATACCCTCCACTTGCCATCGTGACAGAAAAAGGCACTGAAATTTAACAAAAAATAATACTGCTATCATAACAAAATTATCTTGCGTATAAATATAAGGCATGCATGCTATTTTAATAAGGTGTTTTCTCATATACCTCTTTTTTTTACAAAACAGTAGGTCCTAAATGCCATAACTAAATGTCGTAAACAAGTTAGCTTTAGCAAATATCTCGAATTAACACTAAATTATCTTCATTTAAAGATAAATTTCTCAAGTCACTTAAACAGGAAGTCATGATATAAATCACAAGAAAATAGACTCCCGAGCTATGAGCAGCATTGTTAAACTGGTTTCTAATTAATTTGCTCTTAGTTGTTGTGTTATCCCCTTTCCACCATTGGCCTGCTCCAATCACCAGTACCACTGACAAAATGTGATAGATTGTATAAATATTCTAGGCATGACCTCTACCACTTACCGAAACAACTAACAATTTAAACAGGAAATGAAGCAATCAAATAACCTACTACAAGTAGCATGTTCATCAATATCAATGATAACACAAATAGCTCAAAAACCAAGTTTATGTCTCTAAATTGCACACTAATCTCAGAATGCACTATATCATCAGAGCAATCACACATCTAAAATCTATGGCGCAGCCACCCAACACTAGTACCACTCAAGGAAATTACTCATGTAGAACACAAGCACAATAGAGAAATTGAGTGCGAAAGGAACTACATGAGCACAATAGAGAAATTGAGTGCAAAAGGAAGTCACTGGACACTACATTGGCACTCGAAGCCACCAAGAAGAAGAAAATTAACATTGCTTTATAAGGTTGCATATTAACATTCTAACCGGCGTTGGAGAGGACCGGCGTTGGAGACGGCGTTGGAGAGGACCGGCGTGGAGGCAGCGTTGGAGACGACCGGCGTGGAGGCAGCGTTGGAGAGGAGCGGCCTGGAGGCGGCAGCGTGGAGACGGCGGCGTGGAGGCGGCGGCGTTGAAGACGAGCGGCTTGGAGGCGGCGGCGTGGAGATGCCGGCGTGGAGACGACCGGCGTTAGAGAGGAGCGGCCTGGAGGCGGCGGCGTGGAGACGGCGGCGTTGGAGACGAGCGGCTCGGAGGCGACGATGGCGGCGGCGTCGATTTAGGGTTCGGAGCGTGCGAGAGAGAGGATTTGAGAGTTTTGTCTCCAAAATCTCCGCGCGAAATGTTTATAAATAGGACCTTTAATCCCGGTTAGAGACACCAACCGGGATTGATGGCCCAGATAGTCCCGGTTTGCTAAACCAACCGGGATTGATGGGGTTCTCAAACCCGGTTGGACACACCAACTGGGATTGATGGGGTCTCCCGAGCGCTGGAGTGCCCACATAGTCCCGGTTGGATACACCAACCGGGATTGATGGTCCACATAGTCTCGGTTGGAGACACCAACCGAGATTGATTCCCCCAAAATAAAATAAAGCATAGCAGCGGGTGTGCACCGCCTACTCTAAATACCCAGTAAAATAATTTGAAGTGTCAATTTTTCATTTTTTTTAATGAATTTTGGGATTTTTTATTTAATTTGTATGTTTCCCAACAATTTTCTATAAATGTATTTGTGAATAAATATATTAAAATTTCTACAGTTTATACAAAATAGTAAAAGGCTCAAAAAAAAGTGAGGACAAATCTTATGGGTCCAAATATATATATATATATATATTATAGAAAATGTACATATATAATTTACAATAATGGTACCCTGTACATATCCCACAGGGTTACCGCAAAAGATAATTTCTAATTAACTAACTAACTAATAAATTTAGGCAGCGGCGGCGTCGTCGTCGTCGTCCTCCTCCTCCTCGTCGCCGGCGTTGGCGCCGTCGTCGGAGGCGTCAACGTCGTCGTCCTCGTGGTCCTCCTCCTCCCACGGATCGTCGTGGTCGTCGTCCTCCTCCTCGACGACGTCCTCCTCGTCGAAGTCGACCTCATCGTCGTCGGACAGTTCGTCCGACATGGAGAACTCCGCCGGGTAGAAGACGGACTCCTTCCTCGGCTTGCGACGCATGATGCGTATGCGCTTACGAGGAGGACTAGCGTCGTCGGAAGACGGCCGCGACGGTGGATGAATCGGCGGTGGCGGCGATGGAGGCACACCCGGAGAGGAAGAGGCGGGGGAAGAGGCGGTGGGGGAAGAGGCGGGGGAAGCTATCGATCGATGCGCAGAGGATGAGGCAGAGGCACGCGGCAGAGGATCGAGTACGGAGAGGCAATGGAAGATCGTCGGTTTTAAAGAAGAGGCAGAGGAAGACAAAAAGAGGAAGAGGAAGAGCCGCCCGTCGGTTCGCGCCAATATTGCGTCGTTTGGATTCCCAATGATCCCGGTTTGAGACACCAACCGGGATTGATGGCACATCTAGTCCCGGTTGGAAATACCAACCGGGATTAATGGCACATTTAGTCCCGGTTGGAAATACCAATCGGGATTGATGGCCACATAGTCTCGGTTGGAAACACCAAAATTGTAGTAACGGACATGTAGGCCCATCTCTTGTGCGTCCCACATGTCAGTGTTAGTAATTTGCCATAAATTACTCGAAAATTATAGAAAATTGCTGGGAGCCTATACAAATTAAATAAAAATACCACAAAAATGTGAAAAATTGAGTTCGCAGCCTTGTAATTTATCATTAATTTTTCTACATTTCTTTGATAAATGTAAAATTATCAAAGATTTACTACAAAATGTAAAATTATCAAAGATTTACTCAAAATTCTGTAAACTTTTTTACAAATATAAAATGTTATCTATTTATTAAAACTCTAATACTGTTGTCATAACAAAATGGCTTGAAATTGCAAAATAGCAACTACTTTGTTTTTACAAGTGATCCTTCATTATGATCGTGACGTACATAGGGAGCTTCCTCCTCATCATTGAGGGCAGTAATATCTACATTCATCGAGAAAGGCGCCAGCTCGTCGAACTGATTATACTCTTCTTCGTCTGTGACGCTCTCAACTCCGACAATCCTTCTTTTACCTGAAAGAACCACGTGGAGCCTTCGCTGATCGCTACCGCTACTGTTCTCCTTCTGTCGTTTGTTTTTTGTAGACTTTGTCTTACTTTTAGTAGGCTTGCCCTTCTGCTTTTTCAGTTTGCTGCCCATATCCATCACGTAGAATACCTGTGTGACATCATTGGTAAGCACGAATGGTTCATCCCTGTAGGCCACTTTCTTCAGGTCCACGGTTGTCATACCGTACTCATCGATCTCCACGGATGTCAGATTGACCCATTGGCACCGAAACAGAGAGACTTTCAAAGGTCCGTACTCGAGCTCCCATATCTCCTCTATGAAACCATAGTAGGTGTCCATCTTTCTATTTTTGTCTAAGGCATCTATATGGACGCCACTGTTTTGGTTAGTGCTCTTGTTATCCTGGGCTTTCGTGTAAAAGGTGTACCCATTTATCTCATACCCTTGCCATGATATGATTGTCATGGATGGTCCCCGAGCCAATAGTTGCAACTGCTCATGGACTCCCTCCTTGCCCAACAATTGCTTTTGTAACCACCCACCGAAACTCTCCACTTGCTTGTCTGCGATCCACTTATCTGACTTCCCTAGGTATTGGTCGCGTAGAATGTTCTCGTTATCACGGACATACTGAGCCACTAAAGCTGCTTGTTTCAACACCGTGAAACGTGCTTGTCTAAATATAAGTATATCCTGGCAAGAGGATTCTTTTCTCCCAAGAGTACCTTTTCCCCGTAGCCTCCCCTCGTAGCGTGATACAGGGACGCCAATCGGATTCAGATCATTAATGTAGTCGACGCAGAACTCAATAACCTCCTCTGTGCCAACACCCTGGGCAATGCAGCCTTCTGCACGTGACCGGTTACGAACATACTTCTTCAGGACATCCATGTACCTCTCGAAAGGGAACATACTGTGCAATAACACGGGTCCGAAAATTTGTGTCTGTTTGACCATGTGAACCATGAGATGGACCATCATATTAAAGAAGGATGGAGGAAAGATCATCTCGAGGTTAACCAAACCAGAGACAATGTCATCTTGTAGATTACATAACTTATCCGGATCTATGGCCTTCTGTGATATTGCGTTGAAGAACGAACACACCTTTATGATTGTCCCTCGTACCATGTCCGGCAAAATGCCTCTCACCATCACTGCGAGCAATTGTGTCATCAACACATAACAATCATGGGATTTCAGGTTTACGATTTTATTTTCTTTTGTGTTTATCAGTCTTCTTATGTTCGAGGAGTACCCTGAAGGGACTTTCACACCAATCAACAACTTAATTATGTTTTTTTTCTCTTCCTTACTTAGAGTGTAGCTCGCGGGATGGAGGTAATGCCCTTTCTCTCTCTGTTGCGGATGTAGGTCTTCCCTGAGTCCTAATAGTTGTAGGTCTTTTCGTGCTTAAAGTGTATCTTTTGATTTGCCGTACATATCCAGGAAGCCTAGTAGACTCACACAGACATTCTTCGTGATATGCATGAAGTCCAGTGAGTGAAGCACATCTAAGTCTTTCCAGTAAGGTAAGTCCCAAAATATTGACTTCTTCTTCCAAATTGGCTTCTTCATAGCATCTTCATTAGGGAGTGGCAGGACAGGTTTGCTACCAGGACCCTTTCCAAAAACTACTTCCAGATCCTTTATTATAGAAAATACATCTGCCCCACTATGATGCTTAGGCTTCTTACGTTTCTCTTCTGTCCCATCAAAATTAACACGGTTGCTCCGTAACGGGTGCTTCGGATTGAGGAACCTACGGTGGCCTATGTACACAACCTTTCGAGAGTTTGTTAGGTACTTGCTGTCCGTATCCTCTAAGCACTCGATGCAGGCTTTATATCCCTTGATTGATAGGCCCGACAGTTACCAAGTGCAGCCGATCGTTGATGGTTACAAGTAGCAATGCATGGAGGGTGAAATAATCTCTTTGTACTCATCCCATACACGTACACCATCGCTCCACAATAAGTTAGCGATCATCAACCAACGGTTTGAGGTACACGTCGATGTCATTTTACGTTACTTCGGCCTTGGATAAGCAACGGCATCATAATGTATTTCATTTACGACACGACCAAGGAAGAAGGTTGTACATACATAGAGTCACGGGCCAAGTCTTTGTGGATCGCCGCTCATCTCGCCGAACGGGTTCATCCCATCGATACTCAACCCAAACCTTATGTTCCTCGGATCCTCAAAGAAAGTCCGGTATTTTCTATCTACTTTCCTCCATTGCGAGTCGTCAGCAGGGTGCCTTAACCTTCCGTCGTCCTTACGATCTTCTTTGTGCCAGCACATCATCTGGGCATGCGCTTTGCTCGCAAATAAACGCTTCAACCGGGGGATTATAGGGAAATACCATACCACCTTAGCGGGGGGTCTCTTCTTCTTACGCTGCCCCTCTACCTCACCTATGTCATTACGCCTGGTTTTAAACCGAGAAGTTTTGCACACCGGCCAAGCTTCCAAGTTCTCATACTCATTGCGATAAAGAATACAATCGTTACGACATGCATGTATCTTCTGTACCTCCAACCCCAATGGACAGACTACTTGCTTGGCATCGTACGTAGTTTCAGGCAACGTGTTACCCTCTGGAAGCAATTTCTTTATCAAGCATAACAACTCATCGAATCCCTTATCAGACAAACCATTGGTTGTCTTCCATTGCATCAGTTCTAGTGTAGTACGCAGCTTTTTGTGGCCCTGTCGGTAGTTTGGGTACAACAGTGTCCCATGGTCCTCCCACAAGCGTTGGAACTTTTCATAATGCTTTTCATCGGTGTATTCTCCCTCTCCATCCAGCAGCATCTGCTCTAGGTCATCATAGCCAAAATCACCCATTGTATCTTCGAAAGCACCGTGTTGGCCATCGTCCCGGATATTGTTGTCCACCTCTTCTTCTTCTTCACCGTCTTCCCGTATAATCTCTTCTTCACCGTGCTTGGTCCAAGAGGTATAGTTTGGCATGAAACCTCTTGAGAGCAAATGGAAGTGAAGGTGACTGGTGTTTGGCCACTCCTTCTCATTACTGCAGTCTATGCATGGACAACATATGTAGCCTGACGTCGTGTATGCATCGGCCGCATGAAGAAAAGCTTGCAAACCCTGCAAGAACTCCGGGGAGCGTCGGTCCATGTACATCCATTGTCGGTCCATCTACATTATGTTACATCAAGGTAATTCTTAGCTCATTCTCCAAAAATTAATTATTGAACATTTTCCAAATTCCAGAAAATTAAATTTATTGAAAAATATTTAAATTTTTATGTGGCTCAATTTATTCCTACCTAGGGTTAATTGCATCATATAAATTTAAAATAACTATATTTTTATTCCTACCTAGGGCAATTCTTATTTCAAAGCCAACTATAAACTTAAAATAAATTTATTTTATTACATATTTTGTAAAGAACTATATTTTCATAGAATTGCTTCCTATAAAATGATTATTTGCTCCGGTATTGCAATGATCATGACAAAATTCTTCATCCATCAATGGGAAAAAATCCTAGATTACATCTACAATGCGAGATACATCATAATCCCACAAAAATCCCACAAAAGATTGAGCTAGATCTTTACAATCATAGTCTTTCAATGATCATGACAAAATTCCTCATCCATCGATGGAAAAAAAAAATCCTAGATTACACCTCCAATGCGAGATACATCATAATCCCATAAAAAATCCCACAAAAGATTGAGGTAGATCTTTACATTCATAGTCTTTCAATGATCATGACAAAATTCTTCATCCATCGATGGGAAAAAATCCTAGATTACACCTCCAATGCGAGATACATCATAATCCCACAAAAGATTGAGGTAGATCTTTACATTCATAGTCTTTCAATGATCATGACAAAATTCTTCATCCATCGATGGGAAAAAATCCTAGATTACACCTCCAATGCGAGATACATCATAATCCCACAAAAAATCCCACAAAAGATTGAGCTACATCTTTACATTCATAATCATTCAATGATCATGGCAAAAGATCAAATTTTCTTCATTTTTCAAGCAAAGAAAAAGCTCCATTGAACATCCAATGTACTGAGAAATGATGTACTAACCTCGATTAACTTGGCTTGGAGTAAAAATGACCAAAATTTTGAAATTTTGGCAGCACCTCCCCTTTCTTGAAGCTCTTGGCCGCCGGCGGTACTGTTCTTAGTCGGGCAGTGTCAGGACTGGGAGAGGAAGGAAGAGGAAGAAATATGGCATACTAATCCCGGTTGGACACACAAACCGGTATTGTACCCGTCTTCCCGCCTGCAACAGGAGTTCAAATATGGCATATTAATCCCGGTTGGGAACACATACCGGTATTGTGCCGCCTTCCCGCCTGCAACAGGAGTTCAAATATGGCATACTAATCCCGGTTGGGAACATAGACCGGTATTGTGCTTCCTTTCCGCCATCGCCGTTATGGGTCATTGCGATCGGATCGATGCGGTTTGTAACACAAACCGATTGATTTCAGAACATCGATCCCGTTGATGTCTCAAACCTGGACTGATCCAAGCCCGTGTCCCACCTAACATTCAACCGGGACTGTTGTGAATGTCAGTCACGGTTCATGTCTAACCGGGACTGATGAGCCGGTATTAAAGGCCAGTTCTTTAGTAGTGTGTATATATAGTACCTGAAACAATCTATCTCTAGGACTCCTATATGCATACGGCACACACACCAGATTTTGTGAGCTCGTACGGTTATTAGCTAACTAACTTACCAACAAACTAGCAATTAACCATCAGCTATCTAACCAAGCGACAAATCAGGAACTAACAAGCACTAGGTTTACGTAAAAAAAAAAAATCATGTGTTCATGAACAGTTTTTTATGAAGATAGTAGACTATGGCAGACGATTCATTAAAAAACCATCTGTGATGATAGGATTGATAGCCATCATCATCATAGATACTACTTTATAGATAGTAAAAAAAACCCGCATATAATAATTAAGTTTTTCGAACCTTCTATGATGAAACTTTGTGTAGCAGCGTTCTTGTTCCGTTGTTCGTGTGCTACTGGATTCACATCCGTACTTGTCTTCTCCTTTGCTCCTTGGTTTTCAGATGTGCCGTGCGATCGACCACCCGACGTCGGGTCGACACCTTCTCGAGGCGCAGGGACCTGATGGCCGTCTTCTACAATTACGCCGGCGACGTCGCGTGCTTCGGCGCCGCCGGGGACGACGGCCCGTCCGGCGCCGGCGCCCTCGGCCTCGACGGCTGGGGTTGGCAGGTCAGAAAATGCCGACTCATCAACTGTCACTGGCTCTGGCTCACCGCTCGCTGCTGCGGTTGATGCATGCATTGGGTGCTCATCCGTGAACGAGTTGCACGACCTCGTGGTGCATGCAGGCGTGCACGGAGATGATCCTGACGGTGAGCAACGGCAGCATCTTCCCGGCGAGGCCGTTCAACTTCACGGGGCTCGCCGCCGGCTGCCGTGCGTCCACCGACGTGCCGCCCCGGCTGTACTGGCTCCACTTGGGCCCTCTGCCTTCTGGATCTTCGTGTTGGGCTTCACCCTAATTTGTCCTCTCCTTTGTTTCAGGACATTGGGGAGGTTCTGAGAAGGTCTGCAAGCAGCATCATCTTCTTAGTGATATAACACAAAACCAGCGGTTGCTGGATTTTTGGGACAAATTTTAATTTTCAAATCTATATCGGTCAAAATATTTTTTAAGACGGAATTTTAGTTGATTATTTCTTTTCTAAATCTAAATGCACAGAATTTTTTTAGTTGGTACATTTTTTTTATTTCATCCCACCAACAGAACCAATGACCGGCGAATTTTTGTTTCGGACTTTCGGTGGCATGCATGAGCACACAGTGAAATCCTAGCATGTCACAATCCAGTACTAGGGAAGAGTCCTAGTACACAGATCTGGATGAATTTGGGGAGAATTGAGAGGAAGTTGAGATAGGGGAAGGCGATGGAATTGGGAGTATCGATTTCTGTTAATTCTCAATGTGTTGAGCAATGCTACAGCGCCCCGAATTAAGCTAGACGCAGCTGGTCACGCATGCACACAGCCCAGCAACGCACACAGCCCAGGAACGGCCCAAGTAGTGGACGTTACATTGCCCCCTCCTTAGCATCCAGCTTGTCCTCAAGCGATATTGCCGGATGAAGAACAGGGATTTTGCTCCACCTCTCGCATGTACTCCAGTGCTTTGGCACAGATGACCACTGAACTTCTGCCATTGGTACTGCTTTACCACCCACTCGACGAAGACCGCAAGGGCGCACTGATATGGGAAACAGGGTAGAATCATCAGTGAGAAAGGTGAGTGCATCGTCTGGACTGACCTGCTCATCAGGAGAAATGGCTTTCTTGAGCTGAGAAACATGAACCAATGGATGAATAGAACTGGAAGGAGGTAGTTGAAGTTTGTATGCCACTTGGCCGATGCGTTGTAGAATCACATATGGACCAAAGTACTTATAGCATAAGTTTTGGGATGCTCACCGAATGACTGATGATTGAGCATATGGTTGAAGTTTCAGGTACACCTTATCACCAACTTGAAAGGATCTTTCTGAGCGATGTTTATCAGCTTGCATCTTCATTCGGTTTTGCACACGGGCCAAATGGTGTTGAATCAAGTCATTCATATGAGCCCTATCTGTCAACCATTTGTCCAGATTTGATACAGAGCTGCTGTATGGTTCGGAGATACCAAAATGCCTTGGAGATCGTCCATACAGTACCTCAAAAGGGGATCGCCCAAGGGCCGAATGAAAGGTAGTATTGTACCAAAATTCTGCATGTGGTAGCCATTGAGACCACTTGGATGGACAAGCTTGAATTGTACAGCGAAGGTAGGTCTCTAAACATTGGTTTAATCGCTCGGTTTGCCCATCCGTTTGAGGATGATAAACTAAACTCATATTGAATCTTGTATCTGTTAGCTTGAACAGTTCTTGCCACAATGTGCTTGTAAACACTTTGTCCCGATCAGAGATAATAACATGTGGTGGGCCATGGAGTTTGTAAACATGATTGATAAACAGCTAAGCCACTGAGAAGGCTGTGAACGGATGGGAGAGGGAAATAAAATGTCCAAACTTTGAAAATTTGTCCACTACTACCATTATAGTATCAAACTTGTGTGATTTAGGCAAACCTTCAATAAAGTCAATGCTCACTGTATGCCATGAGTGTGGGGGTATGGGTAAAGGTTGGAGGAGGCCTGGGTGCTTGACTCGTTCAGTTTTAGCCTGCTGGCACACTGAGCAAACTGCAACATACTGAACAATGTCTTTTTTCATGTTGGGCCAAGCAAATAATGCCTTGATTTTATTATATGTTGCAGTATGTCCACTATGATCGCCTATTCCACTCGAATGTAAGGCCAACATAACTGCTTGATGAGCCTCCTTGTTCTTGCCTAACCAAATGCGACCCTTGAACCTGATAATGCCATCTTGCAAAGAGAATCCGTGAGCATTAGGATTAGTGATGGATAATTCAGCCAATAGGTTCTTACAACTATCATCTTGGTTATACCCATCAATTATGACCTGTAACCACTGAGGAACACACGCTGACATAGCATGCACTTCTGCTTTAACAACAAACTCTTTCCTGGAAAGAGCATCAACAGCTCTATTCTCTAAACCTTTTTTATAAACAATGCGATACTGTAATCCAAGGAGTTTGATAAAGGCCTTTTGTTGAATACCCGTCGTTAACCGCTGATCACCTAAGTGGAGCAAACTTTTATGGTCTGTCCGGATCACAAAGGGATTAACCTGCAAGTAGGCACACCATTTATCAACTGCCAGGAGAATAGCCAAACATTCCTTCTCATATGTGGACAGCTGTTGTGATTTAAGGCCAAGGGGTTTACTCAAGTAGGCAATTGGATGGTTTTGTTGCATCAAAATGGCTCCAATACCCTTATCACTGGCATCCGTTTCCAGCACAAATTCTTGAGTAAAATCTGGAAGAGCTAATACCGGAGCTGAGATCAATGCTTGTTTAATGGCATCAAATGCTTGTTGAGTTAACTGTGTCCACATAAAAGGAGTATTTTTCTTTAGGAGATAAGATAGTGGACGGCATAATATGCCACAATTTCTTATGAACTTCCTGTAGTAACCAGAAAGGCCCAAAAATCCTCTCAATTGTTTGGTGTTACTTGGCACTACCCACTATTGAACAGCCTGCACTTTGGAAGGATCTGTTGCTACACCAGATGCAATGATGATGTGTCCAAGGTGCTCTAGTTTTGTTTGAGCAAAGGTACACTTGGATTCTTTCAGAAAGAATTGATGATCTCTTAGGATTTGAAGTACCTCCATCAAATGCTGACAATGATCTTCCAAGGATGCGCTGTAGATCAGAATATCGTCCATAAACACAAGGACACACTTCCTCAATAAGTGTGCAAATATTGTGTTCATCACTGCTTGAAACGTAGCTAGCGCATTTGTTAACCCGAAGGGCATGACTTTGAACTCACAGTGTCCATTATGTGTCCGAAAGGCTGTTTTATACTCATCGGTCGGCACAAGACGTATTTGATGGTATCCCGACCGAAGATCTAGCTTAGTAAACCACTTGGCTCCATGTAGCTCGTCCAATAGTTCATCCACCACCGGCAGTGGGTATTTGTTTTTTACTGTGATAGTATTGAGTTGTCTATAGTCAATACAAAATCGCCAAGTACCATCTTTCTTCCTCACCAATATCACTGGAGAAGCATAAGGACTTGAACTTGGTTGGATAACCCCATTGGAAAGCATATCTTGGATTTGACGCTCAATTTCATCTTTCTGAGTTGGGCCATAACGGTAAGGCCTAATATTGATTGGTTTCATTCCTGGCAGAATTGGAATAGCATGATCACAGGCCCTACTTGGGGGTAATTCAACTGGCGTTTGGAATAAATCAAAATTTGCAGTGATGATTTCTTGAACAGCTGAAGGAATATCAATGAGATATACAGATGTACTAAATGGGAAATATCACCTCCTTTCATCATGTGGCTTAACTGATCCATGGAAACTTGAGAATAAGAAGATGTGTCATCTTGGATTCCATTGAGAGTAATAGTTCGTCCTTGATAAGAGAATTGAAGCGACTTATCCTGCCAATGAACCAACATAGGGCTGCAAGATTCTAACCAAGTTATACCCAAAATGGCATCATACCCACTCAGTGGCAGCACTCTGAAATCAGTGCAGAAAGTATGTCCTTGGATCATATATGTGAATTGAGGAACTTGGAGATGGCTGTTCATTCTTGTACCATTGGCTATCATCACTGAGATTGGTGCAACGGCCTCACAGTTGCACTGTAAAGCCTCAACTAAAGCTGAGCTGATAAAATTGCCTGAGCTACCAGAATCAACCAAAATTGAAATCTGCATATTGCTGATTTGTCCCAACAAACGAATGGTACGCTTGCCTTGAGTACCTTCCACAGCATATTGAGATAACAAAACTAATTCCTCACTAGGAGTCGATTGGGGTGATTCTTCTTCTAGGAACTGATCACTGCTCTCTGTTTGCATAGCCTCCTCAATCAATTGATCAAGCACATGCAGTGCAACCGTACGAGTGCATTTATGCCCATTGTGCCACTTATCACCACAGTGCATACAAAGTCCCTGAGCTTTTCTTTGAGCTCTAATGGTATCCATCCTATCAACTGGCTTAGTTTTATCTTCTCCTTTGGGGTCAACGGGAATTGGACCCATGATGCCTTTGCCTGTATGAGGAGGTGGAATAGCTGAGAACTTGGTCAACTCCTTGTGGTCCTTCCTGACCAGATGCCTACGATTGGCTTGAGACATCTCTTCTTCCTGCAAAAGTGCCAACGAATAGGCGGCATCAACAGTTCTCGGCCTATGTAAAACAATTGCAGTACGAATCTCACTGTGTAGTCCTTCTATGAATTTTGTAACTAGCACACAATCATCCAAGCTGCTATTATGGGCAAGAACTCTGTGAGCAGCTGTCTGAAACTGCTCATAGTATTCATGAACTCCTTGAGTTTGTCTAAGAGTTAGCAAATTTTTCATGTAATTGTGGTATAAATCCATACCAAACTTCTTTTCTACCGTTGCACATAGTTCAACCCAATTATCTATAGTGTGTTGTGCTTCAAAAGTTTGAAGCCATAGGGCTGCATTACCCTGAAAGTGTAATGTGGCATAAGACACCCATAGCTCTATAGGAATTCTAAACATGGCAAAATATTTCTCACACTTGGCTCTCCACACCCTAGGATGATCACCCTCAAATTTTTGAAAATCTGTGCGAGGCATGCGATAATCCTTATCCCCTAAGAATAAGTCCTGAGATTTATGAATTGTGGAACGGAATCCACTAGCTTGGCCAGGAGGAAAGGAGTACGTACCCTTGACCAGGGTATGCTATGAGGAATATACATCCTCACCGGCAATACCCTGGTGTTCATGAGTCCCGCGGTGGCCACTGGCCCAAGGTGTTGCATGTATCCCCGGCACAACTTGCGCCTCTTCCAAAGTTTGAATCCGGGATCCTAGGGCGTCCAGGGACTCTCGCATCTCCGACATGGCTGAGTCAATTCCCGGCCTCCATGATTCCGTATCTTGTAATCTTCGATCGATTCCAGTCACTGTGGCCAAGATGAGTTTAACATCCTCGCTAAGCATCTTCACATCATTGCTGAGGGCCGATGAGCAAGTTTCCATCACTCCTTCCTCAAAATTTTCCAATTCACACTCGAATTAGTGCTCCGCCCCAAGCTCGTCTAGACCTTCGGCAGAGGGATTTTACCACCGCTCAAGAGCAGTGAACCTTTCCATTGGAGCAACTTTACTGATCGAGCCGAGGGAATAGGGAGAAACCAAGGAATCGGAGGCTTTGATACCAATTTGTCACAATCCAATACTAGGGAAGAGTCCTAGTACACAGATCTAGATGAATTTGGGGAGAATTGAGAGGAAGTTGAGACAGGGGAAGGCGATGGAATTGGGAGTATCAATTTCTGTTAATTCTCAATGTGTTGAGCAACGCTACAGCGTCCCGAATTAAGCCAGACACAGCTGGTCACGCACGCACACAGCCCAGCAAGGCACACAGCCCAGCACACAGCCCAGCAACGCACACAACCCAGGAACGGCCCAAGTAGCGGACGTTACATAGCAGTAATAGCATGGCTGCATTTCTGAACTTGTTTTGCAGCGTACTGAGGAGCATTTCGAACAGCGTCACTGCGCTGGTTGAGCCACAAGGTCAGTCAGTGCAAACCAATCTCTATCGCAAATATCTAATGAACTCTTTGCTTATGTAAAAATGAAAATTGCTTTGTTCTCCCTAATTTGGAAATACTTTTCAGGGGCGCACCATGTAGATCTCAGATTGTCCACGAAGGAAGACCCCGATTGGCTCAAGAAAGTACGGGTAAAGGAGATGAGGATCCTAGCACATTGGCTCGCACAATACTACGACGACCAAGGCCTAGCTTGAGCTACCATAGTACCATGCCTGCAATTTTAAGGGGGTGAATTCGATCGATTCAATTCGCTTAGTTTCATTCTGACGTAATCCCGGAAATTGGGATATATATGCCCGGATAGAGCAAACTAATCCATGCATGGACCAAACAATTTGAGCTATATTTCGTAATTCGGAAGCGTCCTAACTTGACAGAGTAAATTAGACAAGATGCTTCCTGCTCTGAACCATGCAAGAACCTATGCAACAGGAAGGTGAGCTATGAATCCATCACCATGGCGAAAGAAGGATGCTTCGCCCATCAGCCGCTTTGGAACTTGGAAAGGGACAAGCTATAGCTAGGATGATGAAGCCGATCACCAGATGCTAAACCGAAGCACTGACTGCTGCCTGCCCGCGCATTATCGATCTGTGCCGGCATATCGCGTGATGCCGGTACTGCCCAATAACTCTACAATTAAGCTGAACCAACAAAGACATGTTACCGATAAAACTTTAGCAGCTAGAGCCAGGACCAAATGGCCAATGCATCTCAAGCTAGCTCAGTCCAATCGTCCAATCTGGCCTAAACTCTCTATCACAATCATCACTGTAACATGCATATATTAAGCAGATAGCGATAGATCCACCACAAATTTCAGAAAATAACTCCTAGGAAATCCAACGTCCGGCGAGAGTGCATCTGTGCATGCATGCATATGCTTCCGGCTTTCCTAGGACATCCTTATGAAAATAGGCGCTATACCTCCATACCACTATAAAGTATTCGGTTTATAAAAATACCACCAGTGTGATAATGACATGTGGGACAAGACCCACATATCATTATCACATAGTGTGTCATTTCTATAATCCATAAATTTTATAACTTTATAATGACATGGGTGTAAATATCCTTTTGAAATTCGTGTATTCCTAACCGAGCATGCAGCGTAAGCGCATTTTCCTCCTGGATTGCTTCTCATGATCTAAATGTTTTTTTTCCTTATATTTGTTTCCTATTGTTAAAATAGGGTGACTAGCTATATCCCATCTTGATAGGACCGGTAAAAGGTGTGCGTGCTACAAGAAGACCTATATATGAATAGTGAACATAAGAAACCAAAGTAAGAAAGCCAAGAGAGGGATGGCCAATTGAGAGCCAAGCCAATGTGCAAAAGCAAATTATTTGAGAGGGTTACAAGTAAGAAAGCGGCAATAATCCCTCGTGCTCTTTAGAAGTTGTGCTTTGAGGCAGTGACAGATCCAAGATTATATGCCAAGCCCCAAGCTAAAATCTAATATACTAAAACTTATGCAAAAATGCGAAATAGCTAACAACACCAAGAAACACAATATAGTATAGGCTAAAGAGTGCAGTTTGGGTACCTAGACAATGATGATTAGGTGTCAACGGTGCGTACAACTATCTAGACGCATCGTGCAGGGGCGGGGACAAGGAGCACATGGACAGAAGCAGAGTTGTGGCCTGTGGAAGCTGTCACGGAGCAATGAGAGGAGCCAACGAGTCATGAAGGCAAAGAATATCCATGTAAAGCAGAGAAGTTGTGGCGTTGCCGCAGTGTAGGGCAGGAAAATTAAGGAGGCCTTGCCGAGTGAAATACCAACACGACCTACATGCATCGGATATGGACATACCTAATACCTTGTTAAGCGGAGCCAGACCCAAGCTAAATCCCACCCTAGCCATAGGCCTAGATCCGCCCCTGCATCAAGAAAATTATGTTCCGTTTCGTTGAAGGGGCAATCTTTCTCCCTCGTTGTTATCGACATTACTTCGGTTGGATTCTATTGGAATAAAGTACACTTTTCTCTCTTAAAGTTGTAGCAAAATCTCACTTAGCTCCGGATGTTAAAAATTACCTTTTCGGCCCCTTAAAGTTGCCTCTGTTAAAATCCTAGCCCTAAAGTCGTTAGAGCTCCCATTAAATACTTACTGGCATGGCTGTCTATGTGTTCGTTAAACAATGACATTGGCTCCACGTTGATGTTAAGTGCTGACGTAGCTAGGCACATGTATCGCAATTAACCTCCACGTCATCTCTTCTTCCTTCCACTCTCTCTCCCTCTCTCTCCATGGCAGGGAGGGAAAAATCGTTTGTCCGTCGGTTAACCGCCGGAGTTGCCTCATCTCTCCCTCGGTGGCCTCCTCGTAGCAACACCCCACCTGACCGCAACCACATCGTTGCTCCCCTACTCCTCCTCTCTCGATGTGGCCTTAGCGGCGCTCATGCCGTTGCTCCTTCCCTTGCCACCCACACCTCTGCTCCCTCGCTTGCCACCCTTCTTGTAGCGCTACCCCAACCGACCCCTACCCATGAGACTGCTCCCCTCCACCTCCCTTGTTGTGGCATTAGTGTCGTGCATGCCACCGTCCTCATAGCCAAGCCCCTTGCTAGATCCAAGGTCGCTGCTACGGGTACGTGGTGAGAATGTTGGTCCGGCAGCCAGGGAGGGAGGAGGGCTAGAGGAAGGCTCCAACGGCCATTGAGGAAGGTAGGGGAGGGGCGGTGGAGGTGACCTCAGATCTTACATGCGTCGCAGCTAGGGAGGAGGAGGAGGGGAGCAACGACGTGGGTGGGGCGGCACTATGTGGAAGGGAAGATGAGTAAGGCTCTGGTGGCTAGCTAGCTGGTTGATGGCAACCAACCGGCCAGCAAGCTATGTCGTTTGCCTGCCATAGAGAGAGAGGGGGAGAGAGATTGAGAGAGGAGGAAGAAGAAGAGATGACGTGGTGGTTAATTGCATATATGGCTAGCCACGTCGGTATTTAATAACAATGTGGAGCCCATGTCATCACATTAACAGACACATAAGCAGTCATGTCAATATTTATCGGAAACCTTAATAGCTTTGGGGTTGTGGTACAAAGAGATAACTTTAAAGGGTTGAAAAAGTAATTTCAAACATCCTAGAGCTGAGATTTCGCTATAATTTTAAGGGGCCAATGTGTACTTTACTCATTCTATATTGTTATTCGATTGTGCACGCTCTTATTGCATCATGCAACTCTGATCCAATACGAGGCTGATATATGCATGATCATCTACGGCTGCTAAGCCACAGTTTTTTATTTTAAAAAAACTAAGCTAAGTGACGATTAGGACAGAATTAATGCTTCATACATCCAAAACACGTATTTTTACATAGTGGAATAAAATTCTGGCATCATGACATCCAAAAACACTAAGATTTTTCTTTCTAGTATATACAAAAAAAAAATGCAGATCGTAGAGAGAAGCGTGTGTGTTTGGAGCAGTAGTACCTGGCATCCCATCACTCGCTCGCTCGCTCACTCAATGTCTTTCCTATACTCCATGAGTGAGAACATCAGCATGCCATGTACTCATCCAGCGAAGGAAGGACGGCAGGGGACCAGGGCCCATCGCACGCGGGCCTGACAAGCCGATCTGCATCAGCGGAAGGCCCACCCAGGAAAATCCCCTGACGTCACCCCTGCACTGCCGTCGCCTTGGGCCCATGGCCATGGCTTGCTTGCTCTCCTCGCTAGGCAGTCGGCTCACGAGGTTCAGGTGCCGCCTGCTGCTGCATGCACGAAAGTGGCGGGAATTATTCGCGCGCCATCTATGATCTCTTCTCCACGTCGCCATGCACAGCACTCCATCCATCCATCGTTCGTCACGCAGTCGTCTGCCTGCAGCTGCAGGTGTCAGTCCGAGTCTCAGATCAGATCAGGGTTTTCAAAACGGCGGCTAGCCGGTAAACCGCTCCTGCCCGGTTTGTCCGAGCCACGGTTTACAGCCGAACAAAATTTAAAATCTGAGTAAAAATTCAAAATTTGTGAAAAAAATAATAAAATAATTCCTAAAAATAGTAGAAATTATTTAAGAATGAATGGTTGAAATGAAATTCTGGAAAACAAAATTTTCAATGTTATTTCTTGCGATCTAGTGTGCATATAAATGAAAAAAAATCAAGGTTAAAAAAAATGACAAATGGGTTGCTACTTGGGCTGGCCAAAGGTCCATTATTAGGTTTTAACCCTTCTTATCAGCAATCCCCATCCCCCAGAGCAGTAGAGGAGCTCGGCCCCAAGCACCTGACTCCCTTGTGTCCCCTCTGTCTTCTCCCTCCCTCTTGTTCGCCGCTGGCATCAATTCGGTCGAATCCGGCACAGGAATGGCGGAAGCCTCCAAGAAATTAAAGCCCGGCTAGCTGGGCGGTTCGACACGCCAGTACGCCCACGCCCCTGCGCCAGCATCACCCGCCGCTGCGCTAGTGGCTAGCCTACCTCCCCTCTTTTGATTTGGATTGGATTTAGAGCTAGGATTAGGGAATAGACTGTTAGTTAGGGTTTAGGGGTTTGATGTTATGGATTGATGGTATGATGTTAGTTGGTCCTGCCAAATTTTTTTATAAAACCATGTGAATGTCCAAATTCTATTATAAGTCATACCAATTTTCCCTTAAATTCTATATTTTTCCTGGATTTCATACTATTTCGTAAAGGTTTCTACTAATTTTCATATTTTCCCTATAATTTTCCTTTTTTTTCATTGTTTCTATTTTACTTATATTGTGTGCCAAACCACTCGGCTAGCCGAGGAAACCGACTCGCCCAAATTTGGTTTTGAATTTGTCGGTTTCTAAGCAGTTTTCTCTGTTTTCGAGCAGCTATCCGCGTCGGAGTTTCAGTTTCCGACCCCAAACTGTTTTAAAAACCCTGGATCATATGTAGATGAAGGTGCATGCATGCAATGGCGCCCCATGATCCATCTGTATCTCTCATCTCATCGATCGCCAATCTGTGCTGAGCTCCAGCTTTGTTGGGGTTCCGTTTTCTCTTCTTCCTTTTTATCATCTGCATGCATCGCAGCTGTACCGGATGTCAGTAGAGGGTAAGCGAATAAGCAGCATGCATGGAGGATCGATGGCGACAATCCCGTCTCCGCCATGATGGCGAGCGAGTGCTAGCTGCATGCATTGGTGGTGGTGGAGAGGTCCAGGTCCACACCACCGAGCGTCGTCGAGGCCCGGCTGGGGACCTCGCCTGCACTGCGCCGTGCTGCGCGCATGGAGATGGACCTGCAGGAGCCTAGAGGCCGAAGGTGGAGGGGACCCTGCCCCCGGCACGCGACACGTCGGCGCCGGCATGCGTCGCTCTCGCGCTCGCGCCTAACAATGGCAGCGGCCGGGGCGGGGACCTTGTGCGTGCCCAACTGTTCGCGGATAGGGGGGAAGACGGGAGCGGCACAGGGACAGGACCGAGCTGCCATTCTGCCGGAGCCCGCTCCTGCTGCGCGCGTCTGCAGACTGCAGCGTGCGACGCTGCCTGCCATGGCGCCATGCCTCACGTTACGCTTCGCGCGCTCTAGCTCGTCGCCGATGATTGATGGGCGCCGCGACAAGACGCGCACTGTGCGTGCGAACCGAACGAACGATCGATATCTGCGGGATGTTCCATCTTTCTTTCGCTGCTGCTGCTTACTGGTCGCGCAGCAGCTAGCTGGTTCGTCGAGGACGGACGAGCGAGCGAGCGAGCGGCTGACCCCTTCTTGGCACTGCTACAGCGACACTGATTGGGCGCTTTTTCAGCATGCTCGTCACTCATTTGTTCCGGTACTCTTTCAGCTCGGTGGGTCGGATGCAGTCTTGTATGCACCAATGCACCATCGTTTAAAGAGACTTTTTTTAATAATGAAACTATATTCCAGTTTGTACATTTGGCAACCTTATTAGCTTTCCTTCCTTCAAAAATTCCTATATGTTAGCAGGAAAGCCTTGTCCATTAAGAGATATCAAATGATGATACATAGTGCAATATGGTTAGAGCAGGGTGTTGCATTTTTTAATGCAAACCCTGGAAAGAAAGGGAGTCTAATCCACATATCTTTTCCTTTTCTATCCAATTAGTTTATGTTTGTTCTAATTACAAAAGAAAATAAATCTTTTATTTTTGCAGGCCAATCGCTCTTTTGACTTTGGAATACAGTCTCTTTATCAATATACTGCTTCTTTTACACATTAAGGGATAACAACTAACAAACGACAGCTGAACTGCTGCAGTACAGAGAAAATAATCATTCAAAAGTTCATGTTGGTAATCAGCCTGCATCCAATCTACTATGAATTCGCCAACCAAAGTTGAAGAAGAGGCCATAGCTACTGCTTTCATAGCTTGACAAGCTTTCATAATGTCTTCTCTCTCATCATCCTTCTACAGTAATGCCAGTGATGCAATCAGTAACTCCCATTGAAGATGACCTACATAAATATGATATTCTTGAATTTATCAAAAACAATATCATTATGACAAATCCAAATCGCCCGCAAAGTAGATGCCATGTATCATTTAAAAAGACATTGATTACAGTTATATAGAAATAAGATGAGGCACCTCTCAGATGTTGCAGGGCCTGTCCCTAGCGTTTCGCCGGATGCTCGCCAGATTTCTTTCCATATAGGATTCGAAGCGAACTCGGACGGCGTCACGGGCGCGTTGCGAGGCCGCTTCAGAGGTTTCTCCCTTAAGCTGGCGATTGCCCTGGTCAGCTGTAAGTTCAAGATAGCTCTTATGTGATTTTGGTAATGACAAACGCTATTTAATGACAAACTTGAGTTATTGATAGAAGGATTGTTCACTATTAAAGACATGCATTTAATCATCTTAGTTGAGACTAATATTTGTTATTGATGCTATTTCTTTATTCTCATATTTAGGTCCTGGGTGAATGATCCATGAAAAACATATTCTACATTGTATACCTATTGAATGCTTAATTTAGTGTTTGACTCATAGTATTCCTCGTATATGTGATAATCTTGTTATGAGACTAATGTGTTTATTACCAAGTTTTCTCTAGTCTCATATTTCTATAAAGGAATCAAATAAGTGCAAGATAAGATATGCAATCTCGATATTCCTTTCATATTTATTATTGCATTTCTCTTATGCAAGTGCATAGTAAGCTCTAAGTATCACATTGATTATAATTATGCACAGTGCTTCATGTCATATTTATTTGTGCGTAATTATCCTTTTGAGCTTAATATGTTCATTGCTCACTTGCCATTCTTATCCTAACTAGAGTTAAACTTCACATCAGTATAGATTAACCTTGTGCATGTATATCCTATTTTTACATCTACTCATGCACTTAATTTAGTGAAGTTTAATCTGAATTGAATCACAACTTCACTCTTGCTTTAAATATGAATTATACATGTATGATTCTTGGATATATTCTTAAGAGAAGTTGTTTTCATGAAACTAATTAATTACCATGAATTATTGAATTACCTTTTGGGCAATCATCTCTCTAAATGCATATAGATCAAATATCCTCATCATGATGCACTTAGTAGAGACCCTTTTATGTCAAGTGTTCCATTTATATCGAGACTTTATTGTGAAACACTTGTGGTGCTTAATTGAGCATAAGTATCAATTCTATTAATTTATATTGAGCTTTTGGGACTAATGCCTTTTATAAGGTGGTGTGAAGAGGATTAGGTCCCATGAAGGTGAATGACGACAAGATGGTGTTATGGATAATGGTCGAGCCGATGTCAACGAGACGAGAGGATCGCCAAAGGTTGATGATCAGGTCGAGACCGACGGGACTTGATGATCGTCTAGGAGAATGGTCGAGTCGAGGTCGGTGGGACGAATAAATCATCAAGATTTAGGGTTGAATCAAAGTTGACAAAACTTAGGCATCAAATCTAGTGTGAGTGTATTGTGAAGTGGTTGATAGAGGATATCAAGCTTTAAAAGGATGTGCAAGGCAAAGGTATGACTAGTGTAGGGCTAGGTTTGTTTTCTAGTCTTTTACCATTCTTGGTGATTGGTTGGAAGACTGGGTTGGTAAGTCACCGTACTATTAAGAGAGGTCCGGATCAGTGTTGATCGGATAGGTTCCTAACTCTTGGGTGATGCGCAGTGAGTCTCCCAAACCCTAGTTGAGCCTTGTGGGGTGTCAAGGGTGTTAGAGGAGTTTAGCTATAGAGAGAGGTGTTTGGGGGGTCGAAAAGTGTAAGATTTGGAGGTGCTTTTGGTTTCTCTAGGTTTTCTACTCATCTCATTTAGGTTTGAGGTGGTTTAACCTTGTGGATTGTATAGCTCTCGTTCTAAACTTTCCATAGAATCCAAGATCATCGAAATCAGAGTTCGGAACTAAAAGTTATGGGCTTTTTACTGAGTGGAGTGCAGTCAGGCCGGACAGTCCGGGCTAAAGGCCGGACGGTCCGGGCCAGAAGTGAAAAATCCGCCCCGGAGGCAGGACGGTCCGGCCCGGAGGCCGGACAGTCCGGCCTATACTTCCAAGTTACTGTTTTGGGGCCAAATGGTTCGGGTTTGCCTGTGATTTTGAGGATCCAAGCCTCCGTTCAGATCTAGCCTATTTAAACCCTTGAGTGGCTCCTTTGTGGCTGTGGTTTTGAGGGGACTTGAGGGGTGGTTTTAGGGGAAATTTGGGTGTATCCCAAAGTGTGAGAAGTGAGAAAGAGGGAGAGCACCATCTTGTGTGGATTTGGTGAAACCCTAGCTAGTGAGATGAGTGGGTGACCAAGTGTGTCTTGTGTGCATCACTTTTGAGCTTTGATCCGGTGCGATCAAGCGGCTTAGGGCTTGTTATTCTTGGTGCTTGTGAGCACCTAGACGGCGTGAGAGGCGTCGTGCCCCGGTGACCTTCTCAAGGAGCTTGTGAGGAGGCTCGGGCAAATCTTGCGAGTGGCGTTGGTGCTTGCCATCTCCGGAACAGAGAAAGTAGCAACCACTAGTGGAGTGGAGGTGGTTGGCTCGAGAGGGAGCTGGTCCTTGCAAGGATCAAGCCTCAACGTGGACGTAGGAGTTCGGCTCCAAACCACAAGAAAAATCTTTGTGTCACTTGTGGTTTGCCTCTTGTGCTCTCATATTCATTGTCATATCATGAGATGATTATTGTGCTATTTATCCACATTAACATGTGTTGATTGCCACTAGCTCCAAGATTGAACTTGTTCTTATTTATCATTGTGCTAGCAATATTGGTCCTCATAGAATTTACCTTGTGCATTATTGTACATCATGATTGTCTAGTTATATTTGGCTTACCTTACCTTAGGATTGCTATCATCTTGGCTATTACTTGTGTTCAAAGAATAGTATTTAGCTTCTGCATTTGTTTAAGTTTTGAACACAAGTGTAAAATTGAATAGTAAGCAAAATTTTGAAAAACCCAATTCACCCCTCTCTTATGCATCCAGTTCCTTACATCAGCCATGTTGACGCATCTACCACCAGAGGGGTTTGAGGGGATCATCATCGGGCTTCCGCATGACACAATTCTGTCTTCGAGTTCTATATAATCCAGGACATCCAGTCTAGCATAGAGCTTGTTGTCATCCCCATCGAACGTAGGGGAAAGTTGTTCTGGCCAAGCTCGAAACGAGATCGGCTTAGGAACATACTCCGAGTTCGCTCCTTCGTAACGGCCATTGTGCCGCCCAACAGGAGCATGGTGATGAGGCGAGCATTCAACGTCTGACATCTCTGGGATCTATTTTGACCTGGAAAACCTATCCGAATAACTAGAATCCTACCAGATTTATAAGTATATCCTACAAACATGCTAACGTGTGTCACAAGAAACATCCATATCTAGAAGGTTTCCGGCTCTGGACATGGAAGAATTCGCGAGACGGCGGGAGCACCGGCCCGACCATCCAGACGCACCTCTTCAGGGCCCATGATATTACTTTCAACAGCCCACAAGCAAAGAGGCCTACTATCGAGCATCAATAGTCGGGGTATCAGCCCAAGCATGCCATATTCGCCTTATCTTCCCTGGTTACGCACCCCAGAGGTAAGTCGTGTATGGGCCAAGCCGTCAGGGTATTTTATCTAATCCCCGATCCCTGATAGCTAGCCCCTAAGGCTCAAGTGAAAAGTTACTTTGTCGGGCCTTCTCCTTGAGCCTAAACACTCGAAAGAGGGATTGGAAAACGATAGCGAAGCACTACCACCTGAGTAGGCATCCAGAAAACTCATCAACCGAGCTTCCGCTGTTGCGTCGACCAACTGATCAATGCGTGGCAACGGGAAGTTGTCCTTGGGGCATGCAACTTTTAGCCCTGTGTGGTCCATGCACATGTGCCACTTTTCCCCTTTCTTCTGAACAATGACCGGATTCGCCAGTCACTCTGAGTGATAGATCTCACGGATGAACCTAGCCTTAAGGAACTTGTTGAGCTGCTTTCTTATTATTTCTTGCTTCTCGGGGGAGAATCGTCTGAGTTTCTGTCTCACCAGTCTCTTGTCAGGCTGAACTGCTAGCCTGTGCTCGACGACCTTCCTCGGGATGCCAGGCATGTCAGACGATTCCCAAGTGAACACGTTCACATTTGCCCGAAGGAAGGTGACGAGCTCGAGTTCCTATTTGGGATCCAAAGCGGTGCCAAGTGCACGACCTTGGTCGAATCTGAGCCGGAGAGGGGGACGGCTATGGTCTCACCCCTAGGCTGAAGGGAGATCCTTTTGTGAGACATCTTGGGTTCTTGGTCAGATCTACACTAAGGGAGTTGTCGGACCATGCTTAGCGTATTCTCATCATAGCTTAGGGTGACCTTGGCGTTTCCCCCAATGGTGATCACTTCGTTTGGATCAGGAATTTTGATGCTCTGATAGGCGTGATGTGTTATGGCCATAAATTTTGCCAGGGCTGGCCTGCCTAGAATATCACTATAAGGGGTTTTAAAGTCGACTGCCTCAAAGGTGACTAGCTCTGTCCGAAAACTGCTTGGACTCCCAAATGTTACGGGCAAGACAATCTGTCCAAGTAGCCTGATCTCGGTTCCTGGCATGATCCCATGAAAAGGAACAATGATGTTTTTGATATTTGACCTACGGATCTGCATTTGGTCTAGTACCTTGTCCGTGATTAGATCGAGGGAGCTACCTCCATCGATAAGCATGCACCCCACCGTTGTGTTGCTGATGGTCAGGCTCACGACCAGCGAGAGCTTCTGGCTTGGTAATCCTAGGAGGGCAGTCCTTCTTTGAGAAAGTGATTGGCAGCTCGGTCCACTTGAGTTGTTGGATCGAGCGGGATCCTTGGTCAGCGTGGTATACTTTCCGTGCTGCTTCCTTGAGGTCTTGCCGGGATTTGTACGCGGAGGAGCCTCCAAAGATGACAGTAATATGATTCTGGGGCTCTTGAAACCCCATGTCATCCTTATCGCCGAGCGTCCTCTTCGCCTTTCTGTCATCTTTTCCCATGGGCATGGTGGGCATCTCACTCTTGCCCTCGTAGAACGCCTCCAAGCGGGCTAACCAAGTGCGGCAATTGCGCAAGTCATGCCCGTAGGTTCCATGAATCGGGTAGAACCAGCTACTCTGGTATCCGATTGGTGGTCCTTCACCATGACGTGGGGGAAGATGACACCCTGTGCCCCATCCCGTGTTATGAGGTCGGGGTTTTCGCTCCTGCTGTCGCTGACGTGCTGAGGACTATTGTGCTTGCTTGACAGTCTCGTGCTTGAAAGGCTGTTCGATCACAGCAATAACACCTGACGAGGTGTGCCTCTTTTTCTTCTTCTTGATCTTATTTTCAAGCGAGGAGGCCCCTACCTTTATGAAGACCTCAAGGCCTGGCTGTCGCGGCAACTTTCCCTCATCGAGCATCCTTTTCCATTTACCGCTTCATCAAAGTTAGCGTAGCGGTCGGCCATGCGGAAATGCTCGCTAGCCGTTAGGTCCGGATAGATCTCCAAATCCTGAGTGAACGGGACATTCTTGACTCCAATTTTGAATGCTCGTATGATTGACTCGTCTGAGACGTTTGGGGTGGAATTGTAGACCTTGATGAACCTTCGTACGAAGTCACGCGGAGACACCCCTTCAGTCTGGATCATGTGCTCAAGGTCCCTTTCTCTGCCCAGCTGAGCGTAGCAACTTTGAAAATTCGATCTGAGTGTTTTCCTGAGCTTGGTCCAGGAGTGGATGGATCCCTCCCTCTAATTGAAGAGCCAAGTTCGAGCCACCCCATCAAGCACGGCTAGTAGATAATGGGCTATTATGTCTTCGTCCCCTCTGGCTACCAAGATGGCGGTCGTATAGATTGAGAGGAATTCGTTAGGGTTTTGGGCCCTATTGGACCTTTCGATGTTTGTGAGCTTGAACTTGTTTAGCCAGACAATGTCGTGAAGGGCACGGGAGAAAGCCCGACATCCATAAGCCGTAGAACTGCGATGCTCAGATCGATCGGGGCGATCCTGACCATCGCGAGGTCATTGGTCGTACAGGTGACGACCGAGGCAAGAGAACACTTCCCGGTCACGGCGCGAGCAGCACACCATGGTGAAGCTATGTCCACCCTAGAGCTCTCCTCTTTGTGTCCTCCTGCTTGGTCGTGGCACTGGTGGCGACGGTCGTGGCTCTCCCGTGTAATGCTCTAGGATTCGCCGTTGTAAGAGTCAGTCGACCCCCCTTTAGGGCGCTCCCGAGAACGTCTTTGGGTCCCCTTTGATCAGGTGGTGGCGGTGGGGCCAAATAAGTGGCTTGCCTCTCGAGATCTTCCGTGACGGTGATGCCTATGGCCCCCTGGTCTTCTTGTACGGGCTCGTTTGCGAGCTCGCGCATAACCACCACCAGTGCCCACAGCCTTTCTTCCCGATGGGGACCCAAGCCAAAGGGCATCGTTCCCCGAACAGGGCCTCCGATGCCCGAGTTGGTGAAGGCGAAGGTGTTCGAGTGATGTTGCGGGGCCCGTCCCTAGCGTGCCACCGGATGCTCACCAGGGTTCTTTCCATAGAGGATTCGTGGCGAGCTTGGGCGGTGTCACAGGCACGTTGCGAGGCCGCTTCAGAGGTTTCTCCCTCGAGCTGGCGATTGTCCTGGGCAGCCATGTTGACGCATTTGCCACCAGAGAGGTATGAGGGGGTCATCATCGAGCTTCCGCACTACGAGATTCCGTCTTCGAGTTCTATACGATCCGTGATATCTAGCCTAGCATAGAGCTCATCATCGTCCCCATCAAACGTGAGGAAAAGTTGTTCCAGCCAGGCTCGGAACGAGATCGGCTCGGGAACATACTCTAAATCTGCTTCTTCGTGACGGCCATCGTGCCGCCTAACAGGAGCATAGTGATCAGGCGAGCGTTCTGATGTCCGACATCTTTGGGATTGCGGACGAAGTCAGCTGTCGATGATTGGGAAATCGATTCTCTGTTGAGCTTACTTGTTGATTGAGGGATTAAATAACCCCTCCTGCCAAAGGGTTTTCGTCGTAGATGCGTCGAATCGCCAAGATGGAGAGTAGATTAGACACAGAGTTTTATCTTGGTTCAGGTCTCTCGGAAAGAGATAATAACCCTACTCCAGTCGCACGGGTGCATTTGTATTATTGTGTTGAGATTGCAAAGACAGATCTCGATGCCCTCCTCCTCCCATGGGGGGAGGTATTTATAGTATAGGGTACATATAGTCCTGATCCTATACGGCCTGGAAAACCTATTCGAATAACCTAGAATCCTACCAGACTTATAGATATATCCTATAAACATGTTAACTTGCATCACAAGAAACATCCATATCCAGAAGGCTTCGGGCTCTGGATGTGGAAGAATTTGTGAGACGGCGGGAGCATTGAGCCGACCATCCAAACGTACCTCTTCGGGGCCTATGATAACACGTTCAACGGCCACAAACAAAGAGGTCTACTCCCGAGCATCAATAGCCGGGGTATCAGCCTGAGCATGCCATATTCGCCTTATCTTTCTCGGGTACTCACCCTAGGGGTAAGTCGTGTATGGGCCCAGCTGTTATGGTATTTTATCCAATCCCTAACAACAACTAAGATAAGATTAGTAGACATTATTATCTATTTCATTACCAGGTGGGACAATGAAGCCACTTTGTGCTTGAAGGTAATTGCCTCTAACTTTGTTAGAGGTAGACTTTAGAGGTTATACAATAGTTAGAGGCTACTTCTAAGTAGGAGAGAGATTAATTAGAAGTAGCTTTAGAGACTTTATTGGGATGTTCTTTTTATATGATGGACGAAATGCTCTGGGCTCCGCATCATAGGATGTAGCCTCTTGCAAACACACATTGTCTCACATTAAAGCTGTAATAAAAAGTAAAGCAAATCAAATGAAATTTGAATTAAAATTCAACTATCACGAAAACCTATTATTATATTTAAAGGTAATAATTCTTTATTTTCGTGGCTTACTAACGAGGTCCTAAAAAACCTATATAAAAGCTATATCAGGATATCACGAAAGCTACCCTATATAGTGTTTTAATACTAAAAAAATAAAAGATAAAATATTTATATAAGATTAGTTACATGCAACTAAACGAGGAAACACATTGTACTAGGTACTTTTAGTCTAATATATATCCACAACACCATAATTGAAGTCAAGAATAAGTGAGCTGCAATAAATTTTTCTTCACGTTCATAATAGAGAAACCCCTCCCAATGATAATTTTATAATTCTATATAACAGTATCATTTTTTGAAGATCATAATTAAAGTCAAGAATAAGTGGACTGTGGTATATTTTTCTTCACGCCCATTATAAAGAAACTCCATAATTTCATAATTCTATATAACCAGTAAATCGGAATCATAGCACATCTCTAGTTAGATAAAAATTATTCCCTCCCTCGGCAATTTTAATTTTTGGATTGGATTGGCTCGGTGCCACTGAAAAGTTTTCTGATTACTATCCTATCGAAGCTTTTTTTTTTTGCAAACCCGTTTATAAGTTTCCAGGTGTGCGCTTTACACTTGTTTTGGACTCAAAATCAACCTTCAACGCAGTTTTTGCGGACAACATGAAAAAAAAAAATCCTTGCCAGTCCAAATTTTGTTTTAGCTTTGGCTATCTATAGATTGGATGCATGAAAAAGGGTATGCTTAGAGCGATTTTTTTGAAAAATACTTCTATGGTATTATAATCTTTTTGAGTTTCATCAATAAAATTATAGATAATAATTAGCAGTCAAAGGTGTATCTTATTTGAAGACTATAAAACATAGTTTTATCGTGGCCAAAGGGACCAGGAGCAAGACGCGCAGAAACTCATTGGCGCTTACCTGGTGTGCTTCTTCTTGCGACCAAGTTAGCATCTCCGGCAGCCATTTCAAATTTCTACTCTATAACACTATTCCCTACACACTCTATCTATCCCTCTAAAATTCCTTCACACTTTATACTACACTCTAAAAAAGATTTCTTTCCTTCAGCAACTACTCTATCCCTAAAAAGTGAGATGAAGAATGTTATAGAATGACTATAACGAATGCTTATTACTCCTGCATTATTTATTGCAACAGTACTAATTAATACAGTTACTCTTCGTGGCTGCCCTCGCCTCTTGGCTGATGTGAAACCTTTTTTCGCGCGGTAATCAGGAGCTCTCGCTTCCACTTAGTCTGCCCTCACAGAGAGCCGGGTACCAACAAGACAGGCAGGCAGGCTGCGAGGGTAGAAAGGCAATACCTCCTGCTGCTGCTCCTGGCCTTCACCATCACGTCAGTGCTCCGCTCTTTTCAGTGTCTCCGGCTGCAGAGTCCAGGCATCGCGTCGCCTGCGCCTCTCCCTGTGCTCAAAAGATCGCCAGGTTTAGCTGCGCTTGGTGCGGAGGCTGGCGGTGGCGGCCTTGCATTAACAAGTGCGGGATAATGCTGCCGGCTCTCCACTTGTACGCACGCATGGGCATGGTGATGGCCCCAGCAATCACTACTAGAGAACTCACCTTTAGTACCGGTTCATAACTGGCTTTAATATCGGTTTTTGAACCGGTACAAGTCATCCGGGACTGATGCTCCCGGTTTCCTCACCCGGTACTGAATAGTACTATAAAATGTTAAGGATGTATGGGAGAAGCGGGACTTGAACCCACAACCTCATGACTCTAGCCTCGTGACTCTAGCCTCACCCTTCTAACCAACCCACCCACCATCACGTACTGATATAAATAGAATATGCATTCCTTTTGAACTTTTTCGAACGAGGCATCGATGCAGGTTAAGAAACCTAACCGGGACTAATGAGAGGGCATCGATGCGGTTTGTGTTACTGAACCGGACTAATTTACTCCGTGCCTTGATCTTGGTTCGTATCACGAACCGGACTAATCAAGGGCATCGATGCGGTTCGTGGCTCCAACCGGGACTACTGCTCTGTACCTAATGAACCGGGACTGATGTCACTGTTAGTACCGGTTCCAATCCAATCGGTACTGATGTGCCGGTATGAAAGGTCAGTTTTCTAGTAGTGAATCGAGTGCTCAGTTCAGTTGAGTTCAGTTAACCTGTGGTGAGTGGTGAGATCTTGCACAGTGAGGTTCAACGCATCCAGATCATGGCACTCCACGCGATTTGACCGAGAAGGGCATGTTTGGAACGGTTACGACTAAACGGTTGAGCTAAATCATGCATCTGTCTCGATCGGACCAGTTAAAGAGCCTATTCGTCAGAACTCATGGGTCTATCGTTGGAGTTCGCTGGACCATAGGTCTAGCTTTTGGCTTTCTTATTTTAAATTGTAAAGTCGCTTCGAGAAGTGGAAGCATTTATTTTGAGAGAGATTTTAATATTTTACTATCCGTAAAGAGGTATCACCAGATACTAAGTATAAGGAGATATCATTTAAATCCAACCGTCCATCTCCTAGGAATAAGATCGGAACAAGCATCTCTTCCTCCTCTATCCTCTCCCCTTCTCACTAACAGCGGGTACAGGCCAGCCGATAGGGAGCGCTTAAGCGAAAGCGAGGAGGCCCAAGGCTCCGGCGACGGCACGCGGTGGTCAGGCGGGCAACACCTATAATAGTAATGTGGGATGGCGGCGAGCATCAATAGGGAACCGTCGTTAGTAAGACCCTACTCTGGTCCGTGCAGTGAGGTGAGAGATAGGAGAGGTTTTAGAGGAGGAAGAAGATGAGGCAAATTACATATTTGCCCTCATATAATTGGTGGTCCCATCAGGTAAAAAAATAGAAAGTGAGGTATTAGAAGGTATCATCTCTTAACAGTCATTAGATCTAACTTGATCAATTGTTGAGATTTGTGGTACCTTAAGATATTAAGGATACCAAACATGATAAATCTCCTCTTACTTCAAATAGGGCCGCAATTTCCACATTCAAACCAAGCAAGCCCTGCATTAGTAAGATCTTTAGCACTAGCATGGTACATGTGCTACTATTTGCCATGGGACCATAGAAAAATACACCACATAAATATACTCGAGAGTTGGTGCCTAAATCTTAAACAAATACACCATCCTAAAGACGTAGTACTACATATGCTCCCCACGTCCATCCCTGAATGAACCTGGCAGAACCATACGTGGCCGCATGGAAAGGAGCAGAGCCACAGGATTAACACAAAGCGAGGGGCATTACCATGTGTCCCCTTATCTCGAGCTCTCCCATATTCAATTCCCACAAGATACCAGCTCGCTCATGTGCGTCTGCATGGAGAAGCCAAGCCTACCTGCACTGCACCGCAATTATCAAAGGATTGGCCAGGTGAGCTGTATGATTGAGCCATGGAAAAGAACCTGCTGCAAATGCAGTGCAATGCAATGCATGGCTCACAGCCAGTACTGCATCTGCGTGCATAGTAATGGACATGTCATGTATAGACGGCAAATAGACAATCTCTCTAATGGACTGGTTATAGTATAGTTTATAAAATTAATATGGAAGTATATGTAATAGTGTACATACATATTAGAATCTGTTATAGACTGATTCTCAGTTAGTGGCTATTTTTTATCTCTCTCCTCCTATTCTCTCTCCATTTAAGAAAAAACTAAGTTGGAATCCTTATAAATAGCTGAGATGTCCTAAGATGCCCTTATGTGGTGGTCACCATCTGGTGTGCATCTTGTCGCTCTCCCACAGATATGCAGGGCTAAAATATACTTTCTAGCTAGAGCGTTGCATCTTGATTGATTCTTGGTCAAAGTAATCGACATGCCATTTGTCAATGGTGAAGGTGTATGTACAAGTACAGCCTAACTGATCAGATACTCAAGGGTTGACATCTATGGAACTCTTCTCTTGGTCAGAGTTTGTGGTCATGAATGCCTGCTGTTTCAGAATTATCAATGGGGAATTATCATCAGATGAAATAAAATTCTACAACTAACTAGATACATGCATCACTACGACCCACCATTTGCATGGATGTGCAGTTGCAATCGAGTGATCCCTTTCATGGCTTCCCTTGACAAGATTCGATAACAAAACGACCAAACTCCAAGCTAATCATGAACCTTTTCATGGTCCAAGAGATGCTAAACAGAGCCAGCTTGTTGTTTAATCAAAGCACATGTATGCAGTAAACTGATTACAAATACTCATTTGCAGTACATGTAGCTACTCACACTCTTATTGGCATATCTCTATGTGCATGCACGCACGGGGGAAAAAAAAAAGCACCAGAATATTTCATAGGGATCGTTAGGGAATGAGGAAGGAATTGGGGGCTCAACCCTGCAAACCATCTCATTCTCATGAAATTCGTTGGGAATTGGAGAAGGGGGATCTCTGATCAGGTCCAATCTTGATCCTATTTCCCATCCCAATAGTCTGAATATTTTGTTTGGCGTTTGGGAACTTGGAGCCCCAGCAAGAACAGCAAGGCAGGAGATGGAGGACAGGCAATGCCAAGGCCACGTGAGATCATAATCACAGTTCCATGTCACTAATCAGCCATAATTTGTGACTTGATGTCAGGGATCAAGAAGCAAGTGATGAGTTGAAACGGAGAAATTGTTTATGAGATCCGTTAAATCACCGGTATGATTGGGATTCTGGGACAGTGCCTGCTGACACAGCAAACGACCCCTTGGCCCCTCCGGTTTCTACAAAGGCTGACAGGCTGAACAATACTTTAAACATAAGCGTAAGCATGCATTAGCATTAGCACTAAGCACACAATGCATCTAACCATGTAATAGCACCACTTGCTCCAGACCCATGTGGATGGAATACCTGTCTCCAAAGAGGCAAGCAGAGCGACACTGCTGATTTTATCCCGAATACTTAACTGAATCTCTTTTTTGAAAGATCGATACTTAACTGAATCTGGTATACAGAATTTGGGCATTGAAAACTGCAAGGAGCATACAAGATTATGTTCTGCACTCCAGCCCTGCAGCAGCAGGAGGTGCCTCCCAGATGCCTAATTGCATCACGCCAATGAAAGAACCACTAATTAATCATCGAGCACAAGGAGCAAGCAGAGTTAATGGCCAGTGGCTCGCTTTGCTCCCACGCAAGTGAGTGAGCGAGTCCTGAGCAGGGGCAGGTTGTCCTAGGCCAAAGGTTTTCAATGAAGATAATTATCTTTGCAGTTGCAGCCGAGATCGATTGGATTCAATTCAATTAAATTCAGTTCGTTGTGCAAGAATCCAACCCAGACCAGCTCGATCGCCATGCTGCTTGCAAGCCTTGTCCTTGTTGGTAATAGGAGGTGGTCAGCCATGAATGAATTCAATGAGACAGGTCTGGCAGTGCCCTTGATTGTGCTGAATCTGAGATCAAGAAATGGCTGGTGCTGGTACTACTACTACACGATGGCGCGTGATAGTTAGAGATCACAGCCCATACACCACCTCAAATGTCACATCTCGCAAGAAGACCACCATCCCTGTGGTGCTGCTGCCTACCAGCTAACCCAAGTGGACCACGGGTATAAAATGTTACTACCTATCTAATCAATAAACCAGGGGCGGATTACACTATAATGACCCAGGTGCTTTCAAAAACATCCCGTGTAAATGCAGTGTTAACTATTAGTATATAAGTGTGTAACTATCTTATTAGAACCCGTGATGTGGTGTGGTTTGGTGACCCTGACAGTCTCTTTTCTTGGATCTATCCTGCAATAAACCCATCTCTCTACTTAGATAATCAAATGTACTAGTAACGACATGCTTCACTAGGGTCTGTTTGGAACACATTAATTCAATTTTCTGATTATTACGGAAATTGAGCGGCTTTCTGGATATGCTCTAGGATCCGTAAAATGTGAGAGATTTCATGGATGACAGGGCACATCTTAGGACTCTCACCCGTGTAATGAAATCCTTGCAGAGGTGTGAAAACTGCACTCTTTCTCGTAATTCAGACGGGGAAATGGAGTGCCTAACTAGGACTTTTTTTTTTCTTGTACAAGGCAAATGGGAGCAGTGAGGATGCCCTGCAAATTGCAATGCAAGCACCAGGAGGAACCTGTCTCAGGGCAGTGGCCAATCCATGGTCCAACTACCCCTTGCACATGGAGAGCAATGGTAGGGCCTGCCCTCCTGGATGGCTGTGATTAGGCCACAATGGCCAGGCCCCAACTTTGAAGCACCACCACCTGATCATTCCCATCAGCCACACTCAAAACCATATATTCTATAACCCCCTGGCAACTTTGAAGCCCTTCACTTTGATTCTTCCTGTCTAGCTAGGTTAAAATACTCTCTCTCTCTCTCGCCCAAGATCAAATGCACCAGGACTCCTCATGTGCCTGCAGGGAAGTATCAGTATCAGTAGTTCAGTACAAGCTTCTTCTACTTGGGAGCCTATAAATGGCTGGCCATGGCAGATGCATGGTTCTCCTCTACTGCTCTACACACCACACCTCCGTCAGCTCAGCTCATCACTGTCTCCTGTCCTCTCTTCCTCTCCACTGAGGAGGTCACAAGATCACAACAAGCTTCTTGGTTTGTTCTGTAGGTTTTGGGTAGGACAGCAATGGAGATGCAGCCTCTGTCTCAGGGGCACCCGCCATGGGGGGTGGCCATGTACACGAACCTGCAGCACTACCAGAGCCAGTACGAGAGGGAGCAGCTGTTCGAGAAGCCCCTAACGCCGAGCGACGTGGGCAAGCTCAACAGGCTGGTCATCCCGAAGCAGCACGCGGAGAGGTACTTCCCTCTCGGCGGCGCCGGCGGCGGCGGGGACGCCGGGGACAAGGGCCTGCTCCTGTCGTTCGAGGACGAGGCCGGCAAGCCGTGGCGGTTCCGGTACTCCTACTGGACCAGCAGCCAGAGCTACGTGCTCACCAAGGGCTGGAGCCGGTACGTCAAGGAGAAGCGCCTCGACGCCGGTGACGTCGTGCGCTTCGAGAGGGTGTGCGCCCTAGGCGCCGGCGACCGCCTGTTCATCGCCTGCAGGCGCCGCGGTGAGAGCGCGCCGGCCCCGGCGGCAGCCGTGGCCCCGCCGCTACCGGCGGTGCCCGCCCTGCCGCCCGCGCTGAACGGCGCCGGCGAGCAGCAGCCTTGCAGCCCAATGTGCTACGGCACGTCGGCGTCGTCGTACCCTGCCAGCCCCGCCAACTCCTGCGCCTACCGCCGCTCCATGGACCAAGATCACAGCGACGTGGTCCACGCAGGTATATTATACACAAACCACACCGCAGTAACACGCAACCAAACCAGTGGATCGCCGGGCTCACGCCGTTGCCGGTGAGCGATCGCAGGAGAGGCGGACACCAAGAGCAGCAGCGCGGCGTCGGCGGCGCCGCCGTCGAGGCGGCTCAGGCTGTTCGGCGTGAACCTCGACTGCGGCCCGGAGCCTGAGGCGGAGCCGACGGCAATGTACGGCTACATGCACCAGCAGAGCCCCTACGCCGCAGCAGTCTCCACGGTGCCAAATTACTGGTCAGTACTCCAAAGGCCAAACATCACCGAGCTCAGTACATGCAAAAAAAAAAAATATTCATCTTTGGTGTTACAGGTGGATCAGGTTAAAAAAATTAGATCGGTCAAAAAAATTCGACTTATGAATAGACCAGATATTCAGAGTTACTAGAATCTTCGCCAATTTTCCGACGATACAAATTAGCAAATTTAAAATTTGATTAAAAACCTGCCCAGAAAAAATCCAAAAAAACCGATTATAAAAAATTTTCATATAGCTGCCCCCTCCAATAAAATTTTGGCAACGAGATTTTTCCTCCTGTCTCGACATCACGGAGCTCAATTGCATTGAGCAAGAAGAAACCAAATCAACAAAGACATAAACACCATCAATATCACCAATTCTAATGAATCCAAGTCTAAAAAAAAAACTAATGAATTCATGTTCTTTTCACAACAGGGGCAGCTCATGATGAGATCTCCGGCCATTGCTCGCAGTTGCAGTGCCCTGATTAACAAGAACCAACAGCGAGATCAGACTAGTTGCTGGCTAATACAGGAGGCTGCTACTAGTCTACTACTACTACTACTATGCACTGTGAGTGACAGGTTCGAATTGACCTGTGGAAGGAAAAGGAAGAAGGGAGTGGAGGAGATCCCTTGTTTCCCGGGCAATCTTCCTTCCATTCCAAAGAGCACCCTTTTTTCTGTTTTGTTTTTATTATTGTCTTCCAGAAACCCTACCTTGCAGTACGGGGGCCCTTCCAGAGCAGGCGTGACTCGTGAGGTTTCAGGAAACATCAAGTTTTCAAAAGGAGAGGGAGAGAGAGACAAGGGATGTAGATGTAGATGTAGATAGAGAGAGATAGAGAGAGAGAGAGGATGGTGACACACATGAAAGAACAAAAGAACGTGTTTTGCAAGTATGTATGTGTCATCTGTATGTAGTAGGGTCCAAGAACAAGCTCTGAAGCTGATGTATCCTCCCCTCTCCTGAAGAAACAAAAGTAATAACTCCATGGGGATTTTGTTCTCGGTATCCCATCTACCCTTTCTACTGTTCAATGCTTTCACTCCGAGTTTTGGTCATCACTTTTCTTTTTTACCGGAGAGGGCTGATAGAGCCGATAGGTTCGATAATCAGATTATACTAGTGATAATCAGCCAATAATTTCAAATAAAAATTGAATTCAAAAAATATCAGCAATAGTCAGCCAAATAATATCATAATGTATTGAGTATTTTTTTTTGACAAAGCTTAGGAAAAATTCGATTTGAACAAAATTCATTCAATTCAGGGATTTCGAAACCGGTTTGATTCACTTAGTGGGGGGGGATAGGATATCACGAGTATCGTGATAATCAGCCGATAAAAAAAAAATCCCTGCTTTCGCTTCATGCAATCAATCCATTGCTTTCACCTAAGGGTAGGTTGAACAAGAAGAGCTCGCATGTGCATTGCGCAATGCAATCTCACCATGTCTGAACCATGGACAGCGTGGCCATGATGTCCTAGCAGTAAGTAACCTGTCATGGCAAGAAAATTCATAGATGAACAAGGACCATTGATTAAAGAAGCGATGCGCACAGGCTGATGCCGACACCTGGGGAATTCCATGTCCTGATCTCTCACTAATCTGTCCATCAGTGGTCGGTCTCCCCCTTTCTGTTCCCTAAGGAAAGGCTCGACCAAAGTTCAGTGTGCAAGTTGGCTCAGTTTGCCCTATACAATACAGAGGAAAAGAGCCTGCCGCTAAGCTGATGGTCTAAGAGGCAAAAAGTTTCAGACATGAGAGAGGCCACTTGAGCTAGCGATCTCCAATAACCAGCAGCAGCAAGATTCCCCGCAACACGAGCCAAAAGAAAAATGGAGATGTGTCTCCTGCCTCCTTGCCTTTGCTGCCTACGTTGGAAAGGCTCTGTACGAGGCTAATTAACCAGAGGCTGTTCGTCGATCGTTCTGGCCGGTCAATGATTCAGTTCAAAGCAGTAGATGCCTGGAGAAGCTTGACCTGACCTAACTATGCTCTGACGTGGTGCTACTATCATCTCTTAATTAATGCCGAGATGTAGTCGATAGCTGTAGAAAAGATTTGCCTTCGTGTCCACTTGCTCAAGCTTAGAGCCACAAAGTACCTAAAGAAGCTAGAGTAAAAAAAGGTGTTAGCTGAAACTCCTTCGTGAAGAGAATCTCGGTTCTTTTAACAATCCGACAAATTTTCTTCACCATTCTATGTTATCATTCCCTTTCACCCCTTCTCTTGCACCCTATATCATTCTCTTCGGAAAGAGATCATCTCTTCTTTCCCTATATCATTTCTTTTTAAATGGTGAAAAATATAAAAAAAATGGTGTAGAAAATAGAAGAGAGAACAAAATGAAGAGAATATAGTTACACATGTCTTAAACTCTAGGTTATGCTTTGATTCTGCTGTGACTGAATCGCTCCTTCCTTTAGGCTTCCTTTAGGCTATCTTCAACGGAATCCCGTCGCGGGACATGTTCCAGTCATGAAGAGAATCTCATTCCCTTCAAAGCTCCGATAGATTTTTCTCACCATTCTCTTTCCAAAGGGATTCTCATTTTCATTTCCTTCACGAAGGGGTTATCTCTTTTCTCTGTATCATTTCCTCCGAAGAGATTCTGTTAAAGATGGTAAAAAATAAAGATAACGAATATGGGAAAGGAAATAAGGCCCTGTTCTCGTCGGCTTAGTTTATCTTATCTGACTTATTTGTCTTATTTAACTTATTTGACTTTTCTTCTAACTTTAAGAGCTTTCCGAGGTAGCCTTAAGAGTCGGATCTGCTTCGTTCGACTTGTGTTTTAAAGATTTTAGACAAGTCTTTGAGATAGAAAAAAAGAGAGATTTGAAAAAACAAATCGTTTTTATTTTAAACGAAAATAAGCCCTAACCCCAAATAAGACAAAATTTTATAAGCTAACAAGAACAGAACATAAGAGAGGGAATGAAATAAAGGTTAAATGGTTGAAGATGGTATTAGCACCCTGTTCACCTGCTTTGGTCGAGAATGCCAGAGCTAGAGCTGCACCAAACAGATAACACAGAGGCCAAGCAACTGCAAGTTGCCTGAGGGGGTAGGTATACAATTGCTACATGCAGCACAGATTAAAAAGTGTTAAACAGGGTGTCCTAGAATAATGAACTGATTAGGGAAGAAAAATAAAAAAAGAGATGTACGATTCAGATTCATCTGAATGGAGCTAGCAGCAATTGTGGCTGTGAAGATTAAACTTATATAGGTTAACCGCCGTATCAACAGCAGGATTTGCTGTCCGCTTGCAAGAACACGAGCCATGTGCCTTCCTAATGGCAAAAGATGGACCTTATCCGAGGCATTCCAGGGCCGCATGATTAACGCCTTTGAACACCAAATAATATAACTTCGCTAGCATTAGCACAAAAGAGTCATGTGAGTGCCATAATGATAAAGAAGACCCTCACCTAGTCAGCTTAAACAGTTAAAACACATACCGAGGAAGGGGAGCTGTTTTCTAAATGGGAAATGAACGATTTGTCAAAGGTTGCAGCTGCTAATTAAGTACAGACCAATCACGTCATCCAGGTAAAAATATACAGCTAATTAGGGGTGTTCTCCCCAGCTTATCTAATTTGCTAATCTGACTTATCTCGTAACTTCGAGAATTTCCCAAGGTGGCCTCGAGAGTCGGATGGCCTTGATTTTTAAGATTTAGGGAGCTTTTAGATACACCTACAAGATAAAAAAAATGGATTCAAAAAGTAATAAAAAAAGTCAAACAAGTCAATATTAGCCACGTCTTATCTGACTTATCTGCCTAATATTAACTTATCTGACTTTTTTATTACTTTTTAAATCCTTTTTTTTATCTCGTAGACATGTTTAAAAGCTCCCTAAATCCTAAAAACCAAGGCCATCCGACTCTCGAGACCAACTCGGGAAATTCTCGAAGTTACGAGATAAGTCAGATTAGCAGATTAGATAAACTGGGAAGAACAACCCCCTAAATGTGCAGTTCTTGTCTGTGACTGAACCCTCGTTCTACTTGCTTATCAACCAGTTTCAGCTCAATGCCACTGCCTGGGACACAAAAAAAAAAGCAGAATTGGGCTTAAAGCATCTTTAGCGGCGTCTCTAAAATCGGATCTCTATATCCCCTTATCCAAACCACTATTCGTTCTCTATATTTCCATCATCTCCAGCAGAGTCTCTGTCTTCGAAAAGATATAGAGACAAAAGAGAGAATCTCTAAAGTTAGGGACTGATATAGAGATTCTGCTGGAGTGATATAGGGACTAAGAGTCTAAATATAGAGAAGATTCTTTTTTTGATACCCTGCTAAACATGCTCTAAAACTAAGGTGGCTAAACCAAGAACTAATACATGTAACATTGTCATGTGATGGTAAGGACACAATGGTAAGGAGATTAGGATGCATCACATGAGTGAGTGTGAGTGACCCCTGGGCTAATGGACTATGAAAGGCCTGACCCACAGAGCTGGAGTGCATGGTGGTGCCTATTTAGGCTGGACCTGCAAAACGCCATGATGAACCCATCAGGCATCAGCCACAAGATCTCCTTCTCCTTCACAGGAAGCTGCTGCCTCCATGGAGCTCAGCTCATGAATGAGGATGGTCCACAGGAAATGGCCACCTCCCCTGTGTATTATCTGCCCTTTCCTCAGTACTCTGCTGGTGGTTCTAGACGCCAGCTTTTGTACACCAACAGTACTTCCCTTGGGAACAGATGTAACGTGCGCAGATGGTGGACCAACGGAGAGGCAGAGGGCTCTGCGTTCTGCAAGGGCCAAAGATGTGCCTGGCTGTACCATGATTTGTGCAGAGCTAGTGAGTTGGTGAGGATGACGAATGGCAAGGACGGCCACATTCACTGTGCTGAATTATTGATACTTCCTCCTGGTGTTTATACCCTGGTGAGAGAATGAGAAGCTGCTGAGATTATTGATGAGAAAAAAATGATGCCTCCAAGAAGCAACATCCTAGACTGACTGGAAATCACGACCAAGAGGATATGACGGTAAGAGAAATTAGATGAATAGAGATTACAGTAGGAAACGAAATTTGGTAAGGTTTGTAAAAAGGAAGAGGAAGTATCAGACTGCATAGGTTGTCTTTTTTTTTTAGAAAATATGTGCTGCACCGCACAGATGAATTGTGATGTTATTCGAAAATAAAAATTGGAGCCAATGTGTTTGGCATTATATCTAGAATATTCAATACTTTCCTCCTTGCCAAGCTGGAGCGAAGACTAGATAGTAGACAACTATTACTGAAGATTAAAAGCTCATGAAAAAAAACTAGCTGTCAAAGCTCCAGGAAAACTTGGTTGTCAATTGTAAATTCACAAGAGGCTAGAGCATAGCACAATTAATATGGATTTATTTTATTTAAAGACTACATGAGTAGGAATCTGCAATGGAAGATAGTTAAATGTACCGTAAGAAATAGAAGTTTTTAAGATATTGAAAAGCACGTGATCGAAGCAGAAATAGAGGAAAAGGAGAGCGAATCATACAGCTTTTCAGAGTTGTCATTTTTCACTGGAAAGATTGATGAGAAAGATTTGATCACAAGGACCTCGAGCCAAAATGTGCATCCATTGGTGCAGTTGTCAGTAGGTTACTGCTGTACTCGTATTAAATGCGTGCCATTGTAAACTTCCTCAAGCACTGAAATCAGCAGCTTTTGAGGTAACAAGAAATCCACTTCTCTTGTACAATTGTATAAAAACAAATCTTTCATCCACTTCCCATGTATAAAAACAAATCTTGTCTTGGATCTCTAATAAACATTGGCTTGTGATGTCTGGCATAATCACTGTCCAAGATACAGCTTTGTAGGTCACATAATCTTTTCAGATAATCGAGGACTCACATCTGTGCTTCCAATAGCTATGCACGTACAGTTCAGATGATAGTGCTGATATTACACCAATAGGGGCCAGCAGCATGACATTATTGACTTGAATGACAAAGCTATCAATACAAGTCCTGACATAGATCTTTAGTGCAGCAGTGCCACTCACAGGGTAATAATTTGGTACATGATGACAGCACCACTGAAAGATGATGGTTTTTCGTCATTCAGTCCTAAATCACCAGAAGTCCCCACAAGAACATGAGCCATTCTTAAAATGGTGAAATCTGTTGATATCTCTGACAATTACTAGACGCTCAGTAATAAGGGCTGCAATCTTCATAAAGGAATGACAATCTCCACAGATCCTAAGGTTCTTGTATATTGTAATTGGTATGTTAGGAGGCAGGCTGATTAAACCAAAAGCAAGTGCTAACTTTTCACTGTGGTGTTTAAGAAGCTCCTCTTTTTGGTCGTCATGCACATCATGCAGATCAGATTCTATATTGGTTCTGTGAGCAAATTTATTAATCTCATGATAGATTTCCTCCAGCTTATTGTAGACATTAGTGATTCCTGGGAGCTCTCTCTCCCCAACAACAAAAACATGAATTTTGCCCTTTGCTGCTATCCAACTCTTGCCCATCTCTTTCTTTGCACCACTATCCTTCAAATACTTCCGTGCCATGACAACATTCTCCCAGTTTCCACTGGCAGCATATACATTTGAGAGCAAAACATGGTTCCCTCCATTGTCAGGCTCAAGTTTGAAAAGCTGTTCAGCTGCTATTCTGGCTAATCTAATATTCCTGTGGTTCCTACATGACCCAAGCAAAGATCCCCACATCGAAGCAGTTGGTTCAAACGGCATTTTGTGAAGCAATTCCCAAGCCTCGTCAGTATTCCCAGATCGTCCTAAAACATCGATCATGCAAGAATAGTGAAGGGCATTAGGTTCAACAGTTCGATCAGACATTAGCAGGCTATAGTAGTGATGGCCCTCTTCAACTAAGCCTGAATGACTGCACACTGACAACAGCGAGAGGTACGTAACTTCATTTGGGAAAAACCCAACCTGCTGCATTTTCTCAAAGAGAATCATAGCCTCCCAGGAGCGGGCATGCCTAGAAAAACTAGCAACCATTGCATTCCATAGGACTACATTCTTGTGATCCGTATCAGAAAATACCGCATAGGCATTTTCAATCTGCCCACACCTTGCATAGACATCCACAAGAGATGTTGCCACAAAGAAGTTCCTGCGTAAACCATGCTTGATAATAACTGAATGCAGCTGTGTCCCTTCAATTATCAATGCTAAACTTGCACATGTGCTGAGGATAGCAGAAAGAGTGAATTCAGTCAATTGTACTCCTTCCCTCTGTGCACTCCGAAATAAACACAGTGCCTCTTCATGAAGACCATTCTGCACATATCCTGCAAACAATGAACTCCATGTGACTGAAGTTTTCTCAGGCATCTTCTCAAAAATCCAGTAGGCATCGTTAATCATATTACATTTTGCATAAACATCAAGAACTGCAGTTGCAACAAAACTATTGGAATCCAGTGCAAGCTTGACAGCAATAGTATGCAGTTGTTTGCATTCCAAGATAGCATATTTTGCAGCACATGCACAGAGAGTGCTGGATAAGGTAAATTCACTCATCTGTATCCCTTCTCGGTGCATCCTTGAAAACAGCTTCAGAGCTTGTACATCATCTCCATTATGAGTATATCCAGCAATCATGGTATTCCATGAGACTATGCTTCTGAGACGAATTGCATCAAAAACATGACGAGCATAATCATTCTGGCCACATTTGGTGTACAAGTTGATGAGAATATTGCATGTGACAGTATCAGTCACCACGCCATAATGAATGGCTAACCCATGGCAGCTTTTCCCAGCCAAGAGGGACCTCCTCTTTGCACATAGTTGCAAAAGTTCACGCAACGTAAGGACATCAATCAGATTCTTGTTAACCCAAACAGGCTTTTTATCCTTTGGATTCATGCTATGGTTCAGCTTGTAACATAAAGAGCGAGCAGCAAAAAAAATTCCAGAGCATACTACATTAACAGACTTGGTTATCTGATATGTGGTACCATGATAGTTAAACCAATTGCCCATCCATGCAAGTCAGCTGTTCACATGTTAAGAGCACAGGATTTTTCTGATGATTAGCAGAAAAGGGACAAATAATAAGGAAAATGTTTGGACGTGTGCGTGCTGTTAAGAGCACAGGTTCTTTCTGCAGACTGACATGATAATTTCTCTTGTTAGTCCACCTTTAAAACATAAGGGTTTCATGGCATCTCTGGAAGAAACAGCAAGTCAGCAACAACCATGTGCAATTCATCACACTTTGATGCATCTTTTCCTAGCATATTTAATCCTGTTAAATGAAACCAGTTAGAAAAGGACAAAATTTTCATGAAATAGGAATGACAAAATGTAGTATGCCAACTGAGCTTCTGGTTTAGCACCATTATAACATTTGGACTGCAGGTTGCAGCTGAAACGGTACTAGCCCCTGGAATTGTACAGTAGTACTTTGGTGGTAGTAGAAATTTATAGTTAATTAGCTCCATGATTGATTTTACTTGTTAGCATTGGATTTTTCTTTTGTTTAAAATAGCATTATTTAATTAAAATTTTGCATGCATAGCAAATCACAAAAACATTGGAGGAACGTGTTAATGTTACATTCATTTAAATAACAGGACAATACATTTCAAAATAAATAACAGAAAAATAGCGCAGGATGAAATGATATGATGCTAACATGGGTTATTTTAATGTCCAGATGAGTACATCATGCATCTGAACCTAATGGAATATGTAGTAAAAAATCTCATCATGGATCCTTCAAAACAAAAAATTTGAGCCTCATCTCATCCAGGATTCTCTCCTCCAGTCTCCAAGGCAAAACACTGAACACAAAACTCTGAACCATCCTCATCATTAAATGGGCTTATTTGAGGGAGTGTTTGTATCTTGAAGAAACTCAGAAGTGCAACAACAAGAAGCAAGGGATAGGAAATATGAAACATCCAAAACTATGAACAACCTATTCTGGATATACATGCAGCAAAAGATGTTGTGGTATGAGTTTGAGGACTGAGGGAAGGTGCACATCCTCATCTAGCAACCACTAGGGCTCTTCCCTGATGTGGTAGAGAGGCTCTAAGGCCTAATCCATCTATATTAATATGATTAGAGAGAATGCTTCCCCGTCTACCACATGTGGGTTTACTGTTACCCTGTTCACTCCTCCCTGCACCGTACGATTGCCGTTGCTTGCATTTCAGCGGTTCAATCCTTGGTCGACCTCCCTCACCTGCTAGACAGTCGTGCTTCTCGTGCTTCGCTCTGCCTCCTAGACCTAAACGCCGCCCCCCCTCCGGGCCCAGGCCCCACCTCCATGGCACTGCTCCTTGCCCCCTGAGCCCAAGCAATAGCCTGATCCTCACCTCCCAACCACCTCGTTGTAGAAAAGGAGGAAGAGGAAGACTAGATTCTTGTTTGTTATTCTTTGGCTCTTTGCCTAATCCAATAATTAAAATAGGCCTCCTTATATAGAGGTCTGTCATAACAGTTATTGCCAAGATTAACCTTCCTAACTAATAGATAAGATACCAACTTTAACTAATCCCTATCCGAGTCCTACGAAACCAAAAGATAACAATTCCTAAACTTAAGGGACAAGACGAGGGGGTTTCCATGGCCACCATGACTAAGGGTTCCCACTGCTGTGAATAAACAGCACCGTCCTGCTGCATTACCCACACATAAATAGTACTCACTTTCAGCATTTCATATGCCTATAAACAACCTATGTTGTTTGGCGCACAGTGAAAACTGTGAAACGATCGAAGAAATCCTTTATCAACCCCATTTATCTCCCAAAAGCATTTTGGTGAACTTCCATAATACCCTGACACATAAGAATGCCAGGACAGACAAATATAATAATTCAAAAGACTCCTACTGCAGTAACCAAGTCTGATAGATAACGTCATGTGTCATTAATTACCTAATCATACTCCATGCAAAAAGTGGAGATGAAAATACAAACATAATCACCCCCACCAGCATGACAACAATTTAGGAAAATATCAGGGAACAAAATGAAGTAATCGGTAGTAACTAATTAACTAGTGAAGCATTTCGCTTCCTTGGGATATTACTACCGGAAGGTCTCTAAAAACATAGGCACAAATGATGATGACTATCACCACGTACTAAACAGCAACAGCAAAACCTGGTTAATACGAACTCTTTATGGCCATAGAAACATACTATCAAGCAATTTGTCAAACATTAGTGCCCCTCGGCACAGAAACACAATCGGACACCTGCTTGCTGTAGTATACATAATTTCTTAAGGAACCATTAACATTGAAGGCATATAAACATGGGACAAACATTGGAATGCACCATCAACACACAGATGAACTTTTAGCAACCTACCCCAAGATTTGGACTGTTCGTTTGATATTTCTGGTATACATGGCTCGGCAAATACGGTATCGGTAACTACTATGTTTACCAAAGTTGATGCAAATTGTAAAATGATACAGCAAGTTGCAATCACAAATATTGACAGCATCCAGCTAACTACTAGTACTAAGCGAGAACCAAGTGATGAGTGACATGAGTCACAATGTCACATGGCCACTGTACAGAGCCCAGATTACTGACCACCAACACAAGCAATGATTACCGAAGCACACAAGACATACACATTTGACATTGCACGGCCTATTGCACATACATGACAGCATTTCCTAGCTGAACATCAAACCAGAAGAAACTGGAGATCATCAAGTGCTCATCGACACAAAACAAGATACAACCTGACGGCCTGACCAATCACAAAATGCATTTGCACCTATACTGGAACTGCTTCACATCATGGTTGTTATGGCGTCCTCATATCGTCGTGGCGGTCAGGGAGGCTTCGCCACGGCTTCGCCTTGCCAGGGTTGTCTATGGCGTCCACATTACGGCCGTGGCGTCGCCATGACGTCGTATGGCGTGAGGCGAGCCTAAGGCGGCCGCCATAGCAGCCGGCACGGATGAGTCACGCGCGGTAAGAGCAGGGGTGCCGCACGGGTAGGTCAATAGAGCAAAGACAGTGGGGGAGTCGGGGTACTCACGGGTTGGAAGTTAGACTTGGGAGGCTTGGAGCCCTAACCCTAGCCGTCAGCCACCGCCACCTCGGACTGGAGCCCGGTCGCCGCCCAGCTAAGGTATTTGCGCCGCCCCCTGCATCTACTTGCGCCGCCGCCGCCCCCCTCTCTCTTGCCTCTGCCTGTGGCTCTGCTCTCTGCCTCTGCCCCACGAATCCCGCCCCCCTCTGGCTCTCCGCTTGCTGCCCCCCGCTTGCTTGGCTCCTCTGGCCAAGCTCATACGAGGTACTGAGAGGCTGGTATGAAGCAGTAGACTACGTGGATACAAGAGATGGTATTTAATTATGTATGAGATAAACTAAGTTGTTGACAGATATTTGGTTGTTTGTATAAAAATAGATGAAACACAATAAATAAAGGCTAACAAGTGGGACCCATCAAATCATATGCGCCCATGCGAGCCAAGCTCGTTGGAAACGGATAAATTTCTCGTTCTCACGTGGCTCTTCTCACGCGGCTTGGCCGAAAGGGTCGATTTGCATCCTAATGGCATGGCTCCGGTTAGCAACCATGTAACCAAATAGTCACAGGTCTGCTCACGCGGGTCTGGTCAAGTCAAAGCCAAGGAACCAAACAGGCCATAAATGCTACTGTCATGTACAATACAACACCCAGCTAGTGTATGCAGTAATAGTATGTGCTGTGCAGTGATGTTTGAATTGAATCCTTGTAACAAAGGTGAGAGGGCAGGGCGCAAAATGGCAGTGTGGACTTAAGTTTTATTTTTTAATCTATTGTTTGTCACACTTATATGTGTCAATGGCCTAGGGGCGGATCCAATGGGGTGCCTGGTTTGCCCGGGCACCCCCAAAAATTTCCAAAATCGCAGGGAGTCAGTGCTGCTGAGGCTCTCCAAGGTATGTTCGGATTTTCTAGTGGTGCGGCTAGAGGTTGAAGACGACCTCCTGGGCAAGCCTAGCTGGCTGATAGTGGCATGGCGTGCAACTTGCTAGAGGCCCACTCGGTCACCCAGTCCATCCCACAATAGCCCATTACGGAGTTACTCAGTAAGCCAGCCCCCACAAGGCACCAAAACTTGATCTGGAGACAAAAACTGTACCGTTCTTTGTTCCCCTGCTGCTGTTTACGAAATACAAATTTCATCGCCTTGTTTCCAAACAAAATAAAGGGTGATTTAGATAGATGCCACCGTAGAATTGTACATTTAGAAATTTACTATTTATGTATCAATGACATGTAGGAACTAGACTTATATGTCATTGACACATAGAGCAGCAAATCTCTAATCCACAACTCTGCAATGGCATATATCCAATTGTTAAAATAAACGTGAGTATGTATATATGTGCTGCATAATTAAGTGGAACTTTGGCTATGTTTGGGAGCTTAAAACTAACTTTTTCTTTCAAAATGCCATAAGCTTTCTAAATGGCCTAATTTTAAAGGTTAATTACATCCATGCCACTGCAAAACTCCCCGATTATAGAAATTCTACTACATAAGTCGATATTCACAAGAATACCATTATAAAGTGTGATTCCTCACAGATATACTATTGCTGACTCTTTTGCCCTTCTCCGTTATCAAATTTATAGCAATTTAGCCATCCACCTTCTTCCTTCCCTATCTAGCTACTTCTTAATCCCGTTCTTCATTCACCGCCCGCACATAAAAATTTATGATAAATTTGTGACATCATGTACTTCTATAATTAATATGGCATTGGCTTCCATTATATCATTACAAAAAATTTTGCTTATGTGCACCCGCAGCACTCAAGTTCTGGATCCGCCACTGCAATGGCCTGGTGTCGTCGTGCACTCTCAGCGATGAAAAAGATAACAAGGCAGTGCTATGTCACACTTCGTCTTATTGATGTGACCACCATGGTTCAAATATGGTCATATGGATGCTAAATATTGAAACCAGCAGGTATTCTGGCAAAAAATGAAATTTTAACCAAACATTGAACATTGACCAACAATGAAACCTAACCACGTATCTCAAGCATCAAAGCAAAGCTCTCCGAACTATCCCAATTAATCTTAATGCACTGATCCCCAGAAGCTTACATTCAAGTTGCATAATATTTTGAAGAGAACAGTAGGCGGGCTTTTGATCCTACTGCAAATATATCAATGAAAGTATTGCATAATATTGTGCAGACACAGTTATAAATGGGCAGATGCGTCTCAAAAGTTCAAAGTGTTACAAAGCAATCCAATACCTCCACAATTATCCGCCCATAGACAATAGCAAAAGAGGGTAACGGTAAAGTATTGGTTCATCATCAGGTAAACATGAACTTAGCAAGAATATCAAGTCAATATTTAGAACAAACTGACAAGCTGCGAAAGGATCAATTTTGAAATTGCGAGAAGATTCCATTCATTAACTAAACATGTCCATATCGTTACTTCAAAGGCACAGCTCAGCGACTTATCAGTTATCACTTCACCCAGGTCCCATCTCGAGCTGCTCGGCAGCACCCAGAAGAACAGAGCGGAGGTAGGCGGAAGGGAGGCACGGGCGTGGTGGCGGTCCAAGTTGTATGGACGGGGCTGCCGGCGCGGTGTCGCCGCCCCTCGGCCCTCGCGCACGCGACCTCGCCGGTGGCCGGTGGCCGTCGGTCTGATGTAGCTGGCGACGGCGCAAATGCGCAAGAGTCCTGTTTTTTCTTTTCAGGAAAGCGCAAACAGTCGAGAGAGAGACTCAGACGTGGCCAACGGGCCGGCCTAGTTTGTTTTGATCCAATTCGTTTTGGGTCTAGTTACTATGCAAATCGGGTCAATTGGGTTAATGGGTCAAAGTCTGAGTCCAAGTTTGGTTCGAATACAAAACCAAACGAATTGGGTCCGGTTCATATTTGGCGTTTGCCTCTTTGGTGCTAGTTGGTCCGCTTTGAGAAAAATATTTTAAAAAATTTAAAAAAATTAGAAAAATTTAAAATAGCAACGAAGAATCATGAAAATGATTAAAAAATTTTAATAAATAGGAAAAATATTTGAAATACATTTATAAGGAATCAGATGCCTAAGAGAGGAGCGAATTGGGCTTATCAAAATTTTACTTTCTAAACAATTTTACACTTGTGTCTAAATCTAAAACAAATACAGAAGCTAAAGATAAATTCTTTGAACACAAGTAATATGTCAATGATAGCAATCTTAGAGTGGGGTGTGTGGAAAACATGGGCCCTGAGTGTCCGAAGATATACAACAGAACGTACCACCTCTTTGGGCCGAGTCAATTGGGCCTTCCAGAAGGCAGGCTTGGAGGACGGTGCGGCCGGACATGATCTACAAGGAAACGGATTCGTTTCCTACTTGAATCTATAGATATAGGTGTAGCTGAATCGGTTATATCAGATCTTCCATATGCGGATTAGGGATTCTATCTCGTAACCGACCCCTCGCACTATATAAAGGGGTCCGGGGACCCTAGTTCGAAGATCCAATTCCACATCTCACAATCATCATCATCATCCACCATAATACAATCCACAAGCACAGTAGGGTATTACCTCACAGGGCCCGAACTCAGATAATTTCGCTCCTGTGCTACCATTGTAGTTGTGATCTTCGCGACGCCTCTAAAATACATTGCCGACGCAAATCGTCGACAGTTGGCGCGTCAGGTAGGGGCTAGCGTCACGATCAACTACGTCAACTTCGATGGCTTCCATTGGCGGATTCGTCTTCACCTACGCTCCTGGCCAAGGTTTCATCTTCGGAGATCTCGGCTTCATGGCCGACGACTTTGGAGAGATTCGGTTGTGTGAGCCGAACTTCGTTCGGTCCACGCATTACCGGGGGAGATGGTACGCGACTCCGACCGAACCTCACCACTTTGGGATCTCTTCCCTGGATTCCGATCCAGAGGAGATCCGATCTGATGATGATGATTCCGACTGGCCAACTGCTGGGTTTCCCTTTGGTTACGGTCGGGATCCACCGCTTCTCTCTTCGCCAGCTCCTCATGCTGACGAAGCATCGAGTGGCGATCCGATTCTGGCGAGATCGTTCTCGATCGGTCGGGGTTACAATCCTCGATCGTGGACCGCCCGTTCGATTCGAAAACTCACCATTGTTTTCCATCGGACAACATCTTGGCTTTTTCCAATCCGGGCCAAGGAGCAAGACATGACACATCATGCGAGCTTTAGAGTCAAGGCTCGGGGACAACTCAAGCCAGGCCAAATTCCCGAGTGGCTATGCTATTCGGACTGGTCAATTCGGCTGAAAGTTTCTAGCAGATTCGTTCTGCCGAAACTCTGTTGGATCCCCTGATGACCAGAGATCCTGCACATGAGGTGGGAGTCATAATCACTCCCATCGACGAGCCAACAAATCAGGACCGGTTGAGCCTTTCCTTCTGAGAATCTGAGTCGGAAGAGAGCGTTAATAGGTTCCCTGATTTCCGTGGCGTCTACAAGCTGGACGGCCAAGCCTCTGGATCAGCCCGGCACCCTGCAGGGGAGGCAGGAGCAGAACCAAACCGCGAAGGCGGAGAAGACTTGCGCGACCAATTACGCGGTCGTGTGAGGGAAGTCCGGGAGGAACTGCTTCAAATCCGTATGGGAGATCACTCTGTCTTCCGTACGCCACAGCAGAACATCCTCGCTTGTATGACCCTTCTAGACAATGCTGGCCCTTTACTTGGAGAAAACAACCCTGCATCGCCAATCATGAAACAAATCAAGGCCATGATAACGGCAGCGGCTGTCCAAGGCACTCGGGACCAACCGCCAACTTCGGCCAGAGTCGATCACTCTGAGTAGTACTCGACGCAGCCGGCGCATCTTAGTCGCGGGCAAGACGCTCACGGAGTCTGGCCGTGACCTCCGCCTCGGCATCGGGCCCGACGCAGGAGTGAGACGGAGATCGCACCGCACCCCCACCGCGCTGGAATCACCCGACGATCTCCTTCCCGGGAAGGGTTGATCGACAGGATCAAGGCGTTCACTCCCGACTCAACGGAGTAAAGCGGCCGAGGGTTCAACCCTAAAGGCATTGTGAAATTTGATGGAGAACGGGACCCCGAGGCTTGGTTGCAGATTTATTCTTTGGCGATCAAGGCCACGGGTGGAGGATACGACATGATGGCAAATTATTTGCCCGTCATGTTAACCCCTCCGGCTCAGAACTAGCTCGCGGGCCTTCCAGAGAACTCGATCGATTCCTGGGGAGAGCTCTGCGACCAGTTCGTTGCCAATTTCCAGGGCACTTACGAAAAGCCTGGGACCCAGTGGGACCTTTATCAGACTCATCAGAAAAAAGATGAGTCGTTAAAGGATTTCATTCGGCGTTTTACCAAGAAGAAAAACACGATCCGGGAGATCTCAGAGGCGGTTGTAGTCGTAGCTTTCCAGAAAGGAGTTCGCGACCCCGATCTAATCAAGAAGATGTCCCGGAAGCCTCCAACTACCGTCAAGGAGATGTTCGTCTTGGCGGATCGATATGCTACCGCCTCGGATACTCTCGCTGAGCGTCAAGAGGATCACCCAAGCAAGCACGAAAGCAAGAAGGACAGGCCCGAGTCGTCCTCCAAGAAGGACAAGAAGTGCAAGGGTGAGGAGATGGTAGCAGTCGCAGATCAGGGACGGCTAAGGCCACCTCGACCGGCCGACTACAATAAAGTCATGGAAGCGCCGTGTCCTTTCCATCCAAACGGGAAGCATGCGGCCAAGAACTGCAACATCTTGAAGAAATTCGTTGAGGATCACAACAGCGACGCTCCGAGAGATGCCAAGCAAGATGAAAAGCGCAACCCTCCTGAGGGCGACGCCTATCAAGAAACCGAGCGAGAGCTCAACTACATATTCGAGGATCGGATGCATATGAGTCCAAGCGTAAGCAAAAGCTTACCGATCGGAAATCAATGCAGCTATTCCGGTGACCCCGGGTATCTCCAAGTGGTGCGAAATTCGATCATATTTGATCGCTCGGATCACCCAGATCACATCCATGCCCGTGAAGATATCCACTCATCTTGGATCCGTAGTGCAGGCGTCCGATCACGCAAGGTCTGGTTGATGGCGGGAGTGGATTGAATATCCTTTTCGCTAAAACTCGGGCGAGATCAGATCCCAGGGCGGCGCTCGGTAAGCGACACGCCGTTTCATGGTATAATTCCGGGAACCTCATCGGTGCCAATCGGGAAGATCGTTCTCCCTGTCACCTTTGGTACTCGGGATAATTACCGGACGGAGAATCTCAGTTTTGAGGTGGCCGATTTCGAGACTGCGTATCACGCGATCTTGGGAAGGCCGGGCCTGGCCAAGTTCATGGCTGTCCCACACTATAGCTATATGGTTATGAAGATGCCAGGTCCGCGGGGCGTAATCACGATCCGTGGAGACGTCAAATTTTCCCACCTCCTCGACAGGGAAAACTGTGACTTCGCTCAGTCCATCGAGACGGCAGCTGAGTTGGACAAGATCCGGCAGGCGGCCACCACCCTCCGCGATGAAGGCGAACTACCAAACAAGAAACCATCAAAGTCGGGCATCAAGCCTGACGAAGATGTCAAGCATATTTCGCTCGACCCGTCCGATGCAACCAAAACGGCTCTAATCGGGACAGGGCTCGACTCGAAATTAGAGGATACTCTCGTCACCTTCCTCCGAGAGAACAGGAGCATCTTCGCCTGGAAGCCATTTGATATGCCAGGCGTCCTGAGGGAGGTGATCGAGCACTCTCTGAACATTCACGACAAGGCCAAGCCGGTTAAGCAGCGGCTGCGCCGATTTGCGCAAGATCAGAAGGAAGCCATCAAGATGGAGATCACCAAACTTTTAGCCGCCGGCTTTATAAGGGAGGTACTCCACCCCGACTGGCTGGCAAATCCGGTACTTGTGCAAAAGAAGAATGGGACTTGGCGCATGTGTGTCGATTACATCGACTTAAATAAAGCAAGCCCCAAGGACCCATTTGGACTTCCTCGCATCGACCAGGTGGTTGACTCCACCGCCGGTTGCGAGCTCCTGAGCTTTCTGGATGCATACTCGGGCTATCACCAGATTAGCTTAAAAGAAGAAGATTGTATCAAAACTTCGTTCATCACTCCGTTTGGGGCCTTCTGTTACGTCACAATGCCCTTCGGACTAAAAACGCCGTATGACGTGCATCGTTGCATTCAGCGATGCTTCCACAACCAGCTTGGGCGCAATGTGGAAGCGTATGTTGATGATGTCGTCGTCAAGTGTAACATCCTCATTTTCAAATCCAAAATCATATGCATTGCATGGCATAATTTTTTTTAAAAAAAATATAAAATAATTTTTAAAATGAGTATGTTACATGGTCAATAATAACTTTAAAATTAATTGAGTTGTTTTGCAAATAGTCTATAAAATAATTATAGTAATGTATTTGGGTTTTAAAAGGGGGAAATAAAATTTTAATTGGAATTTGTTTTCAAAAGAGAAAATCAGAAATAAAAATAATTTAAAATCCCTTCCTCTCCTCCTTAGTCCCACTTGTCATTCCCTCTCTACTTCTCCTTCCCTCTCTCTCTGTTTTCTCTCATCCTCTCCCACCTGTCATCCCCTCTCTGTACTACACGCAGAAAACTCCTCTCTCATTCACTCCCTAGCATCCCATAGTTTTAATCCTTCTTAATTCTTCCTAATGGTGGCATTAACATGCCAGAAACTCCCCTCATCTCCCTGCTCTCTCTCTCTGTGTACACTACACGCAGGAAACCTTCCCCCACCATTCACTTCCTAACTCCCTCACATTCACTCCCTAACCCCCCATAGCCTTAATCTAGCTTTCATTCTCTCTAATGGTACCAGCTACCCACTTTAGTGCCATTATCACGCCAGTAAACGCCCTCCCCATCTCTCCCTGTCTCCTCTCAAAATCCCTAGCCCGAGCTCCCTCTTCCCCTTTGCTTTCTTCTTCGATTCGGCCTGAGTAAGTATTCTTTTCCAAAACTGTTCCACGACGTCCTAGATAATCTTCTCACGGTTCTATTTTGCCCAGGAACTCACGGATCCAACCTCCGTAGCTCTAGGAATCAAACGCCGAAGCTTGGCCACCCAATTCTTGGTCGCCTCTACTCTTCCTCGCCTCAGCACCGCCTCGATGCGAATTTCCTCAAACCGTCCGGGGACATCCTAGCCATCTTCATCGCGAATCCATCGCAACAAAGCGCTCGCAGAATCGTTGACCGAGCGCGACGAATTCGATCGCCGAAGACCTCGCCGGAAACTGCAGCACCGCCTGTTCATCAAATAGTTGGTTTCGAGTGGTGAGATTCAATGTCATTGCCTCCCCTACCATCCCTATGACTTCTTCTTCATCCCTAGGTGTCTTAGAACTTACCCCACGACCAATTTGGTCGGAGCACCGTCGGGTAATCCCGCCGCCATGCGCTTCCTCCTCCCCATGGCCGGCCACGCCGCCGGGCCGCACCACACCTCCATTCGCCACGGGACAGCAACACAAGGCCTTCCAATGCCGTCGCCTCCCTCACCAACCCTGCCGCCGCCCTCCCCTCACCATCGGCTAGCTGCGCCATGGTGCATCGCCGCTGTTTTGCCGTCTTTGAGCATTATTACAAGCCGTCTTAGAAACAGCGTCGCCCTCGCCACAGAGGCTGGTTGGCTGGCTAGGCCGCCTTGTCCCCAAGGCTGGGCCTTCGCCGTTTGGGCCACGCAATCTTGTGCCAAGCCCAGCAGTCGAGCCCGATTTCTTTTCTAATTTTGTTAAACAATAACCTTGTTTATTTCATAACTTTAATTCTACAAATCCAAAAATTACAAAATAAATTCCATAATGTTTGTAAAAATGTGTTCTACCATTCAGTAAATTTTCATGATTTATTGAGCATATTTAATGTTCTGCATAATTTATTTATTAATGACAAATGCCCTTAATTTGTTATTTTGATAATTTTGTTTTAACAATTTGTAAATAAATATTATTTGACCAGAACGATTACGTGCACCTATTTGAGATAAATTTTGTATAAGCATGAGCATGCATATCATTTAATGTTTTATTTTTATGTGTTTATTTTTGTTATTTCCTCTGTTAGGATCTAGCGACGATAGTTTTACGATCAATCCTCCGGAAGACCACAAAGACTGTGCTGATCAAGGCAAGTGCTGAACCTCGTACCCATGTTTATAAAATGTCTTTATCAGATGTTTAAAATGCATGTTATGTTAAAGATGTAGAAAAATGCTAGTTGTTAACCTTAGTTAAAAACCCCATTTAATAATATCTTATTAAACTTGTACCTTGCTGCCCTAGGACTAATTATTTAGTCTTTGAATATTGCCATCCCTTGAATTAGGTTTTGATCATATTAGCTATGCTTAGTTGCAATCATATTAAATTGGATACATGATGATAATATCAAATGCTTGTTTAACATGGATTTTAAAGGACAGTTAGTACTGTCATGTTTGCAAATGGGCATAGTTGAAATAGTGGGTGCTATCGGGTAAAAATATTTTATAAAACCTGATCGGGGTGGATGGTTGCAAGGTTGGTGCAGCAAGCACGAGACTTGGGCCTAGTGTGGGAACCACCCTGGTCCCTAAGGACCGATTCCTTGAGGTAGACAAGCTAAGTACAACAGTGCGACCATGTGTGCCTGTATGGGCGGGCCCTGGTTGAGTATCCTTCGGACTCCTAGCTTTGGCATTCCAGTCGGTGGAATAGACAATCGGTGTTGTTCTATCGGCGCAAGAGGGGCATTGCAGTGGAAACCTTAGCGGGAATGCCTTAACTAGGAGGACGTCGGAAAAAGGCCTTGTGGTGATCATTTTTTCCCTGGGTGCATCCTCGGGAAAAACCACCTCGCATGGGTAAAGCGTGCAACCTCTGCAGAGTGTACAACTATCATCATAGCCGTGCCCACGGTCAAGAGCGGACGACGGGGAGCTGCCTCATGGTACTTCTTACCTATTTGTTTTCAAAATGATGTTTTAAAGGAAAACCACGATCGCAGTCGTGTGTTTTGTTTTCTCTCCTCACAGTGGGTGCTGTGAGTGATAAGGGTGTTGCACGGTGGGTGCCGTGAGTAGCCAGGTTGGGCAAAACCGGTTGAGGCCGGAATTTCAAAGAAAACAATTCAAATATTTGTTTTTCCCTCAACACTTTTTAAACCGTTTTATAAAATCTTAGACAAATTTATAAAACTGGCTTTATGCAAAAGAACCCTATCATTCCCTTGTAAATCTTAGATGCATTTAGTCAGCCTTGCTTGTTGAGTATAATGTATACTCACCCTCGCCTTTTATGCGGGGCTGCTCATTCCAACAAGCAGGTCTGGATCAGCACTGCCCCTATCCCGAGATGTACCAAGATGAAGATTTCATTGTTGGAGTTCACGACGAAGATTTCTCAGACGCCTAGGATGCTGCTACAGCTCACCTGTGGGATTGATTGTTGTATTTTGCATCTTATATTTGGAGTTATGGAAGACTGTTAAGACTTCCGCTGTGTAAGGCCTGCGTGCCTGAATTTTGTACTCTGATTTAGCGTCTTGTAACGCACTTTGATTTAAAATTTGTTCAAATTGTAATGGTAATGATCCAAAGATCTAGAATCTGTGTGTACTAGCTACTTGATCCAGGGACTAGTACAAATAAAGCACAGAAGGGACTCGACTCCGTTTTGCGGGTCCCGACATCAAGTCTCGGGTAACCTCAGATTTGGTCATTGACCTATCGGAGACATTCGAGAGCCTGTCGGCGTACCACATGAAGTTGAACCCGGAGAAGTGTGTCTTCGGGGTCCCTTCGGGGAAGCTTCTCGGATTCGTGGTGTCTCACCGTGGAATCGAGGCTAACCCGAAAAGATCAAGGCCATCATGGAGATGGCACCCCCAACGTGCCTAAGGGATGTCCAACGTCTTAGTGGGTGCATGGTCGCACTCGGTCGCTTCATATCGCGGCTCGGCGAGCATGGATCAACCTTCTTCAAGCTATTGAAGAAGCAACACGACAAGTTTGTCTGGACACCCGAGGCACAGAAGGCCTTTGAGGATCTTAAAGTGTTCCTCACCTCACCACCTGTCTTGGCATCCCCCCTGCCACAAGAACCGTTTCTACTATACATTGCGGCAACCACTCATGTAGTGAGTGCTGCGGTAGTAGTGGAACGGAAAGAAGAAGAACGCGTTTACAAGGCACAATGTCTGGTCTACTTCGTCAGCGAAGTATTGGGCGAGACCAAGGTACGCTATGCACAGGTGCAGAAGCTTCTGTATGCGGTCCTTACCGCCTCCCGGGAGCTGAAGCACTACTTTCAAGAACATCCAATTTCGGTGGTCACCTCCTTCCCTATTGGAGAAATTCTCCATAATCAGGAAGCCACTGGGAGAATCGCAAAATGGTCGGTGGAACTAGGGGTTTTCGAGCTCTCATTTAAACCACGCAGCGCCATTAAGTCACAAACACTCGCCGACTTTATCGCCAAGTGGACGGAGATCTGACTTCCCAAATTAAGAGGTCGAGTATTGGAACATGTACTTGATGGATCTCTCCGACGGCAGGCGCTGGGCTAGCATCGTTCTCATATCACCGGAGGCGAAGCGACTCAAGCACGTCCTCGGACCCATTTTCGACCTCAAACAACGCAGCCGAGTCTGGCGCTCATCCACGGTCTCCGTATTGCCATATCGCTCAGCATCCGACGATTGGTGGTTCGCGGAGACTCTCAGCTTGTGGTGAGCCAAGTGCAGAAAGACTGGTCTTGTGTCAACGACAACATGACCACCTATTGTCAGGAGGTCAGAAAGCTGGAAGACAAATTTGACGGGTTGGAGCTCATACATGTCTTGCGTCGAGATAATGAGGCGGCGGATGAACTCACAAACCTAGGCTCCAGTTGGGCGCTAGTTCCAGCTGGGATCTTCGTCTAGGAACTCCACGCCCCCTCCATCACTCCGCAAGAGCAGCTACCCCAACCTGACAAGCAGCAATCCGAGATAAAGGTGCTCGCCCTTGACTCGGATTGGACAAAGCCTTACCTGGAATACCTGCAAGAAGAAAAGCTTCCCGATGATCGGGGGGCTGCTGAGCAAATCCAACGTCGGAGTCGCAACTATGTGGTGCATGAAGGGACCTTGTATCGACGAAGCGTCTCTGGCATACTTCAGAAGTGCATATCCGAGTCTGAAGGACGCGCCTTGCTGCACGAAATTCACTTAGGCATGTGCGGGCATCACGCCGCATCAGCTACGCTGGTTGGAAAAGCCTTCCGACAAGGATTTTACTGGCCAACCGTGGTCTCTGACTCAAAGGAGATCGTTCGCAAGTGTGAAGGTTGTCAGTTCTTCGCCCGGCAGATTCATGTGCCGGCTCAGGAACTTCAGACGATTCCCATCACCTGGCCGTTCGCTGTCTAGGGGCTCGACATTGTCGGACCCTTCAAGAAAGCACCCGGTGGGTTTGAACATATCTTTGTCGCCATTGATAAGTTCACCAAATGGATTGAAGCCAAACCCGTGACCAAGATGACGGGGGCTAAAGCCACCGAGTTCTTCCAGGAGATCATCGGTCGGTTTGGCGTACCATCTCGGATTATCACGGATAACGGTTCTCAGTTCAAAAGTGACGAGTTTTAAAGTTGGTGCGCGGATGTGGGCATAAAGATTTGCTTTGTTTCGGTGGCACACCCACGAAGCAATGGGCAGGTCGAGCGCGCGAATGGCATGCTTCTACAAGGTGTCAGGGCACGCATCTTCGATCGACTCAAACCCTATGCGGCGAAATGGATGAAGGAATTGCCTGCCGTACTCTGGGGGCTTCGTGCAAGCCCCAATCGAGCTACGAGGCAGTCACCCTTTTTCCTCATGTATGGGTCTGAGGCGGTCCTTCCCATAGAACTGCAGTTTGGATCGCCCAGTTCGTGAGGTTCAACAAAACGAGTCGAGGCGGTCGGATTAGCGATCTCGGCGGATCGAGGAAGCTCGGGACGTTGCCACAATTCGGTAGGCTAAGTACCTCCAGGGTTTGCAATCGTGCAAGATCGAGCCTTCTCGGTTGGAGATTTGGTCCTTCGGATTAGTCAATCGGGCGGCCATAAACTTTCTCCACAATAGGAAGGACCGTACATCGTCGACTCTATGACACGCCCGGGGGCTTACCGATTAAGGCGAGAAGACGGCGCTCTCCTGGACAACTCATGGAACATCCAGCAATTGCGTCGGTTCTATACCTGACGGCTATTGTAACCCTTGATCACAAATGAATAAAGATAAGTTTCTCGCTCACATTGTCTTTTATGTTTACACAATTCGGTTTCTGACTTGCTACTTATTTGTGTTTCAATTAAGTAGTAAGTCGGGGGCTACACCTAATTAGGTGCGCAATCGCGCACCTAATTTCCTATTTAAAATTGACTTGCTCCCTAATCAGATTCTGATTAGCCAGTAAGTCGGGGGCTACACCTAATTAGGTGCGCATCCGCGCACCCTTTCTCCTTTATTGAGTCTGACTTACTCATTAGTCGGAATCCAACTGGTTTGTAAGTTGGGGGTCATACCTGATTGGGAGCAGTCTCCGCCACTACATTTATTCCTAACACTTAATTGACTTTTTTCGGTTTGAGCTAACGATGAGCCTAAGCGTGCGTAGTCTGAGTAACGAACTCACGCTTAGCAACATCCATGCTTCAAGGTCGCATTATCGGAGGTAGAGCTCCGTGCCAACTCCTAATGCTAAGGAACTTGATGCGCTGGATAGAGTGCTTAGCGAAAGGGACCTAGCTCACTCGGGCAAAGCGTACTACTCGGGTCGTAAAAAATCGATTAACTTGCGCTAAAAAAAAGGGAGAAGAAGGCATTGCACATTCAGAATAAGAAATTTTATTTCTTGAAGGCCCGCGAGCCGTTTAGAGGATGTGGCGGCAGGTGTAGGCATGAGCCCTGATGATCAGATCTGTCACCCCGGCGAGGTCTAGGGCGGCGTCGAGCAGAACCTCGGCAATGGCGGCGTCGCGGGCGCGGGAGCGGACCAGGGGCTCCACGATCATGTCGGTCACCTTGGCAAGGGCCAGGACGACCTCCACCAGGACCGCGACGGAGGCGGCGTCGCGAGCGCGGGCCTTCTCCTCGGCCATCTCGGCGAGCGCGAGGTCGAAGTCCGCCCAGAGCTCTGCTAACTCTTCATCAGCCATTGGAGCAGGAGGAGGCGAAAGGATTCAGGAAGAAACTTGGTGAGGAGCGGCCGCTACGCCTGTCTCTCTTTATAGCCGAACTTGGGGAAGTCGAACCGGTTTCGGAGAGTGATGGCGTCGGGAAGCAGCCCCGATGAAAACAGTCCCCTGGATTTGATGTGGAGGTTTCTAGGAGCACGGCGCTGCGTTCAAAGCGACGCTTGGGCTTCCGGTGAAGTAATACTGGGATCACTTGTGGCAGCAAGAGATAAGCGCGCGTTTCCCTAAGAACATGGGCGACGCTTCGCCTCTGCCGAGGGAAGGTCGAAGCCTTGGTTTCATCAAGGTAATATTTGGGCCCGACTTAGGTTCCAGAAGACACGCTCCTTATGGGCCGTATGTTGTACGTTGCTCACATGCGAGTATTGATTGGACCGAACCTAGTTGGGACAAAGGGCACGCCCCTAGTTGGGCCTTATGCCAGTTATCGATTCCTCGATAATTGGGTGCTTCTTGGGTAAAAATTAATCCAGCTCTTGGCGTACCCCTTGGGGTCAATGGCTGGTCCGATTTTACAATTGGATTAGGCGTCGAAGAGTTACCTCTTCAGTTAGGTCTCAGTGGCACATCTCCGGATCGTTTGTCGCCAAGACAAACACCACTAGGACGACCTCAACTTGGAGGCAGGCGTATTCCTCTGGGGATCACTAGCTTGTGTCCGCATTAGTCGGATCAAGCCGTCTGAACACCCTACACAGGTTGTGGCATATCCCATGCTGGATCGAATGTCGAGCTCTGCAAGCCAGGCTTGAATGCCATAAGTTGTAACAGGGAGGATAACGCTGGGTAGCACTGCATACTTGGCAAAGTCCACTCTCCTGGTATGCCTCTCCGTGGGGCCATTAGTTAGCATTCTGATCCGTCGGGCTGGGTGCCAGACATCTTTAATAAACTTGAGAATTTTTCTCGAGTTCTTTGCAACTGTGTTGTTTGATCGGCGAGTTACTCGACAGCGATTCCATCGGCGATTTAAGAGTGGCGTCACTCGGGCAAACATTTGAAGGATTGCGAGCCGAACCCCGAATCAAGACAATCCAGTCCCGAAGCACTCGGGGGCTACTGTGGAAAACATGGGCCCTGGGTGTCCGAAGATATACAACAGGACGTACCACCTCCTTGGGCCGAGTCAATTGGGCCTTCCAGAAGACAGGCTTAGAGGACGGTGCGGCCGGACATGATCTACAAGGAAACGGATTCGTTTCCTACTCGAATACATAGATATAGGTGTAGCTGAATCGGTTATATCTGTATCTTCCACATGCGGATTAGGGATTCTATCTGTAACCCGACCCCCTGCACTATATAAAGGGGGTCCGGGGACCCTAGTTCGACATCCAATTCCACATCTCACAATCATCATCATCATCCACCATAATACAATCCACGAGCACGATGAGTAGGGTATTACCTCCCCGAGGGCGAACTCAGATAATTTAAACTCCTGTGCTACCATCATAGTTGTGATCTTTCGCATTGCCCCCTAAAATACATTGCCAACGCAAATCGTCGACAGGGTGAACCAAATACAATTAGGAATTAAGATATACAATTAATCGCAAGATAAATGCTATGAGGGCAATGAATATAAGAACACAAGGGGCAAGCCACAAGTAACACGAAGATTTTTTCCCATGGTGCTTGAAGACTTGCCGGTCTCCCCTAATCCACGTTGAAGCTTGATCCTCGCAAGGATCGGCTCTCTCTCCGAGTTAACCGCTTCTTCTCCACTAGTGGTTGCTAGTTCTCTCTCCGGAGATGGCAAACACCAACGCCCACTCACACGGTTTGCCCAGGCCTTCTCACACACTTCTTGAGAAGATCACCGGCGCACGACGCCTCCCACGCCGTCTAGGTACCGGCAAGCACCAAGAGTAACAAACCCGAAGCCTCTTTATCGCATCAGATCAAGCTCAAGAGTGATACACATAAGACTCACTTGGTCACTCACTCCTCTCGCTTGGGTTTCACCAAATCCACCCAATATGGTGCGTTCCCTCTTTCTCACCCTCTATTGCCACTTCTCATACTTTGGGATACACCCAAAATCTTAGCCAAAACCAATTCTCCAACCTCTAAAGCTCTACCACAAATGAACCAATCAAGGGTTTAAATTGGTCTAGATTTGAAAAACTAGCCGTTGGAAGAATGGTATTGTTGGAGGACAGTCTGGAAAAAAATTCCAAATTGTTCCAAAATAACTACCAAAAACCTCCTGACTGTCTGGCCCCTACCCAAACCATCTGGCCCCAGGCCGGACCGTCCGAGCTCCGAATGGTAGTATCGGCCAAACCATCTGGCCCCTTGCCTGGACCGTCCGGCCCCCTACCCAGACCGGCCGGACCGTCCGGCAAGTACTACCAAAAATACCCTTAACCGTTTGATCCCAGCCCGAACTATCCGGCCCCTAGCCCAGACCGTCCGCCCAGCACTACCAACAATCTGTCTCCTCTTTTTCTCAGCCTGAACCTACTCCGGACTATCTGGCCTTAAATTGTCTGTCTAACACTATCAACTCTCTGTTTCTTAGAGACTGTCCGGCCCAAAGATACCTACTAAGACTGGAGACCTCCCGGAGCCTCTCTTACTCACTCTCGGACAACCACAAGTCCAAACACCTCACGGACACCTCCGACACTCGCTGCACTCCTACGACACCCTGACACCTCAATAGGATCAACTAGGGTTTAGGAGTAAATATGCATCACCCGAGGGCTAGAAATCGATTCGATCAACACTGATCCAAATCCCTCTTAATAGTACGGCGACTATACTATAAACCCGGTCTTTCAACCAACCACAAAGACCGGTAAAAGACTAGAAAATATCCTTTGTCCTACACTAGCCATACCTTGGCTTTAAGCACCATCTTAAAGCTTGATATCCCACATCAACGCCTTTAAGTCCACTTTAACACTTCATGCATCACCCCTTGATGCATTGTGCATAGGTGAATAGACCATTTTGTTGATCTTAATGATTTCTCTATAGAAATATGAGATTAGAGAAAACTTGGCAATAAAAACATTAGTCTCATAACAATATTATCATATGTAAAAGGAATATTATGAGTCAAGCACTAAATTAAGCATTCAATAGATATACAATATATTTTCATACCTCTACATAGATTATTCACCAAGGACCTAAATATAAAACTAAAGGAATAACATCAATAAAGAATATTAGTCCTAACTAGAATAATTAGATACATGCCTTTAATGGTAAACAATCATTCTATTAAAGAGATCAAGATAACACATGTTAGTCTCAAAGGAGATTAATCAATAACTTATGTTTGTTGTTTAATAAAGCTTGCTATTAAATATATTTGTCATTAATTAGCGTTTGTTATTAATCACTAAAATCACACAAGGGCTACCTTGAACTTACAGCACTGAAGAGCTTTATTATTACGGATGTAGTATATGGCGGCAGAGTTTTTTGCCTCGTTAAAAACTCTGCCAAGTAAAAACTCAAAATTGAGAAAATCTTAGCAAAGAAAAAGGAGTACTGCCTAAACCTGTACAATACAAATAAAAATGTTTCAAGAGCCTTCTTTATCAATGTGGACAATATGGGCCCCGGGAACATGAAGATAGGCGGGTAGACGTACCGCCTCCTTGGACCAAATCGTATGGATCTTCTAGAAGACAGGCCTGGAGGATGGTGCGGCTCGACTTGTTCTAATACGTGGAGATAGATGTGACCATCCCAGTTATATCTTTACCTCTCTTATACGAATTAGGGAACCTATCTGTAACCCGACCCCTTGCACTATATAAAGGGGGGTCGGGGGTCCCTAGTTAGATAGATACACATCCAAGATCATTGTCTGTTCTCGTGCCATCCCGACGATAACATACATTGTAATCGACATCCACAATACAATCCACGAGCACCGGAGTAGGGTATTACCTCTCAAAGAGGGCCCGAACCTGTATAAATCCTACCCCCTGTGCTACCATCAAGTTGTGATCTCTCGCGTAGCCCTATAAAATACATTGCCGACGCAAATCGTCGACAGTTGGCGTGCCAGGTAGGGGCTAGCGTCACGATCAACTTCATCAACTTCGATGGCCTCCATCGGCGGATTCGTCTTCACCTACGCCCCCGGCCAAGGCTTCGTCATCGGAGATCTTGGCTTCCTCGCCAATGACTCTGGGGAACTCCGGCTATCTCAGCCGGACAACATCCGGGGAAGGCTGAATATGACTTCAGTCGAGCCACACTACGTCAGTTTGCCTCTTACAGACTTTGATCCGGAGGAGATCCGATCTGATGACAATAATTCCGACTGCCTCACCGTAGGAACTCCCTTCGATTCCAGTCGGGGTTATGAACTTATGGTTCTGCCAGTGTCCTCCGCTAGTAATGAACCAACCGACAATGCTGTTCTTAATCTGAATCACGTTCGAATCCAATTAGGGATAGCAACTTCTCAGTTGTTTGGTGTCCCGTTCGGGTTAGGAAACTCGACCACTGTTTTCCATGAGATAACATGCCGTCTTTTTTAATCTGGGCTAAGGAGCGTCGCACAACGAACAAACACTGGGATGAGTTTTCTGAGTCCTGGCTCAGGGACAACTTTAACCAGATCAACTTCCCGAGTGGGCATACCACTCAGATTGGTCAATTCGGCTGCAAGATTCCGGCAGATCAGTTCTGCCAAATCTTAGTCGGACTTTCTTTTGACGAACAATCCGGCACGAGAAGTGGGAGTTACAATCACTCCCATCGAGGAGCCAACAAATCGGGATCAGTTAAGCCTCTCTTACTCGGAGTCCGAGTCGGAGGAGAGCGTCAACGGATTCCCTGACTTTCGCGGCATCTATGTGCTGGAAGGACAAGCCTCCGGATCGGCTTGGCGTCCCATGGAAGAGGCAGGAGCCGAACATAACCGCAGAGGTAGAGAAAATCTGCGCGACAAATTACGCGGTCGTGCACGAGAAGTCCAGGAGGAACTGCTTCAAGTCCGCATAGGAGATCACTCGGTCTTCCGTACGCCACAGCAGAACATCCTTGCATGTAAGACCCTCCTGGACAATGTTGGTCCTTTACTTGGAGAAAACAGCCCCGCAACGCCGATCATGGAACAGATCAAAGACATGGTGACGGCAGCGGCTGTCCAGGGTACTCGGGATCAACAGGCAAACTCGGCAAGAAGCCAGACTACCACGAGTAGCACTCGGCGCAGTCGGCACACGCCAACTTGCGGGCAAGATGCCCGCCGAAGTACAAGTCGCGACCTTCGCCTCGACATCAAAGCTCGGCGAAGGGAGCGAGATGAAGACCGGCGCCGTACTCCACCACGTCGGATTCTTCCCCGCCAGTCTCCTCCCCCTGGGGATGGATTGATTGACGGGATCAAGGCATTCACACCCCGACTTCGTCAGGTAAACTGGCCCGAAGGGCTCAACCCCAAGGGAATAGTGAAATTTGACGGGGAGCAGGACCCAGAAGCTTGGTTGCAGATTTACTCTCTGGCAATCAAGACTGTAGGCGGAGGATACGACGTGATGGCAAACTATTCGTCGGTCATGTTGACCCCTCCGGCTCAGCGTTGGCTCGCAGGTCTTCCAAGAACTCAATCGGTTCCTATGGAGAGCTTTGCGACCAATTCGTCGCCAATTTCCAGGACACTTACGAGAAGCCCGGGACTAGTGGGACCTTTATCAGATTAATCAGAAAAAAGATGAGTCGTTAAGGGATTTCATTCGGCGTTTCACCAAGAAGAAGAACACAATCCGGAAGATTTCGGAGGCGGTCGTCGTCGCAGCCTTCCAGAAGGGAGTTCGCGATCCCGATCTAATCAAGAAGATGTCTCGGAAGCCCCCGACCACCGTCAAGGAAATGTTCGCCCTGGCGGATCGATATGCTACCGCCTCAGACGCTCTCGCTGAGCGTCAAGAGGATCACCCGAGCAAGAACGAAGGCAACAAGGACAAGCCCGAATCGTCCTCCAAGAAGGACAAGAAGCGCAAGGGTGAAGAGCTGGTAGCGGCTGCGGATCATGGTAGGTAGAAGCCGCCCCGGTCCAATGACTACAACAAAGTCATGGAGGCGCCGTGTCCTTTCCATCCGAATGGAAAGCATACGGCAAAAAACTGCAATGTCTTGAAGAGGTTTGCTGAGGAGAATAACAAGGACGCTTCGAAGGACGCCAAACAAGATGATAAGTGTGACCCTCCTCAGGGTGACGCTTACCAAGAAACCGAGCGCGAGCTCAACTACATATTCGGAGGATCGGATGCATATGAGTCCAAACGTAAGTAAAAGCTTACGATTCGGGAAATCAATGCATCCCTTCCGGTGACCCCCGAATACCTTCGATGGTCCGAAGTTCCGATCAAGTTCGATCGCTCGGATCATCTAGATCACATCCCTTACCCAGGAAGATATCCACTCATCCTAGATCCTGTGGTACAGGGCGTCCGACTGCGCAAGGTCTTAGTCGATGGCGGAAGCGGGTTGAATATCCTTTTCGCCAAGACTTTTGACGAGATGCAGATCCCGAGGTCAGCCCTCCAGAAGATGGACGCACCGTTCCATGGCATAATTCCGGGAACCTCCTCAGTGTCGATTGGGAGAATTTCTCTTCCGGTCACTTTCGGTACTCGGGATAACTTCCGGACGGAAAACCTCAACTTTGAGGTTGCCGATTTTGAGACTGCGTATCACGCAATCTTGGGAAGGTCGTGCCACACTATGCCTATCTGACAATGAAGATGCCGGGTCCGCGGGGCGTAATCATGGTCCGTGGAGATGTCAAGTTTTTCCATCTCCTTGATAGGGAGAACTGCGACTTCACCCAGTCAACCGAAGCGGCTGCCGAGTTGGACAAGATCTGGCAGGCAGCCACCACTCTTCACGACGAGGGCAACCTGCCGAACAAGAAGCCATCTAAATCAGGCATCAAGCCTGACGAAGATGTCAAGCGTATTTCGCTCGACCCGTCCGATTCGGCCAAAACGGCTCTGATCTGGACAGGTCTCTATCCGAAATAGGAAGAGGCGCTCGTCACCTTCCTCCAAGCGAACCGGGGCATCTTCGCTTGGAAGCCATCTGACATGCCAGGTGTCCTAAGGGAGGTGATCGAGCACTCTTTGAATGTACACGACAAAGCCAAGCCGATCAAGCAGCAGCTGCGTCGGTTCGCACAAGATCGGAAGGAAGCCATCAAGACGGAGATCACCAAGCTTTTAGCCGCTGGCTTTATAAGGTAGGTGCTCCACCCTGATTGGTTGGCAAATCCGGTACTTGTACAAAAGAAGAACGGTACTTGGCGCATGTGTGTCGATTACACCGACTTAAATAAAGCATGTCCCAAGGATCCATTCGGACTTCCTCGCATCGACCAGGTGATTGATTCCACTGCCGGTTGTGAACTTTGAGCTTTCTGGATGCCTACTCAGGCTATCATCAGATCAGCTTAAAGGAAGAAGATTGTATCAAGACTTCGTTCATCACTCCGCTTGGAGCTTTCTGCTACGTCACTATGCCCTTCGGGCTGAAGAACGCCGGAGCAACGTACCAGCGTTGCATTCAGCGATGCTTCCACGATCAGCTTGGGGGCAACGTGGAGGCATACGTTGATGACGTTGTCGTCAAGTCTCGGTAACCTCCGACTTGGTCGTTGACCTATCGGAGACATTCGAGAGCCTGTCGGCATACAACATGAAGTTGAACCCGGAGAAGTGTGTCTTCGGGGTCCCTTCGGGAAAGCTTCTCGGTTTCGTGGTATCAAATCGCGGAAAAGATCAAAGCTATCATGGAGATGGCTCCCCCAACGTGCCAAAGGGACGTCCAGCGTCTAAATGGGTGCATAGTTGCACTCGACCGATTCATCTCGCGACTCGGCGAGCGTGGGTCGTCCTTCTTCAAGCTATTGAAGAAGCAACACGGCAAGTTCGTCTGGACACCTGAGGCACAGAAGGCTTTTGAGGATCTCAAGTCATTCCTCACCTCGCCACCTGTCTTGGCATCTCCCATGCCACAGGAACCGCTTCTGCTATACGTTGCGGCCACCACTCATGTAGTGAGTGCCGCGGTGGTAGTGGAACGAGAAGAACAAGGACGCGTTTACAAGGCTCAACACCCGGTCTACTTCGTCAGTGAAGTATTGGGCGAGTCTGAGGTACGCTATCCGCAAGTGCAGAAGCATCTGTATGCGGTCCTGATCGCCTCTCGGAAGCTGAAGCACTACTTTTAAGAACATCCAATTTCGGTGGTCACCTCTTTCCCTATTGGAGAAATTCTCCATAATCGGGAAGCCACTGGGAGGATCGCTAAGTGGTCGGTAGAACTTGGGGCTTTCGAGCTCTCGTTCAAGCCACGCAGTGCCATAAAGTCACAAACACTCGCCGACTTTGTTGCCGAGTGGACGGAAATCTGAGCTCCCACCGCCGAAGAGGCCGAAATCTTGGAACATGTACTTGACGGCTCTCTCCGACGACGAGCGTAGCGGGCCGGTATCGTTCTTATATCACCTGGAGGCGAATGACTGAAGTATGTCCTCCAGATTCATTTTCCAGCTTCAAACAACGCAGTCGAGTACGAGGCGCTCATCCACGGTCTCCGTATTGCCATATCGCTTGGCATCCGACGATTAGTGGTTCGCGGAGATTCCCAGCTCGTGGTGAGCCAAGTATAGAAGGATTGGACTTGTGTCAACGACAACATGACCGCCTACTGTCAGGAGGTCAGAAAGTTGGAGAACAAGTTCGATGGGTTGGAGGTCATACATATCCTGCGACGAGACAATGAGGCGGCAGATGAGCTCGCGAACATGGGCTCCAGTCGGGCACCAGTCCCTGTTAGGATCTTTGTCCAAGAGCTCCACGCCCCCTCCATCACACCGCAGGAGCAACTACCCCAACCAGATAGACAACAACCCGAGTCAGAAGTGCTTGCCCTCGACTCGGATTGGACACAGCCGTACTTGGAATATTTGTGAGAAGAAAAGCTTCCCAATGATCGGGGGGCCGCTGAGCAAATTCAACGTCAGAGTCGTGCATACGTGGTGCATGAAGGGATTCTGTACCGCCGAAGCGTCTCTGGCATATTTCAAAAGTGGATATCCGAGTCCGAAGGACGCGCCCTGTTACGCGAAATTCACTCGGGCATGTGCGGCCATCACGTTGCATCAGCTACGTTGGTTGGAAAAGCCTTCCGGCAAGGATTTTACTGGCCAACCGCGGTCTCCGACTCAAAGGATATCATCCGCAAGTGCGAGGGTTGTCAGTTCTTCGCTCGGCAGATCCATGTGTCGGCTCAGGAACTCCAGACAATCCCCATCACCTGGCCGTTTGCAGTCTAGGGGCTCGACATTGTCGGACCCTTTAAGAAGGCCCCGGGTGGTTTTGAACACCTCTTCGTCGCCATTGACAAGTTCACTAAATGGATTGAAGCCAAGCCTGTGACCAAGATCACGGCGGCCAAAGCCACCGAGTTCTTCCAGGAGATCATCGGTCGGTTTGGCGTACCATCTCGGATCATTACGGATAACGGCTCTCAATTCAGAAGCGACGAGTTTCAAAGCCGGTGCGAAGATGTGGGCATAAAGATTTGCTTTGCTTCAGTGGCACACCCACGGCTAACAGCAGGCGAAATCGGCCTTGAGCGGCATGCTTCTGCAAGGCGTTAAGGCGCGCATTTTCGATCGGCTCAGACCATACGTGGCAAAATGGATGAAGGAATTGTCTGCCATGCTCTGGGGGCTCCGTACGAGCCCCAGCCGAGCTACGGGGCAGTCTCCCTTCTTACTCGTATATGGGTCCGAGACGGTCCTTCCAACGGAGCTACAATTCGGGTCGCCACGAGTTCAAATGTTCAATGAGGACAAGTCAGAGGCCAGTCGGATCGACGAACTCGACCGATTGGAGGAAGCTCGGGACGCTGCAACAATTCGGTCGGCCAAGTACCTCCAGGGTTTGCGTCGCTACCACGATCGTAATGTATGGGATCGTGCCTTCTCAGTTGGAGATCTGGTCCTTCGAGTCAATCAATCGAGTGGCCATAAACTCTCTCCGCGCTGGGAAGGACCGTACATTATTGACTCGGTGACACGTCCGGGGCTTACCGATTGAGGCAAGAAGACGGCACTCTCATGGATAACTCATGGAACATCGAGCAATTACGTCGGTTCTATACCTGATGACCATTGTATACACATTTACAAATTAAATAAAGATAAGTTCTCGTTCACATTGTCTTTACGTTTATGCAATTCAGCTTTTGACTTGCTACTTATTTGTGATTCAATAAAGTAGTAAGTCGGGGGCTACACCTAATTAGGTGTGCAATCGCGCACCTAATCTCTTTATGCAATTCAGCTTCTGACTTGCTACTTATTTATGTTTCAATTAAGTAGTAAGTTGGGGGCTACACCTAATTAGGTGTAGTCTGCACCTAATCAATACTTAATCGATCTTTCTCTTTTCAAGTCCATGCCGAGCCTAAGTGTTAGTTGTTCTGAGTAACGAAACTCTTATTTTCTAGTAACACTCATACTTCCCGACTGCGTTCTTGGAGACAGAGCTCCGCGCCAACTCCTAACGCTAAGGAATTTGATGCGCTTGGCAGAGTGCTTAGTAAAAGGAACCTAACCTACTCGGGCAAAAAGCATGACTCGAATTAAGAAAAACCGATTAGTATATATTATATCAGGAAATAAGTCATTTACATTGATAATTTACAGCAAGTCCCTACATTTAGAGGGAATCTAAGTCTATACGGCTCACAGGCCAATTACAGGAGATGTCGGCGAGCGCGGACTAGCGCCTCGACGATCACATCGGCTACTTCGGCGAGGGCCGGGACGATCTCGATCAGGACTGCGACGGTGGCGATGTCGCGGGCACAGGCTTCTTCCTCGGCAACCTCGGCGAGCGCGAGATCGTACTCCGCCCAAAGATCCGCCATGAATTCTTCGTGATCCATGGGAGCAGGCAGAGAAGGAGGGACGGTAGGAAGAAGTTTGGGATGAAAAGCGGCCGCCGCATTGGTCTCTTTTTATAGCCAAGATCGGGGAGTTGAACCGATTACAGGAGTAATGGCATCGGGAAGCAACTCTGATAAGAACTGTTCCCAAGATTTGATGCGGATGTCTCTTGGAACATGATGCAACAGTCGAAGCGACGATTGGCATTCCAATAGGCGGCGCTAGGGATGCTCCGTGGCGGTGGGAGTATGGCGTGCTCTCATTAAAAGGAAACGGGCGGCGTTTCGTTTTCGCGCTGGGCGGGAAAGAATAAAGCCCTAGAATTATCGCTTCAAGATTCGGGCCTAGACTTAGGTTCCAGAGAACACGCCCCATGTCGGCCGCAAGTTGTACCCGACATTGTTCGGGTATAGGTGCCACTTGGACTGAACCCAGTCAGGAAAAGGGCGTGCCCCCTGTCGGGCCTTATGCCAGTCGTCAATCTTTGAGGAATGGACGCTTCCTGGATAATTAACGTAGCCTTTGATGTGCCTCCTAGGGACAGTAGTCGATTTGGCTTTAGCCAGACCGGGCATCAAAGGTTACCTCTTCAGTTAGGTCTCGGTGGAATATCTTCGGATCGTTCGTTATCAAGACGGACACCACTCGGATAACCTTAACCTGGAGACAGGCGTATTCTTCCGAGAATCACTAGCTTGACTCCGCACTAGTCGGGTCAGGGCGCCTGATTGCCTTGGGTTCCGAGTAGCATGCCCTATGTGGGTCGCGAGCTGTACACGGCATTGCTTGGGTACAGGTGTCACTCGGATTATACCCAGTTGGGAAAGATAGCGTGCCCCAGTCGGGCCTTATGCCGGTCATCAGCCTTTGAGGATTGGGCGCTTCCCAAATTGCAACTCAGCTCTTGATGTACCTCCTAGGGTCAATGATCGGTCTGATTTCTTAATCAGATTGGGCGTCAAGAGTTACCTCTTCAGTTGGGTCTCAGTGGCACATCTCCGGATCGTTCGTCATTAGACGGACACCACTCGGATGACCTTAACTTAGAGGCGGGCGTATTCTTCCGAGAATCACCAGCTTGACTCCGCACTAGTCGAGTCGGGGCGCCTGAATGCCCTACACGAGTTGTGACATGTCTCCTGTTGGACCGAATGTCGAGTTCTTCCAGTCAGATCTGAATGTCATAATTTGTAACAGGGAGGATAATGCAGGGTGACTTTGATCACTCGGCTACATCCACTTTTTGGTATGCCTCTTCGTGGGGCCAATAGCCAGCATACCGACCAGTCGGACTGGATACCAAGTATCTTTTTGAGACTTGAGATTTTCTCTTGAGTCCTTTGCAACTGTGTTGTTTGATCAGCAGGTTACTCGGCAAGCGGAACTTCATCAACCAAACAAAGAGTGACGTCACTCGGGCTACATTTGATGGGCTGTAAGCTGAACCCAGAATCAAGACAACTTAGCCGCGATGCCGGCTACTGTGGACAACATGGGCCCTAGGTACATGAAGATAGGCGGGTAGACGTACCATCTCCTTGGGCCAAATCGCATGGATCTTCCAGAAGACAGGCCTGGAGGATGGTACGGCTCGACTTGTTCTACAAGGAAGCGAATTCGTATTCTACTCGAATACGTGGAGATAGATGTGACCATCCTGGTTATATCTTTACCTCCCTTATACGGATTAGGGAACCTATCTGTAACCCGACCCCTTGCACTATATAAAGGGGGGTCGGGGGTCCCTAGTTAGACAGATACACATCCAAGATCATTGTCTGTTCTCATGCCATCCTGACAAGAATATACATTGTAATCGACATCCACAATACAATCCACGAGCACAGGAGTAGGGTATTACCTCTCATAGAGGGCTCGAACCTGTATAAATCCTGCCCCTGTGCTATCATCAAGTTGTGATCTCTCGCGTAGCCCTATAAAATACATTGCCGATGCAAATCGTCGACAATCAAGCTCTAATCCTCCGAATGCAGTCGCCAATTCTTGATTGTGCCTGTCGGCGGCAAGGTTCTGGAGTTGTCTTTCTGCTAGTGCCAGTCCATCGTGCTTAGTAGTATTTCAACCAAGTCGCTATAGTGGAAAGTTCGTTTATCCTCAAGTATTATCCCCGCGAGACTGAAAGTAGACTCCAAGGAAACCGTTGAGACTGGAACAGTTAACACATCCCATGCTAGGATAGATAGCATTGAATATGTTTCACTATGTTGCTGCCACTATGTGAGAATATTGAACTCCTCTTCCTAAAAGTCAACGGTATCCTTCGCTAGGTACGAGGCAAACTCGCCAACAAATCCACGTGATGGTGCATGTACGGTCTGAGTTGTCGTGATCGAAGGACTTGAACTGTCCATGCCCATGACAAATTTTCAAAAGGACATCTTCTTGCCTATCTGTTGAATTGATGACGGCCGTTATGGACGAACTTTTGCATACATTTCTTCATATTTTCTATACAAATCATTTAGTTTACTTCTAGCGTCATGAAAATAATTAGAGTAATCTATGTCAGTAGCAGCACCAAGTTATGTTATAACATTAGTTAGTCTTGGAAGTTTGGCCCGAGGGTTTAAAAAAAGCAAAACAATATAAAAATAAAAGTTCTCTCCAATATTTTAGATATTTGGCTTTCATATGGCTAACTGCATCAAATAAAACAATGTCATTTTCAAATCTCTTTAAATTATTAGCGATATGATAAATACATTGAATAATAGAACAAGACGTAGGTTTATACATAGCAGAAGCGGCGAGGGTGGCTTCATGAAAAACTGTAGAAATGGATGTAAATGGGTAAGTACCTACCAAACCTGTGGCGTTAGAAGTGACGAGCCATCACGAGTTTGATATTCTGTGTTAATAAAAACTTCAAAAACTTGCATACATGGTAATACATGTTGAAGCATAAAGTACATGGAATTCCACCTAATAGGCATGTCTAAACCAAATTTCCTAGGTTGTACATGTGAGGTACGATAATAGTTCTTTATGCAGCAATTCTTATATTAGAGCTATTTAAAAATGAGATGGCATCCTAAATAGTTAAAACGTAAGGTTGCAATCTTTTTAAGCCACTTTTAACAATTAGATTAATAATATGGCATGTACAATGTTGATGCGTTAAGAAAGAATCAGTATACGTAACCAGCAGAGGTGTCAAAATATTCATAGCACTAGTATTAGCCGATACATTATCTAAGGTAATAGAAAAAATCTTATGTCATTTCAAATTTCTGAACAACATTCATAATGATATCAGCTATATTCTCACCTATGTGATTAACATTTATAAGTCTTATGGAAAATTTTTTTTTCTCTATTTTCCAATTTTGGTTAACATAATGAGCAACAACACTTAATTAATCTTCCCTAACCCTACCAGTCCAGATGTTCGAGGTTAACGAAATAGAAAATGTGCAAGTTTTAAATTGTTCTTTTAATTTTGACTTGTCAGTAGTTGTTGTCTGATGGGGAAACACTAGTAAATCTAGGATTATGAGCAGTTTTAATATATTTTTGAAAAACAGAAGATTCACCAAATCCTAACGGTAAATCTTTGGAAACATTTAGACGACACAAAGACTCTCTAGCTACTTTGAGATTGTAGTCCCAATTACTTATTGTACCATTAGGGTTGTAGTTCAATTGTTGTAGGACCATTTGAACATCTTTCCTCTTCTTACACACCGCAACATGCCTCTTCAAGTGTCCCGTGCCTGAGCCTGTCACCGCTGATAACTCCTGCCGATAAATTTTACATCTAGCTGCATACTTCAATTGCCGCACGTTGACAAGTTGCTTTAACTCGTCAATGTCCTCCCACACCTTCAACCAGTTCACTCAGGCTTGCTTCGATCTGTAGGGTACTTCCTCGATTCCTGGTGTTCCTGTTTCTTCATTCAGATTCAGCACATTATGCTCAATCGGTTCATAGTCCTTCGGTCTTAAACCGAACTAGCCAAGATGACATTCATCGTACGAAGAATTTTCATCGGCCATTTTGAATAACTACAACTGCAAAACAATTGAACAAATAAATTAGAGAATGAAAAATACAATGGAAAAATATTGCTATGATACAATCATAAAAACCTCACGCTACCAAATCTAGAAATTGAAAATATTTTAAACTTTGCCCAAATTCGTAAAGAACAACAAAATTTTTACTTCACAATCCAGAGAAGAGAATGGGGGTTGGAAGTGTGATTGGATGGGGAGGGGATTTATGCCTATTTATAGGAAAAAAATTTGAGATTTTTTGGATTTTTCTTCTTTTTTTTTAATGAATTTTCAAAGCCTCGAACGGTCAAAAAAGGGCTATATTCATCCAAATGGTTAAAAAAAATGACTATATTTTTGAATGAATTGAACGAACCGAGCGAGCTAGGCCGGCCCGCTTCACGCGCATGGCATAGGCATAGGCGGCGACCATTGCCTTGCCACGCATGGCGCAATGATCAGTGGCGTGGCCATCTTGCGCGGCCTTGGCGCGGCGATGTGGCCATGGCGCGACGATGGTGTGGAGTGGTTGACATGTGGTTGCGGGTGTGAGCGTGCAAGCGTTCAAAATTTGAATTGTTACAGTACTTTGGGCCAAACGAATCGAACAGGGCCGACCCAGTTCATATAGTAACAAACTGAGTCGCTACTATGCGAATCGAACTGACCCAACGGGCTGAGGGTCAGTCACAAGCACGGTTCGCCGAACCGAACCGGGCCAGGCCAGCCTAATGAACAGTAACGAGTCGCCTGGTTCAGTTCACATGGTTCGGCCCAAATGGCCAGCTCTTGAGAGAGTAGAGAGTGTCAGTGAAGAGGGTTGAGAGAGCATAAGATTCTAAGACAGGCTATTGGGCTGGTTCGTGGATGCGAAGAAGGCCAACATATTGGAAATGAAAAAGTCCATTTTACCCCTGAACTATTAGATGGATCCAGTTTTCCTCCCTAAACTCCAAAACCGGAAAACAAACTCTCATACGCTTCGTACTAGATAAATTACCCCTCTTATCTGAAACTACACTAGTTTTGGCTGACGTGGCCACTAGTCAGCAAGGTTTTCAAGAAAATATTCTAGAAAAATCAAATAAATTGTAGAAAATCATAGGAAGCTCAAAAATAAAATTAGAAAAAATCTAAAAATTAAAAAATATGTATAATCCAAATATGTAATAAAGATATGATGTTTGTGCGTAAACTTATATGCAAAAAAATATATTTTAGAGTGTGTTTTATTGAAATAAATAAATTTGGTATTTAGAGAAATTTAATTTGGATTCTTGGAAAATTGAGGAAAATTATTTTAGCTTCTTGAAATAATGGAGAAATTCATAAAAATAGAAGAATGTTAGTTTGACCTTTGAATTTGAATTTGTACGAATTAAAATGTAATGGTCAAACTGACATCCTTCTTTTTTTTTCCTAGTTTTCTATGAATTCAAATTCATAGGTCAAACTAACACCCTTCTATTTTCTTAGTTTTCTCCAATTTTCCGACAAGCCAAACTAATTTTCGCTAAATAATTGATTTATTTAATCAATAAAGGACCCTATAAGACAAATATAATTTTTGACATATAAGTTTCCACACAAATATACTTTTTTGTTGTATATTTAAGCTCTACACATTTTTCTTAATTTCTAAATATTCTTATTTTATTTTCTTGAGCTTCCTATGATTTTGTACAATTTATTAGATCTATCTGGAATTTATTTTCTAGAAAACCCTGCTGACTAGGATGCCACACCTGACAAAACCGGGGTGGTTTCGGCTCATGGAGAAAATTTGTTCTGTACGAAGAGTTCGAGGGTTTGGTTGTGCGATTTTGGAGTTAAGGGAGGAAAACCGGTTTTACCTCATAGTGCAAGGAGGCAAAATGAACATTTTCCAATTGGAAAAAATGGAAACAAAGCCTTGATTTCAACTGAAAACCGGTTTCCTGATTGGCCGGTTTGGTTTTCCATAGGGTTAATTATATACATGCCGCTACAAATTATAGGGTTCTGAAAAATTTCACTGCAAAGTCAGGAATCACATATGTTTCTATTCCACTTATGTGGATGAGATATACACTATTATAAAATTAAGAATTAAGAAATAAATTACATACATGCTATTCTTATTTTGTAAAATTAGATATATATGTCACTATAAATTTAAGAAATAGATATGTCTTTTGTGAATTTAGATATGTACAGCTCGAAAACGGTTATATGCCATTCTGAAACAGCTTAGGAAAATGTATACGATGTCATATGTCTAATTAAAATAAGGAATGGTGTGCGTATAATTTTTGACTTTCTAGTGGTATTTCATAAAACTACGTACTTGCCTGAAAACGGTTATATGCCATTCTGAAACAGCTTAGGAAAATGTATACGATGTCATATGTCTAATTAAAATAAGGAATTGTGTGCATATAATTTTTGACTTTCTAGTGGTATTTCATAAAACTACGTACTTGCCTGTGTCATGTATCTAACTAATTTTGTATATGGCTTTTAAAAAAATCTTCTGCCTCTTCTTACTTTCTACAATGTTTTTATGTGGATATGGAAGACGCCGAGCATGATGAAGTGAGAATGGCCGCCCAAGTTTGACGCCCAGCAACAATATAGGCCCAGTTTTGCATGTCAAAGACGTTTCCATGTAGCAAGTGGAGCAAGATTTCTTGGATAAAATCCTTTAAAGTATGTTTGGCAAAGGAAAGGAAGGCAAAAAAGAATGGATAGAATCTTACCTGGAACGAGCAGAAACTTCTCTTTGCTTAAGTGATAATTTTCTCTCTCTTCTCCTACTTCTCTTCAACCAAACAAGGGAAATTACTTCCCTAATTCCAGACTTCCCATTCTCTAGCCCAACTTCCTTCCAATCAAACGCATTAAAAAAATTAATCGAATGTTCGTACTTTGCTACGAATTAAAAGAATATTAATAGCATTTTACCTTGTTAAACTCATGTATTCATCTAAACTTACATACTTGATTACGTCACATCTACGTACCCTTGGCTCTAACTATTTTTTCATGAGTATCATTGAACCTTGTTAGAAATACAAATACAGTAAAATAAGAATGTAAATCCAATCAATAGAAAGTATTCTTGCTAATCAAAAGCTTCCATTAATACAATGCACTACAATAAGAAAGCATCGTAAATAAATGAAAAGTATCCTTATGATATATGGATCGTTCGATGAAAGAGTGATGGATTTATGGAGATAAAAGATTGGTCCTACCACCACCGCTAGTCTTTTTAATAATAGAGATTGGTACATTGTAATGTAGCCATGCGAGGATGCTCCACAGGATATAAACATTGAGGAGCCAGGCATAAATAAATAAACAGGAAACACACAAGGTTGCCGAGGAGGCCTCTGTGTTCCGGTTAGACCTGATCAAGCCTCGGGTTGGGCTGGGTTTCGGGCAAGCTCAAGCCGGGCCAATCAAGCCCGAGCCCGGCCCAATCCAAAAACACGAAGCCCGTGCTAAGCTGCTCTCGTGGTTGGGCCGCGTACTGCTACTAGGCACTGCGAGCTGCTGGGCCGCGCACTCCTCCCGCACGGGCTCGCGTCTTGCTCCCGCGCACTTCTGGGCCACACCCTGCATGTTGCTGGGTCGCTGCTCTACTAGGCACGTTGCGCTATTGCGTTGTGTTAGCTGGAATTTTTTTTTATTTTAGAATTTTTTTATCTTTTTTATGGAAATACTTGGCCGTTTTGCGAAATTGCAGAAATAGGCGCACATCGACCGAGGCTGAGGCGATCGCCCAAGTATGGGGCGATAGGTGGAGTAGCCGTTATCGGTTGTTAACGACGTTGCAGAACACCTATCGCCACAGTTTTGAGCAATATGTGGGGCCCACCTAAACGGCTGCCAGGCTGACTGTTACCGTGTGTTAATGGCTACTAACCTATCGCCTCATAATCAGGCGATTGTCCCACCCTCGGACGACGTACGCCCAATTCTAAAATTTTGCAAATCGTCGGAGCATTTCTGCAAAAAAGATTTAAAAAATACTAAAATAAAAAATTCTGTTAACTGCTGACTTTTTATTTTTTTATACTTCTATTATTCCAAAATAAATCAATAATATTCAGTATAATTTTATTAAAAAATAGACACATGTCGCCCTTTGGTTGGACGAGACAGGTTTTGTATAATCCACCCAATCAAAGGGCGGATAGGGCATATTTCCATGCGCCCGGACTGGTAGGGTAAATCCCACCCGTTGGTTGGACGATATTGAAATCCCGCCCGACCAAAGGGCGGGTTTTTTTTTGTCTTACCCAACCAATGGACGGGAATTCTGTCCCGCCCAATCATGATATGATATGGAAAAAATTTTCGTGTTGCTAAAAAAAAATGGTAGACTTTGGGCTATTTTATGTTTGGATCTTTTCATATTTGGATCCTATTCGTGCGTCCCGAATCGAAAGAGAGTAAAGATAGTAGTGACCATCTTTACTTGCAGGACTTTCGGCTATTTTATATTTAATTTAATAAAAAAAATCAATAAATAGAATAGCATGGTATGAATAAATAGGTAGAATGCAGTACATTACCAATGACGTACAAATGTTTATTATGTCATGTTTGGGTAGTGACACAGGCAAGGGCACCAAGAAGTAGTGCATGCATGGTTTGATTCAAAATTGTGTGTCTCATATGTGGCCAAAGTCTTGATGCATGATCTTTTGGTGACAGCGCACTTCATCGTTCGACCTTTTCAGGTAGTGGCAACCGCATAAACAGGTTACATTGATACAAGGAGGGTTATGCTCGTGCTGTGGATCAAAGACACCTTCGTATCGAGGCTCACGTTGTTGGACTTCGAACTCGCCTAGCCTTGGCCAAGTAATAAGCTAGGCTTGCAACTCGTTGATCCTTCCATGGAGATGTACGATATAGCTCGAAGCTGCCATCGGGAATGGGTCGTCCATCCACTGCATGAACCCGCAATCCGATTGCTACAAGTAAAAAAGAAGAGTTACATAAAAGCATGACAATGCTAATATTTTAGTTCGGAAGCTACACTTACTTTGTACATCGCACATTGGTAGAATCTGCGGCCTGTGAACCCATATGAAAGATGGTCGAACACCTGCACAACTGTGTTAAGTCCGTGTTCGCACTTTGGCCAACCTCGGTAGAACTGCGGATCTCGCAGCATCATTGGGTGTGTGTTGTAGTGAGCCCTGGATATGATGGGAAAGTCTGAAGACGATGGACGGGCTTGAATGCCTGCTCTGGACAACCGCCACCATCTTGGTGGCACAAATTTTTAATAAATTTATAGGAATAATGTTCTTTTTCCCATATTTACCCTATAAATTACCCTAAAATAACTCGTACCTATGAACATAAAAAAAATAACACATTGTGATAATTACACTAATTGTACGCAATACTGTGTTCAACACATGCGACAAAAAAATTTCTCCACATCGTATCAAAAATCCCTTTGGTTGGGCGGGACAGAATTCCAATCCGTCAGTTGGGCATGATAGAAAACCCGCCCTTTGGTCGGGCGGGATTTCAATCTCGCCCAACCTACGGACAGGATTTACCTTACCAACCCCGCCGCATGGAAATATGCCATATCCGCCGTTTGGTTGGACAAATTATATAAAACCCGTCCTTTGGTCGGGCAAGATTTCACTCTCGCCCAACCAAAGGGCGACGGACGTCTATTTTTTTTTAATAAAATTATATGGAATATTATTTATTTATTTTGGAATAATAAAAAGTATAAAAAATTCTTAGCTACTAGGCTACCACGTTGGGCCTTGTACTTCGAGCTGAGCATTTCTCGGGCTGAAAAAAAGCGTGACCTTGGCCCGAAAATGCAGTTAGGCTGTGAATTGTAGCCCGAGCTTGGCCTAAAAAATTGGGTCGGGCTCGGACTAGGTGTCCTGGCCAGCTGCCCATGAACAGGTCTTGTTTCAGTATGGATGGCAACAATACGGGTTAGGGCCCGATGGAGCTAAACCTCACCTGACCTGAAACCCAAAACTCAAAACTAGACCCGAACCCGTACTGAATAGTGGGCGCAAACTTGCACCCGCACCCGTTGGGTATCCAAAAACTGTGGGGGTGCTCCGTGAGTCTGTCCATCCTACTTCACTAGGCCGGCACGGTTGCGTTGTTCCACCCAGACCCAACACCCCAGCCGCTGTCTCCACAACAAGAAGCCACCACCGCGTTCAGGAGGGAAGCCGTGCAGAGGAGGACCGGCAGGGAAGCCACTACGCCGAAGAAGGAGACCACTTTGGGGAGCCGTCGCACGGCTGGGGATCGGGTACAGGAGGCCACGCCGACGCGTTGGAGACTTGGGGAGTGGCCGCCATAGTGGAAATAGGGGTTGCCGTGTCGGACTGCTGGAGGGAGGGGTTGACGCACCGTGGCCCAATAGGGTCATCGTTGTTGCCGTTGGCCCAGCCCGTGGGGTTGCCGCAGCGTCACCGTCGTCGGAGAAGGAGGCCACCCCAAGGGAGCTGGGCCGGCGGAGAAAGGAGTCGCCGGCCTAAGGAAGTAGGGAGGAAGAGGGGAAGCTGGGGAGGGAAGAGAGCGGCGGCGGTGAGGGTGTTAGGGTGAGGCAAGGCACAGGCTAGGGATAGATAAGGTTGGCCAGTGTGGTGGGACTGGTTGGTGGGCTACACCATATGTGGGGAGGTAGGGACTGGGAATGGGTTGTTCAGGGGGATTGCTGCGATAGAATGGGTAGCTCGGGTAGACTAGACCAACGCCTCTCCCTTTTCGGGGCCCATAGGTGCCCACGGGCGAAAACTTGCCCTAGCCCAAACCTGCAAGTGAACTAGGGCAAAATTCCACCAGAACCCACACCCACCAGGTGCAGAACTCACGGCCCCCGTCCCTGTGGGTCTGATTACCATCCCTAAGTTCCGGTCACATATAAATGATATTTTAGATATTGACATGGTCATCAAAATATAAATTTGATTACTAATTATTATTACAATTAATTTATAAAGCATAATCTCTACTAATAAAAAGTTTGTTGCGGTGGTAGTGGTGGTGTTATCAACTTTCGATCTATATCCTCTAATCTATCCAACGGCTCAGATCAAATAAGTCATTAATTATTAAGGGCTCTAGAAAAGAGCTATTAATTACTGGATTTCTAAATTAGTGGAGATATAATTAGCATGTTCATAATTACTAGATCCCTAAATTAGTGGAGATGTTAATTAGCATGCTATTATTTACTAGATCCCTAAATTAGTGGAGACATTAATTATAGGTAGCACACGGTTGCAATTTCCATTTGCACAAACCGTCTCTTTCCTCAAACACCTAGATCTGGTGTGGTGGTCTCAATCTAGAGGTGACTCAAACGTCGGTGACCTCTATGGTATATTTAATAGAGCTCCAAGGGTGGCTCCCCTCTGGTGTCCCGCGCTCCTTCAAGGGGCCCCGTCGATGTTGCCCTGCCCCCACCAGTGTAGCATCTCCCTACGTGTCCCGCCCCACCCCACGACGGTGACCACCCAGCCTCCGCACTGATAATCTTAGTTATTCTACCGCCACTCACGATTTGTTCCGTAAATCTTTCCTTTTATTCATTGAGATGGGTTGAGTTGAAGGAACAAGTTGATTGAGCTGGACATTAAGATGGATTTTGAGAGATACATGAATTATGTTCCATAAATATTTTCTTTTCTATACTATTAAAAAGAGTCTTGTGGTGGCAGTGGTGTTATCAACTTTTAATCTCCACCATACAATCTATCCAATGGTTTAAATATAGTGAGGGTACTTTCTATTTATTTAGATTTGGTCTTCTTATTTCAGTGCACTGTATTCTTAAAAGTTTTCAATCAACCTATCAAATTCATCATATTTATCTAGCTTCCTTATTTTAATATATTGTATTTTAGGAAACTTTCGATCAGATTAATATATATACCAACTAAAGGATCCTGAAAAACTATGCATTTGAGCGTTGAAGCAAAGTTTGAGATTGCAAAAATAAGACGTAATCAAGTGGAAAGGCTGAAACTGGAGCTAAAGTGTAGGCTAAACAAATCAAATATGACACAATAGATAGTAACATGATATTTATTTGTAACAAAGCACGTGCGTTTAGCTATAACTTATAAATTACACCAAAGTCCATGATTAAAAATAAAATTGCACGTACATCCACACAGTGTCTATCCGCACCGCTATGGTAGCTAAGTCCCGTTCTCAACACGGCAGTGATGAAGATAAAGAATACGAGGATACGCTGCGCCAGCCATCAAGCCCCTCTCCGGCCAAACAAGATAGCAGAATAATTTTATATGTTGGGACGTTCCGATTTATATTTTCTTTTCTTTCCTTTGTAGTTCCGTCGCAACGTATGGGCATTGTACTAGTAAACTTATAATATTATAGAGGTACTTTTCGAGACAGATCTATACATATGTACCTAATCTAACTATTAAAATGATGTTAACGACTTAGGTTTCACAACTTTGACTAGCACGCATACCAAATCACGTATATTTGTTACAAAGGATAGTCGCATCATTGTTTTGTCGAGCATTTTACAATCGGCTTGTTAATTTCTTTTGTTTTCTAGCTATCACTGGTGGCAAGCAAAAGGCGATATTCACTGACAGTTTAGCCACACGTTGTGATTCACAATATTGTTGCGCTAACATTGCTTTACAATATGAAAGCATGAAACAATAACAATAAGAGGAAAATTTCCAACAAAATATTAAATCTCATATATGCGAGTCTGATTCACCAGGAACATCATGTGAAAAGCTTCTCTCTCTCTCTTTTGCATATCGAAGTGCTATTACCACCAGCTATCCACTTAATTTTCATCTCACAAAAAAGATGACCACTTTATCTGGAGATTTTAATTTATCAGGAAATCTACTGTCATATACAGTCATGAGTCATCTAAGAATGAATTGAGCTCATGATCCCTTCCAGTCTAGGAGCTAGGACAAACACGAGGTCTCTTGTGCGAACCTCCGCCTCCCTCAAGATTTCTAGTCGTCACTGCCGTTCAGCCCTCTCCCTATCGCACTCCGGCAACCTTGCCGATGACGAGAGTGAGGGGGCAGTGCTCCTCCGCCTCCTCCTTCCCTTCCCCTCCTCTCTTAAATAACTCTAGCCCAGATCGTTTGGGCAAGATCCGGTATGGCTCCACATTGCCGATGTTTGGTTGCGACGACGTCGACGAGCGTGTGGCCTAGGACATTGTGGTGATGGATGGAGTTAGTGCCGATCTGGTTGGCATTGGCGTTGGGGTTTTGGCCAGCAGGAACAATGGTGACAATGGCATTGCAACGGCACTTGGCTTGTGCCGACAATATTGCGATAGTCCTTCGCCGCCAGATCGCGTGCAGCCGGCTAGGCTGTCAACCAACAGGATCTGATCCACGGTGATGCTTTGGGGATGCTACGTGCAGCCATTACATCGTGGTGTGTCATATCTCCATCGATCCCTATGCTGTAGCTGGTGCTCTCAGAGGCGCTCGAGCGCCGAATGCAGAGGTTTTAGGTGTCACCGCATAGATCCGACTGGTTTTGACCGGTTTGATAGGTTTGACTACTATGCAGAGCATGTGGATGACTGGACTTTCTTGATGGTAACATGTGGTGGTAGGTCCTGCAGTGGCGGATGACTGGACTTTCTTGATGATAACATGTGGTGGTAGGTCTTGCAGTGGCGATGGGAAGCTAGATAGGTGTTAAAGTTCCAATATAAAAGAAATCTTATTTTCTAGCTTATTTAGCTAGATCCAATGATGGTGACGTCCAAGAGGTGTCATTATCTTGTTACACTACATCAAAAAGAGGTCATATATATACGGTTATTGAGTGGACGAGTGGGAGGAGCTCATCTGTGTCGGTTTTTAATAAAAACAAGTTATATGTGTCGGTTTGTAAGAAAACCAACATAGAGAATCTTGCTCATTTGTACCTTTTTTAGAAGAATATGTGCTGCTTTTTTAGAAAAACTGAAATATATAAGGTTAATATCCATGTTGGTTCTAAAGAATAACTGCACATATAATATTTTGAATAATATCTAGTTTTCTAGAATTTCATAACTTAATTCATACATGCTCGGATGGAATAACCTTTATATGAAAACTATGTAACTCTTGAATAGAGGTGTATAGGTGGCTATGACATAGCTTCAACCAGCATAGGTAATCTAATTTGTGCCAGTTCAAAAATAAACATAGATGACTCGGATACATCACTATCTGATATTTTGTGCCAATTCAAAAACCGACACTAATACTAATTGTGAATCGGCATAGATCACCTCTTTTAGAGCAGTGTTACCGGCGTCGTTAAGAGCATTGGTCTTTCCACTTAGTTGGAAATATTATTATGTTTGTTTAATTGATGTGTGACTTAGCGGTGGATTTGGACTAGCATGCTGAGAAAATTCACATTCTATTAATGAAACCAGGCAATCATTTGTATTTGATATTTCTTGGATTATTTTCACAATATTCACTGCCCATACTTTACTTCTGAAAAAAAGAATGGTCTAAAACACAAGTGCTGCCTTCCTCTATAGGTCGACTCTCAGATTCCCGTACCTTCCTCCGCTATAGTCTTTGCCTCCCATCTTTTGCACCTTCGCGATCTACCATTAGCAAGAACATACCTAAAGATTACTCCTTTTGTCTTTAATTACTAAAAGCATCCACACCAGCTTCTCTAAATTTTTTTCAAAACACTATTAGCGTCCTCTCTATCCATCCCTCTAAAATTCCATCACATTTTATACTACACTCTAAAATATTCCTTCTCTCCATCAGCTACTCTATTTTTAAAAAATCAGAGGTACTATGCTATAGAGGGCCGCTACGGATGCTCTAAGCTCATTATTTTCTGCCTTCCATAGTCTATGAGGCTAACCAAGAATCTTGCTTTCTTTTCCTGCCCACCCACCCCCCTCCCCTCCCCTCCTCTATCGGGCGGTGCCTTTTTTTAGTGTTTTCAACTTTTTATTTCTTTCATGCTAATCCAGTAATAATGTGGACATCATTTTGAGATGATCTTTCCTGCATCTTTCAGCGCCGCGCTTTTCAGAAAGAGATGGCCATTTGCACGCCCTGAGTGCTGAAACTCCTCAGATTTTTTTTTTACCACTAGTTACCACTAAAACTTGGTACCATGCACGCCCACACGTAGCTCCACGGTTTCATGCGACGGTGACGCGAAAATCTGATGTAATCTGCATGATTATGTTATTCTACTGCTTGATGAAAGGGGAATCCACTGCCCAAATCTTATCTCCGCGACAAGTTGTCATGAAAATCTTGGGAGCACGCGTAAGAACAACCTGTTTTTCTGCCTGCAATATGTTGTAAACAGTGCATAATGAGCAAAATGATAGCATAAATAATTTCAGATATAGTAAACAACAATATAATGTCATGAAAATTAAATGTAATCACATTTCCTCTTAAAGACAACATTAGAGCAACTAGAAAAGTGATTATCCAGCATGTACCCATGACAAACAGCAGGTAAAAAAGTAATAAAATCAGTAACTAAAACTCAGATTTTATTTGTAAAGATTGCTCTCAGATTGCTAGAAGGGTTGCTAAATGAAATTAGCCGTCCAAACTCTAGATGGACAATATATCACAGGTTATTTTCAAGATTACAACCCTAAAACAACACTGCTCTTACATAGAGGGAATGAACACAGCACTATGTGTATGATAAAACAGTAGCACAATGCACCAGTAATCAAAAGATCAATATATATCGGTTAAATCAAGATCAAAACAGTCCCAAAATCGCGCTTAACAAAGAAGCACAAATACTTACTACACCAACTAGTATCAAGCTCATGCAACCAAACTAGTTCTCCAAATTAGATATAAGTAGTGCAACAGTAAATTAATCAATTAACTTAACCTCAAGTGCTAAATCATACACATTAGGCCACCAAATTATCAGCTAAGAGCAGTACTTATCTAGGTCTAGCAATTTCCTTTAATGAACAAATTAACCATGCCTCAATCTAAGCAATCATCATCGAGCGTATTATACCGAGCCCACAATGTACTGCTCCTTAAATGAGGTGAATTAGCCCCTTGTACAGGGTACAAGGTCTCCAAATTCAACTCAAATGGCTCAGTACTTTCACAAATCAAAGAGGGGAACCGATAGCTTACAGTGCACCGGAATCGAGCCGGCAAGAAGGCAGGGCAAAGCGCGAGTAACTCGCTGTCCTAGAAACCAAATCGCCGTGCTACAAATGCAGCCACCGACGAGAAGGCCGGAGATACGATGCCGTCTCCCCCACCAAGGCCGAGGCCGCAGTGGAAGACCGAGGAACAGAGGAAGCAGAGCGGGACACAGGCGTCTACCTCGTGGCCACCGAGTACCGGAGTCGAAGAGGAGAAGGGCAGCACCACCACCACCACTCCAACGAGCAGTGGCAGCCGGCGAGGACCGCAACCACCAAAGCGCGCTGTGCACAAGAGCAGTCGAGAGAGGAGAGGAGATGCAAAACTCAAAACTTCTCTCACACAAAAGAAGAATCCCAGGAGATAAAGGCAAGGGAGGAGCACCGATCGACGAGAAGCTCGAGACCAGCCACGTTATGTCACAAGCAAGACGGACGCCGAGAACCCCGGCGCCGCCGCTCCCCATCACCTCACGGGTTGGAAACCCTAGCAGCTGGCCGAACCAGCTCCCAAAACCAACAACGTGGCTGCTGCCCCTTTCCTTTGTGCCAAGCTGAATGGGCTAAAGCCCCAAAGGCCCATAAGGCCTGCTTCATATTGGGCAAAAGCCCAACACAATATCCATGGAAGAGCACAGTTGGTCAGACAGTTAGCAAAGGGAAACGAGTAGGCTACGCTAGCGCAATTTCAAAAATTTCTACTGCAAATACTCAGGACATCATGCTAGTAGAGGATTATAGATCATTACCTTTAACGCGCAGTCGCAGCAGAAGGAGAGTCGGAGTAGCTGATTCCGACGTCATGTGCATCAAGGTACGGAAAATAGTTGTTCACGTCGAGCCGAACGTCCTCTTCTCACCGATCACCACCGTAACGCCGTACGTACTGCCATAGAGGAAGTAGTCGATCTCGCCGACCTTCTTCTCCTTGTCGTCGACCAGCACCGCAGAAATCGTAGCAGCGCTTATACGGTATCCACATGTCTAGGGGCAGAACACCGTGCGCTGGTGTGCTAGCATCACACGTGGTGGCTAGGGTTGCTACGAGTCGGAAGGAGGGATGGCTATGGTGATGTGGTGGCGAACTCGTATATCTGCACCGCTCCCACCGCCTCCCCCTTATATGGAGCATACTAATGGGCTTCTACGCTTGAGACCTATTAGAACTCTAATCCTACACCGATCAATATCCGCGAACCCACTAATAAATCCAATCCATTAAACATATACCAACTTGTTAGGTGTGTAACCCATTAGGTTTATGTGCAAGTGGCCGTGGCCCCGAAAACTTTTTTTTCGAGCCATAAGTCAACAGTGGTTCCTAGTAGGACATATTGACCCCACATACACAGAATGATCATATCGGTTGAACCTTGATATACTCACATACCGATCCCTTTGCCGCATGATACCAATCAAGCTTAAGACGAGATGCGTGCCACCCTTGTGATAGCTCGACTATTCACTTGATCCTATGATGGATTCTAAACTATGATTAACATTTTAATCACATTGGTATGGCCACACACTTTCCAATCCAATCACATCGAGAGGCCCAAAGATATCTCTCCTATTATCAAATAGAGGTAAATTTCATTTTAATCGCTCACACTTCACGTCATGTTTTATAGCATACCCGAAAGCTATTTTTATAAATACCCAGTTACAGTGTAGCGGCTGATAACATCAAAGCATATAACTACACATGCTGAGATTCAATGACTATCTTAGGTCTAAGAATCATATAAGTATTCCACTCGAAATTACAGACTGATGGCACATATAAGATAACAATATCTATAGTGTTTCAGAGTAGGTCTATCCAATATGTTCTCTAACATGTGTCCACATTATTGATATCTCTATATCTATGGTATATGAAATATTACCATCACTCAATACATGTGCTGATCAAATCATTACTGTCCCTCACAATAATATGACACCAGGGATTATTAGGAATAAGATAATATAAACAATGTGTCTCACAACTAAGTCGTATTTGATGAACAACATGAACGACATTTATTAATGGAACTAATAACATATTATCCAAGAGCACATAAATATAGACGTGATACAATCATCTTACATAATCCTCTCTAGGGCAGATCACTCACTACTAGAAAATTGACCTTTCATACCGGCACATCAGTACCGATTGGATTGGAACCGGTACTAACAGTGGCATCAGTCCCAGTTCATTGGGTACAGAGCAGTAGTCCCGGTTGGAGCCACGAACCGGTACTGATGCCCTTGCATTAGTCCCGGTTCGTGATACGAACCAGTACCGAAGGCACGGAGTAAATTAGTCCCGGTTCATAACACGAACCGGTACTGATGCCGTCTCATTAGTCCCGGTTCGTGTTACGAACCGGTACTGATGCCTCGTTTCAGGAAAGTTCAAAAGGAATGCATATTCTATTTATATCAGTACGCGATGGTGGGTGGGTTGGTTAGAAGGGTGAGGCTAGAGTCACGAGGCTAGAGTCATGAGGTTGTGGGTTCAAGTCCCGCTTCTCCCATACATCCTTAACATTTTTAAACATTTCATAGTACTATTCAGTACCGGGTGAGGGAACCGGGATTGATGCTCCTTGAGCATCAGTCCCGGATGGCTTGTACCGGTTCAAAAACCGGTATTAAAGCCAGTTATGAACCGGTACTAAAGGTGAGTTCTCTAGTAGTGACTAATAGTTAGGCCATGGGTGAAGTTAGGAAAAGAATTTAAAAGTATTCACTTGCATGGCATTGGCATGAAATCTGAAGATCACATACACGGTTGGAACTTGGAAGTTTGGTTTTGAACACTCTGTGTGTGTTTCTTAATGTATGGTAATTTGACTTGGAAATTAAGTAAACGCATTGTGGCACATCAGGTCTTTACAGGCATTTGTATTAAGTTGGTATTTGTTCGATTGTGATTTCAGAGACAGTATTCGACGGGTGGTCGCCTTAAAATAATGCATACTTGACACAGAGCTGTTTCTTGAAATGAACCAGTTAAAATACTTCTCTTTGCATCTGTTCCTGGAAACCAATCAAGTTCACTGCATAGCAAGCCTCTGAATTTTTAACAGCTAAGAGTATACATACTGCATTGCAAGCCTCTGAATTTTCAACAGCTAAGAGTATATATACATCTTTTCTTTCTGAAGGTGCAAGTAGCACAGTGAGCCAATATGCAGGATATGCTCACTAACAACCAGCCTGCATTATTATTGCATAGACATGTAATGGGATTTGATCGAAAGCAAAAGAAGTTCACACGAAAGGGGTGATGATCACCTGCTAGAAACGGAACCAACGCCCGCCATTTTCACTGCTAAGATAGTCCTCAGATCAAACTTGTGTCGGCAAATAGATTAATAGAATGAAGCAACCAAATTTTTCTGGTGATCACTTGCTAGCTAGAGTGTGTGTGTTTGTGTGTGCTGCGGTTGTCACACTGCACTTTCAGGGTTTCTGATTAGGTGGTGCATCGATGGAGGTGAAGGAAATTTTCCTTCAGCCGCCCTCGCTGCTTAGTGGGTGCTGGATTTGATTCTTGTTCTGATTATTTCGGAGGGAAACGGTAAAGGATTATCTGGATGTATGGAGCTTTCCAACTTTCTCTTAAAAAACTAAGAATGCGAGACATATGCAATGCCGAAAGCAAACAGTATACTACAGAATGTTGTAGCTTTGAAACGGTATAGCTATCATGGGTTTCACACTATAGTATACTTCATGATACTTGCAATATAGCTTTAGAGCATCTCCAACAGATGTTCTTAAATCAGACCTCTATATACCCTCTGTAAATCACTATTCGTTCTCAATCTATATTTCCATCCTCTACAGTAGAATCTCTATGTAGAGAAACTATAGAGGTTGCCATAGGGAGCCTCCAAATTTAGAGGCTAGAAGAGAGAAACTCTAAATTTAGAGACTGAGATAGTGACTCTGCTAAAGGACGAGATGCTCTAAATATGAAGAAAATTCTGTTTTAGAAGTTCTGCCATAGATGCTCTTATGTAGCCACCCTCAAAAGCAAAACAGTCAAATCCGGGAAATCATGAACCGGATGGCCTACCGGAGATCGATGGATCTAGGAGAGTAGTCTGTGAGGAGGTCCTCGAGGTTTCTTCCCACTTTTAAGGGAAGCCCAATGTACATACGTACTTATGTATTTTGTTTTTCTATCACCACTAATATATTGTTAGCCGGGTGCTGACTTTTTTTTAAAAAAACAGTCAAATCCAATAATCCATCCATTGCCTAGACAGATCAGGAAGAAGGTTTCGGTCCATCAGAAGATGATCTGTTGGACACTCATCGATCCCTTGAGTTATATATCTGCAGGTCAAAACGAATGATTCATGAGAGAGCAGACGCACCACGAATGGAACAGTACAAAACATCTGATATATCCTTTGACGACAAGTACCTTGTCGGATACACGGATGATCCACGGAAAGCCTGACCACTACCACTTCGCTCAGCCTTTCCCGCCGCTCATCATTTCTATCATCGTATGATTCGTATCACACTTCTAGCTAGCACTAAACGCGCGTGCCTCGGCGAGGAATCCACTTATCCTCGTACCACACGGGCACGCGCCAAAATTGTGGCCCTATGTGCCATCTCCATGTTGTGGCCCTATGTGCCATCTCCATGTGTGACGTTAGTCGTTTTCTATAACTGCTGCGTGGGATGGATTGATGAGGTGGAAAAAAAATTAATGAGAAGAGAAAGTATAGTCGTTTCTTGTATATAGTTGTACATGTTATCCTAGAAATAAGGAAAAGAAGCAGAGAAAAAATTTCCATGGGAATCACTAGTTTAGGACTCACAAATAGAAAGAAAAGAAAATAAATTAATTAATTACTAGACACAATGCATTATGAGATTTGTAGCTATTATTTTTTTTATATAATGTGCAATGTTTAGAAATGCCTATGGAAAGCATGCACCAGGAATACCACCTAAATATTCAATTTTTAGGGTTAATTGATTAGATGCCACTGCTCAATTGCCTATTCCAAGAATTGCCACCGCTCAATTTGAAAGTGCAGATCTGCCACTGCTCGTTGAAAAAGTTTGATCCATGCCATTATTAGAATCTCGAAGCACTTTTCTAGCTCAAATGCCCAGTTGGCAACGTTTTTAGACCGTGTTGCCCTTCTTCCTCCTCCTCTCTTCTTCATCTTCCTCTCACTACCTATCTCCTTCTCTCTTTCTCTCCATCCTCTCTTCCTCTGTCAACCCGCCCTCCGATCCCGTTCTCTCTATGCCGCGTCGCATCGTCACCATGTGCCACGCCGTTGCCGCGTCGCTCCTTTCCATCGCCGTCCCCTGTCCCCTCATTCTCCCCGTGTCACGTCGCCCCGTGTTGCGCCACTCCTCCCCATCGTCGCACCCGCCTCCCCGTCACCGCTCCGCGTCGTCGCCACCTGACCGCGCGCCATCGCTGCCCTGTCACCACTGCACGGCACGTAGCGTCGTCGCCACCCTGCCCCACGCCGCATGTCGTCGCGCGCCCTCTACGCCAGCCCAGCGCCATTGCTACCAAGACGCCATCGTTGTTCTTGCACCGCGCCTTGATAGCTAGGGCGGCACCCAGGAGGGGGCTCTACCTGAATTTGGGGAAAGAGAGGGTAGAGAGCAGGAAGAAAGGAGGCAAGGGCAAATTGGTCCAAAAAAATTGCCATGACATCGTCTGAGCTGGAAATATGCTGATAATGGCATGGATTGAACTTTTCCAATGAGAAGTGGCAGATATGCACTTTTGGATTGAGCGGTGGCAATTCTCGGAATAGGCAATTGAGCAATGACATCTATCCAGTTAACCCTTTTTTTAAGTAATGGCAGGAAAGGGAAGAAGAAGTTACACACTGCAAGACAATTATAGGAAAAACAATGACAAGAGAATAGTCTGTTGAAATATATTGTCCATCTTTCCTCATCAACTTGAGCTTTTGGTGAATTCGTCGGTGCATGCAATTCAATATGGCATTATATCCAAGAGGTCCTGAGTTCGAGATCCCGTCTAATGCATAATATTTGCAGACTACTTCGAGTTCACATCTAAGGCCCGCATGAGGATAGAGTATTGAAATATTTTGGATTATATAATGCGATATAAATAAAACAATCATCAAGACAATTCCAAGCACAATATTTAATAAATCAACATTATTGTCATGTATTGTACATTCTATGAAGAGTGCATCTCATGATTTATACAATATTTAATCAATCAACATTGTTGCCATGTACCGTGCATTCTATAAAGAGTGGAAGCAGAAACATAAATGTAATCCTATTAATGTGGAATAGGCGGAAAATATGAAGTGTGCATCTAAATCATGATTTGCACATATGCTTTTCATATTGATACAGTGAGGAGAGGCCCGATTTTCTCAACATAGGATTGAGGAGGATAAACATGATACCATGAAACTTGATGAACTGAGTCAACGCCAACAACTATTTGGACAACAACTTGCATCGATCTTGCTCACCCAATCACATGTTAATAATCCTGGCTACCTAACCATGCGAGAAGTAGACATGCTCTTGCTACTCACAAGAACGATGAAGGTGTCTCTATGACACTTAGAGGCAGCGCTCTGCATGCACACAAAGACAACAATATTGTCTATAATTTTCAAATCATCTTGTAATCTGATTTCTAGAGAACCATATAAGCCTTTATATAGAGCACAAATAAACACCTATAGAGTAGTAACTACTTACTAAAAACATTCCTAATGGCACATACTTAGATGGAAACATACCTGAAAATTGGAAACAAGTACTAAAGCTCAGAAATAAACTATTGTACGTTAAATCCAATTTATGTGTTGCAAAAATTATGGAGATCCTTTCCTTCTCCACTTTTGTTCTATTTTTGGATGGCAACACTTTGAACAAGACACATGAATAGTACCACATGCGCTGGTATCCTCAGCACCTCGAATAGGGCATAGAATAGTAGGTATGAACCCTGACGAAAGTGACGGTGCAAACAACTATATATATGTTTAACAAAACCTGCGATGAGAGATTTCAACTCCAACAACTGTCAGTGTAACATAAACCTATGACGAGAGGATTCGCCCAATAACACATTTGCCACATGTGCTCCATATCCACATCATTCTTCCTTTCTTACTCATGTCAGGGTTGTAGCTTTGGGTCGAAGATGAAGACGATGATGATGAACATACTCAAGATAAAGAAAAAAATACAGACTAAAATACTCAATCGAAAAAATCCTACTGAATAAACCGAGGCTCTAATACCAAATGATACAGTGAGGATTGGTCCAATCTTCTTAATATAGAATTTGATGGGGATAAACATGGTACCATGAAACCTAACAAATCGAGTCAACGCCAACCACTGTTTGGACAATAATCTATGCGATCTTGCTTGTCTAATCATATGTTGATAATTTTGTCTACTTGACCATGCTAGAAGTGGGCGTGATGCTCTTGCTACTCACAAGAACTATGGATGTGTCTCCATGACACTCAGAGGCAGTGCGCAGCGTGCACATAAGGACAACAATATTGTCTATTTTCAAATCATCTTCTAATCTGATTTCTAGATAATGACACACTTGGATGGAAACATATCCTGAAAATTGGAGACAAATACTAGATCTTGGAAAGAAACTATTGCATGGCCAAATTCAATTTATATGGAAACAAATACTAAAGCTTGGAAAGAAACTATTGTATGGCCAAATCCAATTTATAAGCTGCAAAAAATATGGAGATTATTTTCTTCTCAACTTTCCTTCTATTTTTGAATGGTCGCACTTTGAACGAGGCGCATGAATGGTATTATGAATAGTACCACATGCGTCGGTATCCTCGTCACCTCGAATAGGGCGCATGAATGGTAGCTATGAACCCTGGTGAAAACGACGGCGTCAACACCTGTATGTTTAACAAAAACCCACAACGAGAGATTTCGGCAAAAATAATTATCTCTGTAACAAAAACCTATGACGAGAGAATTTGCTCAAGAACACGCTTGCCACATGTGCTTCATATCTGCATCATAATCTTGTGTGTGTGTGTATAGAGTTGGGTTATGGTGCTTCGCGAAGCACGGAAGACGCCATGCTTCGTGTCTAGTTTATAAAATCTGAGACTCAAATGGCCGATCTGAACCGTCCATCTTGATCTTCTCGTTGAAGTCTCTTAAATGGCCAAATTTCTTTTTTTTATTTTATTTTTTTGCTATTTGTTTTATATTTTTTTTGAATCCAACACTTGTAATCCCAATTTCAAGTTGAGCAAACAGTCGCACTAGCAATTGCAAAGCGCTTGCAATTAAGAAGCAATCTCAGATTACTTACAACGCATTGGATTCAAACCAACACGATGAATCGATGAACACGGCATGGCACGTTGAAACGCTATAAAAAGAAAAGATTCACCGCTGCTTTGCCGCAATATACCGGTGATGTTTTCAGAGATACAATGTCGATATAGCTAAGCGACCGCGAGATGCATTGAAATGTGTAGCAATCTCTGGCCAAGAGAGACCAAAGCTGAAGCTGCCACCACAACACCTGCAAATGGCACCACCACCTCTAGGCGTACGTGCAAGAACGAGCAAAGCCCGACCAGCGAGAACCACGGAGGAAGAAGCGGTGGAAAATCTAATGAAGAGGAAATCCCCAAATTGATTTTGTGTTAAAGGAAGAGGAACTGATCTTGTATTTGAAGAGCCTCCATGCACAAAAGAGAGATGGGAGCAACGTCATGCGAAGAATTCAGCCAGTCTCACCGTCATCACGCATGACTAGACCTGATCATGAGCAGCACGGATCCAAACCCAATTTTTTGGGCCGGGCCAGGCTCGGGCCAGAAAACTAAGCCCAGGCAAAATTTGGGTTGGGCTCGGGCCTATAGGAAAACAGGAAATCAGCACAAATTCGGTCTTTGGGCTTTTTGGCTAGGCTTTCGGGCCAGGCTCTGGTCAAAGTGACTAGGTTTTTTCAAGCCCGGCCTGGCCCAATGCATGATTAGGTCTACGCACGACCCGCTTGCTACAGCTGCAGCTAGTCGCCGCCATCGCCCGTATCTCCTAGTCACACGCACAAGAATAGGACAAACAGATGAAGCTGCTGCCTAGCTTCTTCCCTAGTGACTAGGTCCACCCTAGCTTAATGGGCCACCAAACATGGGCAAAAGCCCAACAATATATACCATTTCAGTGGGAGTGTTGAAATATATTGTCCACATTTCCTCATCAATTTGAGCCTTTGGATAAAGAGGCAACAAGGTAAAACATTCTCCAGCAGCCTCGGTATCCTGGTCTGCATCGCTATCGCGTGGCGAGTCAGGGATGATGGCGAGTGGACTAGGGATCCAACGGCTTTGTTACCCCAGCGAGCTCAATAGCGAAAGGACTAAGCTATCTCCTCCTTGGTAATAAGTAAACAATAAAATATAGGAAAGAGAACAAGATCAAGTATGGTACAAGTGGTTAAGTAAACAATAAAATATAGAAAAAGAAGATAGAGAGTGACATTTACAGAGTTTGCTGGAGATGGTGTGTAGATAGAGAGCCAAAAATTTTAGAGAGGTAGACATACCAGGGATACGGAGAGTCAAAAATAGTTGAGCCTGCTGAAGATGGCATTAAAAACGTACATTGCTCAGAAAACTGGAGGTTAGCAGTTGGAGCATTTGCAGCAGCCGTTGCCGCCAGAGTTGGACGTGGTCTTTGATTGCGCGGAGATAAAGACACTAAGGACGCGTTTGGTTCCATGCACCCGCCGTCTTGGCTCGGCCGGGCAGCCCATGGAAACACCATGCATGGGCGTGCTGCGCGTCATGACAATGGCAAAGCCGCAGCGTGAAGAGCACCATGATGCATGTGTAGAGCCAGGTTTGCGGCGAGCTGCAGGCAACCAAACGCCGACTGGCTCGTGGTCAACGGTATGCGCCGAGCCAGGCTGCGAGGAAGCGAGCAACCAAACACACCCTAAAAAGATTGCTCGAACTGCCGAAAAATATGCGCATTTCGTTCTAAAGCACTCGCGTGTACATAAAGATAGATTCCAATGGATTGATGCTGGCAAAATGGTTCAGAAAAAAATGAAATCTAGGGCTTACAGGTTGCAGAAGGTTCGGATTCTTCTAGTATAAACGCCAAGAAACAAAGACACTGGCTGAGATCGGAACAAGGTTGTTTTTTTTTAAAGCAAAGAGATTGGCACAGGCCTGTCAGAACGTGGAATCCGATGCTTCAGTTGACAGGAGATTTCATAAGGAAATTGATAGTTATAACTTTATATTTATTTTTTTACCATAAAAGAGCTCCGCACTAATTTTATTTCAGCATAGTAAAGACAACTCGCTTTGTCCCACCTGCAAAAATTAGTTTCCCACTTAAAATACGGAAATTTTTATCTTGTGTAAATAAATTTTGTAAAAATTTGATGAAATTCGTAGGTTCCAAAACTCCGAGATGTACCACACGTGAAATTTTGGTTGAAAAATCAACGAAAAAAATGTAAACATAATATTTATGAAAAACCGCCGAATTTGCTCATCACAAATTCAAACCGAACAGCTTCTCGCTAATTTTCTTCAATATTTCATAAAACCCTAGCGAAAAAACTGTATTGCAAGTAATTGAATTCGCTACGAAGTATAATTTTTTTTTTCCATTTTTTAATGAATTTTGACCGAATTCCGGAAGGAAAAAAAATCCGCTACAGCCAGCCTAACAAGTTTTTTGGTGGAAACGAAATGTCAAACCCTGCACCACCCAACCGTTTGGGCTAAATGATTCAGAACCTGTACATTCCTTAAGAGAATTTTACATTACATATTTGCAGGTTACATGCAGCTTACAGGTACTCTCTCTCCTATTCTTTCTCCTCACTTCTCTCTCTATTATCTCTTTTTAATTATCACTTTGTTAGCTTCTTCACTTTACGTACTCTCGATGGACAACTAGTATAGAATCTAAAACACCATGGATGAAGTCAATACGACCACAAGCTAGAGCAGCACTTCACTGCCTAGCTAGCTCTCTCCATGCATACCAGCCACCCTGCTAGTCTTGCAGCTAGCTACACCTTGGCGCCGTCGAGCGCGCCGCCGCCGCTCTCCTCGGCGTCGTAGCTGGCGTGCACGCTGTAGAGCACGTAGACCAGCACGGCGGCCGCCGAGAAGAAGCCGAACCGGACGTACGACGGGCGGTCCAACGAGCCGAGCAGGAAGACGTTGAGGAACACGGACGCCGCTGGCACCCACGGCATGCCGGGCACGCCCCACAGCTCGGGCCGGTGCACCTGCGGCACCAGCGCCTGGAACGCGGCCACCGCCGCCACCGCGCAGGCCGCGCACGCCGCGAGGAGCGCCACCCTGGCGCCCCCGTGCGGCGCCAGCTTCCACACCAGCGTGAAGGACAGCGCGAGCAGGGAGAAGCCGAGGATGAATGCCAGCGTCGGCCGGGCGCCGCGCCGCTCGCCGGAGCCCGGGGCGGCGACGTACCGGCGGTACACGACGGCGTTGGCCACCATGTAGAAGACGAAGAGAGTGCCGATGCAGACGAGGTTCAGGAGGATGTCCAGCTCCGTGAAGAGCGCGAGCGCCGCCGTGAAGAACCCTGCGACGACGACCACACTGTCAGAAAACTGCACTAGGTTATGACGATAATCCTTCAGCTAATTAGAAGATAATTATTCCCTAAGATAGTCATTAAGCCTTGCTGGTCCAAATGTCAACGGCAGCTAAACGCTAACCAAGAGGTCACAGGATCAAGTCACGGATAACTTTAAAAAGAAAAAGGAAAATCACCTGACCACGGGCAGCATGTTAAAGGTGGTGTCATTAACCTTGACCAGACTGTTAATATCAACAAGAAAGTCAAGGCGATCAGCGTTAAATGCAGAGGAGGTTTCATTATCTTTCTTTTTATCCAAGTGTGCAGTTAATTTATTCTCATAGCCAAGACTTCAGCTAATAGTGCAGTTTGTTTGTGCAGTCAGACTAATTAACAACGTATTGCAGTTTGTTTTTTCAGTCCGACTTGACATCTAAGAGCTTGTTGGGCCATCGACTCAAACAAAACGAACCATTTAGAATAGCTTACATATGCTCTAGAAAAATTCTTTTTTTTTTCTAGTCAGAGTACAATCAATTGTCATGGTCATTCTTTGTTTAGTTATGGCTCTAGGGCTGAACTAAAATGCTGCGATTGGAGCTTTGAGAACTCGAAGCGCTTGGTTTGATTGAGCTTGAGAGCTCTGTGAAGCTGACCTTGAAAGGACGTGCCACTGTCTTTCCTGTATCCGAGGTGCATAACCCGTAAACGATCACGAGATCAATCACGGAGAACCCACGATCTCACAACCTACTATTCGTAGACACGTTGACATGCACTAGCTATCCGCAGGTTAGCGTGTCATCGTCTCGGCGAACAGAGACGCCCGTGAGGCTGACCGCTGACGGCGCGTGGCCGCGTCGACATGCACGAGCGCGCCGCGGCGACGGCGACGGCGACGGCGGTAGGATCCATGTGATTCGTCGCTCGTGGGGATCAGAACAAACTAATCTGTGTTTGGGGTTGGATACGAAGGATTTGAATTCTGATTTCTAATTTACGATTTAGATGAAATTTCGAGCTAGATCTCAAATTTCTCCCGAAGAAATTGGCATCCAAAAGTTGACGTTGGAGGAGCTGGGCACGTACATACCGAGGAAGGCGGAGGCGTTGACGGGCGTGGCGGTCCGGGGGTGCACCTTGGCGAGCCACCGCGGCATCACGCCGGAGCGGCCGATGACGCACAGGTACCTGGCCTGCCCCAGCATCGCCACCATCAGCGACGTCAGGATGCCGAGGCTCGCGCCGGCGCCGATCACGTTCGACACCCACCCCCACCCCGAGCTCCCCCTGAACGCGCCGGAGAACGGCGCCTCCGTGTCGATCTGCACCGCACCACCACAGAACACACAACCTGATTAAGCACTGATTGCAAGAACAGTGGCCGGTCATGGATGGGCCACCGGGGAAGCGAAAGGTGGCATCTTGCGGATGCTCTGTAATCTGTTCAACTAGAAAGCAGATTCCGGCCGTCCTGCGACGGCGACGGCAGATTCATCCCGGAAATCATACGACCGGCATCCCAAAAGCCGGCGAGCACGGGCTGGCCGGAATCGTATGCTATGCCGGTGGCATCGGCTGCGCCGAGAGCCAATATATTCCCCGGAATTATCCTCGCTTTCGAGGTGAGCGAGACTGGCATCGCATGGGGTAGCAAGAAACACCTAGATCTCTACGCGTACGTAGGAGGAATCTCATTTTTTGGTAATGATGGCGGCGATTTGGTGGTGTTCTTACCTCGTCGTAGGGGAGGAGCATGGACATGGAGGCGGCCATGAGGCAGTAGAGCGCGGTGACGAGGACGACGGAGCCGGAGACGCCAACGGGGATGTCGCGGGCGGGGCGCTCCACCTCCTCGGCCATGGTGGACACGGCGTCGTAGCCGATGTAACTCAGGTACACCATGGCGGCGCCGTTGAAGACGCCGCCGGCGCCGTGCGGGAAGAAGCCGCCCGGGTGCCCCGGGTCGGCGGGGCGCGTCAGGTTGCGCGCCTCGCCGCGCCAGAACCCCATCACGATGATGAACAGGATGAACGCCACGTGCACCGCCGTCAGCACCATGTTCACCACCGAGCTCTCCTTCGTGCTGCCGCCATTGCAGACCACGACAGAAATCCTCATTTCCAATCTTTTATTATCCTTTTTTCGCAAGATTGTTTAATTTGGACATAACTCATAATGGCCGAACTGTTTCTCAATCATGCAGGAATCTTATGGATTCCGAAATTCGCTCATGTTTCAGAGAAAACGGGTGGTTCTTGACTGTTTTGACCGATGCGAGAACTTTGGAACAGAGTGGCCACTTCTCGAGATTCCTTCTTTGGGAAAGCTCGCCGAGACTTGCCGCACCAAAAAAAAAAACATTCGATCGCGATAGGAACAGAAAGGTGCAACAGCGAAGGACAAGATCCTGTCTCACGGAACAAAATCTCGAATTTTTCTCGCGAGGACGAACAGAGCTGGCCGCGAATAATTAGCTCGACTTTGAAAGTATGAATCCGACAAGAACAAAAGCAGAGGAAGCAGTTGCAAAACAAGAAAGGGTACAAGCAAGCGATCAGCCACTGCCACCGGATTCGCCAAAATGATTCGCATTTGATTTGAAAAGAGCCCTAACAATTGCGAGCGAGACCGAAAGATTGATCTTTCTTTTTTCAAAAAAAAATTACTAGTTCTAGTCGTACCTGTAGCAGATGCAGGCGGAGACGACGAGGATGACGGCGACGGCGACGAGGTCGACCTCGTTGAAGCCCTCGGGGAGGCCGTGCACGGCGAGGCGCCACCGGCTGGGCGCGTCCACGCCGCACGCCGTGCCGAGGTATGCCGTGAAGCTGCGCGCCACGGCGGCGTTGGAGAAGACGTACTCCATGATCAGGTTCACCCCCGTCAGGAACGCCGCGAACTCCCCTGCACGCACGCGAAAGCCCCCGTCACCGTCAGGATTCAGGAAGAAGACGATGCAAGCTTGAAGCTTGCCCGCAGTGTGGTCATTGTACTTGTGGTTGGGGCACCAATAACGAGCAAGATTTGCCATGGCTACTCCATTGGAAAGGACGACCAGGTACAGTACTCTGTGCCATCACCAAAAGTAGAAGACGACAGAAGAAGCAGCGAAGAAGCGATGAGCAGAGGCCAAACGACGTCCAAAAGTTCCAAATGTTATTTTGAGCGATCAAAATTCCAAATGTTACATGCATGATAAAGGGAATGATTCCAAATATTCAGATTTGACGTGTGGTTTTGGTCTAACGCGTATATAAGATGTTCTGAAAACATGATACTGTAAATTTATTGTTTTGTTTTCTCCTCCTTATTGAATGAGCCGTGCTCCGTTTCAAAAATAAAAAAGATTATAAATTTATATTTTACGGTAAATCCAAACAATCTTGTTTGAAAAATTTAGATACATGCTATTACTCCTTATGTCAATGACATGTGGACTCGGGACCTATATGACATTAGTGATATATTTCAAAACGTGAACTTTAGAGTGACATGAATCTAAATCACCTATATTGTAATTGTTTTGATACGACTGATCTGAATGTACATATAATATTATCGATTGAAAATAACAAATATTGACCGGTAAAAACTTAAAAGCACCAAATATTCGAAAACGGGAGAGGTAATGCATGGTGGACTTGACCTTATCAACTTTTTTTCTTGTCTTCCAACGAAGTCCAGGTCCCATTTTGGACGAAAAGAGCAGACAGTTTGGCGGTTGCAAGAAAGGGACCTGCCGCATTATTTGGATATGGATATTTGTGCGTATAGCAAAATCTGTTGAAAGTCACCATCCAACCTTTTCCTCCCATCGTTCGTGCGGGTTGCAAAATCTTAATCTGAGATTGATTGACAAACCAACGTGTTCATGTTTAGAGTTGGGCAAATTTAGGTAATGTACTTTTAGAAGCCCTTGTTTTTTTTTCCTCTTCAAAAAAAGATTATTTATAAAGCACCGTGCAAAAAGGAAACTTGCAAAACACACACAAAGGCACACAAATAAAGTGAAATAAACCGTAAAAGCTAAAGAAAACATTTTTTTAGGGAGCAGAATTACAAAACTCCTAAAAGTCGATTGAAGTTTTTAATAACCTCTTGCAAGTACTTTTGGTTAACATGCTCTCTTTTCTATGTCCTTTTGTGGTACACTAAACTGAACATGGACCATCCATTTTCTTTTATTTAATTTTTATACTATGTGTGTATAATTATGTGAATCACTGTCTAAATAAACAACACAGTACCGCCAACCGTTGTGTATCGTAAAATTCCTATTTTTTACATGGCCTTTATGACATATCACTGTAGACATGGTGTGGTTAATTGAAAATACCTTGTATCCCTTCGGTTTAGCCCTTATCCTCAATTAAATCTCAACTTAAACTAGTCTCAAAAAAGGGAAAGAAACATGAACACTTTGTCTCTCCAGCAATCAGGATCCGAGCTATGCAACTTAACGTGACAGCCACATTAGAAAACCTTAGCCGATACAAAACCCATGTAACAAAAGAACACTGTCATTGAGAAAGACGGGAACATGTGACACAAAAGTAGTATTGGGTAAATGGAAGTCTAAATCACCTCTAGTTCGGGGTTACCTGCAATTTTACTATCTTTTTAGAAGAGGAAGAAAAGGAAAAAAAAATCTAACCTTTAAGAAAATGAGGAGGCAAAGAATCCCTGAAAGAATTCCATTATCTAAAGAAAGAATCTATGAAAGGGAGTAGAACTGTAGAGGGAGACACACCCCACACATACACACAACACTGCATGGTAGAGCATCAACAATCAGCAACATCACAAGTACTTTTTATAAATTTCATCAAAAGCGTGCAAAGAAAAGAAACAAAACGACAACCGAAGCAGGCCTAAATGGAGTCGTGTTCGTAGCACTTTGAATACGCATAATAAGAATGCTACTTTCGAGTAATTGGACAAACAGAAGAAAAAGAGAGAGGAGAAGAGGATGGATCAAAATATCATATATATATTTGACAGGGAAAAAAAGACCATCTTTTTTTGTTTTGTTTTGCAGCATGTCAGTCATCGCGTCCCCAGTGACGTAAATTGGATGAACAAAAGTAAACTGAAAGAAATTTTTAATCACGTAAAGAAATCCCAGAGAAATGCCAAGATCAGGGAGAATATTTAATTTTGGGAGCAGTGAAATTTGAAGTATGTGTTTATGTAGGTCATGATCGTTCTTGGCGTGAATGAGCGGAGCTGGCTCACCGAAGGTGACACGGAGGTAGCTGAAGGCGCCGCCGGCGACGGGCATGTCGACGGCGAACTCGGTGTAGCAGAAGGCGGAGAGCAGCGCGCAGAGGCCGGCAATGGCGTACGACACCACGACGCCGGGCCCCGCGTACAGCCTCGTCGCGCGGCCCGTGGTGACGAACACCCCGGCGCCGACCATGCCGCCCACCCCGAGGCCGATGAGGTCCGGCCACCGTAGCGCGCGCGCCATGTCCGCTCCGGACCGCGCGCGCACGCGGCTCATCTCCTCGGCCGGCGCCGTCGCCGCGCACGCCCGCCGCGCCAGCCGGCGGTGCGTCTGCGCCAGCGCTCGCCCGTACGCGCGCACGCTCGAGAACGACCCTCCTCCTCCTCCGCCTCCGCCGCCGCCGCTCTGGTCCGACGACACCAGCGCGGCCTTGTCCATGGCCGTCCCGAACAACAACGACAACAACTACAGCAAAAGAATCGGTTCCGACGGCGATGTCACGGCCGGGCGTGTCCGTCCAAGAATCGGGCGGGTGGGGCGGTGGGTGCGGCTCGGTTTTTGAGGGGTTTGGTGAGGAAAGAGACGGCGGAAGAGGCGCGGCGAGTGATCAGGGCCCGAGAGCTCGCGCGGTTTATAAAGAGAGGAGAGGAGGGTCGTGCTGGGGGAAGACGAAGGGGTGTTACTACTGAAATGTAACGGTAAATTAAGTGCGACAGAGACACGGTGACGCACACTGATAGATCTTCAGGGTGGTCTCAACAAAAAAAAAAAAAAGCAAGCTTTCGGTGTGAGATTGCAACATACAAACAAGTGGATGATACTTGATATTCACAGAAGGTGGGTTTATGTGAATCCTTTTAATCCATGGTATATATGCCCGGTTTTATAGACTATCATGCATGCTAAATTCTGCAGAACTTCTGCTATAATTTTGCAAAATTTCTATATTTAGATGTACTCTTTTTTTAACACGAGAATCCTGGATGAATTCTAGAAGACAATTGTCCAAGTGTGATCCTGCCCTATCCAAAATAAAATTATATGCAATTGTCCAAGTGTGATTAACCTTGTCATGCATCATACTTGGACATAGGCTATAACACGGAATTAAATTTAATCAATTGTTATAAAAATGTTATAATTTAAATAAACTTTTTCTGACCACGGAATATTGAATGAATTCTAGATGACAATTGTCCAAGTGTGACCCAACTCTATCTAAACATGAAGAGGGGAAACCCCCTTCATTCTTTAGCTGCATTGCCCTGCTACTCTACTCCTTCACTGCCACACACTATGTGCCATCCATGGAAAGCAATTTTGACAGGTAAAATTTTGCAAATTCATTTCATTCAAATTTTTCCCCAAAAATTCTGGTAATTGTCGATTGTTGCTCTTACCACTACTCTCATGTAATTTTTTTTTGATACAAAATGTAAAGAACATAAGTACAAAGGGATTAAATGATACAAAATTATATAGGGATTAATTGGTTGCAAAGATGGAAACTAGAAAAAATAGAACGGGAAAAAAAAAACAAAATTAGGAAAATTTGAAACAAAATGAAAAGAATTGAATTACCAAGGGATTAACTGATACGGAATTACAGAGAGATTAAATTGGCTGCAAAGATGGAAACTGGACAAAAAAAATGGCAAAAGAAAAGGAAGACAGCAAAAATTAGGATGCAGCAGTTCAAAATAGATCGAATGGCAAAGGCAAAAGAAAAGGAAAACAACAAAATTAGGAAGCTGTTGGTCTGAATAGATCGTGAAGAAGCCTAGAGAGGAAAAGAAAATCAACAATGCGTTGAGCAAAGGAATCGAAGCACACGACTTTGAGATATCTAACTGGCTAACTGCAACTCATAGCGAGCTATCACTGCAGAGCATACCATCTGAGGTTTCCAAAAATTTTTGGGGGTTAGATCCGCGCATGGTTTTATGATCTATGACTTGGGAATTTTGTAGCAATTTCGCTCCATTTATGTAAAAATTATTGTGTTTTATTTTTTAAAAGATGAGAATCCTGAATGAATTCTAGATAACGATTGTCCAAGTTTGATCCAACCCTATCCAAAAAAAGAGGAGATATTTAGTTGATTTTTTTGCTTAGTTTGTATAGGCAGCTGTCCAAGTGTGTTCCAATCCTTGTCAAGCATCTTTCATCTAGTTTTATAGAGGCTATAGCACATGAATTAAATTAGTCAATTTTCATGAAATTTCTATTTTTTAAATATTTTTCCTGAACACGGGAATCTTGAGTGAATTCTAGATGACATGCAATTGTCCAAGTGTGATTCAACCCTATCCAACAACGAAGACGGAGAATCCCTTCATCCATAGTTCGATACATATACTACTATATATTAAAGCCCTTAAAATGGGCACCTCTCAGACTATCCACGTCACCACTAAAACTTCGGCCGTCCGATCGTGAGCTCGCGCCGATCCGATCGTCCAGCGCTGATAGTTTTGTAAAAAAAAAAACCTCAGGATTTTGGAATTTTCGTAGACGCCCTCAAACCTTCACGCCCGTTCGATTGGTCGATCGAGTGGCCCTCGCAGCGTACCCTTTTCATTTTCCCCCTTACGTTTTTTTCGTTCTCAACCCGAGGTCCTCGGGGCCGGCCTAAACCCTGGCATGCGGCGGCACCCTCTCCCTTCACTCGCGCGTCCCCTTCACCCTCTCTTCCTCCGCCCCTCCTCCTCCGCGGCCTGCTCGGCCGACGCCGTCGCCCGTAGCCTCCTGCATTCTGCCCCACCTGCGCTGCCCAAGTCGTCACCAGATCCGGCCCTCCAGGGCACCGCCGCCGATCCTCCATGGTGGCGTCGCCTCTCCTTTCGCCTGCGCCGCCCTAGGCAACGTCGTCCCTTTCTTGCCGGTTCGCCGCGCCACCACTGCCCCTTCTCTCCGATCTACCATGAAGCCGCCCTCCTCCACGGTACGCGTGTCCGTCTTGGCCGCCCCGTCCCCTTTCTCCCTCCTCCCGGCTCCATCCCGCCATCTCGCCCTCAGCCACCAGATCAAAATCCCACCTCGCTTTTCTCTCTCCTCACATCCATCGCCTCCAACTCCCTCCTCCTCTCCGCACCCGCTCGGCCTTCGTCCTTCTTGGGCCAAGCCCTAGCCCCACGTCGCCCCGCGATTTTGGATCTCCGTCCGCCTCCTCGCTCCGTAAGCCCCCGAACTCTAAACCCTCCTCCCTCCTCCTATCGCAGCTACGCTTCATTTGCATCGTAACATTCTTACTAGCTCCATGGATTGGTTTGGTTGAGGTGTTTAGATCTAGTCGCGATTTGGGTTCCGTTTGGTCGGCTCGTGCTGGGGGCTGCCGTTGGCCGGATCTGTGATGGAGCAAGCGCTCCGTTTGTGGATGGGTTCGGATGGCTGTTTTGATTCAGATTTTCTTTTTCGCAGTTTTTTTCCCGGATTGTTCATCGGTCGCGGTGGTAGGAATCGGCGGTCTGTACCCCGCTAGGATTCAAAGCTTCAATTTTTCAAGGAATTTAGGCATTGGTTTTTGTTGGTCAAAAAAAGGTTTTTTTCTCTCTCGAATTTAGAGGCAGGATAGCTTGACTTTGGTATGATAGATTTTAGTTGTATTTTTGCGGAACGGCTGGACCATTGTCATTTGTGTATTTGTGTATTTTTAGTTGTATTTGTGTATTTTTGCGATACACACATAAATATAAGAAACTTCACTGCATTGTCATGCTCATCCATTTGTTGGATAACTGCAATATTTGTGCTAGATGCATCAAATTAATTTGATGTTATTTTTCTCTCATACAGTTAGATTATTTTTTCAGACTAAAAGAATATTCCTAGATAGTCACTTGAGAATGCTCATTCCATGACTGTTTAAGGGGTTTTTTATTGTTTGACAATCAGGCAGGTGTTTGTTACACATTTTTGTAGGCATGCAAGTGAATCACTGCTCATAATACAATATTAACCCCTTTGAATCTGATATTGATTCACAATATCTTCTGTGTTTTAGTAAGCTTCTATTTGACCTTAAGAACTTACGTCATTTAAAATTTATCTTATAACCTCTTTAAATGTTTTTCCATTTGTTCCAGGTTGACATTTTGAGAAATAAGGTTAATGCACTCTTAACTCTTGTTCAAAAGATATATGTAACTCTTGAACAGTACTCTCCTGTATTTCAGCAATATCCGGGGGTAAGTATTGCATGACAATGTTAATTTTCTCATCTCCTCAGTTTTTAATCATTTTACTTCCTACACCATCACCCCATTACTATTTCTTTACATATTTCACTTTCTTTGAATACTTTAGTGGATGGGCTGTTGGATTTTACACCTTTGGTCGCTTATGCATTTTACCTGTTATAGTTGAAAGTTCAGAACATTTTTTCTTAAAAAATGACATGCTTGTATAGATGAACCTTACAATGATTCATTGATTCTCAAAATGTCAGAATATTATTCATACTTAATTCCATTTGTGCAGTTACTAGATGCTATCTTGAAGACATGCAAGCTTGTTGCTGGTTTAAGAAGTAAACAGAAAGAGGACCTACAAGATACAACATAAGTTGGAGCTGCTAGGTGAGATGGCCTTTCTTATTCATCAAATAAATGGATATGTTCAAGTTGTAAACTTCATAACAGTGAACACTAATAAGTTGGACTTCTGCAAAATATCTATTACAATCTTAGTGTAGTTTGTTTCCTTTGTAGTCAGTAGATATAAACAACTACATGACTTTTTCTTCCTTAATTATGCTTGATACTTGGATATCTAATTCTTGCAGCATGTATATTTGGCTATCTATGTGCCACTTTCCTGAGCCAGAGATGTATATGTTGAAGAATAGGAGATGAAGTGTTTTTTTGGACCGAACGATTTAGGGCCGAGCATTTTATTTGCGTATTATTAGGGCATGGAATCCTCACTAGCAGTAAGCTTACCTAATATATTCATAAATGTCGCATGACATCATCACTAGCAGATATTAATCATGATCTCCATGGTGTCCATAATGAGCTTCCTTATTGTGTAGGTTGCTCTTCCTGCGAAAGCCTACATGCATTGTTATATGGTCAACTACAGGTAACCTCAAATGAAAGTCATGGCCCATATACAGGCTACGCCACATTATCAACACAAATAACAGGTTTGCTCTAGTTCAATCCGTCTGTTATTTCAGTTACCTAGATGCATATATGAATGTAGACATGTTCTTTTCAAAAAGGGCAGAGCCTTTTTTATCAAGTTAAACCTTCTACAGTTGCTATTGAACATCTTTGTGCCTTCTGCTTTGTAGCTAAAAATGGTTAGGCCTGATAGTCGCCAGTTATGAAAGTTTTGTTCTGCGATCATTCCTTATCACATATGCACCTTACCAGAAATGCTAGCATATTGCTTTTTAGTCTTTTTTATCCTATATGCAAATGCTACCATATTGCTTTTGAGTCTTTTTTATCCTATGTGCAATTTTTCTGATCATGTGAAATATTTGGTGTACTATCCTTTGCTGTAGCCAGGTTATGATCCGGAGCCTAGGAGAAGGTGATTTGCCTTAAGAATGATCCTCTTCATAGTTCTTTTTTGTTTTTGGTCTCCTGAAAAAAATATTAGCTGTGCGGAGTCAAATTGTCTTTTTACTAGTGGGCATGTATACACCTTTATTTCCATGTTTGCCTTGGTTATATTGTGACTTACGTACTAATTAGCTAGCCTCCGTGTGCTGCTCTGATGAGATTGTTTGTGTTTTGCCTATGTCTATCTTTAAGGAGTATATTGCTTGCCAATAACCCACACCACGTATCATACGTCCCAACCAGACCACACTACATAGCCAACGCGCCACGGGTGCGTTTAACTTACCTGGTATACTCCATATTCCATAGGCAGTCCACTAGTTATAAACTGGCCTATCAGTCCATTCACATGGCTGCCCACGAGCTATATGTAAAAATAAATATCACTCTGAGAAAAAGGAGTTAATTTTGTATCACTGACCGATTGCAACAAATATCTGTGAGGGGATCGATTTTTTAAAATTTTTAATTTTCATTTTTTTGCTGATGGGGATATCTGTTGCGATCTTGCGATATATGTACTTTTGATTTGCCGACGGAAGCAGTAATTTTTGCTAGGGATCACAAGCTCACGAGTGGCATTGCTTACCTACCTCAACATATGGATGGTGTGTGCCGAAAGTACCTGAATTTATGGATGCCTATATCGCATGAAATGGAAGTCTGTGTACGTTGCTCCCTCTTCGCTGCGTGTATGACGCGGCAGATGTGCAGCCATATACACAAACATAACAAAATTATAAACACAACTAATTTAATATTTCTCCTTGTTTACTAAATCTCCATGCTCCTAGTATACGTACCATAAGAGCAGTCTCAATCTAAAATATCTTATCATGGTTTCTAACTTTTTATTCCTGCTATGTCAACAAAAAAGAGTAAAGAGTATTATCTCTCTATTACATTGTTTCTCCAGTGGATCTCATCTCATTTAAAATAGATCTTCTTTTCTCTCTCTCCATCACTATGATGGGAACGAAGAAATCCCCAACGTGAGTTTCTCAAGGGTTTCTTCGCCTCGGATTTATCGTAGGGATGATTTCTTGTTTAAGAGACGCTGATACTCTATCTTCGTGTTAATTGTTGTCCACATCATCTTTCTCTTCTATGTGGCACATGCAGGGACGGGACGGTAGAAGGGACTGCATTGGACATAAACATGCATGTCTTCTCAAAAAACCATGAACATGCATGCATTAACAGTCCCAAATTCCATCGTATCAATATGAATTGGAGGAAGATTAAGGTCGTCGATTTCGCACAGGAACATCCTGCATGCAGATGATCAGCCGCCAGAATTCATGAGACGGGCGGCGCTAGCGATCGAGGTTGGAGCTGAGTGTGACGACGGAGCGCCTCCGCTGGGTCCCGCTCTGGTAGTTGGAAGGTTTCTTTATCTTTCCTTGTCGTGTCCCTCCTGCCTTGTTGGTTGCTGCATTCATTGCCGTGCTGTGCTGCTGCCTACCTGGCCCCAAGGCTATTAATATGCTCGTCCTCATATCATTGTGTGATGTGCATAATCGAGTGTAAGAAAAGACAAGGGTTAATTAGTTAATTACTAGAAAAACAACTACTACTAATCACTTCTGCGGATTGTTGGTTCATCCCCGTCGAAAGAGTATAAGGCCCTGTTTGGCACAGCTCCAGCTCCACTAAATTGGTGGAGTTGGTGGATCACCCTATTCCTAACTCCAGAAATTCATGGAGCTGGAGTTGTGGGTAAATTGAGGATGCTTAGGTGAGTCATCTTATTTATATTTTAAACTAAAAAATATAAACTTAAATCACTTTATTTTAACCTACAAACTCCAGCTCTGAGGTGGAGCTGGGAGTTAGAACCGTGCCAAACGGGTCCTAAATATACCACGGATCCATATATATTCAGGGGAGACGAGAGGGATACCGAAATTAGCCAGATAGCAGCACTACTAGATAAATGACCTTCCATACCGGTACATCAGTCCCGATTGGCCACAAATCGGGACTGATGTAACAATAGTCCCGGTTCATGGTTACAGGGCTAAAAGCACGATTAGTACCGGTTCGTGTTACGAACCGTACTAAAGGTGGCTTTGGCAAGCGGTACATGCTAGCTGGCACATACACAAATTAGTCCCGGTTCGTGTTACGAACCGGTACTAAAGGTAGGCCTTTAGTCCCGGTTCATGTTACGAACTGGTATTAAAGGCTCGTTCCAACATACTTCAAAAGGAATGCATATTCTAGTCTATTAAATACGTGTGGGTGGGTGGGTGGGTGGGTTGGTTAGAAGAGTAAGTAGGGAGTCACGTGGTGGCATGAGGTCCTAGGTTCGAGTCTTGGGTTCGCCGCGCCTTATTTTTTAGATATTTTCTACGCTTTAGTACCGGTTAGGGGAACCGGGACTAAAGGTATGGACCTTTAGTCTCGGATAGCCTGTACCGGTTCGGGAACCGGGACTAAAGCCCGTTCCCAACTTAGACTAAATGCTGTTTTTCTAGTAGTGTAGGGCCATTATATTTCAGGTTGATTCTAATTAATTAAAAACATAAGCATGCGACAAGATTAAAGGGTTCCACGCTCATGTGATTGGGAGGGGCAAAATAGATAGGATCAACAAGTGCAGCCCCTTAGCTAAGCAAAAGGTGCAAGTTGAAGCTTATTGCAAACGCACATAAACATCTCCACTAGCCAACATTGATAATGTACGTGAAGCACTCTTTGTTACCACTATCCTTCCCACTCTTCGAGATGTCTTTTTCCGCACATATTGAGAGGTTTTGCTTGGAGAAGCACGTATGCCATTTTTAGATATACCCAAGTAGTTGTAATAAATTGAGCAACCAAAAAAGAATGGGTACCGATTTTGGAAGATACCATGTAGGGCCAATAGACTTGGTAGAAATTTAAAGGAATCAATCAACACAACATATTTTTTTCTTACAGAAATAAAAAAAGACATCTCTATCAACTTTTATGATAATGCACGAGCAATTTCAGATGAACTTTCATGTACTTGAGAGGAAAGATGGACTTTTTACCCACTCTTAGCTCCTTGTTGGCGATAAGTACAATGCATAATTTAATTACTCTGCAGATAAAATTGCACACTTCATTGTTGCAAATTATCATCGCAAGTCCCAATCAGTAACACTGCTTTTTCTGAGGGTATGCATAATGGTATAGATGACAGTTATACACATGTACAAATAGCTAGCTTCCCGTAATGGGTTTTCTTTTTCATGTCTCCGTAGATCATAGCTCTTTCATGTAAATATTCTTATTTCTCACGTTCTAGTCGACTGTTGCATGACAAATAACTCAATTTTCTTTTTTTCTTCTATCTCCTCTGTATCATCTTATGCCCAAAGTAGCAACAACCGACTAATCTATACCATTGGAAATGCTCTTTGCAGTATAATGCTTAAAAGAAATGGCTAAAGCATATCCATAATAATTCAACTGCGATGGTCATGACTAATATGTGAGACACAATTTTAGTGCAAATAGTTTTCATACCTTAACTAATTTACCGTTTTTTAACCGTGACACAAGCGGTAAAAATTAACATGGACACGATGTTTTGATTCATTGTACAGAATTAGTAGTTTTAAAAAAAATCTAAACAAGTAACACACAAAATGTAGGATACGTTTAATTTTGACCTACCAAAAATTAAAGGTACAAGCTTGATTGCATTCGCGAGATATTAAAAAAATGGCTAAAGAATATATTAATCACTACAGGAATCTCATGGAAAACCGACCCCGCCAAGCTCTCTCGACGGCCACGAAACGACCATCGAGTATACCTATCACTCTCGACGGCCATGGTCTCACCGTCGATTACATCCATCTCTCTTGACAGCTGCCACTCAAGCCGTCGAGAGAGGTTTACTGACCGTTCACGGGTGGCAGCCCATGAAGACAGCGTTAACCTTTCTCGACGGCTTACCTGTGGCCGTCGAGAACAGTTAAGCGCGAAAACGAAATTTGGGTCGGCTGGGTGGCGCGCTAGGGATCTCTCTCGACGACACGATTCAAGCCGTTGAGTACATCTATCTCTCTCGACGGCTTGTGTTAAGCCGTCAAGAGCATGTGGTTTTTTTTTTTTGTAAATTTTGACAAATGCATACATATGGTAATATGAATTACAATCATGAAATTTGGCATTGCAAGGTTTATTAAATTAGTTCTTATAGTTTGCAATCATTTCTGAATTTTTCGGAGCCGTGAGGACGAAAAACTAATTTAAATGTATTATATAATGATGGAAATGGTTTTATAGTAACAATAAATGTTTGGATTGTTCAAAATTTAAAGAAAAAATAAAAGTATTGAACATGTCACAAGGTGGATTTTGATTTGTCCGATGTATAGTGTAGCGGCGATTACATGGAAACCCGTAGCTCGGAACATCAAATTTTTTTCAAACTTTTGTTGAGCATGCTAAGTCACTTATGGAGCAATATAATCTAAGGTTACTGTGAGGACCAAAATTCCGATAAATCTTTATCGAAATTGTTTCCTCAAAAGCACGATTACCCAGGATGCAACAGTGCCAGAGTCAATACAGAAGTCCAAAAATACTCATGGGGGAAACATCAATATCATACAAAGGGAATTATTACAGACCATTATTTTTAAAGTATTTATTACATCACCACTGTTGCAAGAAGTTGTGAGTGCAAGAAAACTTAGAAATTGGTAAACTAGAAGTCTATGCCATAACTTTCTAGTTCTTCTGCGGTGAACTCCTCGCACTCACCATAAAATTGAGGAGTACCTGAAAATATTATAATTTTCCCACATAGTGGGTAAATACCAACAGTACTTGCAGGTTCCCATATAGAAAACCTACTTACTATATGCAGGGATTCCAAAGAATTAAAGCTCTTGCAGGAACATAAATGCAATAAATATTAGATTCAAGAAACTTAGGATTCGAAAGAACTTTATTAAACCTGTTGGAATATTTCCATCTTTCCATAATACTATCGCCATTCTCCACCTCCTATCTGCCTTAAGCAGCATCATACACCACAAACTCTTTTTGGAAACATGAGTTTATTGAATAAGAGAGGCATCACCTAGTTTGACACAACTTCATATACCCGAAGTAGGGTCCATCGATGATTTTGTTATTAGCCCTGCAGGACCTACCCAGCTTTACCCACATATTGATCAGATATATGGATGGGTGGTATTTGTGTCATTCTCACTCATTATACTCAAGTTTTTATATGAGCACAGCCTAGTTGCATTCTCCCGACAACAGGTATCATGGTAGGTATGGGATGTGCCCCTTGAGCCTTTACATGGTTGGACCTCGTAGGATGTGCCCACTCTAAGGGTTACTGCATTTGGACCAATCATACTTACTACATGATGGCTCATATAGAATTCTTATATCGCAACATTTCTATGTCCAGATAAGCATCCCATACTACTTATCCACATGACAAATGGTTGACTTATCCTCCTCAATTTTAAATATTTCAAAACCTATTCTAGGCTTCAAAGGATAGGGCTAAACAACAATAGGTAAGCTTTCTGGTATTTGTATCTTGGCATGACCATTTTATAACACATGAAATAGTAATTTGGCAAATAAAGTAATAGCTAAAAAGTAATGTAATCATAAGTATTTGAATAGGAATTCAAAGTGCATCAAGGAAATAGAAACCTGCCTTGATTATCACTATATGTGTTCCCTTCCTCGATCCTCCTCCACAGTGGTTCAACCCAGTATACCGCTCCTTGTTCTTCTTCTATTTATTAGATAAGGACAGAAATAATCAAAATATGTTTGAGAACAATTTTTACAACATAATGCAGGAAAATCATTTCAAATGGTTTAGGGTGGAGTTGGGAGCTTAAGTAGGGTTGAGGGTTTTGGGCTCTTCCTTCATTTTAAAACAATTTTTAGGAAGGGGAAAAACATTAATTTGGAGTCTTTTCTCAAATCTCGTAGTATTATCCTATAAAATAGGTGCTCTATTTTTATATAAGAATAAGTATGTATTTTAGCTTTAATAGGAACTTTTCTATACTTTTTATTTAGAAGATTGAATTTGGAAGGATTTTATAAATAGAAAGTTAATGTATAGTATATCTTCTATTGAAAATTTTAAGTCTATAAAATTTGTTTATGTCCCTGTATTCTAATAAAAATATTGGTTAAATTTTTTAATAAACCCCTAGGTTTTAGAAATTCTTAAAACCTTAAAAGAAAGGGTTTTAACCTTAAATTCAAATCTGGAAGGGGTTTTAAAAATATGGAAAAAAACATTTTTAGATGTAAAACATCATTTGAAAAAACTTTTGTATAGGAACTTTGACTTAATTTGGCCTCTAAGGGCTTCAATTTGGAAGAATTCGAAATCTGGGCCAGGATGAACAGGGGAATTTAGGGTTCTTGGAAACCCGATTTGGGCGTTTCTGATTTGTGGGGTTTGGATTCAATTAACTATGGGGCTTTTGATCTACACGGTGTGAGAAATGATTCGCCTCCGGGATTGGGGTTCGGGATGGCCGGAGTTGGCCGGACGACGAGGTCCAACGACGGCTTAGGCTAGGGAATTGGGGATTCTTCTGGAAGTGTTTAATTGGTCGAATTGTAGGGTGTATATGTCTCCAGAGGCTATGTGGGATGTTCCAGGATGGAAATCGGGGCATGAAAAGCTTCGGGGTAGCTTGGCGGCATGAGCCGTGGAGTTTGGACGCCGGCGAGAGTGGATTCGGCGTTACAGTGGGATTGAGTAGGAATTGATGGGGGTTTAAGCTTTAAAAGGTTCCTGGGAGCGTTTTTGCTTTTGGCGGCATGGATAGGGGATCATCGGAGCGCTCTGGCGGCGAACTCCGGCGAGAACGGCGGTGGTGGAACGGAGCAGTGGGAAATGTAGCTCACCTGGTGGCGCGTTGCTTGCTGCGCGAGCTCAAGACGAGTTCCAGGAAGCTGAGCAATATCGGAATTTATAAGGGGAGCAATTTTGTCGCGATTTTGGTTGGATGGATGAGCTCGCCGGGATTTTCCTCCGGCGGCAGATTCCCTCTCATTGCAGCCATTAATGGGCCACGCGCGAGGCCATGGGGGTCGACGACGTGGCCTTGGCGCGATTGAGCGTCCAAGCTGGGCGTCGATAGGATCAGGTAAAGCGGGCGGCAATGGCACGCCGGCGGTAATGGGAGCAGGGGGTCGCAGCGGCGGCGGATTGGGCCAGCAAGGATCTTTCCGACCGTGCCATGGGAGTACTCAAGTAGTACAAGTCCCAAGGATCGCTTTGGTCGTGTCGATATGGACCAATAGGCGTGAAGTCGCACGGCAATGATGATTCCGACGGATTCTCATGGCGGAGACGGCGGTGCTGCAAAGCAGAGCAGGGTGGCGGCGACGGCCGGGGAAGAACATGTCGTGGCCGTTGGATCGAAGATGTGTCATACTGGAGGCCTTCCGATCTCTTTTAATGTAAGCGGCGCGGCGGGGTGACGATCTACTTAGGACCGTCAGATTGGAACGACGTGGAGCACGGGTGGCCGTCGGATTTCATTAATTTGGACGCCACAAGACGCTGGCTCATCTGAGCGGGCCCCAAATGTCGGCGGAGGAGAACACGCAAAATAAGGAGTTGACGCGTGGCTCGGGAAATTTCCTCCGGGGAAAGGTTTTCCAAAAAGGGATTTCTAGTGGGTTTTTAATTCTAGGAAGCTTATAAAAATACTAGAAAATTGTAGGGAAATCAGAAAAATGTGAGGAAAATTTCTATGAGTTCAGAAAAATGCCAAGAATTTTATAAAGGCATAAAATTACCTTTGTTCTATAAAACTTTTTAAGGTTCTTTTAAAAGTTCTTTTTCTTTCTTATTTTAAGAATTTAAAAAGGGCTTTTTAGAGGTTTTTGGTTTGTACAAGAATACAAATGTAAATCTAGGTGATATTCATGCAATTTATGCGAAAAAATTTTTATGTCAAAAATTCGGGTTCATCACAGTTACGGTCAATACCATTAGTATAATTTTTTTACAAAAATTAAAAGAGTCAGGCTTGACCATCGTTTGCCTAAGAAAGAGGGGTCGTCGAGTCAGAGCTTAGTCTCGACGGCATCCTCTGGAACTGTCGAAACAGATAGTCCTGTCTCGACGATTGTCAACAGTAGCCATCAAGACAGATGTGTCTTGCAGCCAGGGCCTAAGAAGACCTTGAGAGAACAAAGGGGCCTCTCTCGACGATTTACTCATGGCCGTGAAGAGAGGTGGGCCATGGCCATGCCCTAGGGAGGCCTCTCTCGATGGCATTAGTGGGGCCGTCGAGAGAGATGGGCCATGGTCGTGCCCTAGGTAGGCCTCTCTCGACGATGTTAGTTGCGTCGTCAAGAGAGGTGGGCCGTTGCCACGTCCTAGGGAGGCCTCTCTCGACAGTGTTAGCGGGGTCGTCGAGAGAGGTGGGCCATGGCCGTGCCCTAGGAAGGGTTCTCTCGACAGTGCTAGCTAGGCCGTTGAGAGAGGTTGGTAGTTACTGTTCCCTAAAGAGGCCTCTCTCGACGGTCTAATGTTGGCCGTCGAGCGAGGCCGGTGCATTTGAACCCACAGGGGCTCAGGACTTGGGTATTTCCCAAGTCTCGAGTCCCCTTACGCTACCGCTGCCCCTGCTGCTTGGCGTCGTCCCGTCGCCTCGCCGCCCCTTTGGCCTCGTCCTCATTGCGCTTGCGCTCAGCCGCCCACGGCCGTGCCGCCGCCCTGCGCCCATCCTGGCCTCGCCCTTGCGTCGGCCTCCCAGTGCCTAGGCCCCAGGCGTCGCCTTCCCAACGTCGCCCGCCTAGCCTCGTCCCGACCGCACCATTCCCCCCTCCTTGCCCTAGCCATGCCAACCCCGTCCCGGCGCTGCCTGCCCGCCAGATAATTTATCAATTTTTTTAAAATTTATGACTTAGGATTAGGATTGCAATTAGTATTAGTATTAGGATTAGTCTGTATAAAAGTCATAGAAAAAGGCAGAAATTAGTAGAAATTGTTAGGGTTTGCTAGAAATTAGTAATAATTTGAAATTAGTAGAAATTATTAAAAATTACTAAAAAATATTAGAAATTAGTAGAAATAATTATAAATTGTTAAAAATTGATAGAAAATATCACCTAGCCGTACGTCACCCGTTCGGGAACGTCACAGCCTGTAAGGATCTAGGACGGTGATTCGTCTGGTTCCATTACGAAAAGTAGAAGTGTTCCCGAATTGTCCAGTGGACTGCCTCGATTGGCGTCGCAGTGGACAACCTATGAATGTCGGTTTGGTTACGATACGTTGTAATACCTATGGTTTCCATGGTGAAATTTCGACGGCATGACCCTATATGGTTCTCCGGTGCATAACATAAGTGTTGGGGCGCCATGAACAGCACCCTGACCATCGTTGCACCAGGAGAACCTTAGAGTTATGCAGTCGAAATTTCGTCTCGGATCCATGGGTGCCACAATGTAATCAATCTAACATTCGTGAGTAGGTTTAGAAGCCACCCCAAGCCTTGTGTACAACACCTTACCTCCGACAACCTGTACTGTATGGATTGAAGAGGAATGAAAGAAGATAAGAGTTGGATGTATGATGGTTGGCAGCAGAATGGACAACACACGGACAAATGGTTCCAGAAGGCTGGTGAATTCGTGTATCGTGCTTTCGAGTCGATGCCCAACCCTAACGATGCAAGAGTGCATTGTCCATGCGCTGACTGCTGTAACTGTTGAAAGAGATCGCGGGACGAGATGCAGATCCATTTGTGTAAGGTTGAGTTCAAAGAAGTGTATCATAGATGGGTCTACCACGGCGAGGGGACTCGTGTTGCGCCAGCAGATCCCATGAAGGTTTCGATGAAATCAATCGGATGCAGGACATGATGGAGGACTATGGTCATCATTTCAAGGACAAAGAGTCTCCCACATCCGTGACAGAATTTCTGAACCTTCCGTCGTTCGCGCAGGAGTCGTTGCATGAGAAAACCATAGTGACCCAATTGTTGAAGAGGAACATGATGGTAAGGCTGAAACTGATGACATCAAACCGTCAACCGATGATCCTCTCGATGTTGATTAACATTACTTCTAGTGGATGGTATATTTGCACTCAAATTTATTTATATATTTGATTGAATTATTTGAATATATTACTAACTTTCCATTAACGTGCAGGATGACTTGACGCCGCTTCGTCGACCGCCGCCAGGAGGAGGAAAGCCAGGAGATGGAGGAGGAGTCGCAGGGTTCCGGACAGGGCGGCACCTAGGAGGACCCTAGCCATGAGCTGGTGCCCACTCAGGGTTCCGGGGCCGACCAGGCAAGTGGGTCTCAGGCCTATAAGAAGAAGAGGGACTAGAACAAGGTCTCTAAGGCACCTACGGACGCCAGCTCGAGGATCCCCATCCAGATCGATGGGACAGGTACGTCTTATCGCTTTGCTTCAACCTCTTATTTTTTTTATTTCTCCTATATAAAATTGCTAACATTCTTTCAATCTTTGTAGCAATATATCGACAGTGGATGTCTCACTGAGGACGCAGCCGAGCTACACGCTGGGAGGGTTGGTCCACCAGTTTTACCCTAGCATGGTGACCGTGGGCGACATCACCAGGCTAGCATATAGCTGGGAGGACTACAAGCTTACCCCCTATGGGGACTCGACCGCCATCGTCCAGTGCGTTTAGGAGTTTTAGGTGAGTCCGTCTAAATGACTTTACTTTCTAAAGTTGTGATCATGATGCTAATCTCCTTAGTCTGTAAAATTTTAGCTTAGTTACCGTCCCCAACCGGGGTTGACAGAGGCGGAGTTCGAGCCCATCCTGGATAGGAACATGAAGCAGAAAGTTCAGGACGTGATGTCCGACGCTCGTGTCACGGTGGTCGAGAAGTACCATAGGTAACCAACCATCCCTATAATCCTTGTAAAACGATATTTACTATTCTTACAACTACGAACTGTTTGTACATTTTAGGAGAAAGCACGGTGAGCAGATCACCACCTTCGAGGCCCTTGGGATCTACCTCGATACGGATGACTACGTCGGTGTGCCTCTTGAGTGGGCAACGAACCACCCGGAGGCATGGAGGGCTCTTGGCGAGAGGTGGGCCAACCAGGAGTTCCGGGATAAGTCTGCAAAGGCCAAGCATAACAAGGCCTCCAAGGACTACAAGAAAAGCATAGGGAAGTGGTCTATTCCTCAGCTAGCCAAGAAGCTGGTAAACTTTGATTATTTCTTTACTTTTCATTTTTTTGCTTACTTGTCTTTCCCTTCTTGTACACGCTAAAGACAGGGTCCTGCCCCCGCGTGTTTGACCTGTGGAAGCGGGCGCACACACCGAAGGCCAGGCCCAGCACCCAACCCGCGGTGGACCCCCTCGCACAACAGAAGATGGTAAGTACTAACCAAAACTTTCACCCTTAAAATATTATAGTTTTACTTAGTCTAACTCGAAAAAAACGTAGGATCACTGCCGATAGGCCTACATTCAGGTGCACAGCTTGGACAGCTTCCAGGAGGACGCCCCCTCGACCAGTAATGATCCACCAGCACATAGGGGCAAGGCTCACAGGAGGCTGGCGATCGGAGGGGGGCCACCTCAGGTAAGTTAATTACTACCTAGCATGTCATTTCTTTAAAAACATTGATTTTGCGAACTAACCATGGTCCTTAATTGTAGGTCGGAGGCTTACATGCCCGAGGTCCAGGCCATTCAGAGCGCCACTAAGAGTCGGTGTGAGTTTGAGGCCCGCATCCTCAGGGAGAGGGAGCAGGAGAGGAAGCAGAGGGAGGAGGAGAGGGAGCTGGAGAGGAGGGAGCGCCAGCAGATGATGGAGGCGTTCCAGGCGAGCCTCAGGTCTGGGGAGGAGGACCAGCGACGGGAGCGCAAGGAGTTCAATGCTAGGCTCCTAGTGTTGGAGGCAGCGGCGAGACTTGGTGGGGGTAAGACACTACCACCACCTCATTTCCTTTCTTTCAAATCTACAAGTGTTTAACTAATGCGTCGCGAATGTGTAGGCCTCGTCGAGCGGTTACGGGGGTCGCCTGCTATCTGCTCTGCTTGCTGGTTCAGGATCGGCGGCTCCAGCTCCGGCTCGGTGTGACAACGCCTAGGGCCAAGACGACGGGTCTGGGAGCCAGCCGATGGACCTATTGTCGCGTTTCCTGCATTACGACCCGCTGCCCTTCCCGTGAGTGGTAGAGTGAACTTGTGTTTTGGTTGAACTTGTGGATGTAATATATTATATGCTTCTGATTTGAAATTGTGCTTGTGCATGCTTATTTGTGTAAAATATGGGGATGATGATACATATACAGGGTGTTTTGGGTATGTAGGTGTAGTAGCTGCTGCTGGGGCAGCAGTAGCAGCCGCTGCTAAATTGGATTTTTTAAAGCCATGTACACAGCTCTTTTTTTGCTAGAAAGCTATTACTCTCGACAGTCACACATAAGCCATCGAGAAAGGAGGGTTCCAGGAAACCCTATGGAGGCAAGCATTCTCGACAGCTGAACTATGACCGTCGAGAGAGGTTGAGAAGGCCACGTGGCCTAGATAGGCACTCTCGACGGTCATGTGGCCATCGAGAGATTGTATGACGACCACGTGGTCCAGAGCGTTGGACGTCACCTCTCTCGATGGCCATGTGGCCGTCGAGAGAGGTGGGCCGAAGCAGTCAAACAACCAAACAGCCGTCCGCCCAATTCACTCGACGGCACTTTCTCAAGCCATCGAGAGAGGGGCTGGGCCGTCGAGAAAAGCCATCTCTCTCAACCGGGCTGGCCCGACGGTCATTTCTTGATGGCCAGCCCTCGACGGTTTAGGGGCCTTTCTCGACGGTTTCGGCCGTCAAGAAATTGTGCGTCTCCTGTGGAGAATAATTCAACGGAGACGGTCATGACTCATATATGGGACGCAACTTTTAGTTGCAAATAGTTTAATACCCTACTTAATTTACCCTTTTTAACTGTGACACATGCGGTAAAAATTAACGTGACCACGATGTTTTAATTCAACGTTCACTAGAATTAGAATTTTTTTTTAAAAAAAATCTAAACCATTAACACATAAAATGCTGGATACGTTCAATTTTGATCTACTAAAAATTAGAAGAACAAGCTTGATTGCATTCGCGAGACAAAAATGCACCATACTTGAAAAAATAAAAAACTATTTGAACACTCGACACATTTTCATCCGTCACGCCATGTGATTTCATCATTTGCACGGGAAAATCAGTGAACCACGAGAAACTTACTTTAAAATCTCAAGAACTGCATGATATTGGGGACAAAATTCTCTAGGGGTAAAAAAAATCAAAAGCAAGGCGATGCCGATGGCATCTGATTGGCCCGAAACGGATAGCCACTGCCATCAATGCCTGAGTAGACCGAACTCACACGCTAAGCTGATGACAAGTGGACCCTCGACGCTGACGAGGCAGCATGCCCGCCTCGGTAAGCGTGCCATCCCAGAGTGAATGCTGCAATTTGCAAACCCATTTAACTACCGAAAAAGCCCTCCAGACTCGAGTGAAAACCCAGCGCCGTGATAGGCTGACCGCCGGTTACCCAGTGAAACCACGGCGGCCGGAGGAATCGACGACGAGGCCACGATCACTGGAGGGCGCTTTGGTAAAAATGTGAGCTTATTTCCATGCCCTTGTCAGCCAGACCACTTCACTTAGCGAGTCTGAATCCCAGGTCGTTAGACTGCAGTATACTCGCAAGCCCAATCAGAGCAGCGGGCCAAGGGCTTGGCCATCTCCCGCAAAAAGTTAGCTCAATAAGAGGGTGCTCCCTCAGATAATTTAGGAACCACCTAGACCATCTAGACTCTGATACCACTTGTTAGCTGAATCGCTACACTTAGTGCATTTGGACCCATGTCGTTGAGCTGTAGTACACTCGCAAACTCAACCAGAACAGCGGGCTAAGCTCTCTTGGGCCATCTTCTCCAAAAAGCTAACTCGATGAGAGGGTATTCTCTCTAATAATTTAGAAACCACCTGGGCTACCTAGGCTCTGATACCACTTGTTAGCCAGATCGCTGCACTTAGCGCGTCTAGACCTTAGGTTGTTAGACTGCAGTACACTCGCAAGCCCAAACAGTGCAGCGAGCCAAGGTCTGTTGGGCTATCTTTCCCCTCCAAAAAAAGTTAGTGCTCAAACCCTCCCAACTTTTGACAGGGGACCAGGTGTGGAAGCCTCTGCAAGTACGAAGGTTCGATCAGTTCGCCGGCCAGTAGCTAGGTGGATCCCGCGCCCACGGTGGCCGGCCATGCTCTCCGTGCTGGCCGGAGCCGGCCGGAGGATGGGCCACCTACCACGCTTCTCGAGGAGGGAGAAGCAGGCACGTCGCTATCCATCGCCGCAACCGCAACACACTGTGGATGGAGTAGGCTGCTAACTAGCTTGCTGGGCTAGCTATACTCGCCTCCTAGACGTAACACATTGGCACATTGGCATGGCTTGGTTTAGAGCATCCACACCTGCTACTCTATCCTCTCACTTTATAACACTATTCACTACTCCCTCTATCTAACACTCTAAATTTTCTTCACACTTTACACTATACTCTAAAAGATTCCTTCCCTGCACCAGCTACTCTATCCCAAGCTACAGTATTATAGAGTACCTGCTCCAGATGCTCTTAGAATGGTACAGCGAACCAGGAAAACAACCGATCCACAGCATCTTTATCAACGATGCGTTGAACTGCAGTTTTTTTACATATAGAATGGAAAAACGACTTTGCTAGTCGCGAGTCGACAGTCAACTCCCTCTCCCTCCTTCGCTCCTTCTCGCACAGCCGAGTTGCCGGAGATTTGCTAGTGAGTTAGGATTCAGGGTTCACAGGTTAATCTATTGGGGCTGACCTTTCTACCGGCTTAGGAGGAGGCTAGGGCCATAGGAGGCCTAACTGGGGGTCGTGTTGACGGTGGGGTGGTGAGACGATGCCGCCTCGGCCTTAGAGCCGGTGGAGGGCAGTGGGTGGAATTAGTTAACGGAGGAGGTGTAGTATCATTGGAAAGACACGGGTGGCAGAGACGAGTTTGGTGGCAGGAGCCACCGGAGACAAGGAAGGACAGCAGGGCGGGCCACTTACCAGAGAGGAGGAAGAAGACATATGGATCGTCGGAGAAGAGGAGAAAGAAGGCACGGGAGATGAGGTAAGGGAAACCGGAGGAGCTCCAGCGATGGTCACCGCACGAGCTTGCACAACAGTGGATGCTAGCAGATGTGGCGTCTAGGGCTGAGGGGGAGTGCGGAAAGAAGTATAGTTTGAGATGTGGCAATATAAGGAAGAGGAGGAGGGATCTGCATCGTCTGCTATTTTTATCAACGACCGAGCAATCGGCTGAAAATAGACGAGCGATTGATGAATAGTTCATCCGATGGGGAAAAAAACGTCCCAACCTCCACGTATGAATATAGTAAGATATATGTACATAGCCTCGTAATAAAATACATCGAACTAGGACAATAACCGATTCACTGCAGCGTCATGCGTTGAACTCCTTGTCGGGCTTAGGTTAACTCATCGTTGAAATAGGAGGTCAGCCCGATTATTTGACTATGCATGCATGCATCAGTAGTAGTAGTACAAGTTAGGGAGAAAGCAGGCTGGTTGTTAGTTGCCACGACGCCTTAGAAAAAGAAGAGCTTAATTAGATTCTCTCCATTGCATGCATGCCATCGATCTAGTTACTTTCTGCCTAGCTGGGATACATGTAATTGACTTTGGCAGCATGCACGTATCATGCATTCTGTACTTATATGGATTAATTAATGTCGTTTAGAATTTTCACGTACACCCGCTGTTTTATACTTTAATTAAGAGTGGTTAGCTAGCTCTCGCGAACCAGCTAGCACAAGTTAGCCCAAAAGCTAGATAGCTTATATGTACATGAATATAAAATTATAAATGCAAGCTTCATTCCAAACGCACATGCATGTACGTAGGGTTGATCGAGCTCTTCTCCGTCCTACTCCTACCAACCAATGAAAAAGACAAATTAGGTAGCCAGTACTAGCTACGTACGTACGTTAATCGTGTGATGAATCGGTAGCTAGCACAGTACTGCTAGCTAGGTGTGTGTGTGTACGTGTGATCCTTTTGCTGCACGTTGGTTAGCCTTCTCCTTCTTTCTGTACCAAACGCATCGTCGTACCCATGGCTCCTAGCTAATTGCTTTATGTTGCGCCTAGCTACACGCACGCACGAAAAGCATCGAGGCAAGCAGGCAAGAATGTAGTATGTAGTACGTGCATTGCGCATATGTGCGTGCATGTTTGTGTCCTTGGGTGTTCTCTCGTTCCCGCCAAATTGCATGTGTCCGATGAGTACGTACGTGTGCATGCATGTCCTCGTCTGATCGATGTACGTACTTCTGCTCTACGATCGCATTAGTGCTCCACGTACACCATATGCCAGGTCTCCGGTTTAAGTCAATTATATGATTGACATGCATATATGTTGCAGTAGTAGTAATTACCGCGTACGTAGTTTGAAGTATTAATTAGACTACTAAAGCAAACTCCATATATGCATGCCAATGACATTAACGCAATTTGATTAGTTGCGAACTATATGTATATGTGACGTACAAAACTAGCTAGCTAGGCAATTTAGGCAGGCAAGAGTAATTGTTTCATACAGTACATGTGATCATTAATTAATGCATGCATGGTTTAATACCACAGACAAGCATGACCACTAAGCTAGGAAAATTTGATAAACCTAAGAATTGCAGTAACTGTAATTGCATGGGCCAAGCATCACACACATGCGCGCACGAGACCTCGATGATCAGTTCTAATTAGTGAAGCATCACAAGTGCGCCTGCAATGCTACAAAACTTAAAAAGGGAAATTAGTTTGTATCATGCATGAACATGAAAGAGAGGAATATAATTCGAAAGGCAAAAGGCTAACCACTTTGGGCCACCTACGATTAATATATCGGATTTGCATAAGATGATTATTTAGCCCATGCTAGCTCTCCTTCATGCCTACAAATGATACTTATCTTTCATATCTCTCTTCCTATGGTCAGCCTAGCTAGCCTTAGGTTTTTAGCTCGCGGATTTTACTATCAGATAGTTCTATATGAACACCTACCACAGATGGTTTTTTTAGCCAGTCGTCTATGAAAACAATCGAGCACCTCGTATCTATGAACAGCGTCTGTGATACGAGCTTATCACAAACAGTTTTTTAAAAAAATATATATCATAGTATGTACTACGCTATAGACGGCTCATTTAAATAGCCGTATGCAAAAAGAGAACATAAAATTATACCTCATAAACCGATATGTCATTCACATCAGATTAATGATATGTTCAAATCCTATTCTTAATTAGGTTGATACTACTAGTCATGGACCACCACGAAGAAGCTAATCCCGCACCTAATGATCACACCGTTATTTAATTAAGGACCAGCTTTGTCGATGCCTACTGATCTATCCAAAAGTGACACTACAGCATAAATGCATATATACACACACATGAGCGCCCACAGTTTTCTTATAGCTAGATATATATATGGCTTTGACACATAATCTTCATACAAATCCTCTCTTAGAGGCAGGATTAATTTGTTAAAAGAAAAGAACATCTCAGGCGCCTCATCGATCTGGTCTTTGCAAATAGGTCAGACACGTGTGTGAGCAAGTGTTAGGCTAGCAACGAGTAGCAGGGATCACATTAGCTTTTAGGTAGGATTTGCATATGCATGTGGAAAGCTAGCTTGCACCAATAATATTATAATACGATACACGATATGTGTATACATACATGTTGCGACCATTTGCAAGTGCATGGATGGATGATGCATGGCATATATTCCTTGCAATCAAGGTACGACGCAAACCGATCGATAAACTATGAACGACCAAATATTCTCCAACATCTTGCACGCGTATATATTAGTTTGTTTTGTAACAAAGAGGAGACTTATCCCTGTGCATGCATGTTCCTCGATCGTTAGCATGTTGCATGAACCAATTATTACAAGCCAGCGATCAAACGATTATTTCAACTTCATGGGATCGACAGAGGAATATTAATTGTCTCGATCAGAATCAGATCGAAGGAATCAAACAAAGGGAACCAATATATTACTCGAAGATATATGGCAGCCGCACCTTTGGTGCAAATCATATCGGATTACGACCGACATTTTCATTAGCCTTTTTCTCTTACACGTTGCGAATCTCGAGACGAGGTGGTCGAAGGGAAGATGAGATCGATGGCCAGGAGCATATGCTGCATGGCTGTACGTTGATTCTCACTTTCTCCCTATAAGGTTTTCATGATATTGATCCCCGCAGGCAGGGACCAACTAGCTATGATGATCTATCTATATCAATCGGCCATTAAGCTTGTCTTCTCTTGCTACGATCAATGATCAGTACATTGCAAAGCAGATTAATTAACTTGCAATCTTGAAATGGCAGGACATAGTCTATGGGTGGGTTCCTTTCAGCTGATTTATCCTACTTATCTTGTGTCTTATTTGACTTATCTCACTTTTTTATTACTTTTTGAGTTGGTTTTTTTTTTATCTGGTAGGCGTATCTATAAGCTCTCTAAACCCCAAAATTGAAGGCCAACCGGCTCTCGAGGCTATCTCGAAAAATTCTCGAAGTGACGAGATAAGGCAAATAAGTAGGATAAGAAAAGCTAAAAAGAACTCACCCTATAGCTTCTCAATCGAGTCGTCGCTTCACTGCATTGGGGGCGGTCAATTTGCTGTGTCTGAGTGGGCTCCGGCCCATTCAGTTGGAAACCAACGCATGCCACACTTTTTGCCAAATTTTGTCATATTTTCTTCTCAAACTTAAGATGTGACAAAAATATGGTAGGTATCTGTTGGCAAGTTTAGTATCTCAACCAAATAGGCGGGGCGGGCAACTGTTGGCGATAGTATATTTTAGATCTAACCGTTTATTCAGGCGATTATCCACGTAGTTATACTACACGTTTAGTATTAAATTTCTTTTATAACTACACGTTTAGTATTAAATTTTTTTAACTATTCTGAACTGTTAGATCAAAAGAATATAATGGCTCCGTTCCATTTGGCGGCGGCCGGCGGTCGGCGGTTTGTTACAGTAAAATTTTTTATTTTTCTAGATTATTTTTTTAGACCCATTTAAACTTTTTTCAAAGACTTATAAATTTGCTACAGTAAAACCGCCAGCCGCCAACCACCAGAAACCGCTGAAAGAAACAGAGCAAATATGGTCCATAACTAAACCATCAAAATGCTCCGATGTCATGCATCAACCGGGGCTGGATGGATCCACCCCACATTCCCAACCAGCAGGCACAACCGTATAGCCTATCAATATGGGTGACCAGTGACCCATGCTTTTCCAAAACAACCCTAGCTTTCGTAAAGAACAGGCATACTCGAGATACTAGCTGGCTGGCTTGCACTTGGACTTGCAATTGCACTTGGAATTGCACTTGCACAGAGAGTACCAGTGTGCGGTCATGCTGTCGTGCATAAGCCTCGAGAAAGGCTAGCTGATAGCATGTAGTACACTCACTGGACAGTGGACACTGTGCTGCATTCAACAGTGAGCTCTGTTACGCTACATAAGGGCACATCCAATCGAGTTTTTTATCTTCCATGTCAGCAAAAAACAATACCCTCCCAGTGCATTGTAGCCTAGGTGGCCCTACTCCATTAATTATCTAAGAGCATCCATACTAGAAACCTTATCCCCACTACTCTAAAATGCTATTCACCATAACTCTATCCATCCCTCTAAAATTCCTTCACACTTTACACTATACCCTAAAAGATTTTTTCACTCCACCAGAAACCCTATTCTCTCCAAGTCAGCGCTACAGTGTTTATAGGGTTTCTACTACGGATGCTCTAACTCCACCACCACCGCACAACGCAGAGTCCTAGGCCATTTCTTCCTCGTTTCTCTCTCATTCCAGATCTGAGCAGCGAACGGAGCACTGGAGCGGCTGGTGGAGCTTGATCCGGAGCAGGGCGGCCGGTGCAACAGCGAGCTCACAGGTGAGCAACTGGATGGTGGGCTCGCAATCTGAGCGGAACGGCGAGCTTGCGGGCGGCTGGCACGGGGAGAAGAGCTCGTGGCTGTAGCGGGCGGCAAGTGCGAGCTTGCGGGCGGCACGGCGTGGCGAGCTCCACGGGGCACGGGACGGCGAGCTCCGGGCTGCTAGCTGGTACAGTGCAACAAGTTCCGGGCGGCCAGGACCGGTCCAAAGTTTTTAGGGTCCGGGACGAGCAAAAGCATGAGGCCTTTTTATTGACCAGCATAGTTACTATAGATAAAAATAAATATGTTCTTGTATCATAAAATCGATAGAGAGAATAAGTCGTCACCAAAACATAGTTCAAATAAAGTTAACCTTATATATTAGTATTACTGACCCATACAACTCAATCATCGCTAAATCTAGTGTCCTCGATCCTCCTCATTGCTAGCGAATAGCGAAGTAAAGTAATAAGCTCCAAATTGCACCTCCATGTCTATCCTTGCCACGGTATCATCACTAAACAAAACCAATTGAGACCTTATTGGGCTAGCTGCCACAGCGGGCTGTGTACTAATTTAATGTATGCCTTCTTGCATCTTGGGCTGAACGCTACCTGTTGGGCTTCTTTTTTTTCTACACGGTTAAAAATCCTAATACCTTTAATACCTACTACACACTATATATATGGGCTGTGGCCCTCAAAAATTGGGGGCCCTGACGGTCGCACCGGCTGCCCCCCTCTATGGGCCGAGCCTGCGAGCGGCACGGCACGACAAGCTCCCGGTGTATAGCAAGCATACGGGGACAGGGCACACGAGTAGGAAACAACCTCTCCCTCTACCAATGCTGTGTTTGGAGCGTTTCTTAGCGTCCAGAGTTAATGAGGAGACGGTCTCTAGTTTAAGAGCTGATCGTCCTATCTCTCCGTGCATTAATTTGCTGCCACCTAATGCATTCATCCTACATGGCACACTCAGAAACAGTGAAGAAACCTGCATATAGTTGGACTTAAACTCTAGTATATTTTAGATCTAGCCATTCATTTAGAGGCCATTTCCTACCAAAAAATAATTTGTCACTATAGTAAAAGACTGCCCCCTAAGAAAATTGAAATAATCTAAACATTAGATGGAGAGGATTGGACGGCTCGTACGTGTATTGTAAAATATCTATCCTGGCTGCAGCAAGATCTAATCAAGGATTAGTTGAGGGGAATGGTGGCGGACTGGCAGTGTTACTACGGCCCTGGGCCGAGACTGGGGGTCGAACGAAACCTCTTATCGGCCCGTCTCGTATTTGCACCGCACTACGGCCCACTTACCCGTCGCGAGAGGCCCATGGGTCGGCCGCTGTAGGAAGCGGACTGGACAACGGCAAAGGGAGCTGATGGTAGGCCGGCACTTGCGCGTATGCAGTCATTTTTTTTTGGGCGTGGGTACTTGTGAGAAAAGAGTAAGAAAATTGAAAATAATAATTTATTAAATGGCGTGTATAAAATACCAAAAAACATACACAATTATTATCATTTTTAATAAAAAGCTAAGTAGATTAATAATAAAACTACGTTATAAATGCTACGAAGACTAGCCGACTATCCGCGCACTGCTAGAGAATAGGCCTTTAATACCGGCACATCAGTCTCGGTTGGACACGAACCGGTACTGATAGTGACATCAGTCCCGATTCGTGGCTCCAAGGCTTTAATCCCGGTTGGGCTCTGACATCAGTCCTGGTTCGTGATACGAACCGGCACTAATAAGTCCTTTGGCAGGCGGGTATAAACAGCTGGCATGGGTGCTCATCAGTCCCTCATGTTACGAACCGGGACTGATGCCTCGTTTGAGGAAAGTTCAAAAAGAATGCATATCCTAGTTATATCAGAACGCGTGGGTGGGTTGGTTGGCTAGAAGGGTGAGTGGGTAGTCTTGAGGTCTTAGGTTCGAGTCCACTACTCTCATATATCCGCGAGTTATTTTTAAATATTTGTACACTATTAGTCTCGCTTGTTGGAACCAGGATTGATGCCCAAGAGGCAATAGTTTCGTATGGACTGTCCCGGTTCAGGAACCGGGACTGAAGACCCATTTCCTAGTAGTGGCGTGTTGCAACTAAATTTGTAACCAGTAAGATAAGTATGCATATAAAGCAACAATTTTATGCGAAACTCATTCCCAAATATAATGGATCATCTCTTATCCAGGTCGACATAATTGAGCTGATTAGAGAACTCTAAAAAAAGCTCAACTGTGATGTCGACGAGGGAGTGATATCGATATCGAGGACAATGCAGTGCCATAGAACTATCAGAACTGTAATGAATGTTATATATAGATCAGATGCTACAATAAAGTCACGGTGGTTTTTTCCTAATATGAAATTTTTGCTACAGTGCTAACATAACTTTTACTGTGGCTAGAGTGCCCTTACGTTTATGCCTCTCTGTCCGACCACGCTGTATGCCTTTGCCTATATACGTCCATGCATGCAAGGTACATACCTGTTCGGTATATCTTAATTCACTCGCTTCTAGTTTTTGCACATTAGAGTTTGCTTGGTTTGAAACCATAACTTAGTTATGCCATAAGTTAGACAACCATGACTAGTTAGGCTACCGCTTGTTTCGTTACGAGACCCCAGTTATGATAGATTCATTTTCTAGCAAGTTTGCCACAAGTGTGGTGCTTGTTCAAAAACTATGACGTGCCACCCTTGTGACACAAAAGTGTTGCAAAGTGTGGTAACAAACCAATCCACTTCTCCAAACCAAACGTTCTAGTTTCTAGAGACCATTTCTATGATATCTTGAAGCACAATAAAACCAAACGTTTCAAATTATCAAATGTAACATCCTCATTTTTAAAAATCTAAAGATGCATAATCATTGCATGTGATTTTAAGCATTTCAAAAATCTTTTTTGAAAATATGCATGTTACTATATTCAATTTTCTAAAGTCTAATTAAAAGTTTTACTCTTAAAATATTTAATTGCAAAATGTTTAATTTGCTAAAAACCTATTTTAACAATTTATAAATTAATAATTTTATTTTGAGTTAGAAAATAGCAAAATTTAAACTTAAAGTAAATAAAATTTGGTATCAAATTAAATTGATTAAATTTAGCAAAGATCCATTTTATAATTAGGCCCTAGTCTTAATCCTCTCTTTTCCCTCTCTCCATAACAAGTAGGCCCCACTTGTCATTCCTTTTCCCTAATTGGGAATTTTCCTTTCTCGCCCTTCCCATTTTGGACTTTCCTAAAATGGCCCTTTCCTTTTTTCTTTCCATATCTACCCCTCTCCCTCCTCTCTATTTAATTCTATCTAGTTTTCTCCTCTCCTTATCCCCTCTCTCTCTCTCTCTCACTCCTGGCTCCCTCCTCTCGGACAGACCAAGGCCAAGCCTCTTCTTCCTCCCCCTCACTACCTCTTCGATCTACCAGGTGAGCTCCTCCCCAGTCATGCCCTCCCATCACCTTCCCCTTTCACTCTCTTCTTCCCGTTTTTCCAGGCCTCCGCCGTCACCGTCGCCGGAGATCACCCGAGCCGCCTCCACTCCCCTCATCTCCCCCTTGCTCGCCAACCCCGCCGCCTCCCTCCCGTCGCCACTAGCGAGCAGATCCACTGTGCACCGCCGCCCTTCTCCTTCCCCGCACGGCGCCGAGCTCGCAGTCGGCCTCCTCTTCACCGACTAACCCCACTCCGAGCTTTCCCTTCCTTCCCTCTTCCCCCTCTCTGCCCCGCCGAAGCACGGCAGCCGTCGCCAGAATTACCGCCGCCCGGGCCGCCTCATCGCTCCTCCCCTGCTCTAGGTCACCAACAGGCAGGCCCAGCCTGTCAGCCGGCCCGAGCAGCTGACGGCCGGACCACACTAGTCCAAGCCGCGCGACCGTGTGCTCCTCTCCTCTCTCTCCTGGGCAGAGCCCCACGCTGTGTCAGACGCCTTGACCTCATTGGCTACTACAGCGCCATAGTATGCCTCTGCCGCTAGGTCAGACGCGATGCCCATGCTACGCACCATGTTAGGCCGAGCCAGCCGTTTGCGCTCGCTACGTTGCGCCATGGGCTGGGCCGCACAATACGGTCCAAGTTCCATGTTTCCTCCATTTAGTCTTTAAGAAAACTGATTTAATTTATTTAATTCATAGTAAATTCATACAAACTAGTAAAAACATTAAATAAATTTATAAATGTTTAGAAAAAACCAGTCTATCTTGCATAAAATTTTCATGCATGTTGCACCTATAAAACTTTTCTGTTAGATTTAGTATTTTCCACTTATGTCTTAAAATAATTCTAGAAAGGATTTTGAAATTCTAAAAATAGAAACTAACATTCATTAATTGTGAAAACTTTTCCAAAAATACTAGGTGTTGTTCTGAGCTTAGTAAAAATATAAAACCCTTATGTTGTAAATTAAAAATGGTTTACTAAAAATCCTTTAAACTCTGTTTAGCTTAAAAATAGTTTTCTCTATATTAAATCTCTAAAAATTTATTCATGAATAAATGCTTGCTGTTGTACATAGTTAGCTCATTTTCATGCATAATATATTTCATACATTTTTCCAATGCATTTGTTCTTATTTGCGTGTCTCGTATTCATATGTGTAGAACTGATCGTGTTCAACGCCGCCGAAGACCCAAAAGTCGAAGATCAAGTCTTTGCGGCAGAAGGCAAGTGCTGAACGTTGTACCCCTATGATTTGAAATACAATTTCTAGAAATTTCCAAAATGCATGTTATATTAAAATTAAAAATGCTAATTACCTAGTTGCTTAGATAACACCCAATGAATAATTACTCTTTTAAAATATTCCTTGTTGGTCTAGGTTATTAAAATTGCTAATATTGGGCATCACCCTTGAATTAGGCTTTGCATAGGCTTAGAAATGCTTAGTACTGAATTATTGTCTATTCGGATAGTTGTCATTATCAAATGCTTATTTAAAAGATGGATTTCAAAGGGGCGGTTGGTGCTGTCATGTTTGCAAATGGGTTATTTGATAGTGGGTGCTATCGGGGAAAAATTGTTTTGCAAAACCTGATCGAGGTGGATGGTTGCAAGGCGGGTGTAGCAAGTACGAGACTTGGGCCCAGTGTGGGAACCACCCTGATCCCTAAGGACCGATTCCTTGAGGTAGATGAGCTAAGTACAACAGTGTGACCATGTGTGCTTGTATGGACGAGCCCTAGTTTTGGCATTCCAGTTGGTGGAGTAGACATTTGGTGCTGTTATATTGGCGCAAGAGGGGCATTGGTGTGAAAACCTTAGCAGGAATGTCTTAACTAGGAGGGTGTCAGAGAAAAACCTTGTGGTGATCATTTTTTCTTTGGGTGCACCCTAGAAAAAACCACCTCGCATGGGTAAAGCGTGCAACATCTGTAGAGTGTAAAACTATCATGATGGCTATGTCCACGGTCAAGGACGGATGACGGGGAGCTGTCTCAATAGTACTTCTTATCTATTTGTTTTCAAAATAATGTTTCAAAGGAAAACCACGATTACAGTCGTGTGTTTTGGTTTTTCTCCTCACAGTTTGTGCTGTGAGCGATGAGGGTGTTTGCACGGTGGGTGCCATGAGTAGCCAGGTTGGGCAAAACCGGTTGGTGGCGAAATTTCAAAGAAACTGATTTAAATATTTGTTTTCCTCAACACTTTTCAAATCATTTTATAAAACCTAGGCAAAACTTGCAAAACTGGCTTTATGCAAAAGAACCCATCCTTCCTTGTAAGCCTTAGTTGCATTTAGTCAGCTTGCTTGTTGAGTATTAAGTATACTCATCCTCGCCTTTTATACGGGGCTGCTCATTCCAACGAGCAGGTTGTGATCAGCAGTGGTATCCCGAGGAGGAGATGTACCGAGATGAAAGTTTCGCTGTGGGAGTTCAAGACAAAGATTACTCCGACGTCTAGGATCGCCATCCTTCAGCCTTGCCCGTGGGATTGTTTTGGGTGCATTTTGTTTCTTCCATTTGGAGTTATGGAAGACCCTAAAACTTTCGCTTTTGTAAGGCCGTCGAGCCAAACTATTGTAACCATGCCATGTGGCGCACTTTGATGTACTATATAAATTAATCATTATGATTGTGATCTAAGTTCTGGAATCTGTGTGTACTAGCTACTTGATCTAGAGATTAGTAAGGTAAAAGCACAGGGAGGACTCGACTCTGATTTGGCAGGTCTCGACATCAAAACTCTATGACAACGTAACCTCCCAAGTCCTATGCATCATTATATCGGAAATGGGTTGCTATTCACGTGCAACCGTGCCAGCTATGCATATTGATCTACCCATCCAGCAAGATGGAATGACAACTCAACTTACCAAGGACATGGAAAAGATGTCGAGCTCAACATCCCCTCATTTGCTACAGTAAAGAGAGATGACGAGTAGGAAAGAAGCCACGGATTTGGCTGGATCTGGCCAGCCTCCTCTAATATATAACGGACTCCTCGGCAGCGGACGAAGAGGGTGGCTGGTTAGAGTTCCTCTGGGTATAGATAGAGCTAGGGTAGCTAAGCTATTAGGTTAGAGTTTCTTTAGGAGGTGGGGCTGAAGGCTGGAGTCAAGTTGGAGGAGAGGATGGAGCAGTAGGAGAGTATCTATGCTATGGGGTCGGTTGCGTGCGTGGTCGAGCCTCACAATCGGTACTTCGTAGCTCTACCTGGCGGCTTTGCCCAGTTGCACCATGCTAGTCTCAATCTCTGTGTCATGCTTCAAGTCATCGTGATGGCATCCGAGTCCGCGTCCTTGGCCTCTGCGCAGTTCACCTCCTTTGGTTTCATAGGTGCAATGGTCAATGACAGGATGGCATTTAGGGTCGCCAACATCACGTGGAATGATGAGCTTACGGATCTCGATCTTCTGATAAGATTGTTAATTTTGTTCATTGGAGAGTGATCTTGATGATCCAGCTATCAACCACCCACAAAGATTGAACCCGACAATTGCTAAACCACACGCATGAGTCATTATCAACCGTGTCAAGACGCGGCTGACCCGATCACGATGATCAATCCATGCGATGCAACCAAAGAATAGCATAAGAACAACATACAAACAATCTCTAATTACAAACATGGATGAAGCACACAATAATTTTGAGGTTCTGAAACTCGATCGATTCGGTTGGTCTAGCCAACGCAAGCAAATTCGAGGAAGCGTTCCACATGAGGATTGCTAAACAAATCCAAATCTATGAAAGAACAATGAGTTTTGGCATGATATAGAGAGGAAGAATACTGGGGTGGCGGCCAGGGGTGGGATGCTCAACCCTAGGGTTACATGGGCCTTTAGCCCAAAGTAGAGCTGACGTGGCAGCTTGCAGGTTTTGTACGCCGTAGCATTTTGGTGATTGCGGGCGACTCATAATGAATTTGGAGGTGAAGTTAGATCCATTGCAAAGTAGAGGAGATAATATTTTCATCAAGTGGTCGTACACCCCAAACGGAATTCGTATGTCCTATGCAGTTGTTTGAAGTCGTCCTCGTGCTTGATGGCCCAACCAGGCCTTCTCGAGAGTTGGCGTTGGAATTAGGCTTGCTTGGCCAACGGGGATGTTGTTGGAGATTGGTTGTGGCTTGCTAGACCTTCCATATTAATGGCTTAAACGGCTTGGCCAAAGGATTCAAGCACACTTGATGTTCTCCTCATGCTTATAGTGATGTAGTGGAAGTAGTGCACGTAATGGAAGTAGGAGCCGTGTTTGTATCCTTGCTAGTGATATCCTCATCATGGAAGATATGCTGGAAGTCAAGGGCCTAGCAGCCGGTGATATCCTTATCATGGAAGGCATGCTAGAAGTCAAGGGCCCAACGGTCAGCGGACCCCAAGCTGGCTGATGGCGGCTTTGGCCATAATCACAGGATCGGTGTCGGCTATGACCATTTCCAAGCCTGCTTCTACGTCGAGCTCCTCTACCCCCCAAGCTTTTCATATGCAAGTTTGGCGTACGTGGATGTCTAGGTTCTTAACTGTCGTGTCCCACCGGTGATGAAGGTGGCGCTGTTGTTTGGCTTCGTCATCGTGGTGGTGACTGACGAGGTTTTGGTCATCCACACCTACTCTAGCGGCATCGACGGGCTAACTGAGGTGGCTTGTGAGATCGGATAGTTAGGTTTATGCTTTTGGTGGAAGGGGATAGGCCTGAGATCTTCCCTGGCGTTGACTTCAATGCCAAAGGCGGTGGAGGTTGCGCCTGGCTGCTGTCGTCGATGGCTTCGAAGGTAATGGTGCCAGCTCTATTTTTCTTATGCCGATTTCGAAGGTGAATATACATCTTTATGTGTGATCTAGGGATGACAACGGGGTGAGTCAGGACCCGGTGAAGCTAAATCGCACCCAATCCAAAACCCAAAACTGTAAACCCGACCCAGATCCAAAATGACTAGTAGACTGAAACTTGCAACCGTACTCGTCGGATACCCAAAACCCAACAAGTTCCCTATGGGTTTGTGCCACGCACTGCATTACGGACCTCGTTGCCTCTATGTGCCCGCCATGGCACACTGCCATCTCCCAGCCTTTCCACATTGGTTGTCGCCATTGCTCCACTACTCCAGCCCCTGTCGAATTCGTCGCCGCCTTATCGTCGTCGTCGATTCGCACACATAGAGAGGTTGAGAGAGAAAAGGGGTTCAAGGACGACCAACCTTCAATGCAGGAGATCCGCAACCTCCAGAGATGAGCTGTCAACACTGGGGAAGACGGTGCTGCTTATAGTTAGAGCCCACCATCGGGAGCTCGTGGCCGGAGAGACCTCATCGCCATAGCACACGAGCCCATGGCAGTTGGATCTGACCACCGCCAGCATTGATGCATGAGCTTCCGGCCGCCATCGTCGCCACGAGCCCATGGCCCTAGACCCGGATAGGAACTGCACTTGCAAGCGATGCCGCGACAGATCGCAGGGGCAAGAGCTACTGGAGGCGACCGGCGAGGTGGCGATGGGTGGCGTCGGCTAGTGGGTGACAGCGTCTCGGTGGCAATTAGCGTCGCGATAGGGTTAGGGTTGGGTGGCGGCGTGTATTTGGGAAGGGATGGAAGGGACTGAATAGAGGAGTCGAGAGGGAGTGAGGGACTTGGGCTAGGCAGCAGTTGGGCTGTTCCCTTCGGGGGCCCACGGACACCCACGGGTTGGAAACTCCCCCCGGCCCCGACCCGGGAGAGAATCGGGTCCTTGATCTGCCAGACCTGTGGAGGAAAAACCAACCCCGAACCCACCCGTGATGGGTGCAGAACCCGCGAGCCCTCACCCTCATGGGTCTAAATGCCATCCCTAGTGTGATTGGGACGTTGGATGGTGCAGCAAACCTGGCAACAAAACCCTTCACTGCATTGGGTAGGAGACTAGTTTCATCGGTGAGGCAATTGGCAATGAAAAAGAACTTTGCATGGTCTTGGTGGAGTTTACGTTTTGTGCAACTCCTAAAAGACACACGTGTAATTTGGGGATGTATTGTTCTCAAGTTTTAATGAATTTCCCCTTTCAGCTAAAAGAATATGAAAAAGATATGGCAGCATCATCTAGAATAAATAAATTAGACATAAAGAAAATGGTACGAACGAACGTACTTGTCATAAAAATACTTTAAAAGTATCATTTAGCTCGTTGCTGCTCTATCATGGAGCATAATTTAATTCAAATTTAGATTTACCATCAAGCCAACTAGCCGATTGTAGTTGATAAGATTTGCTGGCCTCATCATTAGGGTTTGGAACACCAAAATGTCCCCGAAATGGACAGGTTCGTCGTCCTCAACTAGCTAGCACCAAACTTTTTTTTTTAATAAAAAGGCAATTTGTCCCGGCTGCGACTCGTCTATACTAACCAACACAAGAAGAAAATGGTTGCATGTCATTTGTCAAAGCTAAAAAACAATCCCAATTCCAGCACCGGTTGTTGCGTGCAGCCAGTCAAAGATCCAAACGCATCACGCCGTTCTCCTCTTCAAATCATCACCAGCTGCATTAGATTCCAACTGGCAATCATATATCACAAGCTAGTAAACTACTGGCCTGAATGTCTGATCAGCTTCTCGCCATTGTCAGTTTGTCACTTCCCGGAATCCCTGTTTGGCTCGACCGGATTTTGAAAGTTTCAAGAAACAGTTTTAAAAATTTTGGAGAGCTTTAAGACATGGCTTCGAGATTTTAAGCCAGAAACCCTAACATTAGATCAAAGAAGTCTGTAAGTCCTAAGCCGAAAAGGCCTGGTTGCTGGCGGCTAGAGAGGGTGCCGGGAGGCCGAGTCATCCGAGAGCCGCATGATTTGATTCTTTGTTCGTTCAGTGGCATATGCACGGTGTGGCTTGGCTGCAGGTGGACGACGACGACGACGAGAGCGACGCGCCAACGCTTCTGGATGCGAGTACACGTCCTGGTCGATGGATCTTCGTCGCCGCGAGGAATTTATGAGTAGATCCATGGCGCGATCGGAGAGTTGGGCATGGAGGAAATTAAGCGCATTTATACAGGAGAAAAGGGGAGGGAAGGGAGAGCGACGGTTTAGCCTAATCGCCTAGAGGCTATAGCACATGCATGATTTAAGAAGCTGTTTTCTAATTACTACTGTTGAGTATTCCTATTTATTCTCTCCTAATCAACTGAATTTATTTATTAGGAGTAACGTACGCAAAAATATTATCTCTTTATCTTTCCAAGTCATTTTAAATTCTATCGATCACCGCGTCAATTCTTGTGCAAAGTCATGGCCACTTTGATTTACATGATCATACGAGCATAAATGAATAGGAAAACACAAGGTTTTAGTGTCATGATATATTGAGTCTCGTAGAAACAAAAGGCCATGCATGTTCAGTTGGCCCTGCAACTTACGGATTAACGATTTTTCAAAGCCGTTTTTGAATAGTTGAATCTGACATTTCAGCTTCTCAAAGCTCAACAATTATAGCTCAGTTGTACAATCGCTGCCATACAGAATATGGTCAAAACCATACGAATTGCTTAATTAGAAGGCGTGTTTTATCCCCTCAAATGAAAAATGCACGAATTTAATTTGACATTAAATATTACCTGATTTTATAGAGAATGGAGGCGAAAGAGACATATTGCATTGGAATTCTCAGAGAAATTAATGACTAACATGAGGTTAGAAATCTTCCAGAATTCAGATGGAAATTTCTATTACATGAAAATCCTTATTGAAGCAACCCCACAAATCATACATATCAAACAGAAAATATTTTTTCGTTTGATTAAATTTCTCTATTTTTATTTAAAAATATTTTGGATCCAAGAAGCCCATTAAAATACGCCTTATGTTTTCCAACAAACAAGTAATTAATGATTTGACCTTGCCATCAGAGTGATAGTAAGTAAGAAATGAGCAATGACCATTGGTATAGAAAACCACATCACTGGCGGTTCGTGACGCATCTCGAACCGCCAGTGATAGTAGTATCATTGGCGGTTCTTTGAGTGAACCGCCATAGCTGAGGGTGTTCGAAAACACGATTTTGGACAGTAAAATTTGACTAAAAATATTATTTTAATTCGAATAGCACCCCTACACTCGAACTCAGGACCTCTTGCCTATAATATGCCCTAATAACCATCTCACCCACTAGCACCTTTTGACATATATAGGATATGCATATCATTTAAGCATTATTTTCTGAATCTTTAAATAACTTTTTGACTATACAAATGAGGTTAAATAGAAAAGTTTTCAACTACAAAGTTGTATATCTTGTTGAAGGCTACAGTTTTTATGTAAAGATTGTTTCTATCTGACTTCATTTGAATAAGTTATAAATTTTTTAAAGTTGTAATGATTATTTAGGCATCTATATTGCTTCAAATGGAAAACATACCAACTACAAAGTTTTAGATCTCATCAAGAGCTATAATTTACATATAAAGTTTATTTTTATCTGAACTCGTATGAAAAAGTTATGAAATTTAGAAGATTTAGAAATTTTGAAAATTACTTTCACTAGCTGTTCTTTAAAGAACCGTCAGTGATACTTTTACTGGCGGTTTTCGTATAGAACCACAAGTGATAGTAAAAGTATCACTAGTGGTTCTAGAATTAAACCGCTAGTGATATTTTTACTGGTGGTTTTCTTATAGAACCGCTAGTGATAGATTCACTGTCACTAGCGGTTCGATATTATTGGCAGTTTTTTCGGGTTTTTGGTCGAGACAGAGCGGAGCGGGTCATATCACTAACGGTTCTAAATGAATCCGTCAGTAATGAAGGGTCAAGAATAAGCATTTCTGTAGTAGTGGACCCATGGGTGGGTTCTAGAAGTAGGGCTCATCCCGAAACTGATAATAACAAGCTAGTCCTACATTATAGCGTGTAATCAGAAATTCAGAAGTACTAATTACTGATTATATCCACCCTTACGAAAGTGCCATTATTATTGTTCAATTCTTGTGCTGAAAAGAGTGTGTTTGGCGCCGTGTCGGGAGAGGAAGGAGGACGGTGGGTGTGGCTCCCTCGATGGCCAGCTCGTGTTAAATATGACCCACAATGACAAAGAGAGGACCAAGGTTTGGCGACGAAGGGCGAAGGGAGGACCAAGGTCCGACGACGGAAGGCAGAGGGGGGAGGAGGAGTGAGGACCGAGGACGGCAAAGAAAGGGAGAAGGGTGGAACCAATCTGATTTGGGAAGGAGAGGAGTGAGGTTAGAGTTAGGAGTTATTGGTGAAGTGAGGGATGGGTGATGGGTTGGGGGAGATCAAGTGGATGGATAGGATATGTTGGGCTAGCGGGGAGAGGAAGGAATGTGGACCAAGCTTGGAGGGAAGGGATGAGGCCAAGTTGGGCTGGGCTAGAACCGGTGGTTCAATCGGTGAACCGTGAATTGAAGGCTTGACCGGTTCGATCACCGGTCTGGTTTCAATAACTATGATCCCTACCTATTCTTGGATTTAGAAACCCATGGTGCAAGTTTCCTCGGGCAAGCTAGGGATTCCGTTTGGATGCCCAAGGGCAAGCAGAAAATTCTCCCAACACGATCTAGCACCATGCTCTAAGGTGCTGTGCCAGCCTCCTCTCAGCGGTGGCGTGGCTCCCAACCAAGGTGTAGATAAGGACAGTGCAGCAGCGGGCTCCTCCCGACAGGGGCACGACAGGCTCCTTGTAGTGGTGGCATGGCTCCCCTAGTGACAGCGCTACAACGAGGCACAACTCTGAGGCGTATAGGAGGATGGCAAAGTGGCTCCAAGGCGCTCCCCCAGTAGTGGCAGTGGCTCCCTCAATAGCTAGGGTTTTTAGTGAGAGTGAAGGAGGAATGGTGGAGAGATATAACTTGGTATTTGGCTAGGGGAAGGAACGGCGGGATTATATATTTTACTTGGGATATGTATCCCCAATCAAGCTCTAGCAAATGGAGATTATCTTTCCTAGGGTTCCAAAACACACAAAAAATTTCTCCCGTGCTTTACATCCTTGGGAGTAATTTACTACAGCCAAATAAGCTCGGAGCAGATTGGAAGGGAATAGCAAAGTTTCCATAGGACAGGTTCAAGAGACAAGAAACAACGCATGGCAAACGTTGTCAAAAGGATAGGCCTCTCATGTCAACACATGGCAAGTAACTATATTGTTGATCAAAGGGTTAAATAGATGAATTATGATAGTTCACAAGTTAAAATAGTTTTTTTTAAAAAAAACCTACCTTCAAAAACCGTTTATGGGGTTATTTAGACAATTTGCATGTCAGGGGTTATATACATGAAACCCGTATCTTACAGGCAAAAGTAGAATTTTTCCTACTGTCAAGTACATGTGTAGGACAAAATATTTTGCCTGCTGTGGTTAGTTTTGAGTTGACGGTATTGTTGCTCATATGTACGGCAATTTGGTCACAGAAGAGTAAACATTTTTTTACATTTTCAAAGTCAACCCTTATATTGGAAAAAAAAAACCTTATAAAAGCGTACTCTTAATCTTAGAATAGTACTATATATATATATATATATATATATATATATATATATATATATATATATATATATATATATATATATATATATATATATATATATATATATTCAACGGGCAATATTATATTGCAAGCTAGACTAATCTCATCAGTCTGTAGCCATTGTCACTCGCAGTGATTTGATTCTTTATTTGTAACTCGTCAGTGGCGTACGAGCGGACGCACGGTGGCTGGAGCTCAAGCCTCAAGGCCGACCGTCGATGACGACGAAAGTGACTCGCCAACGCTTCTGGATGTAAGTGCACGTCGATTGATCTTCATCGCCGAGAGGAATTTAGAGATCTTCATGGCTCGACAGGAGAGCTGAGCATGAAAAGCACATTTATACCGAAGAAAAAAGGAGAGGTTTCACTACTGGGCATAGAACCTACTCTATCGGTTTCAAACCAGCTCTAGTACCAAATTTGAAACGGTAGGCTCTAGTACCAGATTTGAAACCGGTAGGCATCTGGGAATGATGCCCAAAGGGTTCCACTACCGGTTGACCTAACCGGTAGAGCTTATCAGAAAAGGGAAGACACGTTTAGCGCTACAAGGTCTCTATTATTAGTTTGTAATACAAACCAGTAGTAAACCTTGCCAGAAAAGGAGGGCTCGTTTTGACGCTAACAGAGGATTCACTACTGGTTTGTTTTACAAATCGGTAGTAGAGCCCATATTGTCCATCCGACAACAGGGCACAATTTATTTTCAATTCATGTTTAATTGCAATCCACATTTCAATCAGATTAATAATTCACAGATTTGTATAACAGATTTCAAAATCCACAACTAATTCATTCACAACACTAATTAATTCAACAAAGTACATATTCACATTTATACGGAAGAAAAAGGAGAGGTTTTATTGAGGAAAGGGAACCGCAATGGTTTAGGCTATGGTACGTACAGATTTAGCGAGATATTTTTTATTTACCCCTGTATTTTTTAAAGAAATATTTACATTTATTCGTTAGCACCCATTAGTAATCCCTCTCTTCTTCAGCTAGTATTAGCGGGTAATTGAGTCGTTTTCTCGCAAATTTCCTCGATTTCATCAAATCACCACGTTAAACCTTGTGTAAAGTCAAGCCTTTCATTTGCGTTATTCAAAATACACAGGGATTCAAAAATACGCATGGATGGGCATGGATGGATGGAGATATGACATGCATGTTGAATCACACAAAACCATATGGATTACTATTCGAAAGAGGTATTTAATAGCCTTCACATGAAAAAGAAATATTTTTAAAAAAATTTATATAATAGAAGTATAACTTTTGGTCTCTGTTTTTTTTTAATTTTAATTATTAGGTAGGTAATGGACAGAGAAGAGAAATGGTATTCTCAAAGGTATGCTAAACATCTCTTTGGAACTCGTGCTAGAAATCCTTTAAAATCTGAAGCAAAATTTTCCCTACTGTAAAATTCTTTTGAAGCAACGTACAAACCAAACACTGTAATTAGAATTTTTTGTTTTCATTAAACTCCTCCAGTTTTTCCTTTTTAATTTCTTTGGATCAAAGAAACCCATTAAAATCCCTTCAAAAAGAAGCCCACTATTAAAATGAGCCTTACACTCTTTTTTTTTTTTTTGAAAAAATGAGTAACGATTCGACCATGCCATCAAAGTGATACTAGATGGGATTATAGCCAATGGTGAAGTGAGTTTATTCATTCCCACCCACTTAAGGTGGATCTCTAGGATCGTGTGTGGTGTGCTACATATTAAGGTTGTGAAAGTCTTATAACGTAGAGACCGGAACAAAGTTCTACTATTTTTTTTAAAAAAATGAAAATTTAACGACTGATTAATGATGCATGGGATAGGTTCTCGAGCAGGGCTGAACCTGAAACCGATAGTGACAAGTTGCAAATTAGCTCGTAATCGCAAGTACTAGTAACTGATTATCTTCATGGTATAGGTTCTCGAGCAGGGCTCAACCTGAAACCGATAGTGACAGGTTGCAAATTACCTGCATAGTAGGAGTAGTAGTATCATCATCACCACCATCACCATCTTTGGGCCCAAACGAGTGTGTCCGACTGGTAGCATATGGCTGCAGGGGACGGCTTCCCGTGTTTTGCAGGGAGCAGGTTGGAGAGGCCGGAGGAACAGCAGTGAGCAGAGCAGAGCTTCTCCGTCTCCCTGAGGCAAGTAACAATAACAGCACATGGCAAACGTTGTCAAAAGGAGAGAGCTCACGTGTCAAATACCAGCAGCGATCAGGCCCAGGAGCTGCGTGGCCTCACTGCTCGGCACAAGGCGAGCTGCCAGCACGCGTGTGCGTGCGCAGGCTGGATCATCCCTGTGGATGGATCAGCGTTCAAGTAGTAATTATTAGTAGTACGAGCTCTCTACCAAACCACAGGTCGCCTCATCCTCTCCGTTAACGCGACGTCCCTGAATCACGTGTAAGGTTCCGTCGCCCTGCCAAACTGGATGTACCGTGGAGATTGATTTGGGCCATCGATCGTCTCCGGCGGTGGTCTCTGAATTCGCTCACACGCTCTCTACAAAGGATTATTGATATTTCTAACATCTTTAGTGGTGCTCTCCAAATCTCGAGAGAAAAGAAAAAGCCCAAAACCATATATTTGAGTGAGTGGAGGAGAGAAAATTTCTAAAATAGATATTGCTGCTGCAGGGAGTGGGTTGGACCCATACAAAATATTTAAAATATAGATCAATTGGAGTAAAAGAAGGCATAGAACTGTTGCGTCCTCTGCCTTTCAACCGTAGAACGGGGATATGGTTCAGTTTATAGAACATAGGAATTCTTAGTAAATAGTCTAAGTTCTATATTAATCGAAAAAGAATATCCATGATCTAAGCTGGGCTAAAACAGTTTCTAGAGGGAAATTTCGCTATTTGACACTCAATTCATCGGCCTCTCTCCGCTTGATATCCAATTCACTTGCCTTTCGGTATTTGACACCGAAACCATCAATTTCTTCGTTTCATGACACCTATCCATTTTTCTCAATTTTGATTTTCCTTTTCTCCTTTTGTAATGTGCTTTTCACGTGCTATGACGGAATTGCCCCTGCATGGCACTGTTCCGCGAGATTCATCTACCCGTTCGATCTCTGTTCAATCGTATCGGTAGCCGACGCCGTGTTCACCAGCGTGGGCGCGCGCGATCGCAGATGATGACGCTGAATTGGTTCGCCCATGGCTTCTTCGTCAGTCTGGCGTCGGCGTATCCGGTTCTTCAATGACGGTGTCGGCGTCGGCGGCAATGGGGCTATCTTGCGGCGGCGGCGTCGGCGACAAGAGATTACGCCACGGCGGCGGCGGGATCGCATCCAGCGTCCACGCGGTGAACATGACAACCGCCATCTACATCCGGCGTCCACGCGGTGGCACGCTACGATCGAGCAGTGCGTCCTTGCGATACTGATGCCTGCAGGTAATTCGTCATAGCGCGTGAAAAACACATTACAAAAAGAAGAATAAGAAAATCAAAATTGAGATAAATGGATGGGTGTCATGAAACGAAGAAATGGATGGTTTTCGGTGTCAAATACCGAAAGGCATGGGAATTAAGTGTCATACGGAGAGAGGCCGATGAATTGAGTGCCAAATAGCGAAATTTCCCGTTTCTAGAAGCCTGTGTGCAAGCCGCCATGTCCAGGATTTAAGCTCTTTTTAAAAGGCGATGTGCTTGTCCTGTGAGACGCATCCCAGATGATCAGTCGAAGCCCCTTGGCTGACACGTCGGTCAAAAGAGCCATGAATGCGTTGAACACGGCATGCCCCCACATGTCAGCCACTGCCACCGAAGCCGCAAGCTTCTACCTTTGCTTTTCGGCCACGCAAAAGCAAGCTCGCTTCGCAGCTGCTTCTTCTCACTCGTCAGCTCTGTCGAGTTGAGCCGATACAGGAAGCTCTCGCTCTCCGACCGCGATCGCCCACCCTCCTGCGATCCACCTATATATAGCCTCATCGCCACCTACCTGCAAACCCCGACCAAGAACATATCATCCGCAAGATATTCAGACCATCAATCCGATTGTTTCTTGCATACTGCTGTGAATCTTGTGATCATGGCGATGGAGAGCGTCGGTGATGAGCTTCAGCCTATAGAGGGTAATGTTCCGGCGTTTGTCGGTGGAGGCGATGTGACGGTCATCGAGGATCTTCCGGCGGACGTTCTCGCGCTCGTGCTCCGCCGGCTCGACGGCACGTCGCTGGCAGCACTCGGGTGCGCGTGCTCTGCCTTCCACCAGGTCGCCACCGAACCGGAGGCATGGCGAGCGCTCTGCCTCGCCGCGTGGCCGTCGGTCCGCGACGTCCTTTGCTGTGGCGGCGACGGCTACCGGGCGCTCTTCGCCAACGCGTTCCCGTTTCCGGCCGCGTCGCCGACCGAGTGGCTGGGCTCCCTCCCCGCCCGGCTCGTCTCGGCCGTTGACCTACACCACAAAGGCGTCTGCATCATGTCGCGCGTCGTGGAGACGGACACCTCGTCGGCGTGGTTCCTGGGGTCGCCTTTCCGCGTCGACGCCCTCATTCAGGAGGGTTTCTCCGCGCCGTCGACGATCACGCCGGCCGAGCTGACTCTAAGCTGGATACTGATCGACCCCGCAACCGGCCGCGCCGTGAACGTCGCAAGCCGGCGCCCGGTGTCCGTCGACCGGAAGTGGATCACCGGGGAGACCGTGACTCGGTTCTCCGTGGTGCTCGGCGACGTCGCGATGGACGCGGCGGTCACTTGCGACGACCGGTACGGGCATGTCAGCGAGGTGAGCCTGTGCGTGGAGGACGCCGAGGGCGGCGGCGTCAGCGGCCGGGACGGGCTGGCCGCGGTGACCGCGGCCATGGCAAGCGCGAGGCGGGGCCGTCACGCGGAGGAGGCGGTGAGGCAGCAATACGTGGAGTTTGTGAAGGGGAAGACGGCGAGGAAAGAACGGAAGGCGAGGCGCGAGGGCATCGTTGACCTCTGCTGCTCCGGCGTCGGGGCCGCCGCGTTCGTGAGTTTCTTGGTGATGCTGGCGCTCCGGTGACCGCGCGAGGCGCGACGGCCGGCGCGCCGCGGGCAACGTACATAGCCGTGTACAATTTGATGACACACACCTAGTCACCTAGACGAGTTGTATATATGACCATTGTATAGGTTACCCAAAATGGTCTTGAGAATTCAGAATATACTGCTGAAACTTGTACGGCCTGGCTATTTGTTCATGCGACTTTGAGGCTTACGAACTTGTACCAGTACTAAGTACTAACGATGTACCCTAATTCTTTTGAGGAATACTTCTTTTAGGGAAAAATTATATTTTTGGCCAAAGAATTGTGGCCGTTGTCCGCTTTTGGTCCCTAAGGTACAATACCGGATAAAAATCATCCCTAATTGTAAGAACTGTTCATCAGCGGTTTTTAACCAAATTGATACATGTTTGACCTATTTATTTTTCATATAGTTTTTTTAGAATCCAAATTAAGCTACATATTTTGAGTCCAATGTTAGGAGCTCACAAAAAAACTCTTGAATTTTATAGCATTTTAGAATTGCCTAAAATTTTCTTCCATTTTCCAATAGTCTGAAAAGTATAAGAAAATGCTATAAAGTGTCAAAAAAATGGGAAAATTTTCCATGAACCTAGATAATTGTGAGGAACAAAAATATATAATTTAATTTCTATTCCATGTGACGTTTTTATGCAAAAATCATGGTCAAACAAATGTAACCTTTATCAAAACCGTTGTTAATCCTTTCAAAAGACCACCGGTGGAAGGTTTCATGATGGAGGGACTACTTTTGCCAGGTATTATACTTCACTTTAGGGCTGAAAGTGATCATTAGCCATAGTTCGGAACAAAAATGAACTGTCCTTTTTCAAGGTAGGTAGTATCTGTCGAGTTTTGTCTTCCATGTAGAGCATTCCGTTTTGTTCCATGATAGATCGCTGTAAGATTGACACTAGGTCATGCAGGATTAACACGGAGTAAAATTGCCGGTTAAGTTAAATTTTGACAAGGCTCACCAGAACATTACGCAAAATTAGCATGCAATTTCATACTCTCCCATGGCATACCAGTGGCGAGAAGAGCCATCAATTGTACGCGAGGAAAACTGGAAAAGCCTTACAGATGTACTGAACCAAGGGTGCATTAGTCAGATGGATCATGGAAGCTACATAAGGGAGTGGAAATTTATTAATTTAGGAGACATGTTGCAAATTCTTTTATTTGTTAATTTGTTTGGAGGACGTGAGCCTTGGTGTGGAAAGGAGATTTGAGGTGAGGAGAGGAAGAGAAATTAGGGTTGAGAATTGGGAGATACCCAAACTTCTTCTTTTCTGGTGAAAAAAAAATAAAATTAATGGCTGATCGACATTTCAGTAAAATTACACTCTTCTAATGCACAAACCTACCAACCAATGAGAAAAACTCACTTGAATTCACAAGTGTAATTTTCAGTTTTCATCGTATGACAAACAACGAATTGGAACTAAAAATCAACTTTCCATGTCAGCACTACGAATTCGGTCGTTTAAATTCTCCTCTCCCTTCCAATTGTTGCCAAAAAAAGACCAAGTGCACAAGAAAAAAGGGCACAAGAAAGAATGCCGTGTCATACCTCATTCTCGCTACCGTTTGATTTTCAGAGCTAGTGAGCATCAATGAACCTAATAAACCACTCAACAGGCCACACAATCTATTTTAGAACCCACTACATATTTCTGAAGAATATATTACAACAACATTCATACTCCACGGAGTCTTGGAACTGTGGTGGTAAATCGTAACTGCTTGGTATATATCACACGAAAAAGATGATATTTTAACGTTGTTACACAAGCCCTGTTTTAATTCCATGTTTTCAATTACATAAATACTATATGGTAATACAGTTATTTCCATAGAAAGAACAAAATAGATACTGCAAGCCAGGCAGCCACTGCTGTAAGGACTCTACATCAAGGCATTGCGACAAATCTATACATAAGTTCTGAGGACTAAAGGCTAAAGCATGCAAAACTCACAATATCAAAAGCACTCAGAAACTACATAGACTAGTAAGCAGTCTATATATGTGCATTCTGCAACTCCTGATAGATTAAATCGATGAAATCATCGCTCTGTGAGCATAGATGAACATAGATAAAGAGTTAAACCATATACAGAAAAAAAATTACATCTTGTATTTTCAATGTGAGAGACATACCTGAACAAGTCTCTGGAGAGCGTCCTTAACTCTATCCCTTGAAATAATAGGCCCATCATTGTGTGCAGGAGTAAGAGATGCAGGCCGAGTTGGCGGCGGAAAGGGCTGAAGAAGTGGGGTACCATATGGAGTACGTTGGGCAGATGTGGAAGTTGGATGAAGAGGCGGTGCTGTAGGCATCAAGGACAAAACTGGTGGTACCAATGATGTAGAAGACGATGGCGGAGGTGCAAAAAACGCGGGAGTTACAAGATTTGTCGAGCGGCTACCATGGGCATTAGTGTCATGTAGAGGCAGTGGTGGAGGTGATGAAGACCCTAACGGAGGGGTCATTTGATGTGTCGGAGCAGCAGATGGAATTATCAATGGTACATGGGAGGATGCAACAGACTCAGTGGGCAGATGCACTCTTCCAGCCAATGGCACACTTGATACACTGCCAATGCTAGGAGTGTCCTGTCGATTTGTTAAAAAAAACAGAAATGAAGTAGTGTTAGGCACTATGAATAATGCAGTGATAGTACCAACATGAATGCACAACAGTACAAGTGAGACTAGCAAGATGCATTATACCAGTAGAAGTATCAATCAAGATGCTACAAGGTACATTAAAATCAAAATCCACATGCACTAGGCATCGTAAAGATTCACTGGTTGATGCATGACGTGAAAAAAGTAAGGAAAAATATTTTAGATTGAAGCAAGATAAAGTTAAAATAGAACATACACTGAAATAATTTGCTAAATCATCAGGGATATCAGCAACTAGATTGGTGGACGATGGCACAGGTTCAAGGGGACCATCTATAGAAGCGGACGTAGGAACAGCCTCCAGTTCCTCATACTCACTGTGGCATAAATAAATCTAATATATAACTACGGAGCTTCGAATGCAATGGATATTAGGCGATTGAATACGAGATGAAAACAAGTGTAGGGCATACAGAAATCCAGAGAAAAAACCTTTTTATTGAAGGCACTTTTGGTTTTGGAGGCACTTTGGCATAAGCATTTAGTATCCTGCAAGAAATGATTGAATGAAACAGTTCAGCAAAATTGTCTATCAATTTTCCTAAACAATTTTACAGAAAAAAGGGACTTTCTGTACACCATCACAGAAGAATGCTTATGTTAAAGCAGTTTTAGGCTCTGTTCTCTTCGGCTTATCTTCTTATCTTATCTACTTATCTCCGAATAGAAAAATCAAACGCTTTGGCTTTTGTAATCCTTTTTTTTCTATCTCGAAACCATGTCTCAGAGCTGTTGGAAACAAGTCAAACGAAGCTCACTGGATTTTCCAAGCTACTTTGGAAAGCTCTCGAAGATCAACTTATAAGCAAATAAGAAGATAAGCAAATAAGATAAGCTGAAGAGAACATCCCCTTAATCAACAAAGCATACACAAGCCAAAAAATCTATCCAAGTCAAAAACAACATACTTTCCACTAAATCAAACTACAAGTGTTCAGATACCATGTGCATTCCATGTGAATATTCCTAACAGAAAGCAGCATATTTTGCATGGACAAGATGAACTTTAAAAATCGTAATAATAACACCAAGTCAGGTAATGATGGTAAGCCTTTCCCAAAAAAAAATTTAGTCAATCAAAAGATCAAAATTTCCATATCCCATGGAATATTAGAAGAGCATAATCCTGCACCTTTATAAAAGATCACAAAAATGATGCCCCCGCCAAGAGTATTACACGATAGTGAGAATTTCCTCACCTCTCTTGTGTAATATGGGGAATGGGGATTTAACTCGTTAGGGCTCACGCAATTGCATTTTTTTTCTTCTCTTTTTTTCTGGAGAGCAAGTGATTCCAGCTACCGGAGAATAAACTATCAATTTACAAATTGGTTAATGCATTAAAATAAAAGGTTAATTAAATGGCTTTTACACCAAGGACTAACTAGAGCACTAGGCAAATAAGTTCATGGCCTAATGAAACTACTAAAAAGGCATTTAGCAGTTTTCGGATAGAGTGCTCTCAATCCAAAGTCATCTTCCTGTGCAGATTGTGGTTCCACCTCACCCTAATGACCAGATTGGTCACCTACTTCAATTATGTTACAGTATGTACAGTTGTCATTATCAAGTTAGTCACAGAAAAAAAAATGTCATCAGCATTAGTGGGGTGGGGGTGGGGGGGTGGGTGGGGGGGGGGGGTGGGAGAAATGTCTAACCTTCCAAAAAGACTCGTAACAGCTTCACAGTCATGTTGGTTATAAAACCAAATACCATTTACTTCTTGTGCAGCATTCCGGTACAATAAATATGGAGGCTGAAGCTCATATTCAAAATCACTCAATAGGTCTTCCACAAGATTATCTGTTCAGAAAAAAAATCATTTTTTCATGAGAAATCTAGCACACCAATCAATTTACTTTATACGAAGAAGCAGTTTAATATCTACACGTGATGTACAAAGTAGCAGTTTTAGCCTCAAGTCCTAACCAACTTGTGTTAAATACTATTTATAAAAAAAACACACTTACCCTAATGCGGGTAACAAAAAAATGCAAAATCACAATATATTCTGCTACTTGTAGGTGTGGACACACCTTGCTCACATCGACATATGTTTCTTTTGGGTGTGTATGTGTGTGTTTGAGCACACTTGGAAGGTCACATCATTCTCTACACTAAATCCAATTAACGTCAACACCTGTCAGTACTTGAGAACTACAACTCCATGCCCTGGAAGACTTGTATAGAGGCCTATATCCAAAGATCCTAAGAATTCTAGGATTGCCTCGGTTCCCTGATATGACACTACAAAGGTTCTATGCTTGGCTAGACAGTAACTCAAAAGTCAAAACATCAACTGAACAAATACTAAGCCATGGCTCAACCATGATAAAAACCTGCAATTGATCATGGTTGCTCAAATCACAATACACAGGTAGTGCCGTAGTGGGAAGAATGCAGGCAGTAACATAGGAAATGATCATTGTTACCCATGAAATTGTTTATTGTCGTGCCTCTTTTCATGAGCTATTCACAAATGTCAAGATTGATTCCATGACTCATTAGGAGTTCTATATCACATCAAATGAAAATGTTGAAAACCCAAAGTTGGAAGTTTGAAGATCTCAATGTACCATAACCTTGTTTTTTTGGTGTATCTGCTTCAGTACTTATCTAGCCAAGAGCCCGTGCTTTATAACACATGCATTTACCTCCGCTCTATGCTCGACTGCATCCTATCGCTGTACCTAGGCTCCGTCTATTTTTATTCTTTTATATATAATGTGGACAGGATACAAAGCTAGCACAATGCACATATGCACCTATAGGTCATAGGTAGGTTCATCTTATATGTCATGAACGTGATCGAAACTTTCCTAAAATACATATTCATAGAATAGGAAAGAAATGATCTTGATTTGATTTTAGTGCATTCGTGAAGATTAGGAAAGATATAATCTTGACTTGATTTGACTCGTGCTAAGGAGGATGGTTGATCTGAGGCGTTGATTGGAGATCAGATGGCAGAGATGAATAGATGGCGGAGATGAATGACGTACCACATGACCACCATCACTCACACAAGAGACTTTTTATTAGTAGAGATAGAGATTTTATCTACTTCAGCATAAGTTAATCTTAAGATTTAGGACTCCCTACATTTACCAAGACCTAACATGAATGTTCCATTGTGATCCATAGTTGATAGTTCCATACCCCATATTCCTATTTGCTTCAGAAGAACGTAAAGGTCCCATTGGCATTGTACCACAGATCAGTTTTATCAGTGCAATATCAAACCAGCATCCAACAGATGAGCTCAGCAGGTTAGATCAAAGAAGCACGTACCGTTGTTGCGCCTGTTCATGACGATGAACTGGAATCTCGGCTGCGTGTTCCTACATGCGATCCAACACATTCCAGAAACAATTACATCTGTAGGCACACGCAAAGAAGCTCGAGCAAAACCCTAGACCCCACCCCCCAACAAAAAAAAAGGCTCCCCGCCTCACCTCTTCACCACGAACAGCGACCCCTCCACGTCCTTCCGGCTCTGCGCAGGAGCAAAAAAAAAAAAAAATTGGCTTCAGATCGAATCGAGTCACACAGGCGACTCAAGCGAAATGGCGGGGCATGAGAGACGAGGGGAACCGCGCTCACCCACTGGTTGAGGTCGATGTTGAAGTCGTAGAGCGTGACGTGGGCCGCGGTGATGAGGATGTCCTCGACGGCGGGGTCGAGGCGCTGGAGGACGGTGAGGTTGAGCAGGCGCGTGCCCTCGGCGTCCATCGCCAGGTTCGGCGTCACCTTCCCCCCGTTCTGCTGCGGCGGCGGCATCCCTGGGTCTCCGCGTGGCGGGGGATGGCGGGACGGATCTGAGCCGGAGAGAACGGCAGCAGGCTATGGAGTAGGGAGGCGGCGGCGGCGACTGGAACCATTCACAGCACACCTGCCCACTGCACAGTGCAGTACAGCGCCAGTACACCACGGACACGGAGGGGAGGAGGACAGGGATGGGATGGGGGGACACGGGCCTGGACCCACTTGTGGGCCACTGTGTAAGGTTAGTAGGATCCATTCGTTCGGGAAACGAGGCATTCGGCCTCGGCCCGGTTAAGGCCCGGGTAATTGTACGAGTTGCACTCCTCGCGTGTGGAATTTTTTAATATTTTATATTTAAAAATAATTCAAAATAAAAAATAATACTCCTTATTAAAAAAATTAAAAAAATAGGCGCCCATCGCCACCCTAAAGGGTGGGAAATCAAAATCGCCCTTTGAAATGGCGAGTTTAAAAAAATCGCCTTTCGGGGTGACGATTTTTGGCTTGAACATGCTCCTGCTGCCTGGAATATAGGATAGGGTTCAAATCGCCCTTCTAAAGGACGAGAATTAATCCCGTGCCTTTAGAAGGGTTAGATTTGACTTAATTTTGACCAAAAATAGTAAGAAAAAATATTTTATTTTTGTCTAAAAAATCATAAATATGAAAATGGTCATATTTTTTCATCTATCTTGACATGCAACAACTCTTCGTCTGCCATATATATTTTTTGCAACCACACCGGTTTGGACTCTCATTTTGTTCATTTTTTTGCCAAAAAATTAATGTCCTCTCATTTGGTTCATTTTTTAAAAATAATAAATATGGAAATACCCACCTTTTTTATTTTTTCATCCGTTAGAAAATTCTAAATAATAACCTTCGCTAAAATTGTAAGTTTAAAAAATTTCATTTTATAATTATTTAAAATTGGTTCATTTATTTTAAAAATTATAAATTTCATTTTATAATTATTTTAAAATTGTAAATTATAAATTATAAAATATGCAAAGACTATTGGTTCATTTATAATTTTTTTAAATTTACAATTTTCGGTGACGGTTATTATTTAGAATTTTCTAACATATAGAAAAAATAAAAAAGGTGAGTATTTCCATAATTATTTTTTTTAAAAAAAAGAACCAAATGAGAGGGCTTAATAATTTTTTTGCCAAAAAATAAACGAAATGAGAGGCCAAACTAACCCGGTTGCAAAATATATGTATGGCGGATAGAAGTTATCGCGCAGCTGCACAAATGAAAAAATGTGACCATTTGCATATTTATAATTTTTGGGTAAAAATAAAATATTTTTCCTTACTGTTTTTGGCCAAAATTATGTCAAATCTAGGGCGGGATTAATTCCCGCCCTCTGGAAGGGCGATTTAAACCCTATCCTGTATTCCGGGTAGGGGAGCAGGTTCAAGCCAAAAATCGCCACCCCAAAGGCGACTTTTTAAAACTCGCCATTTTAAAGGACGATTTTTATTTCCCGCCCTTTGGGATGGTGACGGGTGCGTATTTTTTTAATTTTTTAAAATGGAGTATTATTTTTTATTTCAAATTATTTTTAAATATAAAATATTAAAAAATTCTCACGTGTGTGTGGCGTGAGCCAGTGAAGGTGATGCTGTCATTAGAGCATCTCCAGGGATTGCCTAAATGGGATGCCTATCACTGTAGCAAATAGTGATGGGGCAAGAAATGGGGCAATGGGGCAATATATAGTAAAAATAGAGGGTGAGAATAGTGACTGGACGATTGTTGGAGAGGTAAATAGTGATGAGGCAGTTCTATTAATGACGTGGCACATAAATAGTGATGGGACAAAAGAGGAATGGGGCATCTACTGCTGCTGGAGATGCTCTGCTTGTCGTTTTTTTGGGCAGGGATTAGCAGCTTATGACTCATGATCAGGGATTGGCAGCTCATGACTCATGAGCTCATCTCTGCCTCGTAGCTTCGGATACACGCACATTAGACTATCACCATGGAGAATGGAGCAGCTATATCCTCCGATCCCTAAAATTTAGCATTCGAATAGGGTTCGTGAGCTCTAACAAGATTGCTAAATAGCTGCTATATCTGAGTGGATAGCTAAATAAAGTGAGAGAATTGTTATACATGGTATTCTATCTCCTCCACCTATATAAATTTAAGGTTTAGATATTGTATTGGAGAGGATAGAAATAAAGGTAGGGAATTTTTTTAGGTAGTCAGTTAGATGGAGATATGAGTATTCGATTCTGGGTACTGTTGCTAGACATAGTTAGAGAAGCTAAACCGCATTTGTATCTATACTTCTGTAAAATTATCTATATCTTCCTAAAACAATTATAGCTATCTATCTATTATATTATTAAAGCGGGTCCAAAGTAGCCACTATATTTGCTCTAAAAATTACTAGAAATTCCAACATTAATATGAGAAAAAGATAAAAATCTACATTATTAATTATAATGGATCTAGATTATAATGAAGTAGATGAAACAAGGTTAGAGATGAATTATATAAAGGCTTACCATGGCTAATTCGACACGACTGCATATCCGTTATGCATAATGAGATTATACATAGATTTTCTATTATATATTGGAGCTTGCCATGGTTGATACGACGCAAGTACGCAACTACATATCCGACGAGGTTGGAGAGATGAACTTTATTACAGTATACTATAGTCTATATGACTAACTATATATATAGAGAGTTTTGCTATGGTGCTTTACAAAGCACGGATCTCTTCATGCTTTGCGTTGTGTTTCAAAAAATTGAGACTTATATGGCCAATCCGAACCATCCATCTTGTTCATCTCATTACCGACCAAATTTTATTTTTTAAAATTTTTTTTACTATTTGTTTCATATTTATGAAAATCCACAATCTAAGTTGTTGTAGAGCGTCCAATAAGGCTAATTTTGAAAATATGAAATAAATAGTTAAAAAATTCAAAAATATAAAATTTGGTCGGTAATGAGATTTCAATAATATGAACAAGATGGATGGTTCGGATCAACCGTTTAAGTCTCATTTTTTTCAAACGCCACGCAAAGCACAGAGAGATTTGTGCTTTCCAAAGCACCATATATAGCAAAACTCTTTTATACACACACACGGACCCGTTATTCTACACCTAGGCATAGAAGCTCTTATTCTACGTGTCGGTCGGACCCAAAGCTGATCCCAACCAAGCAAGCGCTTATTAAATCACCTGCCTTAATTTTCAGATCTGATAGCAGAAATAACCATTTTAGAAACTAGAACTAACCATTCTGTAAAACAAAAATAACCATACCAACTTGCCATTTGCATGCAGCCCGAAAATCTCAGGAGGAAACCCATCCATGGGTGTGAACGCATTAATTGGTTGATTTTCAAATCATTTCTTCTTTTTTTTATCTAAAATTCGATTGGGACCTCAGATTGACGAACAGTTTTCACAGTTGGATTACTTACGTTTTAGGAACAAAACGAGACCACTCTTGCCATATAAAAAATATATTTTTTCACGGAGTTCCTAACCATCATGTACTGGGTTTCTAACCATCGGGGCTAGTTCCTAACCATCGTACGCTAGGTTCCCGCTAGGTTCTATCGTGCGTCAAACTTCTAACTATCATGTGCTGACTTTATAACCATCATATGTTGGGTTTCCAATGATTGTGCGCCGAACTTTTAACCATCGTGCGCCGAACTTGTAACCGTCGTGTGCTGACTTTCTAACCACCGTGCCACGAGCTTTCTAGCTACCATATCGTGCGCCAAACTTCTAACCATCGTGTGTTGGCTTTATAACCATCGTGTGTCGACACATCTAATCATTGCGTGCTGGCTTTATAACCATCGTGCATCGAACTTTCTAACCATCGCATGCTAGCTTTATAACCATCATGCGTCGACACATCTAACCATCGCGTGTTGGCTTTATAACCATCATGTCTCATATTTATAATCATTGTATCATAACCACTATATGATATTTTCCCATCGTAAATCAATTTGATATGATACTATGGTTGCATGAACTCCAACAAGATTCCAACCAGTATGACAAAATTACAAATCAAGCAAATATTGAATTCTCATATTAATCAGCATGAAAAATTGACAAGAAACATCAGCGCAAGGTCTCTTCTCATTCTATGGAATTACAACGGCGTGCGGTGCTGCACGTCCTCGGGCCTCCTGCTTGCGCCTGGGAGGAGATGACGATGAGGAACGGACGACGCGGTCTCCGGGGCATGGCGCGGCCGCTGAGGCCCAGGGCCGAATGCAGGTGGTAGGGCAGCGTGCAAGGCCGAACGGCAGTGAGGTTAACCAGCGGGGGAGATTAGGTGGTCGGTGTGGCGCGTGGCGACAAGGCGGCAACGACGACGGCGGGAGGGTCGACGCCGGCACGACGGGTTGCCGCCACCGACGTCGCTGGATCTGTGACGATGTGGGCCGGATCCCCACGGATTCGGGGAGTGCCGCCGGCAGCGCAAGCCATCGAAGGTGCGCCGGCGGGGTGCGTGTGGTGGTAGGGCGCCGCCGATGGTGGAAGCGCGGTGCCAGGAGGGCATCGCTGGGGGGTTGCCATGAGAACGCCGGTGGAGAATGTCCGGGAGACGACGACCACGGGATCTAAAATGGCTTGTGGTCATGATCCAGAAAAGATAGATCTAGAATTAACTACCAGGTTTCCTAATTAACCACTTGAAAGTGCATCTAAGCACTTCAAGGTGAAAACTACGTGAATTTATTCATTGCTCCAAACCTCAATGTGGAGCATATCTATTCAAATTTTCACTTCATTGAAAGTGCACCTTTTGGCTAAGTTCTTTATAGAAATTGGATCTAATTGCATCTTAGCCTCAAAGTGTTTCCTTTTTTTTTTGTAAATCTTGGAGTTTACTATAAAAGGAAGGAAATTTCCATTGTGAGTTTAAGAGTGAGCTTTAAATGTGTTTTATCCATTGTCTCTTTCACAAGTGGATTTCAAGAGTTCAATTTGAATGTGTTTCAAATATTTCTCTTGCAAATTGATATTGTGAAATATTTCAAATGGTAGAAATTTTCAGTTGGTATCAAATATTTCTCTTATATTATGAAATCTATCATTTGGTATCTTTTGAATCTTTCAACATGCATGCAAGTAGTATTATCATGTTTATCATTTATATCCTGCATATTATACTTAGACATTATCAAACTAACTCGGATCAAGTTGGAAGATATTTGTTCCCAGAAACTGTGTGTGCTTGTCTATTGATGTTCAAGGAATTGGAAAAGGGGTTCTCGTCGACGGTGGGATGAAGGAAGAGGAGATGAGCTCCATAGTCCGAGGGATCTAAGGCCGTGTGAGTTAACCATGACCAATTCAAGCATGGGTGGACAAGTACTTACAAAGGGACGTATTTCTTTTGACCATATTTAATAATGTCTTTATACACCATTATGCTAAATTGTGTTATTCTAAATGGTGGTGTATTTTTTTAATTGATATCAATTGGTATCTATCAAGTGGTATCCTCTAACCCTAAATTGTTTTGAAGTGTCATCTAATTTGCTTTTGACATTATCAAGAATTAAAAGGTATGTATAGATGACACATTGCAAAGAGGAATTATTTTCATAATTGGTATCATATTCTTTTATCATGTTTGAGCTTTACTTATATCTTGTGAATCATGACTTCTTTCATTTGGTAACAAATATTTTTTAATTGGTGTCATTGGATTCATTTTTTTTTACCTAAATCTTGGATATAATTGGTGTCGTATCTTGCCTAGATTTAGGGGGAGCTTAATATTATTATTTTATTGCTAGCTCCTTGCTTTTATCTTGTTCTCTCTAATCCTTTTATTGAGTGTGCCATCAAGGGGGAGAAAAGATATTCCTTAGTGGATCTTTGGATGATTGATGACTAAAGGGGAGTTCAAACCCCAAATGGATATTGAAGACCTATTATGGACCTTTTTGTGATTAATGACAAAAGGGGGAGAATTTATGACTTATCAATTGCCCCTAATCGATTGACAAAAGGGAAGAGAATGACAAAAGGGGGAGAATTGAATTTATGAAGATCATCAATTGTCCATCCAATTTGTGGGAGAATGTTTGTAAGTATGATCTCTTATTCTCTCTCCACGTTTGTTTTTGTGCTAAATAGCTTAATATTGTCATTTGGTGCAATTGCTAAAGGGTTTGTCATAAATCACCAAAAAGGGGGAGATTGAAAGTGCATCTAAGCACATAAGTGATTTTGGTGATTAATGACAAACACATATAATGACAATTATTAGTAAATGTGTAAATGCTTGACTTAGTGCTTGTCTAATGTCAAACCTCTAGTAAGTATTTATTTATCCTATGAGACTAACAAGTTTGATTGATAAGATTATTTTAGTCTCATCAAAATGGAGGAATTATTTAGGTCAAGTGAATAAGCAAAGATGAGGTATGCAATCTCAGTATCACTTCTATATTTATTATTGCAATCCTTTTATGCAAGTACATATTGAACTTCATATAACATATTGCTTATATATATGCACATTGATTCATGTCATATCAATTTGTGTATATATATATTCACTTGAGTTCAATATGTGGCTTGTTTCTAGTATGTTAGTCTTAATTAGAGTTAAACTTCATATTGCTATAAATTGACTTGGTGCATGCTTGTCTTGTTTGTATATCTTCTAATGCACATCACTTAGTGAAGTTTAATATAGATTGTCCCACAACTTCACTCTAGCTTGAATATTATTTGCACATGTGTAATTCTTGTTTATTTTATCATGTGGATCATTAAGTGAAGATTGTGGTCCTTGCCATGGTTTAATTATTTCATTCATATTGGCAATTATCTCACTAGTACATCTACCTCCATTACATATTCATTTTGTTGCACTTAGCGGAGAATCTTTCTCTTATCAAGTGTTTCCACTCATATTGTGCATATTTATATGAAACACTTGTTGTACTTAATTGATCACAAATATCAACTTATTCATATCCATTGAGCTTTTGGGACTAATGCCTTTCATGAGTAATTTAAAAGAATTAGGTCCCGTGAGTATGTGTGATGACCAAGGTATGTTAAAGGATGACGGTTAAGCCAAGGTTAACAAGACGGCGGTGTCACCAAGAGTTGAAGACTAGATCAAGATCAATTTGGCGTGGAGATGAATCGGGAAGGATGATCAAGTCAAAGTTGATAGGACGAGAGTCTCATGAGGTGCATCGAGTCAAGTTGGACAAGGTGAATGCGTCATCAATCTTTTGATGAAGGTCATCATGCATAATGAAGAAAACGACGGCAAGTTACTATCCTAGACTTGTATTATCTTTGATTTAATTTGAGTCTGAGGATTGCCGTACTATTAAGAGGGATGCGATGGAGAATAACTTCTAGATGTGTCAAGTGCTCAAATGATCTATCCTAGTGAAACCTAGAGAGAGTGTAGTATTGGTGGTGTCGGAAAGCGAGAGTTGTAGGTCTCCCTTGCCTTCTTTGTGAGCTCTGCATTTATCCTTTGGGATTTGAGAAGTGAGACCTTGTTGGTTGTGTAGCTCTCGTTCTTAGCTTTCCGTAGAGTCCAAGATCACCCAAAACGGAGTCCGGAGTCAAAAGTTATGCCCATTTTCGTCGGGGTGGCCGTTTTTCAGGCTCGGACTGTCCGATAGTTGACTATCGGACTGTCCGATACCCCTTCGGACATTTATACTCGGACTGTCAGATTTTTAAGAGTTTGAGCTTCTCTGTCACACACTGAGTGTTCCTATCGGACTGTCCGATACCCTCGACGAAACCTTGATTGTCCGATTTTATAACCTTGGGTCTTTCGTTTCCCATGTCGGATTGTCCGACCTTTGACTATCGGATTGTCCGATATTCTGCAGAATCGCATCAGAATCGGATCCGTGGAAGCTCCTATTTAAAATCCCCCCTCTCCAAATAGCCGTTGTGAAGGCTGTGTGCCAAGGCTGTGTAAAGTGTCTCCCCTTGTTCTTGAGCCCCTTAGCACCCTCTACTCTTAGATCTTAGTGATCCCCTTTGGAGAAGGGTTTGGAAGAGTTGGAAGGAGGGATTGAGGGAGAATTGGGAGAAAGTTTGGGAGGTGATTCCTTTGTGGAATTAGTGTGTTCTTGAGCCCTAGTGACCCCCTCCACTCTTCGATCTAGGTGATCCCCTTAGGAAGAAGGGTTGGGAAGAGTTGGGAGGAGGTGTGAGTGTGAATTGAGCAAGAGTTGATCTTTGAGCACTTGAGTTCATCTCCAAGTTCGTTCTTCGTGGCATTTGTTACTCTTGGAGGTTGAGGACTCCTAGACGGCTAGGAGTTGGTCACGAGCCACCGAGCTTTGTGTGGTGCGCCGTGTCAAGTTTGTGAAGGCCGGACTCCGCCTCCGTGAGGGAAGGAGTCAACTAGTGGATTCCAAGGGAGCTTGGTGCGGATCTTGGTGAGGGAAGGGTTGAAAAAGACCCCGGCTCAAGTGTGACCGAGCCGCCTCAACGGAGACGTAGGATCCCCTCAAGGATCCGAACTTCGGGAACAAACATCTTCGCGTCTCCATCTTCATTTCGGTTTTATCCCTTTTACTTTCTAGCTTGAATTACTTGTTTATCTTGTTATTGAGTTATTATCTTGTCTTGTGTGATACTACTACACCTATACTTGCTTGAGAACAATTTTTGGTGCAAGTGGTATCCATCAATTTGTGATATTTGAATTGAATTCGAAGTCCTCTGTTTTCTGTGCAGATCGGACAGTCCGATACTTGCCTCGGACAGTCCGATACCCATCGGACTGTCCGACCCTATATCATCGGACTGTCCGATACAGCTTCCGCAATTAACTCTGTTTATTGTTTTAGAATTTGAAATCGCCTATTCACCCCCCTCTAGGCGACATCCCGGTCCTTTCACCACTCCTTCCTAATTAATGGCTCACAAATCGACCCAGGGCTCACAAACCAACCCAGGCATAGCGTAAGCTATGCTATGCCTAGGCATAGTGTGTGTCTATATATACACACACACATAAAGACTATTATACTCTTAAGAGTACGGAGCCCTTCCATACTCATACTTTTTTAATCATATGATTTAGATTAGATCTAATCCTTATAGCTCCACGTGAAAAAAAATCCACGCCACCCTCTCTGTACGCGAGCAACATGCATGCAGGATGGCATCACCTATCTCTCCTAGTCAAAGCATGTATGTAATTATTTCTTTCATTTTTCGCCATATCTTTTGAATAAAAGCTCCAGTCGACGAACGGTTTTCGAAAATGGGTTCCTGACATTTTTTTTAACAAAACTAGACCACATTTGCTATATAAATTTTTTTAAAAAAATATTTTCATCCTATGTACGGTATATGTATAGTAGCTTTACTATTTTCTTAAACACAACTTTACTATATTTATAAATACAACTTTATTACATGTATGTAGTAAAATAGTAAATATATGTAGTAAAGTGTTATATATGAAGTAGTAAAGAAAAAATTATACAATGAGACTGGCCACACAGTGGCTTTACTATTTCAATAAAAATAACTTTATTATTTTTATGAATACAACGTCACTATATGTAGTAAAGTTGTGTTTAAGAAAATAGTTACGGTGGAAGAAAGAAAATTTATACATTGAGACTGGCCACACAGTGGCTTTACTATTTCAATAAGAATAACTTTATTATTTTTATTATTTTGTTCCTCCATCGGAGCTTCCAATCAAAAGTTACGGTAGAAAAAAGAAAAATCTATTGAGTATATATAGAGAGGATGATGTCAACGTACAGGTTGTTGCATGCATCCTGGTTGTTTTGCACAAGATTTTGGGGGAGGACACGTAGAGGTGAGGGAAGGGACACATGTTGGAGTAGGGAATGGTTTTGTACTCTTACGAGTATGATATATATATATATAGAGAGAGAGAGAGAGAGGATGGCCAATGTACTCTCCAGAGTACGGATTCCTCCGTACTCTAGACGGGTTTACGAAATTCGAGATATTTAACGACCGATCCGAACTGTTGATCTTGTTCATCTCATTGAAATGTAGCTACCGACCAAGTTTCGTATTTTTTGAATTTGTTTACTATTTGTTTCGTATTTTTAAAAATCAGCCTTCTAATTAGTCGTGGAGCATAAAAAAAAAACTGATTTTAGAAAATGCGAAACAAATAGTAAACAAATTTAAAAAAAATATGAAACTTGGTTGGTAGCTATATTTCAATGAGATGAACAAGATCAACGGTTCGAATCGGTTGTTAAATATCTCGAATTTCATAAACCCGTCGAGAGTACGGAGGAATCCGTACTCTGGAGAGTACACTAGCCATCCTATATATATATATATATATACACACACACACTCACAAAGACTATTGTACTCTTAAGAGTACAAAGTCCTTCTGTACTCATACTTTTTTAACCACACGATTTAGATTAGATCTAATCCTCGTAGATCCATGTGAAAAAAAATCTACGCCACCCTCTCATGCGGGCAACATGCATGCATGATAACATCAGCTCTCTCTCTCCTAGTCCAAGCATGCATGTAATTTTTTTTATTTTTTCACCATATCTTTTGATTAAAAGCTCCAATCGACAAACGGTTTTCGAAAATGGGTTCCTGACATTTTTTGAACAAAACTAGACCACACTTGCTATATAAAATTTTTAAAAAATATATTCATAGTATGTACGGTATACGTATAGTAGTTTACTATTTTTTAAAACACAACTTTATTACATTTATAAATACAACTTTATTACATGTATGTAGTACAATAGATAATCTGTAGTAAAGTGTTATATATGAAGTAGTAAAGAAATATTTATACATTGAGACTAGCCACACGGTGGCTTTACTATTTCAATATGCATAACTTTATTATTTTTAATACAACGTCACTATATGTATGTAGTAAAGTGTTATATAAAAAGTAGTAAAGAATAAATTTATATATCAAGACCGGTTTAGTTTTGTTCGTAAAAATATCAAGATCATGTAGGTGAAAACCGCTCGTCAATCGGATGTGTCAATCAAAAGATATAATAAAAAGCAGAAGGAATATATGTCACCTTCGCTGACATCAGCGCTGACTTCATTGCATACATGCATGCAGAGCCACTCGTGGGCTTATCGCGGGGGATTTGCTCCACGTGTGTTTATTGATTAGTCCAATGGCTAAAAAATTATATGTATAGAAGCCTTCTATACTCTTAAGAGTACGTTAGTGCTACTATATATATAACGAAAATGAGTTTTCCTCCGTAGAAAAGTGGCACAAATCTAGCGCAGGGCACCTCACTCGCTTATATTACGATGTATTGATTATCTTCTTATGTTGTATTAAGTTTTTTGATAAATCCATATGGCATCGTAGTCTACCGATCCTAAGCTTATGACCTTGCTAATGCATCGTCAATATATATTAGAGAAATATGTGTACCGTATTAAACTTTTTTTGCAATTTAATTACTTTGAATCTTTTAAGTTTTCCCTGAACTGTCGACGCATGCAACTTAACCATAAAATTAGCCACGCGGACTCCACACATGAGAAGCAAGGTAAATGAATACCCTTCAAGGTGAAACTGCAGTATATATTACAACGAATTATAGTTTGATGGTACAAAGTTAAAAATTGGGGGTTTTTTTGCATACGTGCCATTATTTAGTTTGGATTTCGCAGAATTACTATTATAAAATGCAAAATATTATTTCTGCCATTACTAAATGTTCTTCATTTCAAAACTGCCATTTGGGCGACTCGGATGCATATACCAATTGAAAATACGCGATGCCATATGTAAATACGGTCTGGCTTGTGGGACCGGGTAGTCAGAACGTGGCCGGAACGCGTAGAAACCTTCCCATCTGGGTCGGCTCGACCCGACCGCGTTGGGTGGGGCCCGCTTGTCAGCTATTCTCCTACCTCCTCTTTTTCTCTCCCTCTCTCTCATCTTCATCCTAGATCCATGGCGAGATTGCCGCCGCCGCCGCTGATCGTCGCCTCCAAGATCCATGGCGAGCTTCGCCGCCGCTTGCCGCATTCTCCTTCTGCTTGCCGCCATCGCCGCCTATTGCTTCCGCTTTGCTGTCGCCGCTAGTTGCTACCCCGCCGCTTCTTTGGAGCTTCATTCTTGCTTGCTTTCGCCGCCGCTTCAGAGCTCACTGCATTCTTCGCAGCAGTTAGCCAGCTGACTACCGTGGTCGCCGTGTAAAAAACATGGGCCCTAGGTATCTGAAGATGTACTACAGAACGTACCACCTCCTTGGGCCGAGTTAATTGGGCCTTCCAGAAGGCAGGCTTGGAGGATGGCGCGGCCCGGCATGATCTACAAGGAAACGGATTTGTTTCCTACTCGAATACATGGATATAGGCGTAGCCGGATCTGTTATATCTGTATCTTCCATACACGGATTAGGGATTCTATCTGTAACCCGATCCCCTGCACTATATAAAGGGGGTCCGGGGCCCCTAGTTCGGTTTCCAATCACACATCTTACAATCATCATCATCATCCACCATAATACAATCCACGAGCACAGGAGTAGGGTATTACCTCCCCCCGAGGGCCCGAACCTGTATAAATTCGGCTCCCTATGCTACCATCGTAGTTGTGATCTTTCGCATCGCCCCCTAAAATACATTGCCGACGCAAATCGTCGACAGTTGGCGCGCCCGGTAGGGGCTAGCGTCACAATCAACTATATCGACTTCGATGGCTTTCATTGGCGGATTCGTCTTCACCTACGCTCCTGGCCAAGGCTTCATCTTCGGAGATCTCGGCTTCATCGCCGGTGACTTCGGAGAGCTCCGATTGTGTGAGCCGAACTTCGTTCGGTCCACGCATTACCGGGGGAGATGGTAAGCGACTCCGGCCGAGCCTCACCGTTTTGGGATCTGTTCTTTGGATTTCGATCCAGAAGAGATCCAATCTGATGATGATGGTTCCGACTGGCCTATCGCTGGGTTTCCCTTCGGTTACGGTCGGGATCCACCGCTTCTCTCTTCGCCTGCCTCTTGTGCTGACGAAGCATCGAGTGGCGATCTGACTCCTGGCCGGGATCGCTCTCAGATCCAGTCGGGGGTCACAACCCCTCAGTCGTGGTCCGTCCCCTTCGGATTTGGAAACTCAGCCGCTGTTTTCCATCGGATAACATGCCGGATTTTCCAATCCGTGCTAAGGAGCGGGACACGACACATACACACTGGGACGAGCTTTCTGAGTCAAGACTCGGGGACAACTCTAGCCAGGCCAAATTCCCGAGTGGTTATGCCACTCGGACTGGTCAATTCGGCAGAAAGATTCCAGCAGATTCGTTCTGCCGAAACTCAGTCGGACCTCCTTGTGACCAGAGATCCTGCACGTGAGGTGGGAGTCATAATCACTCCCATTGACGAGCCAACGAATCAGGATCGGTTGAGCCTTTCTTTCTCGAAATCCGAGTCGGAAGAGAGCGTCAACGGGTTCCCCGATTTCCGTGGCGTCTACATGCTGGACGGCCAAGCCTCCGGATCGGCTCGGCGCCCCGCAGGGGAGGTAGGAGCCGAACCAAACCGCGAAGGCGGAGAAGACCTGCGCGACCAATTACGCGGTCGTGCAAGGAAAGTCCGGGAGGAACTATTTCAAGTCCGTATAGGAGATCACTCGGTCTTCCGTACGCCACAGCAGAACATTCTCGCTTGTAAGACCCTCCTGGACAATGTTGGCCCTTTGCTTGGAGAGAACAGCCCCGCAACGCCCATCATGGAACAAATCAAGGCCATGGTGACGGCAGCGGCTGTCCAAGGCACTCGGGATCAACCGGCCAACTCGGCCAGAAGCCAGACTGCTACGAGTGGCACTCGGCGCAGTCGGCACACTCGAAGTCACGGGCAAGATGCCCGCCGGAGTGCAAGCCGCGACCTTTGCCTCGACATCGAAGCCCGGCGCAGGGAGCGAGACGAAGATCGGCGCTGTACTCCACCGCGCCGGAATCTCCCCCGACGATCTCCTTCCCCCGAGGAAGGGTTGATCGACGAGATCAAGACATTCACTCCCCGACTCCCTCAGGTAAACTGGCCCGAGAGATTCAACCCTAAAGGCATTGTGAAATTTGATGGAGAGCGGGGCCACGAGGCTTGGTTGCAAATCTACTCTTTGGCAATCAAGGCCGCGGGTGGAGGATACGACGTGATGGCAAACTATCTGCCTGTCTTGTTGACCCCTCCGGCTCAGAACTGGCTCGCGGGCCTTCCAGAGAACTTGATTGATTCCTGGGGAGAGTTTTGCGACCAATTCGTTGCCAATTTTCAGGGCACTTATGAAAAGCCTGGGACCCAGTGGGACCTTTATCAGACTCATCAGAAAAAAGATGAGTCGTTAGGGGATTTCATTCGGCGTTTCACCAAGAAGAAGAACACAATCCGGGAGATCTCAGAGGCGGTCGTCGTCGCAGCCTTCCAGAAAAGAGTTCGCGACCCAGATCTAATCAAGAAGATATCTCGGAAACCCCCGACCACCGTCAAGGAGATGTTCGCCTTGGTGGATCGATATGCTACTGCCTCGGATGCCCTAGACGAGCGTCAAGAGGATCACCCAAGCAAGCATGAACGCAAGAAAGACAGGCCCGAGTCGTCCTCCAAAAAGGACAAAAAGCGCAAGGGTGAAGAGATGGTAGCGGCCACGGATCAGGGTCGGTTAAGGCCGCCTCGGCCCGTCGACTACAACAAAGTCATGGAGCCGCCTTGTCCCTTCCATCCAAATAGGAAGCACGCAGCTAAAAACTGCAACATCTTGAAGAAGTTCGCTGAGAACCACAACAGCGATGCTCCGAGAGATGCCAAGCAAGATGATAAGCGCGACCCTCCCCAGGGCGACGCTTACCAAGAAACCGAGCGGGAGCTCAACTACATATTCGAGGGATCGGATGCGTATGAATCCAAGCGTAAGCAAAAGCTTACCGATCGGGAAATCAACGCAGCCATTCCGGTGACCCCCGAGTATCTCCGATGGTCTGAAGTTCCGATCATATTTGATCGCTCAGATCACCCAGATCATGTCCCTTGCCCAGGAAGATATCCACTCATCTTGGCTCCTGTGGTGCGGGGCATCCGACTACGCAAGGTCCTGGTCGACGGCAAGAGTGGATTAAATATCCTTTTCGCCAAGACTCTGGGCGAGATGCAGATCCTAAGGGTGGCGCTCCAACTGACAGATGCGCTGTTCCATAGTATAATTTCAGGAACCTCGTCGGTGCCAATCAGGAAAATCACTCTTCCTGTCACCTTTGGCACTCGGGATAATTACCGGACGGAGAACCTCAGCTTTGAGGTGGCCGATTTCGAGACTGCGTATCACGCGATCTTGGGAAGGCCGGGTTTGACCAAATTCATGGCCGTCCCCCACTACACCTATCTGGTTATGAAGATGCCAGGACCACGGGGCGTGATCACGGTCCGTGGAGACGTCAAGTTTTCTCACCTCCTCGACAGGGAAAGCTGCGACTTCGCCATCGGTCGAGACAATTTGCCGAAGTTGGGCGAGATCCGTGGCGGTCACCACTCTCCGCAACGAGGGCGACCTACCGAACAAGAAACCATCTAAGTCGGGCATCAAGCCTGACGAAGATGTCAAGCATATTTCGCTCGACCCGTCCGATGCAACCAAAACGGCTCTGATCGGGATAGGGGTCGAATCGAAATTAGAGGACACGCTCGTCACCTTCCTCCGAGAGAACCGGAGCATCGTCGCCTGGAAACCATCTGATATGCCAGGCGTCCCGAGGGAGGTGATCGAGCACTCCCAGAACGTTCACGACAAGGCCAACCTGGTCAAGCAGCGGCTGCGCCGATTTGCGCAAGATCGGAAGGAAGCCATCAAGGCGAAGATCACTAAACTTTTAACCGTCGGCTTTATAAGGGAGGTGCTCCACCCCGACTGGCTGGCAAATCCGGTACTTGTGCAAAAGAAGAATGGGACTTGGCATATGTGTATCGATTACACCGACTTAAATAAAGCATGTCCCAAGGATCCATTTGGACTTCCTCGCATCGACCAGGTGGTTGAATCCACTGACGGTTGCGAGCTCCTGAGCTTTCTGGATGCATACTCGGGCTATCACCAGATTAGTTTAAAGGAAGAAGATTGTATCAAAACTTCGTTCATCACTCTGTTTGGGCCTTCTGTTACGTCACAATGCCCTTGGATCAAGAACGCCACAAGAACATACCAACAAGATTCAATGATGCTTCCACAACCAGCTTGGGCGCAATGTGGAGGCATACATTGATGATGTCGTCGTCAAATCTCGGGTAACCTCTGATTTGGTCATTGACCTATCGGAGACATTCGAGAGCCTGTCGGCATACCACATGAAGTTGAACCCGGAGAAGTGTGTCTTCGGGGTCCCTTCGGGAAAGCTTCTCAGATTCGTGGTGTCTCACCGTGGAATCGAGGCTAACCCGAAAAAGATCAAGGCCATCATGGAGATGGCACCCCCAACGTGCCTAAGGGACGTCCAGCGTCTTAGTGGGTGCATAGTTGCACTCGGTCGTTTCATCTCGCGACTCGGCGAGTATGGATCGGCCTTCTTCAAGCTATTGAAGAAGCAACACGACAAGTTCGTCTGGACACCTGAGGCACAGAAGGCCTTTGAGGATCTCAAATTGTTCCTCACCTCACGACCTGTCTTGGCATCCCCCCTGCCGCAGGAACCGCTCCTACTATATATTGCGGCCACCACTCATGTGGTAAGTGCTGCGGTGGTAGTGGAACGGGAAGAAGAAGGACGCGTTTACAAGGCACAACGTCCGGTCTACTTCGTCAGCGAAGTATTGGGCGAGACCAAGGTACGCTATCCACAGGTGCAGAAGCTTCTGTATGCGGTCCTCATCGCCTCTCGGAAGCTGAAACACTACTTTCAAGAACATCTAATTTCGGTGGTCATCTCCTTCCCTATTGGAGAAATTCTCCATAATCGGGAAGCCACTGGGAGGATCGCAAAGTGGTCGGTGGAACTCGGGGCTTTCGAGCTCTCGTTCAAGCCACGCAGCGCCATTAAGTCACAAACACTCGCCGACTTTATCGCCGAGTGGACGGAGATGCAGACTCCCCCAGCAGCCGAAGAGGTCGAGTACTGGAACATGTACTTCGATGGATCTCTCCGACGGCAGGGCGCGAGGGCTGGCATCGTTCTAATATCACTCGGAGGCGAGCGACTCAAGTACGTCCTCCAGATCCATTTTCCAGCCTCAAACAACGCAGCCGAGTACGAGGCGCTCATCCACGGTCTCCGTATTGCCATATCGCTCGGTATCCGACGATTGGTGGTTCACAGAGACTCCCAACTTGTGGTGAGCCAAGTACAGAAGGACTGGTCTTGTGTCAACGACAACATGACCGCCTATTGTCAGGAGGTCAGGAAGTTGGAAGACAAGTTCAATGGGTTGGAGCTCATACATATCCTGTGGCGAGACAATGAGGCGGCGGATGAATTCGCAAACCTGGGCTCTTGTCGGGCGCCAGTTTCGGCTGGGATCTTCGTCCAGCAGCTTCACGCCCCTGCATCACCCCGTAGGAGCAGTTACCCCAACCTGACGAACAGCAACCCGAAACAGAGGTGCTCACCCTTGACTCGGATTGGACAAAGCCTTACCTTGAGTATTTGCGAGAAGAAAAGCTTCCCAAAGATCGAGAGGCTGCGGAGCAAATCCAACGCCGAAGTCGTACGTATGTGGTGCATGAGGGAATCTTGTACTGCCGAAGCGTCTCCGGCATACTTCAAAAGTGCATATCCGAGTCTGAAGGATGCGCCCTGCTGCGCGAAATTCACTCAGGCATGTGCGGACATCATACTGCATCAGCTACGTTGGTTGGAAAAGTCTTCCGACATGGATTTTACTGGCCAACCGTGTGAAGGCTGTTAGTTCTTCGCACGGCAGATTCATGTGCCGGCTCAGGAACTTCAGACGATCCCCATCACCTGGCCGTTCGCTGTCTGGGGGCTCGACATTGTCGAACCCTTTAAGAAAGCACCCGGTGGTTTTGAACATATCTTCGTCGCCATTGATAAGTTCACCAAATGGATTGAAGTCAAACCCGTGACCAAGATTACGGGGGCCAAAGCCACCGAGTTCTTCCAGGAGATCATCGGTCGATTTGGCGTACCATCTCGGATCATCACGGACAACGGCTCTCAGTTCAAGAGTGACGAGTTTCAAAGTTGGTGCGAATATGTGGGCATAAAGATTTGCTTTGCTTCGGTGGCACACCCACGAAGTAATGGGCAGGTCGAGCGCGCGAATGGCATGCTTCTACAAGGTGTCAGGGCACGCATCTTTGATCGGCTCAAACCCTATGCGGCGAAATGGATGAAGGAATTGCCTGCCGTACTCTGGGGGCTTCGTACAAGCCCCAGTCGACCTACGGGGCAGTCACCCTTTTTCCTCGTATATGGGTCTGAGGCGGTCCTTCCCACGGAGCTGCAGTTTGGATCGCCTCGAGTTCAGAGGTTCAACGAAAGCGAGTCAGAGGCCAGTCGGATTGACGATCTCGACCGACTGGAGGAAGCTCGGGACGTTGCCACAATTCGGTTAGCTAAGTACCTCCAGGGCTTGCGTCGTTATCATGATCGTAATGTGTGAGATCGAGCCTTCTCGGTTGGAGATCTCGTCCTTCGGGTCAGTCAATCGAGTGGCCATAAACTTTCTCCACAATGGGAAGGACCGTACATCGTCGACTCTATGACACGCCCGGGGGCTTACCGGTTAAGACGAGAAGATGGCACTCTCCTGGACAACTCATGGAACATCGAGCAATTGCGTCGGTTCTATACCTGACGACTGTTGTAATCCATGTTACAATTAAATAAAGATAAGTTTTCGCTCACATTGTCTTTACGCTTATACAATTCAATTTCTGACTTGCTACTTACTTGTATGTCAATTAAGTAGTAAGTCAGGGGCTACACCTAATTAGGTGCGCAATCGCACACCTAATCTTTCATCTAACTTGACTTGCTCCCTAATCAGATCCTCATTAGCCAGTAAGTCGGGGGCTACACCTAATTAGGTGCGCATGCGCGCACCCTTTTCATTTATTGTATCTGACTTACTCATTAGTCAGAATCCGACTGGTTTGTAAGTCGGGGGTCATACCTATTTAGGGGCAGTCTCCACCACATATTCTTTTCTAAACTTAATTGACTTTCTTCCGGTTCGAGCTAACGATGAGCCTAAGCATCAATCGTCCTGAGTAACGAAACTCTTGTTTTCTAGCAACACTCATGCTTCCGGGTCGTGTTATCGGATATAGGGCTCCGTGCTAATTCCTAACGCCAAGGAACTTGATGCGCTGGGCAGAGTGCTTAGCGAAAGGGACCAAGCTTGCTTGGGCGGAGCGTACTACTCGGGTCGTAAAAAATCGATTAAGTTATATTAAGACATAGTAAAAAAAAAGAGAGAGGGAAGCATCGCACATTTAGAATGAACAATTTTATTTCTTAATGGCCCGCGAGCCGTTTACAGGATATGGCGGCAGGCGTAGGCCTGCGCCCTAATGATCAGGTCCGTCACCCCGGCGAGGTCCGGGGCGGCGTCGATCAGAGCTTCGGCGATGGCGGCGTCGCGGGCGCGGGAGCGGACCAGGGCCTCCACGACCACGTCGGTCACCTCGGCAAGGGCCGGGGCGACTTCCACCAGGGCCGCGACGGAGGCAACATCGCGGGCGTGGGCCTCCTCTTCGGCCATCTCGGCGAGCGCAAGGTCGAAGTCCGCCCAGAGCTCCGCCAACTCTTCATCAACCATTGGAGCAGAAGGAGATGAAGCGATTCAAGAGGAAATCTGGTGAGGAGCAGCTGCCATGACGGTTTCGGGGAATAATGGCGTCGGGAAGCAGCCCCGATGAGAACAGTTCCTGGGATTTGATGTAAAGGTCTCTGTGAGCACGGCGCTGCATTCAAAGCGACGCTTGGTCTTCCGGCGAAGTGATGCTGGGATGACCCGTGGCGGCAGAAGATAAGCATGCATTCCTCATGAACTGCGGGCGACGTTTCGGCTTCGTGCTGGGCGGGAAGGAACGAAACCCTAGATCTACTATTGCAATATTCGGGCCCAGACATAGGTTCTGGAAGGCATTTTTTCATGTGGGCCGTAAAGTTGTATGTCGCCCACATGTGGATGTCGATTGGACCAAACCTAGTTGGGAAAAAGGGCGCGCCCATGGTTGGGCCTTATGCCGGTTATCAATCCTTTGATGACTGGGCGCTTCCCGGGTAAAAATTAACTCAGCTCTTGGTGTACCCCTTGGGGTCAATGGCTGGTCTGATTTTCTAATCAGATTAGGCGCCGAAGAGTTACCTCTTCAGTTGGGTCTCAGTGGCATATCTCCGGATCGTTTGTCGCCAAGACAAACACCACTAGGAGGACCTCAACTTGGAGGCGGGCGTATTCCTCTGGGGATGACTAGCTTGACTCCGCACTAGTCGGGTCAGGGCGCCTGAATACCCTATGCAAGTTGTGGCATATCCCATGCTGGATCGAATGTCAAGCCCTGCAAGTCAGGCTTGAATGCCATAAGTTGTAACAGGGAGGATAACGCTGGGTGGCACTGCACACTTGGCAAAATCCACTCTTCTGGTATGCCTCTCCGTGGGGCCATTAGCCAGCATTCCGATCCGTCGGGCTGGGTGCCAGGTATCTTTAATAAACTTGAGAATTTTTCTCGAGTTCTTTGCAACTGTGTTGTTTGATCAGCTGATTACTCGGCGAGCAGACTCCATCAGCCAGACGAAGAGTGACGTCACTGGGGTAACATCCGAAGGACTGCGAGCTGAGCCCTGGATCAAGACAACCCAGTCTTGAAGCACTCGGGGGCTACTGTGGAAAACATGGGCCCTGGGTATCCGAAGATGTACTATAGGACGTACCACCTCCTTGGGCCGAGTTAATTGGTCCTTCCAGAAGGTAGGCTTGGAGGATGGCGCGGCCCGGCATGATTTACAAGGAAATGAATTCGTTTCCTACTCAAATACATGGATATAGGCGTAGCTGGATCGGTTATATCTGTATCTTCCATACACGGATTAGGGATTCTATCTGTAACCCGATCCCCTGCACTATATAAAGGGGGTCCGGGGCCCCTAGTTCGGTATCCAATCCCACATCTTACAATCATCATCATCATCCACCATAATACAATCCACGAGCACAGGAGTAGGGTATTACCTCCCCCCGAGGGCTCGAACCTGTATAAATTCGGCTCCCTGTGCTACCATCGTAGTTGTGATCTTTCGCATCGCCCCCTAAAATACATTGCCGACGCAAATCGTCGACAGCGGCGATGGGCTGGTGGCGCTCGCCGACGATGGTGGGCCGGAGTGAGAAAAGAGGAGGAAGGTGGATGAGGACATATGACAAGTAGGTCCCATGTATTTTGGAGTGTATTTTAAACCTACAACAGCTGACAAGTGGGTCCCAAGTAATTAATATAAGGTGTATTTTGAGCCGGTAACACGTCGGTCCCACGAGTCAGACCGTATTCACGTATTCCCCCGCATATTTGTTTTTTCAGGTGGATCCGAGTCGCCAAAATGGCAGTTTTGAAATGATGATCACTTAGCAATGGTAGCAATAATATTTCGTGTTTTATAATGGCAATTCTACGAAATCCAAACTAAATAATGGCACGTACGCAAAAAAAAACCCTTAAATTGTCGTTAAAGAATTGTTTACACACTAGTTGAGGGTCCGTGCGTTGCGACGGAATCTCAAATGGTTGATAGGGAGATCCTAAATCGTTTTCACCCATTTAAGCAAACAACAATGTTAGATATTATGTAGTTAAATATTATGTGATAGAGATACAATATAACAATATTAGATACTATCTCTACTATTAAACACCGAGTCATAGAGATACAATATTAGAATATATGTAATTAAGCAGTCAAAAATGTGCTGGAAATAAAGCAAACTGTAAATGCATCATGAACAACCATTCTACCCAAATCTATTTGCATATGAATCAGAGGAATCCGACCATTCTACACACATCAGATGATCATAATCAGCAGCCATTAAAATAACATGTAATAAATATTTGCTTGATGAATTATATAGCCATCATGTAGCATATTCATTCCTCACTCTGTCAATACCACTATTATGTCTTGTAGTTGGAAACTATCACAAACAAATATCACCAGCAAAAAGCACAGGAAATTGAAGTTAATACATAGGTCAAACCATCACACAACAGGTTGCATGCTTGGGGTGCAAAAAAAATTCATAGAGTAACACAGTATTTCCTCCAAAACCAACATATCTCAAAGGAGGCACAATGTTTTAGCTTATTGAAGAAGATAAAAACAAAATGCACATAGCAACCAATTTCATTACATCCCAAGATTAAAGATAAATTGGATAATATTTAATGTTTATAAATGCTAATTTGATCCTCTCATTGGAGAAGGCATACTGGCGTAGAGAGCCTCTAGATAGTCATCAGAGGGTTGAAGTTTAGCCTTTTCCTCTGTCCTTAGGGCAAGCGCAGTCTTGACTTGATCATGAACATATAAATCATGCTTCAAAGAATTGAAAGCATCTACACAAAAAAATCTTTTAAAGTTAGCATTGCCAAAAAAGTTTAACTTAAATGATTAAAAGGGAGAAATATATTATACTTACCCTCAACACTCCCAAGGTGGAGGTGCTAAGTATTAAGCATGAAAACCAATGAGCTGTCATTGGAAGTTGTGAAACACAGAGGATTTTCTGAAATGAAAAACAAATGATAATATAAAATCTTATGAACGTTCGTTGCAAGGAATAATAAATGTTTTTGAAAGGATTAAAATGCTTACTTGTATTGGTAACCTCCAGTTTAGTGGCAACCATTATTCCATTGGTAACCTCAACTTCAATGAGCTCGTGTTGGTGTGGAAGAAGTAATTTTTCTGAGATTTCAACTAATAGTATTTTCCCACTGCAAAAATAGTAACAATTTAATATCATTTTATATGAGAAGATGTATTTTCTATGTTGGATTTGGCATGAAAGTACTACCACAGACTTATTGGAATAATACTTACAATAAAACAGTAAAAACATTTATTCAGGAAAAACCATATTATACCTTCCATCAATAATTGCAATCTCGCGAGAATTTAACAGGAACTCCCGAGGTCCAATGTTTATGACCACTCCGATGACATCTGTCGAAAAAATAAACACATATAGGAATTATAAGAATCATAGCAATTTATATTTTAAATGATGACAAAATATAGCTTTATATATACCAAATACTGCATAGTTATTGTACAATACTTCATGAGAAGGACCAATTCCTCTGGTTGTCACATCTAGCAGAGCACAAAACACTCAAATCAGTTCATTAAAATTTCCTCGGATTGAACAAATAAATTTGCATGAAATCTAGCAGAGCCTGTTTGGAACTTATAAATTTGCATGTAACAACGCAATTCCGAAAACCACCTGTTTAGATAAAAATACTGAACCAACACATCACCAAGATTCACGTGCTTTCCTATGCCCCTGTAATGTTCACTAATGCAGTACTAAGATAATCACAGTTGAAACTTTTTAATGAACTGATGTCAGTGTGCTATGCAGTTCGCAAGTACCATATAACGGAATAGCACCATCTTCATCTTCAGAAGAAACACGAGATCTCTTCGGTGCATTTTGGATGACCACAACTGAAACGATGTTTAAATTATTTGTACTTTTAGAATGGTTAGTTTTTTATGGCTATTGTGTTGCCTAATTTCGATGATATATTATGAACTTATTTACCTTCCTTTCCTTTAGTTGAAGCATGGCTTATTTGGTGTGACATTATAGCAAAGGTCCTTCTATTAAAATACCAAGTACATATAAGCAGGTTTACACTAAGGTAATAGTAGCAACATTTTTAATGGAAACTCAAAGGAAAAGGAAGCAGAAGTATTAAGTGCATTGCTGCAAAGAAAAGCAAAAGAACTACACAATTCTGCATCTATAAAACTATTGCTGCCTAACTTATAAAATTTTGGGCAAACTAAACACAATTACGTATAGTGCAGTACCACGGATGATCATCATATGCTCATAAGTTTCAAAATTAATACAAACCATTTTTAGCATTTTGCAGATAGACATTCATGAAGGGATCAAAATCATACAATGTTTGGTGTTAAGATGCTAACTACTGAAAGTTAAAATATGAAGTCAGTATAGCAAAGTGGAGGCAGCGTCACTATCAAACCTGGCAATCAACGGATGAAGGCAGTGTCACTCACCACCAAATTAATCCACCGTCAACTTCAAGCATCCACTGCAATATGGGATATCAAAGTTGTAATATGAAAATGATATGTCATAGAAGTGCAAATAAAAAAATCAAGCAAAAAATGTTAGCTCTCTGTTTCTCTTCCCCTCTCTTACAGATTATTAATTGCTCGGGCCCTACATGATCACTCGACCAGAGCAACACCGAATCCTTTTCTATATCACATCCCTGCACAAATCAGTTTCTTAAATTTTTGCAACTTGTGCAAAACCAAACATATATAGCAATGTTCCTACTATGCAGTATGCCCAAGGGCATCCTAATCTATTTTCAAAACATATATAGCAATGTTCCATGAAAACTAACTCAACAGGCCTTGAAAACCTATCCATTGTAGGCCAAAATAAGCTTAGGCTGACAGCATGCCTAGCGTGGCACCTGTCAAAATGAGAAATGCAGCACCCTAATCCTAAATGCATCCGTCTTTCTTCAATCTTCAGACTGGAAGGAATCCATTTGCCTACCGTGCTAGAACAAAACAACAAGTGTGGGCACTACACAACATGAATAGCGGACTGTCATAGAGAAACATGGAAATTAACAATGATAAGAGTTACTCCATCTAACTGGCATAACAAAAAAAAACTTCATACAAATATTCAGAACTTCATATTGACCTGTTATAAGATAGCACCTCAAAATATAGACATGACACAAGGTAGGATATCTGCCTTGAACTAAGCAATGAGGCAGAGAATCATCAGTTCAAAAGAGAGAAATTGCATACATTGACTATAACATCTTCATATATTGATAGCAAGGACTCAACATTTTGATAATGAGTCTGCAACCTCAGCTTAACCTGTAAACCTGTAAAAGAACAGATGCATACATGTGTAAATTGGATTTCATAACACCGTTTCTTTGGTTTTCACAATCTTAATATGTAGATAAGCAGTCAAGAAGTATGTAATGGAAAAAAAGATAAACTCAATGGGCGCCCTAAGCAAGGTTCCATAATCATAATGTGCAGTTCAGGAACTGGCATACTACAGAAATAAATTTATAACCTAAATTCACAATTGTCCTTCATGATTACAAGAATCACAGTACACCATCAGCTCAGAGTAACCCTTGAACATCAATCCAAGGTCTTGCACAACAAATTGCAGAGATTTCAACTATCAACGTCAAGCTTCCCCACTGGATGCAATATACACAGAGTGACATGAATGTTGGCCTAGAAGCACATCAACAACCTCTAAAATTACCAAGCACATCATTAACAAGCACATCAGAGTAACCCTTGAACATCAATCCAAGGTCTTGCACAACAAATTGCAGAGATTTCAACTATCAACGTCAAGCTTCCCCACTGGATGCAATATACACATAGTGACATGAATGTTGGCCTAGAAGCACATCAACAACCTCTAAAATTACCAAGCACATCTTTAACAAGCACATCAACTACGCAATGTGAAAGGAGGCATTGAATCAGAACACGAAAAGAGTACTACAATGTATTACCAGTTCTTCAAGTTCATCATAAAAATTTTGACGCAGATGAGGCAGTGATGGTTTCTCCAGGTGAAGGATGCGATGCAGAGAGGCAGTGAGAAGTAGAGAGTCAGTTTTATGTTTAATAGATGGAATAGAAATGGAAACATTTAAAAAACATTTAACAAGACTGGATTTGCGGAAGGACAAGAGATTTATGGAAATAGCTGTGATTTGCGCAACTTACCTAGACACCCGTATGAATTCGAAATTCAAAAATTTTGAGGCCATCCGCCAGGGATTCCGGCATGCCTTCCGGTCGGCTGAGCTTGACGGAGACCAGCGCGGCGCCATAGACGGAGACCAGGGCAGCGCCATGGGTGCACTGATGGTGATGGTCGGTGTCCGGAGCGAGCAAAAAGGAAGGCATGCCTTCCGGTCGGTGAGCTTGACGGAGACCAACAAGGCGCCATAGACGGAGACCGTGTAGCGCCATGGGTGCCTGGGTGGCGATGGTCGTGGTCGGGAGCGAGCAAGGGGTCGGGCGAGGATGGATGGGGCGAGGCCAATGTTGGAGAGGCCAGGGAGGGTAGCGGCGGCGCGTACCATGGGCGCAGGGCGGTGGCCGGCAAGAGGAGGCGGCGGTGTGCGAGGGGAGGTTGGGAGGGCGAGATACCGGTGTTGGAGGCGGCGGTGGGAGGCGGCGGCAGGCATTTGTGGGCAGGCAATGGGAGGCAGCGGCCAGCGTTGGGGGGGGTAGGTGATGGGAGGCGGCAGCGGCGTTGAAGCGGCGTCCGGCGTTTGAAGCGGCGATGGAGGCGGCGGCCGGCGTTGAAAGCGGCGGCGGCGTCCGGCGTTTGGGGGCACGTGATGGGAGGCGGGCCAGCGTTAGGGGTAGACGATGGGAGGCGGTGGCCGCCATGGTCACAGGACGGTGGCCGGCGAAGGAGGCGGCGATGAGGCGGCGGCGGAGTTGAAATAGGCGATGGGGGCAAGCGTGCGGCGGCGTTGAAAGCGGCGAGGTGGCATCCAGCGTTTGGGGGCAAGCGATGGGAGGCAGGCGATGGAGGCAGCGCCCGGTGTTGGGGGGCAGGCGATGGACTGGCGGCCCGGTGCTGCGGTCCAGATGAGAGGCAGCGGACGGTTGAGATGATGCATCAATAGAATGGACGCTCCAGATGAGAAGTTGGTGATACCACCACCACCACTAGCCCTTTTTTAATAGTAGAGATTACAGAGGACTCTGGTGTTACATCATCGAAACCTAGTTGTTCTCTCTTCTTCGGTTACAGATTGCACCAAAGAATTAGAAAAAAAAAAAGAAAATATTTCTCGAACGTTATAGGACACGATCAAAAGGCAAATCTACGTACATAAATTATGAGACGATATGAAACATTTGAAGCCAGTCGAGTCGCCACCATGTGTCAATGGCGCCAGATCCAGCACGGTGCTCGTCCATTACCACTGCTCCGTCTGGTCGCCTCCGGGTCCAGGGCGGCCGCTGGCTACCTGCGTCTGCTTCAACTTCGTCACCTCCTTTGTAACACCCCGACTCCTACTGAGCAGACAAAAACACAAATATAGTTATATCACAATAGTATGGCTAATCAAGCCTCCATAGGCTATCCAACAACTCCACCTTAGTGGAGACCCCACCACAACCACCACTTACCTTACTTACCTTTAGCGATGATGGAGTTCCTTACAACTTTAAACAAATCACTTCACGTGAACACCATACAGCCAAAACCTAACAAATCTTCTAATCCAATTCCTTAAATTAGAATCACCAATAAAGGTATGCTTAAATAACCAGGTTCATAAATTTCTCCTAGTCTAATCCTTTATCACCACCTCAGGTTCCTTCCCAACATCTCAAAGCTATGCCCTAACCAATGCCTAACATACTCAGAATGAAAAACAACATATCAAAGAAGAGTACGACCACCTACGCTTGACCAAAAGAGCGTAGTGTAGCTTACCAATTAAATAAGTCACCCACTCACCAAGACTCAGCAAATCCATAAATAAACAAAAGGGTAAAACAATTCATATGACCATAAGTGTCCTACATCATGACAATTCTGAACCGTCATCAATCTCAGTAAATACACACTTAAACAAGGGATAAATATGAAAGAACATGTAATCATGAAGGTGACATATCAGCACCAGCTCTGAACCATAGTCCATATTCTCATAATCATTCCATCGCCACTCTCACATGGTGCAATGCATGATGCGTCTTTACTCTGAGCTCATACCGATATGGCAAGGGTTCACCCGTCGATGACACCCTTATTGCCCCGTCCTTTTTCATACGGGGTCCAAATATAACCTCCACTCCCGTGGAGTGCCTACTCCTGTAGGTCTCAGGGCCCAAGTCATGGTCATATGGCTTTCTCACCGACCTGGCCAAGACACTCCGGACTAGTCATATGACCATCCACCGACTTGGCCCATGCACATGAATGCAGAATGATGCAAACCCACACATACTCACATACCATGATATCATCGAGCTTTAGCAAGCTTAATTCATCCACTCAGGTTATATGCATGGATATTTTAATGGGTCATAAAGAAGCTTCACAGTGGAAAGATGAAACAGGAAGTCCCTTTGAATAAGTATGCACTTGCGATTACTATTTAGTTACAAGTACTAGTATTTAACAACTCGACACGTATTCGAAACCATCTAGATGACGAATCTTGGTCTAGCCTGAACCCATGAGTCCAGATATAGCTCTCATGCATTCGATGTCTTACCCACCTCAAGCAAGTATAATAAAATATCCAAACCCATGCAAGCTCTCATCCACTCGATCCTATTCTCATGTTAAGCATTTATATCAAATATCTAAAGCAGCCATTAATAAGAACAAAGGATTGATTGGGGATGGGGTATCACATCGTGATCAGATCACCATCCCACCATGTACTTGCCTCTTTTACCGAGCGAAGCGATGCGGCGAGGACACCAATCCCAAGACAAAAAGACATGCAAGGCATATCGCACATTCAACATGACAACAAGCATTACCTAGCATCCACGACCCTTAACCCTTACCCATCTATTCTTAATTTTCTTATGTATCCGAGCATCCATGGCAATTATTGCACTAAGCACTATACATACTTGATATTCTAGGCCAAAAGGCATTAGCACACCATACGCGGGTTAAAACATCATTTACTCCAATCATTAGTCGGCCTAATTAGCAATACTATGATAGAAACCCACGGCGACCATCAATGGGACAACAGCATAACAAGTATCATAACTCCCACATTGCTTCTCCAAATTTTATGTTCTAGGATTCTATGGAAGGCTAGAGACATAATCTACATTTTCTACGACATGAACAAGTCCCAATTATCAACATAACCAAACCAAATCATCCATCTAAACTGCTAATCATGACTATCAACATCTACACCGTGAAACTTAGTCCCTTGGGTGCTAATTTCTCACTAATTCCAATCTAATCAACGCATAAGTATGACAATTCATAGGGGAATACCATCAATTTGTTACCTTCGGGCTCGAGGAGCAAACCCTAATTTCTTCCCCTTCTCTACTTCTTCCACCTCTCAGGTCGGCCATCCCTCTTCTTCTTCCATGGCCGGTTCCCCTCCTTCTTCTTCTTCTTCGCTTCTTCTTCCTCTCTTCTCCTCCCTGCGCAGGAGCTCTGCTTCTACCCGCGCACAGCCAAGTTGGCAACCGACGGCAGGGCGCGGGCTGGCGATCGCGGGCGCTGTGGATCGGTAGCGGCAACGGCTCGGCGCGACGACGAGGCAAGGAAGGATGATGAAGACGGCGGCCGGGCGGCGTCGGCGAAGTCGGTATGCGCCAAGACAAGGTGAAGACGGCGACGGTGGTAACTAGGGTTGGCGAGCCGGCGGCGGTGATATGCCTGGCGCAATGAGGCAACAAGGCGGCTTCTTCTTCTTGGCGGCCGAGGCAACGGCCGAGGACGGCGGTGGCGCTGCAGGCGAGAAGGGCGGCGCCACCGGGGACCGGAAGAGAGGCGGCGGCAGTGGAGGGGCGGCCGGCGTTAGGCGCGATGGCGCTTCTGGATGGATGCGCGCTGGCTGCAGTCGAGGTTAAGGGCGCCGGTGGTGGTGGTGGACGAGCACAGCGGCTTCGGGGAATAGGAGAGATCAAGAGATTGAGAGAGAGAGACCTGGGTGAGGTAAGAAAAATATTGGGGCTTCTAGAGCCTTCCCGGCTCATCCCACTATTGGGACGGCTGGTAGCTGGGCCGGCTGGGCCAAACCGGTGCCCCCCCTTTTTTTTATTTAAATTGGTATTACATCCTTCCTCCTCTTCCTCGCCTCCGCCGCCTTCTCCCTGTCGCCTACCGCGACCTGCTGCAGCCCCGCCTCACGGCTGCCGCTCATGCTGCTCGGTGCACTCTTCTTATCGACGTCGAGCGCCAGAGTCAGCGAGCACGAGTCATCGTCGGTGTCCTCCTCGGCCGTCTTGCCGCCGCCCCCACTTGTCGGCTCCTGGAACGGCTGCGCGTGCGACGTCGGCGAGCCGCGCTGGTCGGCGACGAGGTGGTACCACGCAGTATGCGGGGCGAGAGCGTCGCCGGGGCGCCGGCGTTGCCGTGCTCGTTGTTAGCACGGAAAATTTCTAAAAGAAATGGAGTCCCACCAGGCGTGCCAATTTTGTTAGCATGGAAAATTTCTAAAAGAAATAGAGTTTTACAGGCGTGCCAGTGTATATAAATACACAAAAGAAAGAAAGGGACAGGAATGCTTATATTCTATTATCACAATAAAATACACAATAAAATACAAGTTCCTGTAGATAGATTGCGCGCTGTAGACTTCAGTCGTTGACGATTGCGGGGGTTCTGAATCCTGGGGCCTCGGAAGGATACCCAGTTAATTACATCCGTGACTTGACACGCGGAACACCTCAGATTAAGCTGCTGAGTCATCTTCTTCTTCTCCTTGCTTCGTGGATCACCGTGTTTGTTGGTGTAGACCAGGGTGGCGACGGCAGAACACGTGGGGTAGATTTGGGCCCACGTGATGCCTAGCGGAGCTGTTGTTTGACTCCACCCGCCCGTATCGCTTGATCTTGTTTCGTCAAACGCCACGTTGAATTCGTGTGTTGTAAGGTGCACGGCTCCGCACTTGGCTTGGAGTTGAAATTGACGACTTGCTGGCGTCATCGGGAGTGTCCTCGCACGTCCAGTCTTGGATGAGGACGTTGATGGCTTCTTGATCGTCGAAGTTGACGTTGACATTTTATGTGGCGCTTCTTGCAGGGGTTGTTCGAAAAACTCGCCGAACATTAGAGTTATAAAGAGAGGTCGTCCGGGAAACTCACCGAATTTGAGTCGTTGATGAGAGGTCATCCGGGAAACTCGCCGGATGCTGATTTGTTGATTTAGCGGACCGTTCGGGAAAAACCTCCGAACGGCGAGCTTATCGATGGAGTGAACAGTGATAAAAATTTCCAATGAGATAATCGTTGTTTGGATGAGTAGCTGATATCATGAAAATTGGGACCCACATTGTCTGTATGGAGTTTGATATATGTCCTTTCTCATGCGTGTTCCTTGCATGCCTTGACAATCGTGCTCATGCACACGCACGGGATCACGAGGGAAGTATACGTACACGTATACGTATACCGGCGACGACGACGCCAAACGCGGCCATGAAGCACGACACGGCTGTGTGCGAGGCGGCATGCGGGCACAGTAATAACGTCGACGCGGAACTGCTGCGCCGAGCCGAGCTGACGAAGAGCGACGGGGCGCCGGCGGCCGGACGCGAGATACGGGCGAGCACTGGTTCGGCTGACAGACAGGAGCGGACGCGGGCGTTGGCACGGGCTGTAGGTTCGAGCGCGTGCGCAGACACAGAAGAGGACGTGGACGGAGTGTGACAGCACCGGTGCTGTTGAAGATCATGGCTAGGAACACACGGCATGACGGTGTGGGTTGGAGCAGATGACGCTAGTGAACTGAGGCTCACAGGGAGCGTCGGGAGTAGCAGGCGTCGGTGAGGTCAAAGCCCAAGCGGCGCAACGGGGCGGCGGCGCAGCGGTGATGGCCACGGACCGGCGGTGCAGGAGCACGGCGGGACTCGGGCGGTGCGGCTGCGACGGCCACGGACAGCGGTGCGGTGGCACGGCGGGACCCGGGCGGTGCGGCGGCGACACGCGGTGGTGGCCGGGTGACGCGCGCGCGGCGGCGGAGCTGTTGATCGACGCGTGTGGGGAAGACACGCGGAGGTGGTGAAGTCCAGGGAGCGGCACGCGCGCGAGTCGCGGCGAAGGACGGGGAGAGCGGCGGCGCGCGCGGGCGCAGGCGGCGGCTCGAGGGAGCGGTGGCGCGCGCGGATCGCGGTGGCGGCAGCGCTCCACGCGCGTGACGCGGCGGCGGCGGCGCTCTCGAGCGAGACGCGGCGGCGGCGGCGTTCCTCGAGCGAGACGCGGCGGCGGCGGCTTTCCACGCGCGAGACGCGGCGGCGGCAGCGCTCCACGCACGAGACGCGGCGGCGGCGCGGGGCTCTCGCGGCGAGGTAGAGCCGAGGTAGCCGGGGCGGCTACGGGTGGTGTGGTGACTCCGGGTAGTGGCGCCGGTGGAGACGAGAAGAGGCACAGTGGTGACATCAAGAAGCCGGAAAAGCAAAGGCAGCAAGTGCCAGGAAACAAGATGAATCTAGAGAGAGGAAATCACGTGGGAGAGAGAGTAAAGTAGATGGAAAAAAAAAAAGCAGAAGACAGGGCAGCCAAAAGTAATAGATGACAGATGCAGTGGCTAGGAAAAGCATCGGGTAGAAAAAACGAGATGGGGAGAGATCATGGGAGGAGATGTGAAATAGAGATTAGGAAAAGAAATCATGGCCGTAGTGACTGCCGTACGTGCGACCTTTTCCTTCCTTGGTCCGCGTGCTCGTGTGATGTCTCCAGATGCAGATCTCCGTCCGGCCGAACTCCGAGCAGATGCCTTCTTTTCACGCCGGAACTCCGTGCGTCTCTCCTGCAAAAGAAACTTTTTGGTGTATGTGTTTTCTCCCGGCTTCCAAAAATATGATCTCTCGCCACGCGAGGGGAAGATGAGGTCAGCTTTTATAGGAAGACGAGGGGAGCTAGAGGTAGATCCGAGAATAGGGGATAGGATTACGGGATTAGAAATAGAAACAAAAAGAGATAGAGATAGGGATGTGGATTAGAACCAGATTAGGAGATAGAGATAGGATAATCAAAGATAATTGTTAATCACGTTTTTAAATTAAAACGTAATTAATAAATTTGTTTTATTTTTTTCTTTTTTTTTTATCCCAACACTCGTACCCCGCCGGCAGCCACGAGCCCCAGACGTAAGGCACGGGCACGACATGCGGCGCCGCGGTGTACACGAAGCTCGGCGGCGGCGGCGACGCCGTAGTTTTCGTGGCTTCACCTTCCCACGCCGGCGGTGCCGTGTCCATGGCCGTGGTCCCCGGTGCCGACGCCGCGGCCACCTCCTTCCTGGCCGCCCTCGCAACCTGCGAAGAAACGCATCCACGGCTCGATCAGCAAACCGCACCTCACTTCGACACGGTCAGGAAGTCCGGTTCGCGTTGCAGCTTTGGTTTTCTCCGCACAGAAGCGACGTCAGAAATCGCCATTAGTAAACCTCAAGGCCAGCTTGCCGCTACCTCTGCTTCGCCAAGCATACACATACAGCAAGCTACGTCCGTCTCCACACTCGTACTAGAGCACTCAGGCACGCGCATGGATCATGGATGCCAACAACACCGGCAAAATAAGATCTTTTCGAGTTTGCATTGCATCGAGAGATTAAAGCATCCGGACAGAAAACCAGAATCCACCAGATACAGAAACAGGGAGAGGTCGATGTCCACTCCATACATATCGTTGTCAGCGTGTGTGTTTCAACATACAGGATACAGCAGCTGAGCTGTCAGTTCGAATCGACGAGCAACTAGATTATGGCTGTATAGCGGGAAAGAAGAAGATTAAAACAATGGAAGCGTTAGATGATGTGCCTGTTCTTTCAGCTGCTTGTTCGTCTCCTTCAGTGAGAGGTACTGCCGTATCACTGTCTCCTTCTCCTGCACCAAGAAAGCGTATTGGCCGATTCAGTTCAAGCCAGATCGAGCACCAGCTACGTCAAGTAATTGCCGCGTTCGCTAATCGCTACTACATGAATCGATCGATGCAGTGTAGTACTGTAGTCTTGGTTGCAGCATGTCTGGCTCACCTTCATCATGCTCTCGTTCTCCGACGACAGATCGGAGACTCTCCTCGCCAGCTCGTCGCGGATCGCCTGAGCAGAGCAGGAAAGGAGCTTGATTTGTGGCAGAATCGAAGCGCCATGGCAGAGCTGAGCTCAGCTCGAGGAAGGAGTGTGCATGCGACGTGGAGAGATTACCTGACGCCGGAGTATGGTTTGCCGTGCGGACTCCCGGTTGGCGAGCACCCGCCGCAGCCGCTTTGCCTCTTTCTCGGCCTAGCAGGCAGCGGTGGTGAGGAACAGCAAAGATTTGCAGCTGGGGAACACCATTAGTTCGAGTTGCTTGCCTCGGTGAGGATATGCCGGGGTTTGGGACCGTGTCCCGCGGCGGCGACGGCCACCGGTGGTTGCTGCGGCGGGCGGCAGGCGCTAGAGCAGGACGACGACTGGATGCCGACCCTACCCAGCTCAAGGCTCAGCATCGTGCTCTCCTCCTCGTTGTCCTGCTGTTCGGCCGCCTTCTGGTTAATCGGCAAGAAACCCACGTATCTCAGGGGCTCGGCTCGGAAGTGAATGATCGAAGGGAAGAGGCGGACGCCGATCACCGGACACGTACCAGCTGGGCGGGGTCGCGCCGCGGCGTTCCTGGCCCGAGGCCGGCCATGTCGGCCAGAGCCAGCGCCGCGCCGAGCTCGACTTCGGCCGTGACGCCCCGCCGGCATTGCTGCTGGCCGCCGCCGCCGTGGTCGGACATGGGCGCAGCAGGGACGATCTTGGCATCTGCAGCAGAGCAGCAATACTGGTCGATCAGAGCAGCGATCAGCGCCCGGCGCCAGGCGATGCGGCAGCCAGCAGGGCCCCGGCCAGATATATTCCCTCCCCGTCGGCGTCCGGCCCGTGTCCGGCCGCCACGTATCGGCGCCACAGGACGTCACCGGAGGCCACACACGTAGGAGCGGAGGATACGTGGGGCGCCGCGCCGAGAGCTGCGCGCATGCAGGGGGCCGCCTCGTCGCCTGAGGCGGCGGCGCCGCGGCCGCAAGCGGTCACGCCTGTGGCCTTATCGTCGGCAGCCGGGGGGCGCGCTCGGTCGCCGTGGGGGCCCGCGGGTCAGTGGGCAGGGAAAGCGTGCCGCGTGTGAACTTGACAGGCGAAGGGAAGCGCCTGGAAGACCACGCTGGCTGGATGATCGGTTGGGTTCGGGTTCGGTCGACGGGTGGCCAAGTCGGACTCGTATCCTCACGGCGTAAAATGTCACCCGTAGAGTTTACCACTGTCAATCGTATGTCCTAGACCGGACAAATAGTTAACGGAGCCGGTTGGTTTCTTGGTTCCATAAAAACCGTCAAACCGCTATACGTAGGTTTTTTTATTAATTCGGTTTGATTTTCAGTTAGAAATTACTTTTTAAAAATCAAGACTCAGACACTGCTTCGTCGTATTACAATCGGCTGTGTAAGTCAAAGTTTTAACATAAATAATTGATAATTTTAAATATTTAAATTAAACCAGGACTTAGGTGTGGTTCTTTTCATCTTATCTTATTTGCTTATCACGTTTGCTTGTTTGCTTCCCAATATGGTCTCGAGACCCGGGTTCCATTTGTTCGACTTATGTTAGAGGGCTTTTAGACATGCCTTCGAGATAGAAAAAAGGGAATAAAAAATTTTAAAAAAATCCGGATAAGTCAAATAAGCAAACAAGATAAGCAAATAAGAACTTATTTTATGTACGTGCAAGTCATAGTTTCAAAACATAAACAATTAATGTTCTTTTAAATATTTAAATTGGGGTATGGAAAACATACGCACAAAATTATCACAAAAATTACTTGTATAATATTACAATTTTACTGGGATTTGTAAATAAAGATTATAATAGTAACTAATGGCCAAAGTTGTATGGTAGGGACTATTACTACAACACAACACAGATTCTAGAGCGTCTATAAATGTAGCTTTTCCCATGGCGTTTAAATGTGTCAAGAAAAGTATGTTGGCCAAAGTCATCCCAAGGAAATCCAGGTTATCTTGTAGTGTGTGTCCATATCCTAAACACCATATATTTATGGCTAGAGGGAGTATGTTAGCTCCCGCATAAAACTATATGGGGCTGTTGATGTTGGGTAAGGTATATTTTGGGGCCATGACTTCTCCTAGCAGTCCCAACTTCCGGCGATTAGGCGATACGGGGAAGAAAGAGGGATGACATATTTGCAGCCTCTCTGTCTACCCGCATTCCACAGTTGTTGTGTCTCTGCTCCTAACAAATAGTCGGACGCTCCCGCGACCATGGCAACATCTTCCCACGAAGTCCCCGTGTTGGAGGCAGCCATGACCGTCGTCATCCCGGGCTGCAACGAGGAGGCTCATTAGTGGCGGCGTCGTAGTCGTCATCCTGGATGTGGCTGTAGCCCTCCCGCGTAGTTGTTGTAGTGGGTAGGGTCGGTCCTGGATGTGGCCACAGCACTCCCGCGTCTACACGAACACGCGAGGAGGCCTTTGTTGCAGACGAGGAGGGGGGAGGCAACCAGGATAGAGGTCCCACTGGTGTTACCGCTGCTAAGGGTGGAGGCTATCTCCCGTCTAGACCGTCGCACAGAGAGGATTTGAACGTCTCTGCCGCTTGGGTTGCCACTAGCCTCTCGAGGACATGTAGTGCCTAGATCTATGGGGCAAGGGAGAAGATAGAGCCGGATTTGTGGGGAAGTGGAAGGGAGGGGACCGGTTTGGACCGAATGGACGAAGAGGAGGGTAGGGGCTCGGTTGCTTGAGCTACAAGAAAGAGGAAGGGGATTAAAGGATGTAAGAAAAAGAAAAAAAAATGAGATGAACGAAAAGAAAATTAAAAGAATTAAACATGAAAAATTATAGAAGGAGTTGTCGTGGCGCGCGCGCATCTGCTGAGTAGTCGTCGTCGCTCTGTGTGTGATAAGAGTTCGCGTGCCAGCCAGCCGCACCACTCGGTGCTGTGCTAGCTAGATATCGGGCGTGCACTCCGGCATTGCAGCAATGTTGTGATTCTTTTTGGCTTATGGCTTGCGGATGTTTCTTGAAGCCAAATCCAAATATTCTTGCTTCTCAAAACTGCTTTTTAAAACTCTTGAACTCCATTTTTTTTATATATTTTGAAAAACAGCAGGGCTTGATGGTAGGCTTAATTCCTGATCACTTTTCGAATGTTGAGAACTGGCTTTGAAAAAGTCAAAATAAATAATTTAGTACTCTGAGAAACAAATATTTGTTTTTGACTTGCTCTCATGGTTTTGAGAAACGGCTTTCATTCTGGAGAAACAAATTAAGAGGGCAATATGTTTTGCTCAAAGAAACAATTACAACTGATAAGCTCGGGCCTGTAAGCCAAAAAGAAATGCGAACATGACAATATCTAGAGCGTAGCCTTTTTAAGCCGCTTTTCCTTTCCAACTTAAAAAAGCACGGTGGGATCCGACTGCATTTATGATTTTTGGGCAAGATTGTAGATAGTCCGATAAATACTATTATCCATATATCTCATGTCTCAACAATAAGATATCTCTATTCTACTTCCCCCGCGCGTACGTGAGCACGCATATTAACCATTATATATATCTAGGCCAATAGCTAGCCAGTGCTCATAACAGTGAGGTGATTATGGTTTTATCGATCTCTATTTCTTTGTTAGGAATTCATATTTTGGTATTTATATACTATCATGACTATGAGCTCACGAAGTCAATGTTTTATAGCGATAACTATATATGTGTAGTCTAGGGCCGGCCTAGGGCCTGTGCGGGCTGTGCGCCGCACAGGGCCCCTAAATTTTAAGGACTCCCAATTTTAAATTTTTGGTTTATCTTCACTGTCTAAGTATATGATGCTAGACTAAGATATCTCAATTACACATCACTTAAACCTTTCATTTACTTTCTCTTTATTTTTAGTCTAATTTAAAATTTAAATTTCTTGTAATGATATGTTTTTAGGGCTCATTTTGAAACTTTATATAGTTTTCGCACCAGGGCCTCAAATTTCTAGGACCGAGCCTGGTGTAATCCCATGTTTGTTTTTCTAGTATATGCTTTAACATATTATTTGGGAAAGTATTTGTTCTTATCTATATTCGGTTTGTTGTCATAACCGATATTATCCATGTTTGTATTCGTTTACGACACTATCTATATCTAAACCCATATCCCAAATATAGATACAAATTTGATATGTGGATATACGATTCGTATCCGATCATTTTCATCCCTACATAGGATATACTAGGAAAGCTTATGCGCCCGTGGGGCTCATGGTTCCTGGGATTCGGTAACTGGTTTCTTTTTTTTTGGACAGAACTTAGTCAAAATTCTGAATCAAAAAATTAAATTTAGAAATTAGCTAGAAATTTTTTAGTTTAATAGAGGACCCACCAGATTTATTATAAAAATCTAAAATGAACTGCAGAATTTTAAAATAATATATATCATAGAAAACAATAAACATTAAGTTCAACACTATAGTTGCATTGCATCACAATTCACAGGTTGCAAGGAGTAAGAAGTTGACAACCTGAGACTAAAGAGCATGAGAAAGTAGGGCACTGATACATCACAGGAGTAAGAACATTATACATCAAAAGTCAAGAGCCTAACACTTCAATTTGCAGTTCAATAATGACTAATCAGTGTTTTTGTTACATGATATTTCATCCCATGGTAGTTAGCATGTTTAGAATTCAGATGCTAAGTCACGAAGAAGTGCAAATACCAGTAAAGGGATGCTTAGACATAAGAAAAAACCAAGCCGATCACTTCATCATTGACTTCATCTCAAATTTCCTTTCAAACAGCCCTCCCTGTCAGCAATTTAGCATATATGTTGTATTAACTGAATTAGCACATCAAAAGAAATGTTTACAGCAGCAAAACTAAACATGCTTCATGTTGCAAAACTGAACACGCTTCCTGCAAAACTTAAGAGGGGGTCATCACCTGGTGAGTAGTACAACTCAGAGATGGCTTCTCCTTCGGTGGATGCTTTGGTCGCCTGCACTTATTGGCTTATCTTTCAGATTCTTTGTCTTTTAGTTTGCCTTGGCGATATTCTTCGTATCGAGAAGCACTGACTTACCAGAGGTGTGAAATAGTAATAAATACATGTAAGATTCATAGTCCCTTCAGTTAGGCTAAATATGCACTATGTAAAAGTAGGTGATGAAGAACCTACAAAGTTAACCAAAAGAATTAATTGAATTAATAAGCAACCTATATGCTATAGCTATCTATGAAATACAGCAGCTTGCCAACTCAGCCTAAAGCTCAGCTTAACAAAGGATGGCATGATTTCAGCAAGAAAGGAAGAACCAGATGAAGAAATTAGGTAAACTAAATGAGGTTGGCATGTTTCTAATTCCACTAACAATTTCTTCGATGTGCAATTATGTAAGATAACTTCAAAGCCAAGTAGAAGGCACTCAACCAGGGGAATCCTTATTAATCAGTAGTCATAGAAAACTCCATACTTTGAAGTGTCGATAAAATATAAATTCGTGCGACTCTGAGCTATAGCATAGCAAATTTGGTACCAAAACACCGAAAGTTGGAAAAAAGCTAATACTGACTTAAATGTGTGATCTACATGGCAAATGTGTGATCTATAACATGGTAAATATGCTTTATAATTTGAAAAGAGGGAGTAACATATCTATTTCAAAAAAAAAGGCCATTGTTGTGGATAACATGGTCCCCGGGTATCTCACGGAGACAAATTAGGCGGACCACCTCACGGAGCAGGGTCACGCCTACCATCTAGAAGACGGGCCTGCCCCGTATGAAGACCCGACTTGTATCACAAGAAAGGCATAGTTGTAATCTGGTACATTACGTACTCGGCAAGAAAGGATAGAGATAGACTTCCTATCTCTATCCCTAGTTTCCATAACCAACTAGGATACTTATCTGTACCCTACCTCCCTCCACTATATAAAGAGAGGTAGGGGCCCCTAGTTAGACATCCTGGATCACATCGGTAGGAGAGATCACACCGATCCATAGCCATCCTCAACATTGATCCACCGAGATCAATCCCAATACAATCCACGAGCACAGGAGTAAGGTATTACCTCACCTCGAGGGTCCGAACCTGTATAAATCTGTCTCCTGTGTTACCATCGGGTTTCGGTCTTACGCATAGCCCATAAAGTATATTGCCGACATAATTCGTCGACAATCGTCCATTTGAAAATTTTAGTATGTCACAACTTGCTATCTCCCTAGAAATTATCCATGTCTTAAATGATATGAAAGACTACAAACAAACTTTGTTGTGACAATTTGTAAACACGAAAAACCATAATAAAATGATCTGAAAAAGACCATATACAGAATTTCTTGTGGCAATTTTTGAACTATGGCACCATGGACCTCCAATGAAAAATCAGGAGTTGCCATGCCGACGCGCCGGGGTTCCGCTGGTTCAATCCGAGCGGGGAAGTCGAAGCAGTGGCAAAGAAGATGACTTCGCCGGCGAGAGGATGCCAGAGCTGCGGTGAGGAAGGATCCAACGGTCCAATCTGACCGAATCTAGGTGCAAACACATCAACGAGGAGGTTTGCCGTGCAAGGTGCATGGATGTGGGCATCATTGGCGAGGAGAGTAAAGGGAAGGTCGCGCGCGAGAGGAGGAGGGAGTGCCGGCGTGTTGGTGAATAGATGGCAACGGTCCCGGATCTGGCCACAATGCGACAAAAGTGGCCGAGGAAGGAGGGACAGCGCTGGCGCAGGTGACCGAATGGCAGGAGCAGGGGCGGAGGAGGAGCAGCGAAGCTGGCCGCTAGGGGGCGACGCGATGGGGCGGAGGAATCGAACCCTAGCCTCCTCCCAGAGCGGCTGCTACGCCGCGTAGGTAGGATTGGGAGAGGATGCAGGGGGCCGGGATCGGGGACGGCAGTGGCACGAGGATGGTAATTTTGATGGACCTTGAGGGCTAAGCTCTATCATCACTCAGTGGAAGGATTACAGGTTGAGGACGCTAAAATTACAGGGGTGTAGGCGAAAAATCAGCGATCCATGGAGCCATTTGATCGTCGATCAAACGGTTCTAGGGAAGGATGGGTTTGCGTGTAAAAACAGGGAACTGATGGGCTTTTTTGCAAACGCGTACGGGGAAGAACGGCTAGGCAGATCGGAGGCACGCGGAGCAAGCGAACGGCTCCGATTTAGAGGCAACGTGGATAGTCGTGCTGGTCGCCTATGCTACACGCTTTGTATTTGTACTAGAGGGGCCCACGCGTGGTGGCGCGTCAGCTCCGTGTGCTGTATTGGTCGTAGTTGCATTTTAGCCATTTAGGTTCAAACGGGCCATTTTTTGTGTGCATCGCTTACTAATTTTTAATTTTACATTAATCAAGTAAGTAAAATATATATTCAAAGCACTAAATATATTTTATAATCCCGTGTTTTTTTACCTAAATTTTAAATGGCTTAAACGAAAAAGGGAGGGCGGTTTTTTGACTTTTAAAGGGCTTACTAATTTTTAAATTTTAGATTAATTAAGTGAAGTGAATCAATCATAAAATATTATAAAAAGTTATATTGCAAGTAATAGATATATACGGCCATCCTAACACAAGTTAGATAACATGGCCTAAGGAATATGGTTTAAAAGAAAAATTTAGAAAAGCTTGAAAAATTCCTTGAATCACAAAAAGAGCGAAATTTCAAAATTGTTCTAATTTTGAAATTTTTGAAAAAAATCCAAGTTTTTATGGGCCTTAAAATTTCTAAATTGTTTTAATGTTGAAATTTTTTGGGAAAAATCCAAGTTTTTTATGGGCCTTCTTTGTGGAGCCATGGTTTCATTTATGCAAATTTTTTCTGGAATTTTTAAACGGCCTACAAAAAGGAAACGGAAGAGGGAAAAAAGAGAGTGAAAAAGTTTTTGAAATTGCAAAGTTTTGTAATTTAAATTTTTTTCAAAAATAGAACTTTTTTGGACCTTCTTCGTCCAAGTATGGTTCCCTTTTTATGGTTTTCAATTTTTTCTTTTTTGTGAATTTTAAATGGTCTAGAATAAAGAAAATGGAAGAGAACAAAGTCTAAAATCCAAAAGCTTTCTAATTTGGAAAAAATTCTAAAATTTTTATGGACTTTCTTTGTGGAACCACGGTTCTATTTTTGTAATTTTTATAGGAATTTTTAAACGGCCTGAAAAAGAAAATAGAAGAGAAAAAGAGATCAAAAATATTTTTAAAATTCAAAATTGTTCTAACTTCAGAAATTTTTCAAAAAATCCAAACTTTTTATGGGCCTTCTTTGTGCAGTTATGGTTCTATTTTTTTACAAACTTTCTATTTTTTAGATTTTTAGACAGCCAAGAAAAAAGAAAATAGAAAAAGGGAAAAAAATAGCAAAGAGACAGCAAGTAGCTGGGAAATTGGGGATAGCAGGATTCGAACCGTGGTGACGGGACTGACCACGAGCGCAACAAACCAACTCAGCCAAACTGCCGTCTCCTTGAGAAAGCAACGAAACAAATTCTTTTATATATAACGTTTGAATGGACGGGTACATTCCGTTTCGGCCGACGATCGAACGGCCCGCGTTTAGCCAGCGAATATACTAGTATATATATAATAGAAGATAATAATGCCGCTTTTAAGCTGGTATGTAGTACGTACAACTGTATGATTGATATGACAAAGTGTGCCATTTGGTGGTTTAACTTTTTAGATAGACTGTCTTATGCCTTTTAGCTGTGAAGAAATAAAGCTATATGAGCATAGAACAATCTATGAAATTTACATCGCCGTATTCATGTTCATCCACCGGGCCGGCCGCCTCATAAATCAGATGCGTGTTCTTTTCTGGATTAGGTGTATGTGGGTCAGGCCGTTCTTTCAAATCGGTGGACATTCTGACCAATAGTGTGCCACACACCTACACAAAAAGTGTGTAAGCCTAAAAAACTATGCATGCACTGACCAATTCATTTAGAAACCTAACTGATAAGAAAAGGTGGACAATTCACTTATACTTCTAACACTCTTCTCACTTGAAGGCTCCCTCAAGCCTCAGAGCTTAGGGGAAAGGTGAGCAATTCACTTATACTTTTAAAACCCCCTTCATGTGGAGGTTCCCTCAGGTCTTAGACGTGGAATAGGAACAGATGACTTATTTAATTGTGCCAGCCAGGACTCGAACTCGAGACCTCTGACTCTGATACCATATTAAGTTGTATGTACTGACCAATTCATCTAAAAGTTTAAGTTGATAGGGGAAAGATGGATAATTCACTTATACTTCCGACAAGGACTATACCATGGCGGTCCCATACCTTAAAAGAGTTACAGGCTTACAGCGGGATCCCACATGCATCACAAGTCTTTGAGAGTCAAAATTGACACACTAAGAGCTGCTAACCGTTATACAGTGCATTTAACTAGTGGCAAATCTGCCAAAAGTGACAAATTCTTAATTATTCCTTTACCGATGATGCAAGAAATAGCCAGGAATTCGATGATGTCTCGTCCAGATCGATTAACCTAGTGTCACTAGCTTAGTCTTGCTCCAATCGTTACTTGATTACCATGTCCCTCAAATAAGTTGAGTGAATGCATGCATCGGGCATTCAGGTGTATGTTCGAATCTGTGGAGATCGATTAAAATTGATGCAAGAAGCTTATATCGTCGGCGGTGGTGATCAGCGAGCTCCAGTCGATGTCGGCGCCGTCTTCAGATCCATCGACGTCGACGATCCGCCGTGACCCCGAGGACGAGCTGTCGTGGGAGTTCTTGGTCTGCCCCGCGCTCAGGACGAAGACGTCGTCCGCGCCAAGGCTCGCTTTCGCCGCCCTCGCCGTCGACAGTGCTTGCTGGTGGTGGACGGCCGCCTGGTCATGGCCGGCGGGATCGAGGGGGCGGCGGTCGAAGGATCGCAGGGTCCCCGTGCTGATGTACACGCGGCAAACGCTGAACTCGTTCCTCAGCTGCATCAAATGATAGTGATGGATCGAGGCCATGACAGTTGATGAGCACGTGCACGCACGTAAGTGGAGTACCTTGAGAGGCGGCAATGGCTGTACGGCGGCGGCGGCGGGGTCAGCGACGGCCTTGTACTCGTTCATCTTCCACCTGGTCTTGGTGCCCGTGGGCGCGCGGCCCTGGTAGAAGACCATGGTCCGCTTCACCCCGATCACCCGGTTGGCCGCGGAGGAGAAGACGCAGGACGGCGACCCCGTGGCCTTCCAGTACCCCGACGGCGTGGTGCGCGCCGGCCGGCCGCCGTGCGCCTCCCTCTCGGCGCGCGGGCAGAAGAAGAACCACTGCTCCGTGTCCAGCACGCTCGCCTCCCCCGCCATCGCTGCACACATCACACGCACGTCAAGACGGGAACCGTACGTGCATGGGCATTAGAGAAGAACTCATCTCAGTGAACTCACGGCGGAGGTCGGAAGGATGGTAGCTGTAGACGTCGACGGCGGGGATGACGCGCTCGATCTGGGGCCGCGTGCCGGCGAGGCGGTGGCGCAGGTAGAAGCTCACTAGCTCCTCCTCCGTCGGGTAGAACCGAAACCCCGGCGTGCCCAGCGGATCACTGCTACTGCTACTGCTACCACTACCAGTTGCCATCGATCGATCACTGCACGTTCAACTGCAAGGTCCACGGTGTGTGTTCATGTACATGCATACATACATACATACGTAGCTTATAGCTACTGGGTCGATGTGAAGGATATATTTGAGAGATTATATATAGAGAGATAAAGCTAGCTGATGTATGGAGGGAAATATGGAGGCAAAGGCTGAATGGTTTCTGAGAAGCTACGCTTCCATACAAGGCCAGATCATGCATTACTGTTACTGTTTTTTTTTTTTTCTTGGGAAGCCAATGCCATACATGGCCGGTCATGTTGACGAGGACCAAGGAAGGAGACACACCAGCTAGCAAAGCTAGTCTTCGTACTCTTGCGAGTGACTATGCTGGTGCTAGTCTCTGCGTGCATGCATGTATTGTAATTAATGACACGTGGCTGGCTGTCTCTCTCACTCTCGGTCGTCTCTTCGTGGCTGGAAGCGGATCCTCTAATATAGCTCCATCTAGCTGTCCATGCAAAAATCTATAGACTCTTCTTTCGTGCGGTTGCGTTTGCGGCTGAAAATTTGTAGCTCCTCGATAAGGACGTCCGAGGGATTAAAAAATTATAGAAAAAATGGTTTTGAGAGCTTTAAGAAGAAATAGTAAGACTTATAAAAATTGGTTATCAAACGTCAAAGCGTTTGGCTTGTATGAAAATAACAAATTTCTAACTTATAAGCAAATTGTTTCGCTCTCTCGCCTTCTCTCTTTCCTCACAGAATGGGAACAACGCACGACAGAGGATGCGCGTTCTTTTGTGGCCTTAGCGCTTACATTGGATCAATTTTCTCCCCTGAACATTGATCTCCACGAAGCTAGGAATCTAGCTAGGATGTATTTCTTCCCTAATCTAGGACAAATTTTCTCCCACAGACGCAGGTCGAGGACATCCCCAGGATGTTAGCTAGGGTTAGCATGTCGGAAGTCAGATCGATCAGTTTTCTAAGGAAATTGGTCGATTTTCTATAAAACACCAATCAATTTTCATAGAAAACCTTTGGTCAATTTTTCATATAAAGCGACCAATTTTCCATTAAAAAATTGATTGATTTTTATCGGGACCGGTTTTACTAAACCGAACCAATTTTCCATTAAAAATTGATTGATTTTTATCGGGACCAGGTTTTACTAAACCGAACCCTCTGTATTAACAGTACGTATCTCAAGGATCAAAACACATACCCACAGTAAAACAAAATAAAGTATTAATACCAACACTGTATTAACTAGAAAGTAAATCAGAGTGTGGCGAAGCAATTTATTACCATAGATTATAGTATCAGAAGAACAAAAAAAAACAACTGAAGTAAACCCATCATCAGCCACAGACAAACTGACTAGGGAACCTCTAGTATTCCTGATCACCTTTCAGAAAAAATCCAACGTTGTCCTGTGTATCCTTGTGGTTCCGATCTGCTCGTGAAAAAAGCAGCTCCGAATGAAAATCGAGGTTAGCACACGAATGCTAGCAAGTCTTTTCTAGGAAGGATCAGGCTAGGATCATCCTAAGAAAGATAATGGCTTATTTGCATAAAAACATTTAACTTAGAACTATAAAAGCATTTAAAAACATAAGTAAATAAATAACAGTTGTTATGATTAATCTTAACAGTAACATAAACATGATGTAGTTATCAATCTCGGTGTCTCATTGTCTCATATCATAATCTCAGTATAATTCTCATCTCGTTCTCATTCATCATAAACTATCTAGCAACGGTTCACGTACAGCCAGATAAATCTTACCCAAGTCAAATTAATTAAAAGTGTAGCCACGATGTAAAAAACCACCAAGATGTTCATAACTGGGAGTACGACCATTCGAATCGGTTTACACTCTGCAGAGATTTACGCTTTTTTCGCAAGATATGATACTCTCTCGTCGGATAGCATCATAACAAAATACATTTGAAGTCTAACCCCAAACTTGTCACAGTCATACCTGATAGGTCACACAGGTACACCAGAATTCCATCCGAGCAATACACTGGTGATGACGCATCCCTCGGGACCTTACCTATAGTGCAAGTACGGTGATAATCTCGATGTTATTCTCACTCTAGATTAGGCCACGTCCCATACCGAGTTTGCGGTCGCACGATAATTTCTCAGTTAAATCCATCACGATCATTGGTCTTTAGGGACCGGAGCGTCGACTCAGGTCGCCAGCTCCGAGTCAAATTATAAGTTGGTCAAATTTTAATTAATGAGTGAATAATCCGACCAAAAATTTCAAGTTCTCCATTCTCATACTCAATTATGTCATAATTGGGTTCTTTAATGATCATTTGAGTAAATCACTCCCTCGAAACTAGCTAAGCAATGCTAAACCATCTAAAATCATAAAAAACAGTAGCAAATTACATAATAATTTATCCTAAGATTTTTCATGGCAATGGGTGCATACCATATAAATAAACAACATGCACTAAGAATTTATAAATCAAATACACATGATTTAATTAAATAGAAATTTTGAAAAAAATCTAGAAATTAGGATTCTAGGGGAAAGACTTGCCTTCCTGATCTTCTGGGGCTTGTTGGATGTTGGCGGCATCGATGGATTCTCCTTCGTCACCCACGCGGTCTAACTCATGCAAAACGAGGAAACGGTAATAAATATCAGAAACAATAAATAAATTAAAAATTATATAAAAATTACAGTAAGTAGATATGAATTTTCTGAATTTTTAGAAACTGAAATCACTGGATTTGGAGCTAGGATAAAATTGTAGCAAAATAGTAAAGGAACACTATTAATTGAATTCCCAAAATTCAGAAATGTTACTGTAGCAGTAGGCGTAGCTCGTGGTCGGCAGATGAGAGGTTAAGAGAGAGAGTGCATGGGGAGAAAGAGAAAGTAGAGCAAGGGAGAGAGGAATCGAGAGAGAGATCGGGAGGGAGAGAGAGAAAGGGGAGGGGTGGTAGCGACACCGGAGGCGGTGAGGGTGGCGGCGCGGAGGAGGAGGCAGCGCCGCCACAGCGGCAGTGCAGCGGCGGCGTGGCATCGATGATAGCGGTGCTGCGTGGCTTGGGTAGGGACAGAGGCACGATCGGCGGCGCCGAGGAAGTTGGCGGCGGTGACCTGCTTTGAGGAGGAGGCGGCGGCGTGCAGGCCCGTTGAAGGCCCTGTGCAAGCTGGGCAGCCACACAGGGTCCCTAGATTCGATGGGCCCCCAAACATCAGGTCTAGTACGTAGTAGTCCAGCCGACAGCCGCGTCCCGCGAGGCCGCGATGCAAGAATTGTTTAGGGAGTTAATTTTCATTCAAGATTTACTCAAGGAATCTATGGGTGCTCTTGATATTCTGAAGTTTTTGAAAAGGCTTCCCATATATCCTAATGCTGTTATTGCATACAGAATTTTGTTAACCATTCCTGTGACAATTGCATCTGCGGAAAGGAGCTTTTCTAAACTCAAATTGTTGAAATCCTACTTGCGCACCACTATGACACAAGAAAGACTCAATGGGTTGGTGACAATAGCACTTGAAAATGATGTCTTCGAGAAGATTAATTATGAAGATATAATTGAAGATTTCATTTAAAAAAATACTAGATGGATGATGCTTTTCAGTAGAAGATGAGGTCAGTTTTTAAGCATTAATATTTGATAAATTTTTAAATATGTATGAAATAGCACATATTGAAGTTATATAATTAAGTGACAGTATGCCATAGTTATATTAGAAATACAATTTTTTTAAAAAAATTTTAGGGCCCATTATGCATTTTGCACTAGGGCCCCGAATTTCTGGAGACGGCCCTAGCAGCGTGGAGCGGCGGAGGCGGCGGGGCGGCCAAGGGCGGCGGAGGCAGTGAAGGAGGAGGGACAGTGTGTGGAGGAGTAGCGCCCTGGACTGGATACACAGTAGCATGGAGGCACAGCGCGGGGCGGCCTAGGCTAGGGTTTGGCATTGCGGTCCGAGGCAGCGGTGAGGGCTACCTCGGCAACGATGAGACGACAGTGGCGACGATGACCTCTGCTTCAGTGGCCGCTGGGATAACAACAATGAAGACGAACAGTGGCGGTGACAACGTGCTTGGCTTGCCTCAAGAATAGATGTATTTGATGACTTGTGATTGGGGAAAATTGGAGATTTGCATGTTTATATGAATGGAGAGTTAAAGATCGAGCCAGGCCAGAGATAGAGTTAGAATTGGTTTGGAATAGGGATTAGGATAAGGACAAGAAGAGATAAAAACTAATTTCTTTTGTAATTTTAATTTAATATTTTTAGGATGTCACAGTTTTCACCTGAATTCAAAGGTTTTGGCCGATTTCCGGTATCATGTATGATTTTCTTGCTCCGAACGACAAGTTCAACCCTCGCTCCCATAATAACAGCGAGACAAACTTGCAGGCTGCTCGCCATGCTAATTGCTAAGTCAGGTGCTCAAGGTCACAAAAATTGTCGATTTTATGGTACATGCAGTCAAACTTTAAAACCTTGGCTATCCCATAGCTATTTAAATATTTTGTTTGGATATATAAAAATCACATGTTAGATTTATAAACAAATTGCAATAGTAAGCAGTTGTCAAATTTGTATTTTGGGTATTATGTCGATGTATAAAACAACAATTTATGTAACCAAAGAAAGTACATAAAATATTCCTGTGTTTTCAAATACCTTTTATTTTTGACCAAAAGTTTCTTCTGTAATACTTTTCATTTCTCTATAAGCAAACCAATTTTTCTCACTTTTCCTCTACTGGGTATCTGTTTTATTTGTGTCATTCTACCTTATCCACCCAAGGTGATAATTTATTGCTAGAGACATTTTGTCATATATAATGTGCGAAAACAATGAATGCCTAAATATGTGTGCACCACTGATGAAATGATAATTACTCGAAATTAGAGGAAGTATCAGCTACTGCTCGGAGGAATTTAATCTAAAGAAAAGTTTTCTATTAGAGGTGTTTGATTTTTTATGTTCACTCCAAAGAAATTTTTTTCTTTGACTTTCAGAGAATTTTGGAGGATTTTCTTGCATGGGATCTAATTTTGCGTGAGTTACAATTATTAATCTGCAAATTCCAATGCCTCTCTCTTTGGCTCCGTTCTTTGTAATGGACCACCGGCGGTCGGCGGCTGGCGGCCGGCGGTTGGCTACAGTGAAAAAATTTTAGATTATTTTTTTAGACTTATTTAAACTTTTTCTAAAAACTTATAAATTTGCTATAGTAAAACCGCAAACCGCTAGAAACCGCCGAAAGAAACAGAGCCTTTCTCTCCCTACATACCCCTATTCATATGACTTCGTTTTCCTCAAAGATTCACCATGTCATAAAATGCCGATCTATGTTTCTCTGGTCCCCGGCCGCGTTTTAAAATTAAATCTTTTAGTTCGTTTCTGATTGCTTCGATCCCCTGGCCTGGCCCCAATCAACCTGCCGTGCGTAGCGCGCCGATGTCATGCCGGCATGCATGACCCGGTGTCCAGCAGCGCGTGGCGGCGGCGACGCGCGCGGTTGACTCGCCGACCTTCTCAACTCAACGCAGCAGCCACGGCATCCATTCCTTTCGCCTCTGTGTGCTGCCCTTTCCAGGGAGGACAGAGAAGCAAGTTATGCAGCTGCATCCGCTGCATTGTTCTTTTGAGCTTCGAAAAGCTACTGTGTCGAAAAGCTACCGTGGATTATAATATAATCTGAAAAGCAGTAGATCCTTGATAAGGAGTTTTGAGAGGCCAAAAAAGCTATTAAAAAAATAGTTTCGAGAGTTTCGTGAAGAAACACCGAGAGTGAGATCTTTAAAAAATAGTTACAAAACTCCAAAGTATTTAGCTTTTAGAAAAATAATAAATATTCAGTTGTACATTATAATCTGTTTTTAAGGTCAAAAGAGAATAGGAGAGAATCGGAGAATAGTTGGTCAGGACAAAAAAAAAAAACAACCGGACAAGTGGCCCCGTCCTGTCCAGTACTTGCACCAACATATACAGTTGCAATGCCAACATCATCATGCAAGAGAATCATATTTTTTTTAAGGTCCAGTGGAGCGGCGTATATTAATTAGATGGACAAACAATTATGTACGTAGACGGAGTTTTATAAAGAGTTTCTAGAAAAAAGAAAAACAAAAGAGCTTTAGCCTAGGTTTTGCAAAGCAACAATCCCGACCTGACACTCGGATATCATAGTGGAGTTGTTGCACAAGCTGGTCGGGTGTGATTTGGACGTTTTGAAAATTTCTCCCATTTCTCTCACACTAGATTTTTTGACAGGATATAACCAGGATAGTGTGCATTTGCTTTCGATGGTGGTGTGCTGTTTGGTTGATTCCTTCCTCTCACCACTGGTGGAATTTATCGAAGTCCAGGCGGATGGGTTTAGAGCTTCGCAGCCGGTCCAAAGAGACATGGTGGCCCAAAGAGAAAACGCGAAAGGGCAACCATCGAACAAATGATTTGCTGATTCAAGGGTGAGGTTGCAGAGAGGACAAAAAAGATTGTTGGGCCATCCTCTTTGCAACAATCTGTCTCAAGTCCAAAATCTGTTTTGTAGAAGCAACCAAGTGAAGATTTTGCACTTCGATGGCACCCCTGACTATAGGTGTCCATAAAGCCCGGCCCGTTTGGGCCGGCCCGAGGCACGGCAACTTGGCCCAACCTAGGGCACGGCACGGCACGGTTGGGATCGGGCCGGGCTGGCACGGCCCGATATGGCGTCTTGGGGCCCGGCCTAGAGTTGAGCACACGCGTCTTGCCCCCCCGACGGATTTTACAACGGCCTGACCGCCCGAGACTCAGAGATTGCGGCCGGCCTCCCGAACGGCCGAACCCGAAAGGCCCAAGGCCCGAAATACATATATATGGGGCTAAACGCCGCGCGGCGCCGCTTGCCTCTCAGTCACCTTCGCCTCCTCTCACGGTCTCACCTCTTAGTCTCTCACTCTCAGAAACCCTAACCCTAATCCCCTCGACCCCTCGCGCGCGGCCTCGCCTCCCCAGCTCCCTTCTCTTCTCTCACGCGAGCGGCGGCGCCGCCACGTCTCTCTCTCTCTCTCTCCCTCGTGGTGGCCGACGTCCGCCGCCGGTGAGAGCCCCCCGCGGCACGCAGATCGCTCGCCTCTCTCTGCCTCTATGGCTCTGTGAGCGTTGCGGTGGCCTGCGGCGGCATCGTGATTCGATTCTCTTTTGGATCTTCATCTTTTCTTGTTCATTCGTTTGATTATAGATCTATTCTTTCTGGATCTTGATCTTTTCTTGTTCATGCCTTCACGAGTGACGAGTTCACGGTGTCTCTGGGCTCCGGTGCGCAGGTGAGGTAAGAATGTTTTGTGGATCTTTATGTTTTATTGTTCATTCGTTTGATTCTTGATCTATTATTTCTGGATCTTGATCTTTTCATCTTCATTTGTAGGCTGTTGGCCACCGATTCGATGCCGTAGTCTTGATGACTACTTGAGCGTCGTTTTGTGCTGGTGCGCCGCCGCCGCGCGCCGTTTGAGTCACCGGAGCCACCGACTCGCCGGCGATGGCGCTGGATCCTACCTCCATCGACCATGACCTCCTGCTTCAGGGAGATAATCTGGATGATGATGGGGGCCAGGAGGCCTTGTTCGGTAGCAGTGCGGCGGAACCTATCGATCTGGGTGGCGGCGATGGCGATAAGCCCATGGGGGGATCCAATAACAGGGAGACGGAATCGACCACTGCAAGCACGGCCAACAAGAGGAGTAGATCCTCCACCTCTAAGGTGTGGATCGACTTCGAGGAGCTCTTCAAGGAAATGAACGGTAAGAAAGTCAGGTTTGCTGCTAAATGTCATCACTGCAAAAAAACTTTGACTGCCCGTTCTGCTGGTGGTACTGGTCATTTGATCCGGCACCTTCGTGATTCTTGCAAGGCTAGATTTGGGCGTGATGCAATGGCTCAGTCAATGCTTAGGTTTAATCCTGATGGATCTCTTAGCCAGTGGGATTATAGTCCTGAGGTAGCTCGTACTGAGCTGTGCAAGTTGATTGCCAGAGAGGATCTTCCTCTATGTTTTGGTGAATCCCCTGCATTTGAGGAGTACATCAAGCGTGCTCATAATCCTCGATTTTCTTCTGTTTCTAGGCAAACTATCGGTAGAGATTTATCCAATTACTTTAATAGTTGCCGTGATAAGTTAATGCAATGCTTGCAATCCACTGTTAATTATGTTGCTCTTACTTCTGATATCTGGTCTGGTAATGCTAAGGAGGATTATCTTAGTGTGGTTGCACATTTTGTGAACTCTGATTGGGAACTAGAAAAGAGAATTATTGGGCTTAGGCTTATTGATGTTTCTCATTCAGGCCGTAATATTGCTGAACGAGTTGCTTGTGTTGTTGCTGAATATAATCTCCCTGATAAGATCTTTGCAGTGACATTAGACAATGCATCTGCTAATTCTAGTGCCATGGCTGTTCTCACACCTAAGTTTTCTGGTTATGTTGGCTCTGTTTTCTTGCACCATCGTTGTGCTTGCCATATTATCAATCTGATAGTTAAATCTGGTTTGAAAAGATTTAAACCTAATCTTGATGCATTTAGAACTTCCATCTCTTTCTTGAATTCATCTAACCAACGCATTGCTGCATACAAGAGTTACTGCATTGCTATGAATGTACGTCCTCGTAAGTTTGGTTTAGATATGGATGTGAGATGGACTTCTACTTATCTCATGCTTAAGCACCTGGTACCATATAGGAGCACATTTGAAGTCTTTATTAATACTCACTATACTGGTACACTCTTAACTGAATCACACTGGTACATTGCAGAGAAAATTTTAGAATATCTTGAACTGTTCTATAATTCTACTGTTACATTATCTGGTGTTTATTATCCCACTGCTCCTTTAATGTTGCATCAAATACTTCAGATAGCTACACATCTTAACAGCTATGAGAATGATAGTTTATTAAGAGAAGTTGTTATTCCTATGAAAAGTAAATTCCTTAAATATTGGAGGGACATACCTATGCTTTATGTATTTGCTTTTATATTGGATCCTAGAGCTAAGATGAGAGGTTTTCATAATGTTCTTATGCAACTATCTCAGCTCACTGCTACTGATTACTCTCAATACTCTACTGATGCCAAGGCTAATCTAACCAGCATCTTTTGTAATTATGAAACAAATTTGGTGTTGTTAGATTGCAGAGGCCTACCCAACCAGCAAGTGCTACTGGAAGGATGAAAACTGCTTGGGATGTGATATATGGTTCTAACCCTACTGCTTCAAGTTCTATTTCAGCTGCAGGTTCCTCTACCCCCTCCCCTTCATTGCCTAGGAGGTCACCGCTCCAAGATTTGCAATCGCCTCCAGTCCAGTCCAGTCCAGCTACTATCGAATCTGTCATCTTACCTTGACAGTGACACCATAACCGGTTTGATGATGATTTTGACATCCTAAGTTGGTGGCATGAGCACAAACTAACATATCCAGTCCTGTCTTTACTAACTAAGGATGTTATGACTGTGCCTGTGTCCACAATTTCTTCAGAATCTGCTTTTAGCTTGACTGGCAGGGTGATCGAGGAGCGGTGACGTCGTCTAACACCTGAGATGGTGGAGATGCTCTCCTGCATCAAAGACTGGGAGCAAGGTGAAGCAAGATCACAACACACTTTGGAGAGCAAGGAACTTGAAGAATCCTTCACCGACTTGTACCTTGATGAAGTTGAGACTCCAAGTCTAGCTCCAACACCAACACCAGCACCAGGAACTTAAAATTGCTAGTTGCTACTTCACTAGTTCACTTGCTAAGTTACTAGTATGATTATTGTAATGGACTGTAACTGTAAACTGTAATGAACTTGTGGAACATTGGAACTTAAAAAGAGCTGGGTTGTACTCTTTTTTTCTTTCTAGGGTTTTCTCACGAGGTGTGAGTTTTTACCTAGAAAGGTTTTTAACGAGGCAACCAAAACTTCCAAAAACAGCTCAATAATATCCTTTTGATATTTGTCTAAGTGTCATATGTGAATGTGATAGACTGATAGTGTGTCAGTACTCAGTGTGATGTCTGATGTAAATTGTGATTTGTAAATGTGTCAAGTGTTAACTGCGTTGTGATTTATGAATTCTTTGCTTTTTATTTGAATTTCAGCAAAATTTTTGAACTTGTCATCCAAAACTGTACAGATAGTGGTTTTTTGCATTTACACAGTTCGGCCGCACGACGCATGCTGGGCTCGTGGGCTAAACGGGCTGGCCTGGCACGGTTAACCTACTTCGCGGCGTGCTCGGGCCTCTAACTCAAGACGTGGGCGGCCGCCCAAGACGGATTGCTAATCGCGCCGGCCGCCCGCTCTACATCTGCACGGCACGGCCGGCTTCGGCCGGGCCGGGCCGTGCCGCCCGTTTGGACACCTATACCCTTGACTTCCAGATAGTTTGCACATAGTTCCTTCTTGTACGTCCTTCAAATTGCATGAGGTAGACGGAACTCGCTGTATACTCTCTGTGATTTGTCCATTTTCAAATGATTTCATCTTCTATTTCTTCCTGAAAATGAAATATTGTTTTGATATATCATCCTCCAAATGTCAAAGTACTCGTCAAGGCTCTGGAGATGGAAATTTGGCCGAATGTCTTGTACCCATGAGGTGTTGCATAGGGGCTTCGCCACTGTTATATACCGCCGCTTGATGCCTCTATATAGGTTTGGCACTAGGAATTTCAAAGGCAGGTTTCCAAGCCATGTGGATTCCTAGAACTTTGCCTTTTTTCCGTCGCCAATGACGACTTTAGTTGACACAACAAAAAGGAGCCTCTCAAGATTATCACATGGAGTTGGCATCTTTCCATGGTCTTGTTGGATCTTTCCATTCTAACCATAGCCATCTTATCCTTAGTGCACGCCCAAACCTATCGTGTCCAGAAGTCTGAGCCCTCCGTACTTGGTCGACGAGCAAATCTTTGCCCAATTTGTCTTGCATTTCCCGCCGGTCAGTTCCTCATCTCCTGCCCAAAGAAACCGTCTTCGCAGTTTCTCTAAACCGCAAATAAGGGAAGATGGTGGCTTGATAGTCGTGAGGAGGTATGTTGTTAGGGAGCTTAGTACTGAGTTAACAAGCACTTTTCTACCCACCAAGGTGATTAACCCGCTTTTCCAGCTTGCTAGTCTAGATGAGGCTCTGTCGAGGATTGGTTGCACATGTATTTTGCGAAGCCGCCCTAGAGTCAAGGGCAGACCAAGGTATCTCATTGGCAGTGGTACTAATTGGCCCAAAATATCTCTCAAGATGTCCTCTAGGTCTATATCACTGCGTCTGATGGCTGAAACCGAGCTTTTTTGTAAGCTTACTTGTAATCCTGTTGCCCCTCCAAAGTTATGCAACAACTGGAGCATCATGCGAACCTCATCTTGTGTAGGATTTGAGAAAATGGTTACGTCATCTGCATATAGAGAACACATAAGGTTGGAGTTTCTACCTTGTAGTGGCTACAGGGCTCCTTGTTGAGAGGCTAATTCAAATAGTTGTTGGAGTGGATAAATGGCAAGTATAAATAGGTATGGTGATAACAAGTCGCCTTGCCATAGGTCTCGGCGGTACGGGAGTGATGGTCCAGGAATTCCGTTTGGAAGGACTGAGGAGGAGGATGTTGAGAGTAGGGTGGCGATCCAATGATTCCATTGGTGCTAAAACCTCTCTATTGCATCAATTCTAATAAGTATTCCCATGAGACTAAGTCGACGGCTTTGGAAATGTCCAGTTTGAAGAGGAGACATGGATTCTTGGCTCGTTGCATGTAGCGCGCTGTGCTGCGGACATAAAGGTAATTATCTTGGATGCATCGTCCTTTGACAAAAGCACTTTACCAGGCAGAGACGAGACGGGGCAGTTGCTTTGAAAGCCTAATGGCAAGCACTTTGAGAAGATTTTTGCAAAGAGTGTATTAGACTAATTGGTCTAATGTCTCTGAAATGAATCTGATTGCTGCTTTTTTGGGAGGAGGACAATATTTGCTTTGTTCATAAGCCCTAGGTTGGCAGCATTCAGGGAGAACAGATTTTGGAAGGTTGCCACCATGTCTGCCTTTATTATTTTCTAGTAGGTTTGGTAGAAAACCCCATTGAAACCATCGGGTCCGGGCACTTTGTCCGCCGACATTTCTTTGATGTTCCAAATTTCTTCAGCAATGAAAGGTAGATCAAGCACCTTGGATTGTACTTGTGGGAGCGCAAGTTTTTGCTAGTCAAAAGTTTTTTGCCGCCTTTGTTTATTACCGAAGTAAGGTAAAATGACAAAACAGTTCTAGCTTCTTATTTGTCCTGGCGGGTGTATACCCTTCTATATATGCATGTTGCGTGTCTAGGTAGTTAATAATTTTTTTTCCTTCGGCGAGCATTTGCTTTGAGCCTTTGAGATGGAAAAACTTTGTATTTGCATCGCCCTCCTTTATCCAGGTGATGTGGGAGCATCACTGTCTCCTAGATCTCTCAAGAGCAGCTAGTCCTAGAACTCTTGCCTTGAGTTGTTTTCTAAAAGTGAGCTCAGTTGGCCATAGTTGTCTACTCTCTTGGGCTATTTTAAGCCGAAAAATAAGCTCCTGAACCATGAAGAATTATATTTTTATGCGGCTAAGGATTTTCTTGTTCCAATCCTCGAGAGCTTTGGCAGTGTTGCAAAGTTTGCGCCGCAAAACTGCAATGGGACGACGTTCTTCAACAGGCTAGCTGGAGTGTCAGTTTTTATTTAGCGAAAAAGAACTTATATGAATTTTTCAGTTTCGGATAATTAATGCATGCAAATCATGTTTGTTGCGGGGAAATTTCAGTCGTATCTTTTCTGTGAATGGTTCCATCCGAGTGTCCTTGTTTGCCGATGCCTCTACCTTTAATGGATGATTAATGCATCGAGCTTCATACGAAGTTGCCTAAAGATTCGGGGGGAAATGACGACCAAAGTTTCACATGAAGACAGACAAGGTACATTCGCGTAAAGCAGTAGCAGTAGCACTAGTACCAATTGAAGTGTGCGCCACTGTCTGTGTTGCCACTGGTCGTGCACGCATATATGCAGAACAAGGTCTTCGTGATTGGTCGGTATTGGATTATTTTCATGCACAAATCAGTCCTAATCAAGGAAATACGGAACAATATCTTAGAGATTCTATCAAATACGTGTATAAGTACGGTTACGGTTGGACTTTGAGTTATAATAGAGAGGTCAGAATAGAGTTTGAGTAGGGCTCTGTAATTTTGGATCCTATAAATAAGAGGCACTGCCGTCGTAACCCATAACGACAAAAGTAGCGACATAAGGACTCAAGGGGTCATGGTCGGTTTATGGTTGAGACCCAGGGTGTCCGGTATGGTGCAATATTGAGGAGAAACACCCATAATTAGAGCCGCAGACAGTGACGGACCCAGGATAGAAATTAATTAAGGTAGGGCCTGTACCTCCGTTTTGGATTGCGTTGGACACAGCATTGTCCTAGTTAGGCCCAAATCCAAGAAATTATTCACTATGCTATACAGGTGTATAAAAGGCCCATAAAATTTAAGCTAGGGCCACGGCCCACCCAGCCAGAGTGGTGGGCCCGCCCCTGCTCGCAGAAGTAGACATCAGTGAAACCACATTACCAAATATCTATGTCGTTCCCAGATTACATCACGTCCGGTTTTCTAACAAAATATATTTCAACGCCCTATTTCATGTCTAGGCGCTCTACCTTGTCTCAAGTCATGGGCTAGAAGTCACCACAATTATTTTTCTTTAAATATTGCGTTAGTAAAATCTTGAACACATGACATCTTGGTTTTCATACCGTATTGGATTTACATGCACCGAGTGAACGACTATTGAGCGGGTGGCGAGGAAAACCCACGCATGCATTGACGATAGTAAGATAAAGGTTAATTTGATCAGCCAGCTCAAATTAAGCTTTTATATTCGTCCATGATTGAATCAGACCCGTCTTTCTCTCCACTGATCGACCAGAGAGTGACTGGCCTTCTGGGCTACTCTTGACTGAACGCGTACGTACGTCTCATCAGCTGCATGCTGGCAGCTAGCAACAGGTCGTCTTCGTCTCGCTCTTTAGAGAGATTAAGAACGACACGCGTTTTCAGTTCAGAAACGCCGAGCTGAGGTGGTCGTCTTCAACCTCTTGACATGGTCACGTTGGTCTTTATGGCCGCATGCACCGAGATGCCGTATATATCCGTTTCTTGAATTCAGCGCCTTGCCAGATCAATCCGGAGAGACCCTGCTACTGTGGAGTTTGATGAGCACTTGGAATTCTACTGTCAGCTGGTACACGTACCGTACGTACCAGTTCAGTGATCTGGCAAAGGCAATCACCATCCGGGAATGAGAGTTTATTCTCTCTTTGTTTGATTCAACGGTCTAGATTACTTTAACGCGGACCGGTTTTTACTAACCCCGGTATATATAGAGACAAATTATTTCTAATCCCGGTATATATAGAGACAAATTATTTCTTTACACTTACGAACTCAATAATTATTGATACATCACTAAAGGGTACTTTCAAAATGATATGGATATATTGTCACCAAAATTATGTCTACACCATATCATAATTTTGACAAATTTTGATGATGCGAGCTTAGATCATTAGAGAACCAACTATAAACGTCTACATCCAAAAAGGCAAGTAGAAGAAGAACGGCCGTACTAACATTCTAGCCTCTGGGCAAGTGAGGGATGGATCGATTACTTTTTTGGAGGTTTCAACTTCTTGCTGAACATTCTGTCATGTTTCTAACGGGCGTACAACAACGTTTATAGTTCAAGGGTCAATTAGTCAAGTAGTCAACACGTATCATTTCAATTCTATCTCCAGAACATTAGTGAACTTGGTTCGACAAACCAATTAGTAAAATAGTTGGGGCTGCCTCACAATTCCTATGGTTACAGGTCTGATCTAATTTGCTAAATTTCGACAGCTTTTCGAATAGGCTCGGAGAATCCAGTCTGTTTTGTCTAACTTGTTTCATGATAAAAAAAAAAGTGCTAAACAAACAAAGCGTTTGACTTTCCTATATAGAGGTAAGACATAAGCAGACGAGAATAGCCCTAGATACTTGAATTGAGTATAGGTTTCCTTGCTCGTCTGTATGAAAAGAAAGGAAAAAAGGAAGGTAACAGAGCAATGCACTGCCAAACTGAATCGAGCTGTAAGATGGGCTGCAATTTAGGCCACAAAACCGCAGTTTGATCTCGTTCTGGTCTAACACGTTACACGTACGGTTCATATGCAGAAAGAAAACTGTCTATGGTCGTGTGTTCATGCCAAGGTTTTCTAGTAGAGATCTTCAAGAGTCAAGTCAGGTCAAGTTTGAGCACACGTAGCTTGACTGGACTGTTCACCTTTCTCGCACAACCTCGGACCAAGGCTGACTTTCAAAGTTCATCCAGTCGACAATCCAAAAACGATTTCAAGACGTTTCAGATGAGTAAACAGATGTACATACACCACAAACACAAAAGCAACTAGCTTGCCAGGTGAATAGTAGATGTGAAAATGTGAAACCAAACATTGAAAACCTAGTTAGGCCATGTCCTTTTGACCTTCAGCGAGAGTTCTTCCATTCATCCACTATAAATTATAAGCTTCCTTTCGGTAATTTTGTAGGCTTTCAGCGTAGACACAATGTATTGTGCTTATACATGAGTGTTTAAGGAGAGGGAGGGTATTTCCACATCACTAAGCACCTACATAAAAATATTTGTAATTAAGAAAGTTTATAGATGCTTAGATATTGCAACCTCCTCTAAGCATAGATGCTAAGTTAAGCACAAGACACCTGTAACATTTGACTTAAGAGTTCCAATCAAATTAATAATATCTGTTTTTTTTTTCAAAAGCTCCAAATAACATTCAGACAAAAAAACACGTCAGCTCCAGATGACATTCACACATCAGATTGTGTCATGAGAATTGGATGCTGCCATCTCGGGAGGAATAGATTTATCATGTATCATCTCACAGAAGTTTCCACAGAAACTGCTACAGAAATTAAGGATGGATTCATATCAAATTCATTGACAAACTGAGAGGACACGATCTCCCCGTGAACCGTCTTTACAGGCTGCGACACCATAAAGTTCAAAACTCTTTCTAACGTATCATACTATCATAGCACTGGACCACATCAAAGCATGAGAGCCCATACCACCAGAAGTGCCACAAACAACAGAAAAATTCGATGACAAATGCGGTAGATCACATGACCACAGAAAGTAGATCTGGACCAGCAAGAACACTGCATTTAGTAATCTCCGAATGGGGCTCTCATTTTTCTTTCTGCATGGATTGATTCCCAAATATAATTCAGTGATTCAGTCCATGCTGCATAACCACACAATACTACCATCACTATCAAATATAATTCGTCAATGCGATTAAAGAAACACAGATTATCGTGAACAACTAATAATCAATGTCACAGTCATATACATTGTCAACAGTAAGACGAAACTTTGCAAAGAGAGAATAGGTACAATAGGAAAAACCAGAAATACATCATACATTGACCAGAACTGCAAGCAACCAAGGTATGGTTATGAAGCAACATATCCCTCAGGGATTTTACCTACACATGGCAATCACATCATTACAAATTGACAACAAAATTCTGAAATAAAATAAGCAGTTGGCGAGCTGTGAGATCCTCCAAACACACTAAAACCACATGTTTTCTGATGGCTTGATCATTGAGGAACCGTGGTCCCCCAGTTTTCTACTTAATGAAGTAATAATATAATGGAAGTAAACATCATGTGCTGTATGCTATGTAATAAAAATATGAGTTGGACTGATTCAAAAAAATAGTGTGAGCTGGACATCACATATGCTCATTAAATAAGTTATGGTCAGCAGTACATAAAGGAGGGACATATTGCATATTCAGAGCAGTTGAGTTATATAATGTAGAGCCCACATGGCAAAAAAAAACACCGATGATCCAATTGTAAGACGGAATCAAATAAAGGGAAGATCAGTGGACCATATCTTGAAAGGGATATCCAATTGTTAGACATAATGATAGCGTTACTTTCAGTACGCAGGAGTGAAAGCAATATGCATATGTATAAGGCCAGCTTCAGTTCTATTAACAGCAAAAGCATGGAAGTTACATCGGAGTAAACAATGCAATCGCATGGTGGATTGCTTTAAAAAATAAAATTCCTCTGGTTTTGACATTTCAGCTGTGAAGTGCTAAATCGAGTTTAATTGATAGAAGAACAGAAAATAGAAACCATTACAGAGCATGGGCGTATCCGGGAGGGTGTCGGGTATGCCCAGGCACCCCCAGAAATTTTAAAAACAAAAAAACCCCTCCTATGTGGTATTAGGTCTAATCTACAGGCAGAGCCCATTTTCCTAGTGAATATATGGTCCAAATAAGCTGACTCGCGGTCCAAAACAGAGCCTCATTCATAGAATCAACAAGCAGCTTGCTTAGGTAGTAAGGTGCGTTGGTGTCTGGTACGGTGTTTGTGAAGCTAGGGTTATGACAACTAAAAATCCAAAATTCCAAAACGGCTGGCGGCTACGGGCTACTCAACAGCGGGCGACGGCTGCTTGCGGCCGGCGTGCACACAGGCCGATAGGCGGTCGGCACTCGGCAGGCGCCAGGCGGGCTTCGTGTAGCAGTGTGCCGGTTTAGGCGAGACTCGGGAACTTCTTGTTTGCATGTCCGCTTTCAATCCACTCAACTCTTTTGAAGCTTTTGACAAGAAGAAAATACTTAAGCTTGCAGAGTTTTATCCAAATGAGTTTTCAAATACATATTTGATGAGGCTTCCTTTTCAAATAGATAACTTCATTGATGATTTGCGGAGTGATGATAGGTTCAAAGATCTTAAGGGTATTGTGGACCTATCAATTAAGCTTGTTCAAACCAACAAGCATGACATATATAGGTTGGTTTATTTGCTTCTCAAATTGGTATTGCTCTTATCAGTGGCAACAGTAAGTATTGAAAGGGTATTTTCTGCTATGAATTTTGTGAAGAACAAGTTAAGAAATAGTATAGGCAATCAATTCTTGAACGACTGTTTGATCATATTTATTGAGCGGAATATCTTCTCCAAGGTCACCGATGATACTAAAATAGAGCGTTTCCAAAGGACGAAGATCTGTAAAATAATATTATAAGGTACTATTTCCATCATTCCATGCTCATTTTATTGCATGCTATGTTTTATTTTTTTAATATAAAATTTATATGGACCAATTATTTTACAATTTAACTACTTTACAAACCTTTATATTTATGTACTATTTTTATAATAGTGTGATGCTTCTATATAGCATTAAAAAAATTCATATAGCTGTGCACCCCAGTTCTGAAATTCTAGATCCGCCACTGTTACAGAGAGTTTTACAGCTTTGGTGGGGCACATATGAAGACAACACACATTTTTTTTATTTTAACCTGCAATAACTGATCGTTAAGCAAAATTGGCAAATTCACGAAAGATGGCAATTATATCATAACTGATCTCAGTAGCAACCGGTAGTCATGTTCTTGGATTAATCTCTTGCTAGTGACAATTCATCACAAATTAATAATGCAATATTCAATTATTTGTTGATGGTACCATTGTTGCCACTAAAAGAAAACCAACAAAGAGTATTGTAGTTGTACCACACACTGGTAGCTATTCTTAGCACAGAAAAAGACTTTTTGACAAATCAGCTTTCTTTATTTATTTATTTGAACGAATTAGCTTTCTTTATTAAATGGCATCAGATTTTGCAATGACTGAACCAAGCAACTTTATTCCAAAGGACAAGATAGGAAAGACATGTGAGCTGTATCTTGATGCATACTATCCAAGGACCTTGTGCAATTAAGGTAGTACTGCATTTAAATTAATGGACCGTGTCATTAGTAACACTGTAGCAGTGCAGTGGTGGTCCTTGTACCTGAACAGAAGAGTGCAAAGGCAATGGAATGCGTTGAAAGTATTCAGGGAGGTACAACTTAGAATGGGTGAATACTGAATAGTGAATACCTTCCTTTATATCTGGTCCTGGACAAGTCACAAGAGCAGACGATTCCATGACAGCACAAACATGCTATGTATTAGTTCCAAAATTAAATAAATTTGAAGAAAGCAAAACAAATCCTGGTGTATGTAAAGTATTTCCAAGGAATCTGAAATTATGGTTTAAGGTGCATTTGTTCTTATTTAGATGAACTTTCAAAAGGAACAATTCTTCCTATATCAACCCAATCTGTTTGACCTAGAAGCTAGTTGCCTCCAACTTCCACATAAACATATTTGTTTACCAAATAGAACATGAAACAAAGACAACATTCATGTTCACCTCTGTTGTTAAGTTGCCATGAAACCTTCTGCTAAACCTAGAATCGGAGACAAGAATGACTGCTAACAGCACGTATAGCAGTTATATTGTTACTGCCTTTGCTAAGCTCCTAACAAGGAGAAAAAGTTTGCACCTTGGAGGTACAAAGCACAGATACTTCAAAACTTTACTCAAACTCCACCACACAGAACTACAATGCAGCCAATACTATACAAATTGTATAGTTCGGCTGAATTTTCAACACCATTAGCTAGAACTGAAAACATGATGTGGCGTTCCTGTGGCCTCAATTTCACAACATATCATTAACAGCAAAAGACTAAACACAAGCTTATGAACTTCCTTGGTCATGATATGACATAATTACCCAAATTTAACAATCCCATATCTCTGTGCCCATGACACAACAAACAGAGAATTCAATTTCAGATTTCAGTCATCCATTCTCTGCATCAATAACAACAAGATTCTCGTACCTTCAAGGTGATAATCCATACGAAACAACATTTGGTATACCACCCGACCAATAATTCCTTGCCTCCATACGGAAACCCAAAAATTTCTATCTTTTTTGAGATAAAATTGCTAACTTTCTGAAGAAACACAGCATGCGAATTGAACAGACATAAGGACCAAAATTTCCATATATATTTGTGTGATGGAATAGAACAGTTATTATGCCGTGATATACTCCTCGCTCACTCATCTCACCTCACCTCACCTCAATTCTTTCCATCCCCTTATCCTGAGGGGAGGAAATCAAAATAGCCGGAGAACACAGAGGATGGAATCAGGGGGGACAATAAAATAAGAATGTCAAAATTTTGATCGCGAAAGCGACGAGACGACTCGCCTCCGCCTCTCAGTCGAGGAAGCCGGTGCGGCGCAGGACGGCGTTGCGGACGCGGTGGAGATCGCGGCCCTTGAGCGTCCTCCCGGCGCCCTCCAGCACCGAGCTGTGCGCCCCAGCGCGCCGCGCGACGATCTCATGCGGCGGCACCATGGCCTCCCCGTCCTCCCCGCCGCCCACGGGCTGCGCCCACCTCACCCCCCTCCGCGCCGCGGCCTCATACGGTATCCGCACCGGGGCCGACCTCGCCGCCGCCAGAGGGGTCAACGCGGCGGCGGTGTCCGGGACGGGGCGGGCCGCAGATCGGACGGTGGTCCCCGCGCGCTTCTTCTTCTTCTTGCCATCCTCATCAGGGAGCGCGGCGAGGAGGCCAGGGGCCGAGGAGGCGGGCCAGAGGACGTCGAACTCGAAGAGGTCGCCGTCCGCGGCCGCGGCAGCGACAGCGGCGTGGGCGGGGGTGGGCTTCGGGGGGCGGAAGAGCAGGAGGCGGTCCATCATGGCGCTCCGGGAATCACCAGTACGGCGGATCTCCGGCGCGGTGGCGGCGCTCCGGCATCGGCGGTTGGGGAGGGAGGTGGGTTGGGCGTGAACGAGGACACGATACCGGCGCGGGGAGGATGGCGCGCGGCGGGGTGGTTATAGGAAGGGGAGGGAGTTGTTTACCTCTTTTGCATTTTGCCCCTAATAGTTTTCATAAATTAAATAAAATACAAAGTGGAATTTCTGGCTGTCTGACTGCCAAAGAGAAGGGGATGAGAATACCGAGGGGAAGAGGGCAGGAAGAAATTTTTCCACCCAACTGCCTGGATCAACCTAGGCAAAAAAAATTCCTTTACTTAAGCGCTAACCAATTAAGAGACTATTTACAGAAAAACTTAAGAGACTTTACAACATCTACCTCTTAATTTACATCCACTCATCTTAATTTCCTCTCATAATCATGTTGATTTGTTGAGGGTGTCAATTATTTTTATAGTCTTTGAACCTATCTTGTAAAAGTAAAGGATTGACTCCCTCGCAGTCGTCAGCACAGAGATTCATGCACAAAAGATTTCGGTAGCTCAGAGCCTTCTTCTTCCTCCCCCGCCAATGCTCCCTTCTTCTTCTCCGACGATGACTCCTTACTCACACGCTGCCATCACTCTTGTTCTTCCTTCTCTTTGGCGAGCTCCCTCCTCGCCTTGCCCTCATTTCTTACCATGGTGGCTCTCGTTATGAAATCCACCACCATCTCCCTCCACCTCCTAATAACTGTGCCTTCTCATCATCGTTGCTTCCTCTAACACCACCCACCGCCCTCTAATAAGCCCATGGCCAGGGTGGTGTGGCTGACATCTCGCCGTCACGGCCCACAAACGAGCCATTGCCACTCGCCCCCCCCCCTCTATGTTCGGGGGCATGGTGAATCCCATAGAGCTAACATGGCAGCAATGGTGCTTAGTAACCTTGTTGGACAAGACGATGAATCGACGACTATGATGTCCATACTGGTCTCTCTTCTAAAAAAAAATCTTTTAAAGTAAGGGAATGCAACAATCGAGAGTTCGAGACTACATAAGCGAATAAGGATTGCCTTTATTGTTTAGGGTGATTTATGAAAGGGTGTGCTTCTTTTTTGTTTTGCCACTTAAGGTTCGCCTTAGATAGCGTTGAAAGGATGACTACAATTGCAACCGATGGATCGAAAAGATGACTTGTCCTCTACATGCGAGTGTTTTTTTAAGGTGGTTTTTCAATTGTCATCATGGTTTCTTGAGTAGTTTTCGTAGGCGGTTTCCGGTAAGCATATAGGATTATGATGCCATATGGTTGTGGTTAGCGAGACGTGTTAGCACGCGGTACATGTTTGGCTCCTTCTGGACCTGGTAATATCTCAATAAATTTATGAACCAACTAGCCAAGTCGTCTATGCTTTGCTATGAGAAAATATAAACTCCACCGTTAAGACTATGAGTGAGTCGGTCATATGCCTTAAGACGATTGGTTCTATGCATCGCATAGTGTGACGTACGTGTCATAAGCAACATCGGGTCGGGGAGGGGGTTAATGCACTTTCGACTTCGCCATAGACAATTGGTGCTACGCATCATGACACGACGCGTTGTGATCAACCGTGTGGATGATCATAGAGGATGGCACATGTTATATTTTGGTTGTATCTATATTGATAATTTTGAGATGCTGAATTAGTAAGATGAGTTTGTTATGACAGATGGTATGTTAGGTAATTTTATTGAAGTAGATAAATTTGTTACGACGGATGACATTATGTGTAATTTTAGTGAAGTATGAAGTATGATATCACTCATCAGTCACTGTAAGAGATTTTTAATAGTAGCGATACAGCGATTACTTCGGTTAAACTACCCACCAACGTACACTTAACTAGGGGGTCCAAATACTGGACGTAGCATTCATCGTGATTACCCTGTTAATTACTGGTCGGTACTCCATCTTAATCGTATCGCAATTAACGACACATGGAAAATGCTAACCAATGAGTGTTTCACCATGCACAAAATTCTCAACTACTGCGAAAAAAGGATTAGTATGAGCTATTAGCCGTGCAAAATTAAGCCAAACAAAATAAAATTGGACCCAAGAAACCAGACTAATGAATCAAAACGTCCTGTTCAACTCAGTTTGACGGGTATTCGGTTCAATTTTTAGAATTCAGAATTGTTCTAAGTTCTGTTTTTTGTGTGGAGAGGAGGGTTGTTGGTGGTAAGCTACTGGGCTTCGTAAATGGGCTTGCAGGCCTTCTCGGCCACAAATCAGTCCAAGTAGAACACCCTGCCAGGCTGCCACCTGAGCTTGCTACCAGCCTCGTTCTTTACAGCTAAAAAAGCAAGCAGCCACAAATTATGATAGTGTTTCTTTGGGTGTTTGCGTTCGCTTATAAGCTGTAAATTTGTAACTTCTTGATAAGAACATTCTAGGGATCAAAAAAATTATAGAAAAATAGTTTTGAGAGTTTTGAAAAGAAATAGTAAGACCTACAAAATTGGTTACGAAACGTCAAAGCGTTTGACTTATACAAAAATAACAAATTTTCAGCTTATAAGCAAACGCAAACGTTGAAAGAAACACTACCTATAATTTAAAAAGCTGAAAGAGACCAGAGAGGCTGAAAAATATATTAAAAATAATTTTGAGATAAGAACCATTAAAATTTTTTTAAAATGGTTACAGAGTGTTACAACGTTTACCTTGTTAAAAAAGACAAATTTCTAGCTATAATTTTTTATTTTTATTTAAGCTGAAGAGCAAGGCAGGATGCACGATGAGCATGCTTACCATAGGACGCCTGTTCAGCAAGATGCACTAATGCAGTAAGCACAAATGCATATCCGCTGTCTTATCTTAACTCGGCTAAGCTTGGTTCAGGGTTAAAAGGTGAATTAAGGGTTTAATCCATCAAACACCCCTAAGTTAAGTGGGATTAAGTTAATTCGGTCAACGCTATTTAACCCGTTAACATACGATTAGCTAACCTAGTCGGATGGTGAGATAACTAAATGCCTCTCTACTAACCTCACTAACCCAACCAAATAGTATATATTAACTAGATTAGTTGCCAAACATAAAAATTGGACTAAGCTGGATTAAACTAATTGCCCAGAACCCCGGATTTTACCAAATCGGACCCCTCTATGTTATCGGTATGAGTCCCAAGGATCAGTGCTCATACCCACAGTGAAACAGAAACATGATACCAAAACCGAGCTGCATTAGCTAATAAAGTAGTTCAGAGTGCGGCGGAGCAATATATTATATTAGCTCAGAAATACAAAACTTATTAAACCTGAGCAAACAGTTATAACCAAAAGTATTGTCCCTTCACGGCCACAGGCACACGCTGAGTGGGAAACGACTAGTAGTCCGGAGCATCATCCGAAAAGATCTCAACGTTATCCTGCGTGTCCTCGTTTTCTTGACCTACTCATTAAATGAACAGCCCCGCATAACAAGCGAGGTTAGCATATGACTGCTAACAAGTCCTTCTTAGGAAGGGCCAGGTTAAGGTTTACCCTAAGAAAGCTAATGGTTAATTTGCATAAAAGCATTTCACTTAGAATTGTAAAAGCATTTGAGGAACATATGTAAATAAATAAAAATTATCAAAATATGCAGTATTGAAACAAGTTATTATTCTCAGGTCTTAAGTTCTCCACTCATAATCTCATTCCTCGATTCTTAAATCTCAATTCTCATATATCAAACTCATGATCCTCATCTAACAACGGCACACACGTCGGAATAACCTTACCCATGTCATATTAGGAATGGTGATACTACAATGTGAAACCCACCTTGTTTGCCCTTAACCGTGGGCACGACCATTCAAATGGTTTTACTCTGTAGAGATTGTACGCTTTACCCACAAGATACGATATCCTCCCGTCAAAGGATATTATAACAAAACCCTTCAGAAAATTAACCTCAAGCTTACCACAGTCGTACCTGATATCCACACAGATACCCGAAGAAATGATGTCCACACAAGTCTCCGACAATACCCCGGCGATGTTTCTCTCGGAACCCATCGACCGTGCAAGGACAGTGAGTAACCCCGACGTTTCTCTTCCTTTAGATTAGGCCCGTCCCATACCGGACTTGCAGTCACACGGTAAATACTCGGTAAAGTAGTCACATGTAGGGATGGCAACGGGTACATACCCGCCGGGTATTGGCACCCCATATCCATACCCGTTAGATGAAAAGTCACCCGTTAATTCACCCGTACCTGACCACGGGTAGAACGTCTCCCCCATACCCGTCCCCGTTCGGGTCCCTTTCACCCACCGGGTCACCCGTACCATCTACTCAGACTATAACCTGGCGGGTGGTGGGTCACCCACACCCGCTACCCGGACCCGACTGGGTAAATGCCACCCAATAGGTCACCCGCACCCGCCAAATCAAATATGATTATGTGAGTATGTGACATGCTGCACTACTGCTGTGTCAAGGACCACATGCACAATACAAGTTCATCACCATTCACAAATAACAGCACAAATATGACCTAGGAGTAGCCACTAGCCAACAGCACAATAACACAAATACACTTATACACAAACACAATATAGGATTACAGGTTCATCATCAATTCACCATTGACCAAAGTCCTTACACCATAGTACCATATACGAGTAACCGACAACACGAATAACAATTAACAACACAATAAGTCAATAACACAATACACTACAGGTTCACCGATTCACCACTCACCAGTGGCATACTGGCATAGATACTAGCATAGTCCATAGTCCAAACTCCATGAGTAGCCAACAACACAAATAACACAATACAAGTTCATTTGCCACACGGGTAAACGGGTACGGGTGGCAGTACCCCATACCCGTACCTGCCATACCCGATAGATGAAGGTTTTTTCCCATTAACGTACCCATGGGTATGATTATTGGACTAGACCCGTACCCTAATAGAGTAAATACCCATCGGGTTTCGGGTACCCATTGCCATCCCTAGTCACATGGCTCGGTCCTTATTCTCGGAGCGGCAACCATCACAAACCCGACTCTCGTGCCCAAATGCACCCACCTTACAATCCATCCACTCCCGATCACATGTATTAGTTGGTCAAATTTTAATTAAGATGAATGAATCGAATCCCAGATCCCAACACAAGCGATTCATCAAAACTCTTGATTTTATTCTTAGCTAAGTCAAATATTTGGGATTGAATCCCCGAATACCTAACTGAGCAATATTAAGCATCTATTATGTAAAAACAGTGGGTGATATTACCATAAGTTACCCTAGAGTTGAGGATTTATCGGTAGATGCATATATCGGACAGACACATGCACTACGTAACACTATTCATTCATACGCCGTTTTAATCAATGTAGCCATTTTCGGGTAAAGCTATAAAACTGAGATTCTAAGGGAAATACTTGCCTTCAGAATAGTTGAGCTCCGGCGGTGCGTCGGCGGCGTCGAGAAAACCTCCTTCGGCGCCCGAACGGTCTATCACACGCAAAACGAGGAAAACAAAAAATAAATAATATGCATAGTAAAATAATTTTAAAAATTATACAGAAATTACAAAATATAGATATGATTTTTTTGGATTTTTAGAAATTTGAATCGCCGGAATCGGAGATCGGATGAGTCGGTAACAAAATTTGGAAGGATTGCTATTTACTGAAAATTGGGAAATTGAGAAAGCTACTGTAGCTTTCGGGTACTCTAGCTCGTGGGCTCTTGCTTCGCAGCCCAACCAAGCTACTGGCTGGCTGGATAAGAACCAGGGAAGAGAGAGAATTAGAGAGAGAAAGAGAGGAGGAGAGGGGAAAGGAGAGAGAAGGGAGGGAGGAGAGGGAGAGGAGGAGGAGGAAGAGGCGGTGGCGGGTTGAGATCGCCAGCGGCGAGGCGGTGGCTGACGACCGGTGGCGGCTAGCTGGGCGGCGACCGGCGGCGAGACGAGCAAGAGCTCACCTGTGATAGCAGCGCAAGCAAGCGCTAGAGGCGGCGGCGCAAGACGACGACGCCGCGGTCTCCGGCGGTGGTTGCGCAAGAGCGCGGCAAGCAAGATCGGGCATGATGGCGTCTTGCTGGAGGTGGCGCAAGGGACGAGGCGGCGAGTCGGCTCCGCCCGTGGTGGCATGCTAGAGTCCGACTAGGGCGAAAAACCGGCGGTGGCGGCGATGCTAAGGCGCGACGCGATGGCTAGTGCAGGGGCAGCGCGACGCGACGCTAGGGTGGCGGGGAGGACTCCAATGGCAGGCGGAGGGGCCGGCGGTGGGTTGCCAGCGAGCGCAAGCGCAAGGCAGCTCACGAGGCGGCCGCATGCCACCGGGCTAAGGCAACAGAGAGGAGGAGCTGGCGGAGCGCGACGGCCGAAAGCAATGGTGGGTGGCGGATCTTGTTGGGCCTCCTAACGTAGGGGCCCATTGAGGGGCTATATAAAGGGAGATGGTGGAGGCTCGAGTGTGAGTCAAATTTTAGGTATTCCTCCTCCACCAAACCCTAGCCGTCATCTCGCACGTCAGGCGCGTCAGCACTCTCATGCGATGTGCGGACATATTCGTCTCTCCGTACATGTGGACTACGTAGAGGCCTGCGTTTGTGGTACTGATCAGGACGATCGCGAGGAGGGGACGTGATCGAATACTTCCATACGACTACACACAGATCGATTGAACCAGCTTCATCAACTCATCTTCCGCTGCACTGCGTGTCAGTTGGTAATATCCATGATCATCTACTTGCAAGTTGTCCTATGTTTTCGCGGTAGAACTTGATTCGTGCTAGCATAACAGTACCCGCGTTTCACTACAGGACCATATGGGGGCTAGGACACACAATCACCATAAAAACCTACCGGACCAAATGGTCTGGCATACCATACAGTACCCTATACCATACGGTGTGTCGGAGATGCCCAAACACACCTTCTGCACAAAACCGTCTAGTGCCCCCTATGGTTCCTCATACCATACGGTGCACCAGGGTATCCAAAATAGATTTACTAGACGAAACTGTCTAGTGCCCCGTACGGTACCCTATACCATATGGTGCACCTGGACACCCAAAACTAGCCTTCTAGATCAAATAGGATGGGGGTGCCGTCTGGTACCCTGAACCATACAGCACCCACATCTTGGCAAGGTGAACACGTTAGTTACCTTCTAGACCAAACCAGACGGAGTGCCATCCGGTACCCAGTACCATACGACACCCATATGCTAGAAACATTAAGACAGTAAAAGGTTCTAGAACCCATCTAGACCTAAACCAAGTGTGTTTCATAGGCAAACTTGATCCAAACACATTAGAGGCATCTCAAACTGCCCCCCCACTAATAACAAAGCAACTATAAACAAAGCCCAAGAGAATCTAAATGAACCCTTCTCGATGCCCTGGTTCATCATAATTCATTCTTAGCCTTGACTTTATCCCGGTTTTGTTGATTGACGAGGTACCCATTGTAATCATCAACAAAATTTCACCAAAGTCTTTTACATACATAGGGAGTCTTTGAACATTACAAAAAGAAACAAGCAGAAATCTCTAATGGGAGCATCAAGTTGTTTCTATTAGGCTAAAAAATAGAAAAAGAAAACAAAAAATAAATTAATTACTAAATACGATACATTGAGAGGGTTGTTGTTTCTATATAATATGACATGCTTAAAAACGACTCATTGAAACCATGCACATGGAGTGCCCTTAGCAGGTTACATCATGGACCAGACAAAAGCCCAACAAAATGTAGCTCCCTTCCTCATCAGCGTGTGTGCCCCAAATGCAGGAGAATACATGAATCTTGCCATTTTCGCACATGGAATTACAGGTAGGGATGGCAAAAATACCCATGGGTCTGGGTACGCGACCCGATGGGTCTGGGTCCTATTCTGGACCTATGGGTATTTGGCTTCGGGTCTGGGTCCGGGTCTAGGTTTGGGTCTAGATTTTAAATTGGACCCATGGGTATCCAGACTTGGACCCGAAAGGTCATACTGGATCTCATCGAACTCAGTTTGGTGGCAACCGGACCTAGGCCAGTGGAGATCCAATACATGTGTGTTCGGTACTGGACTCCACCGGACTCAATCCAGTGGCGATCGGACCCAGTCCGGTGAAGATCTAGTGCATGTGTGTTCGGTACTGTACTCCACAGTCTGGTGGAGGCCTGAAACCTTCGCCCGCTTTCTGTATATGCTAGTTTCGAGTCTCGAGTACCTGGTCAGGTCCGGGTCCGGGTCCATGTTTGGACCCATGACTGACTTTAGGTCAGGTCCATGTATCAGGTCTTGGGTCCGGGTCCACGAAGGGTAGACCCGGATAGACCCGATCTGATTGCCACCTCTAATTACAGGTAGATCACGCAAGGGGGTTTACACATTAGTTAGTAGGGGTGAAAACAGGTCGGATAATATCCAACCGGATCCGGATTTTAGTGATTTGGAACCCATTTTCCTATCCGGGCGGAAACGGATACGTATACGAATAATTATCCAGATTTTTTGATGGATACGGATATGGATACTGGTTGGGGGTATCCGGCGGATAGTGCTATCCGGATACGGATACGGATAATTATCCGGATATCGGAATTCGGATATCCGGATTTCAGAATTTGGATATTACATGTTTGTGAGTATGTTCACTTACGTGTGGCACTTATTATTAGATTTTATGAATTTATGTTTAGTACTTATTATCGGGTTGTTTGAATTATTCCACTTTATTTTCTAGTAGCATAGATTATTATATTCATAGCTTGTAAGTCTTTCAAATTGCATTTAATTTTATATTACGTGTTGTGTTTTTGTGGATGACCAACAATGAGTGTAGGTTTATGTCGATTTTTCCGTTGAGGTATTATGGTAAAACCCGGTTTCGTATTTGTATCCGACCCATATCCGATCCGAAACCGTATCAGACTAAATCCGTATTCGAATCCGTATCCGACACTATCCGTCTCCGAATCCATATCTGGTATAAAATATGGATACGGATATGAGTTGACCCTATCCGACCGTATCCGACCCGTTTTTACCCCTATTAGTTAGGAAATCTTATCTCTTTCCTTGTGTTTGTTATTTACTCGATCTTCGCTATTTGACACTCAATTCATCGGCCTCTCTCGGCTTGACACCCAATTCGCTTGTCTTTCAATATTTGACACCGAAACCATCAATTTCTTCGTTTCATGACACCCATCCATTTTTCTCAATTTTGATTTTCTTATTCTCTTTTTGTAATGTGTTTTTCACGTGCTATGACGGAATTACCCCTGTAGGGCACTGTATTGCGAGGATGTACCTGTTCAATCATAGCTGTACACGCGTGGACGCCGGATCAGATGGTAGCCGTCATGTTCACCGTGTGGGCCGCCGGATCGCATCCCCGCCGCCGTCGTCGTCAGTCCCGCCATCGCCGCCGCCGCCGCCGACGCCGTACGAAGAAACGGATACGCCGATGTTGTACGACGAAGAAGCCATGGGCGAACCAGTTCCGCATCACCATCTGCAGTCCGGCGCGCGTCCACCTGGGTGAACACAAAGCGTTGGCCAGGCTACGATCGAACAGAGATCGAACAGGTAGATGGATCTCGCTGAACAGTGCCATGCAGGGGCAATTCCGTCATAGCACGTGAAAAACACATTACAAAAAGAGAAAAGAAAAATCAAAATTGAGAAAAATGGATGGGTGTCATGAAACAAAGAAATTGATGGTTTCGGCGTTAAATACCGAAAGGCAAGTGAATTGAGTGTCAAGCGAAGAGAGGCTGATGAATTTAGTGTCAAATAGCGAAATTTTCCATCTCGGGGGATGGCAATATCCATCCATACGAAGCATTGGAAGAGCTTAACCTTTCTTTGGCAGATCGAGAGCAGCCGTCGTCAGGTCGATGTCTCCTATGGACAATCGTGTCATTGGTCCGTGCAGCAAGCGTAGCGCCACCGGCGCCGCTCCGTCGCTTTGGTGCGACCTCCTAGCAGACGTCGCCGCCTCGCCGCTCGCTGCTGCTCTCTCCGCGGACAATATCCGCTTCGGCGCCGTCGTCGTCAATGGCGTCTCGCGGTATGACAAAGAAGCTTGCCGCCGCCGGCCGCGTGGATCAGCTTCTGCTAGGGGTGAAAACGGTTCGGATACGGTCGGATATTGGGTCATACCGTATCCTAACCTTATGTTTTAAATCGGATACCGGTTCGGATACGGTTTGAACAAATATCGGATCGGATACGGGTGCGGTAACGGATAACTACGGACGGGTAGAAAACGAATACGGTTATTATACGAATAGGTACAAAGCGGATATCGGATACTAAATCGGTTAGTACTTAAATTATATACGATTAAAGCATTCGATGAGAACAATCTAATTAACACGTGTTTATAACACATAGTCCAAGCATTATATAATGTATATAACATACATAATCAAAAGATTATATAAAAATTTAATTAACACATCACATCGACATAGTCCAATTAATACATAAAGTTTAATAAATAAACATAGAGTCCAATTAACATATTACTCGTCGACAAGAACATAGTGTTCATAGGTACATGATCCAACATAACACATAGTTTCAACGCTCAACATATCACATAGTACAAACATAGCACATAACCCATGCATACATAGTTCCAACATAACACATAGTTCAAACATGAGACATAGTCCACATTAACATAATGTGATAGACACAAAATAAAGTTTATGCATGCATGAAGATCTCAACATACAACATCTCTTCATCTCCATAACATCATGCCACTATGGAATGCCATTTCATCATTCTTAGATCATTCGTTTTCCGTTTCTTCATTGACATCTATGTCCAATTGATCCATTTGAGCACATATGCCATCTAAGATTGCACCCTTCATGTCAACTAAAATAGAAAAACAATAAAGTAATAGTCACAATCAAATGCATTCATAAGTATAATACATAAATGAAGATATAAAAAGATAACAAATACCTTTATTTGAAGCTCTCATCCAATCTTTTGTGAACATTAATGCCTCAACTATTTTAGGATCAAGTCGACCACGGAATGGATCAACTACGCGTCCACCAGCACTAAATGCCGACTCTGAAACAACCGTGGAAACTTGTATGGATAGTACATCACGGGCAAGACGAGAAAGAATAGGATATTTTGCCTTTTGCCCCTTCCACCATGATAGCACATCAAAAGTTCCTTCACCATCACTGTACATAAGAAGTTCTTCATTCATGTACACTTGTAACTCTGACTTTTGCTTCTCATTATTTGTGGGGTGATACAACACATTAATATCAACCTCATCATCCTCATCATCCAATGGGCAACCCTTAGAGTTAGAAGGCAAACCATGATCCTTTGAAGTAGATGCCTCATTGTCTTTAAATGTATGCATACATGAATATAATGCAAACAATTCATTGATCATATTCATGAAGTCTACCTTCTCCAACTCAGCTATCTCATGTCCATATATTTTAGACAAGTACAAATGAACCAGCTTATCCTTATACCTAGGATCAAGAAAAGCTGCCACGGACAAAGCTTTGTTGGTCATGTCCCAATACTTATCAAACTTGTCTTGCATAGCCTCGCCCAAGTTAGAAACTATGATCTCATCACTCTCACACCATTTGGAAATAGCAATCTTGATCTCACAAAACTTTCTAAAGAAAAGATTTGCAGTAGGATATGATGTGCCAGAGAAAAGCAAAGTGACATCATAAAACTTCTTCAAGCACTTGCAAATATGTGATGCATTCAACCATTCAGCTATGGTAGGCTTCACATGATCATATCTACCCTCATGCCTAAGAGCAAGACGATCAAAAGCATCCTTATAATAAATAGCATCTCTTATCATGATATAGGTGGAGTTCCACCTTGTGGCAACATCCAAAGAAAGAGCCTTTCTAGTGTCCAAGTCACATTCTTTAGCACACTTTTGGAATGCCTTCCATTGTTGCGGTGATCTTTTTATAATGGATATGAACTCTCTAATGTTTCCAACAGCACAATCAATTAAAGTTAACCCATCTCTAGCAACCAGGTTCAAAATATGATTGGCACATCTAACATGAAAGAACTTTCCACCCAAAACAAGGATACCTTTTGCATTATTAATAACATGATCAACAGCAACTTTGTTGGAAGAAGCATTGTCCAAAGAAAGGGCAAACATCTTTTTATCTAAATTCCAATCCAATACATTCTTGAAAAATGCATCACCCAATCTTATACCAGAATGACTGCCCTCTATATGCAAAAAGTTGATGATTCTTTTTTGCATTTTCCAATCATCATCTATCCAATGTGCAGTGACACACATATAAGCTCTATTTTGGATGGAAGTCCACATGTCCATAGTGAAGCTAAAACAACAAGTTAGCTTCTTAAACTGTGCATATAACATGCTCTTTTCTTCATTATAGATGTTCATGATTTCTTTCCGGACAGTTATACGAGATTTGAATGGAAAGGTAGGCCGCAAGGACTTGATAAGCGAATGAAATAAGCATGCTGGCACATAATAAAGGGATACTCATGCATAATGATGCATTCATGCAACTTTCTCCAGCTATCTTTCTCATCATAAGTGTAAGTTGCAAGCCCTTGGTCATTTTGAGATAAGAGTTTTTGACCTAATAGCTGCTTGTGTATATTCTTCACATGGTTGCCCAAAGCACTTGTACCATTTGAACTTTCACACCGAGCTGTATGCCTACAATGTTTGCATTTGGCCCAGTTCTCAATGTTAGTGTTTTCACCATCTATTGTCACCTTTTTCTGGAACTTCGTATAATAATCCCACACCCATGAAGTGCGCTTCTTTCCCCTAGGCTTTGCATTTTCTTCTTCTTCATCATCATCTTCTTCGCTTGTTACGACATTTACACTAACACTTCCAGTTTGAGAGACTGTGAAAAGAAAAATGACAAACACATCATTGTAGGCAAACATATTATTATAAAACACTAATATACACAATGATATTGTTCTCTTGTAATTATACCTTTGGTAGGAATCACTGGAACTATAGCTTTGTTCTTTTATGAGGTTATTGCTTTCATCGCGGATGCCATCAACTTACTTCTAGAGTTTGTGTTAGCCTTGTCGATCTTAGTGGATGATTCTACATTCTTTCCCTTCTCCTCTTTGCTCATCGACGGCGCCTTACGCTTGCTTGAGCTTGCACCACCCCTACTTTTGGTTGTAGGTGGCAGTGGTACTGCTGAAATATCACATGACCTTCGCAATTTCTTTGTTGGGCGTGCACTCATTGACTTCTTGCCTTGCTCTTGCTCTTCCATTTCTACCCATTGCGCCACATCATCAGAAACATCGTTTGTGGACACATGCACATCCACAGAGTGGTCCTCCTCATTAGTCTCGTGGCTCTTGTTATTAAAATCCGACCCTCCACCACTGTCATTGCCTTCCATTTTATGCAGTGCCCTATAGACATAAGAAAAAAAAGAGTTAAGACTATTATTAGCAACCAAAGAACCAGATTCAGTTCAGCATTAAACAATATATGGGTAGAGTATACAACCTAGTAAAGAGGTTCTATGTGATATTTTTGTATAATCTAATAAATCCTGAACGACTCTTGACCTGAATTTTCTAGGTAAGCTAGAGACTGGCAAGTCAGATTAACAGAAACAGGAGATGCTTCGATGGACAAAAAGAGTATGGCATTCTTCCAGACAGTGAATTTTTGAAGAGGACAAGAGTATTTAACATTGGAGCTCCAAAATCAAGTGGTAGCGGCCCTGACAGATTGTTTCTAGAGAGGTCAAGGTATGTTAAATTTTCTGGAAACTTTGGTAGTTGGCCTTCCAAAAGATTAGAACTAAAATCCATACCTCCTGCAGCCATTTTTCCAAATATCACAGCCGGTAGCGTGCCTCTAATCTGATTTCTTGATAGAACAATATATTGTGTTTTGGAAAATGTTGTCCAGAACCAATCAGGTATAAAATCAGCTATGCTTGTATTTGACGATTTACGATGGTAATTAGTGATCAAAGTTGAGTTAGAAACCATTTTGACGTCGTATCTGTGACCGGAGGGATTGAATACGTGCATAATTAACGATGGGACGCAAGAACAAGGAGTTTGAGATGCTTACTGGCGTGCCCGCCAAGCACGGCTCGGTGCGGGGCGTCACGTGATGGGGTCGGAGGGCTTTTCCTCGGGGACCCGGGACTATTGATGATCCTGTCCACGACGTCGGCGAGAGCCTCCCGGCGGCTATGTGCGTGGCGACTCCTTCCTCGCGTTGAGTCGCGGGCGCGTAACTCGGCCTTCAGCCAGATCCACCGCCACGGCCGTCCTCCGGTGCTTCACCGCCTCGTCAGGCCTTGATGCGCGGCGGTGAGGAGGCGGCGGGCGAGTCACACGGCGGCGGGGAGGCGGCGGGCGAGGCGTCGCCGTACGAGGTTCGCCGCCGTCGCCGTCGGGACCTTGCTTTCACTGTATGGCGGACCGGCGGTAGAGAGTGTATGGGTGGGGTGGCCACCAGTGGTTAGGGTAAAACACTAAACCACGGTGCCTGGTAGCTGGGCCTATTGGGCCTGGCCGCCAGCGCCTGTGGGCTGTGGGAGAAATCCCCAACCAAATTATCGGGTATCCGGATGAATTAATTAAGCGGATATCCGAATCCAATCCGAATTTGTCGGATATCAGTGTTATCAGATCCGATCCGAATCCGGTAAAAAAATTCGGATATTAATCGGATCCAAAACCGAATCCGAAAAATCCGTTTTATGAGAACCCGGTTGCTAACCGTGAGCATGCGGATCGGGTATCCGTCGGTAGAACCCGAACCGTTTTCACCCCTAGCTTCTGCAACGGCAACTACCAGAGCCTCCCCGACGGCGAGCTCCACCACCTCCCCGTCTCCAGCTCAGTGCTCTTCCATAGCCCCTTCGAGAACCACCTCTTGCTGGAGCCACAAGACGCTTCCGCTCCTCTCGTTTTCACGGACCCCTTCTCCTCCAAAGATAGCGAGCTGGTCCTACCACCGTGTCGAGCTCCTATTCCGCTCAACCTGTATGGGTATCGGTACCATATTAGTCCTTACCACCTGAGCTCATCCCTCCGCAAGATCATCGTCTGCTCAGACGACCTTGTCGCCGCCTTGGTCAAGGATACCTATTACCCTCATCACGCCAAGGTGGTCGCGGCGTGTCGGCCGGGAACTTCCTCGTGGTCGTCACACACATGCAGCGGCGCCGGCGAGGACATATGGTACGAGGACATTGCTCTCTTCCGCGGCGAGCTCTTCGTTGTCGACAATGGAGGCAACCTCTTCGCTGTCGACGTCAGCAGCGCCCGGGAGACGAAAGGTAACTTGTGGTAGGTCTGTGGCCAAGATGCCGCAGCCGGAGCTGATTCCTGTGCTGGTTGACGGCGACAGGCAGACCACGAAGCGATTTCTTGTCATATCATCTGGCAAATTGCTCATGGTTCGATGGACCACGCTCATTGATCCTTATGGCGAGTCCAAGTTCGTCAGATTGACAAGGACAAGCTTCAGGGTCAATCCCAAGATGGTATTCCATGTGTTTGAAGCAGACTTTGAGCAATGTAGCTGGTCAGATGTCACTGGCTCGATGGATGATGAGGTGCTCTTCGTCAGCGGGAGCTGCTCCCGGGCATTGCGTGCCTCTGATTATGCTGGGAATTTACAAGGGAACAGGATATTTTACCTGGACGATGCTGAGTTCTTGTATTGGGTCCTTAAGCGATACAGAAATTTTGTGGTTTGTGGCGTGTACGATTTGAGAAACGGTACTGCCAACCCTATGGAATTGGACGAATCGGGTACAAGTCGTAAGTCGCAGGAAGACGATCCTGAGTTGTTTAGGACTATAGTGAGGGCAGAATGGTTTTTCCCGCACGCGGGCAAGTGGACCTAATGAACATTTGGTTTTTTTACTACTCGAAAGTTGCATTTTTTTTTGTTAGTCTAAATCAATGTTTATGATCACTGTGTTTGCATAGAGATTGATGTGCCATTTGATCAGATGCTGAATTGCTGATGCAATGGACAAAAGTCGAAGGTTTTGTTATTTGTTGATGGCTGATGCCTAGATGTTCTTTTGTTATGCCTAAGTAAATATTTGTTATCATTGTGTTTGTGATGTGACATATTGTTGGATGCTGATGCAATGGACAAAGCTAGTCCAGTATATATAGCGCCTCTTTGTTTCAAAAGAACTTTCTAATTTTCTTCCTATGTCTATTCTCTATCTATTAGTATTTAATCTTAGGATTTCTGCAATTTTTTCAGTAATACAGTCAAACCACATGGTTCAACAATTCTTGTGGATTTCAATCCTGCAAGATTCAACATGCCTAAACATCAAAATCCTATGTCCCTATCCGTGCATTTTTTGACTCGTGTGAACAAGGAGGCAGTACTTTTTCCATTCCATTATTTCCATTACGGTCATTGCCATCAGATGTTCATGTTCAGCATGTATAAGTGCCATCGTATCAACGATCGTGCCACGAGAAAGAAAGAGGAAAATAAATCCAAATTAAGAATGATCGTGCCTAATCATCTACACCGTGTGGAACATCTGAAAGGAGCACAATCGACGCTTGTTTTAGAACTGTAGTATGCCCGCTGATAGTCTCATCGCTACTATTAGGGAGGATATTAGGTTATGAAGACAGGCTAGCTCCCTGCTAGACTCGCATTAGGGCCCGCGACTGTGTCGCCTAGCACCCTACCCCCCCTATATATCTCTCTCACCGTCCCTATGTAATTTTTCTACCCTTTAATAAAATGGCAGAGCGCCTGCCCCTTTAGCTAAAAAAAAAGAATGATCATGCCATGAGAAAGAAAGAGGAAAATAAATCCAAATTAAGATACTTTTTTTATGAATGTACCAGGTCTCAAAGAAACAAAAAGTTGTGGATAGAGATAATATCTCAACATAAAGTTGCGCCAACCAAAAGGCAAAAAGCATAATGAGATCAAATCACAAATTCCATTAGAACTTCATCGTGATCGGAAGAACCCAATCATGCATTTGACATCGGATGTTCAGTACGTACGTACAACTAGTGCCGTGCAGGGTTCACACTTAACAATACCGATATTGTAAAATCATGCGATAATTTGAATCGTGATTTCCACTAAAAATAAGTGGCTCGAAAATCAAGAACAAATTGTTCTAATTCATGCAAAATTCTTCTTTCAAAATTTGAATTCGTCTATTGAAGAGTCTGAATTAGCATAATGATAATTAGCATTTTTAATCGAAAATCGATTTTGGTAAAAAAAATGTCTAATTTTAAAAGAAATTCAACCAAATCAACTGAATCATGAAATTTGCATCCTTTTACATGAAAATGTATCAGTTTCCACAAAAAAACCAACTAACTTTATTAATCCCCATGCCTCTCGATCCCCTAAAAACCCTTAGTTTAGATCCACGAGGATCACCACACCCTCCCACGCACTCTTAACCCTAGCGCCACATCTCCTCATTCCTCCCTTGGAAAGCCGCCCTCTCCCTCCCCTCCTCCCTCCACGGTGCCACCCTCTCCTTCCTACATGGTGCTGCACTGTCGCTCTCTCCTCCCCTCCTCTCTCCACGGCACCACCCTCTTCTTCCTAATCCTACAGTACGTGTTTCATGAGAGTTTATGAACTGAAATGTTTCCATGCTTCTTAAAATAGAAATATGGATGTAAGAAACCATAGAAGACAAATATTCAAACCACCATTAATGCAGTGTCAATATCGAAGAGACCAACTGTAATTGAAAAGTATTTGCAGTACTTACTCAACACCTTTGCCAACAATTTCGGATGGTAGCTTAGGTTCTTACGATCCTGTTGGAGTGATAGCAGTAGTAGACGAAGCCATGAAGGAGGCTGAAACAAAAGGACAAGACAAAGAGCATGGAAATGTTAAGATCTTGCTTCCCAGCTCAGAAACAAGTAATAGTAGAAATAAATCAAGGAAGTTTATACGACCAAGAAAAAGCATGGAAAAATGTCAAGAGCTTGCCACCCAGCTCAGAAACAAGTAATAGTAGAAATAAATCAAGGAAACTTATATGACCAAGGAAAAAGTTTGGAAAAATGTCAAGACCTTGCTACCCAGCTAAGAAACAAATAATAATAGAAATAAATCAAGGGAGTTTATACAACCCAGTGCTTTGAACAGCTGAGAAAGTTGCCTGACTTGCGTTAGAGGTAGTGACTGATGTGTTTGCAGCTGCAGTACAACCGTATGTGCCATGATGACCCAATGAGTAGTTGAGATATTGATACTACGAGTAGTAATATAGTGCTATAAAAATCGCTCTATTATAAAAAAGAATGTGAAACAGCAGTACAATGATATATTGGGTCCAGCAATGATGATCCGATGAGTAGTTTGAGATATTGATATTGGGAGCAATAAATTTTGAATAGTGGGTTCAAGGTTAAAACAGAACAGAATTGAGTACAATTATTTCCAAATTTGTCAGCTCCTATGAGGATTACACCGATATTGTGGATTTTAGTTCGACTGGAAAGAAGACTAGTCTCAGTCTATGATGAGACACACAACCGCATCCATTCCATCAAATGGGGAGATGAGGCAGAGAGCTTACAGTAGATTTCCATCCAGAAGGCATTTACTGCAAAAGAAACCATGTGTGTTTACTGTGTTAGCACATTGAAGCAGGTCATAAAATTTCCATCCAGATGGTCTGCTTCATGTTTTCTTCATTGCAACTCTATATCACCTTCAGATTGAAGATTCTCTATTGCTAAAAAAAGATTGAATATTCTAGGCCTGGTTGCTTCATTTTTTCTTCATTGCTAATCTCAAGGAGAACATACAACCAAGAAATGCAAGAAGTCTGAGAATATTGGACGAACACGAATACCTGAAATACAAAAGCACGGCTTGAGCACTGTCCCTGAAATCCTATGCTCTTAACTTGGATATGCCGTTTCAGCTAATCACCAACACCGAGCTTCTACGCTTGCCCAGAACACTTTGTTTCTCCTTCTCGTGTGAATTAGCACTTGAAGTAGGGTCAAAGATGCAAAAGGCCTAGATGCAAATCAAAATATGCATACCTTTCGCTCAAATAGCATTCCTGAGAAGGCGGTGCACATCATGAACAGTTCTGCTAATAAAACCCTGAAGTCCTGAACCTAAAGAAGAAAAAGATCGTTGGCGCCCAAATGTAATTTGGAATTGGTTTGATGTTCCATTTATATGCTACAGTTTCTTTGGCAACCAAACAATGAAATTTGACTGTAACCTGGAATTGGTTTGCTGTTCCATTTATATGCTACAGTTTCTTTGGCAACCAAACAATGAAATTTGACTGTAACCAAATTCAATTTCAATTTGGACTCCATTTCCATGAGCTTAATTCAATTCAGAGATCCAATGGAAATGATGGAAAGAGGGCATAGTGATCCCGATGTGATCACATTTGGTTTGGAGCATTGATCCATGGTTTTGTTGTAACAGGTCAAGAGGGCCTTGGATGTCAGCACGAAGATGACATAGAAACAAGCGTTCCCTGATGTTAGTACTCCTACAATGCATTGATTAGTGGTCTATGCAAGAAAAATATGCTTCGTGCAGCTAGGAGCCTTCTTGCAAAATGTTCACCTTAATAAATTTGTTTACACTACATTAGTCCATGGGTTCATTATCACTGAGAAACAGCTCTATCATCAATTTTAAAAAATGGCGCAATAACTCAAGATTAGCTATCTATCTGATGGTGCATGTAGAACAAAAACCACTTTCAGGCTACCACAGGATAATTGAACAGCCTTAAAAAACAACATTGAAATTCCTATGGACATTAACCACATATCTACGAAAAGATGCCCTCACCTGAAGAACATTACCTAAATGCTTATGTACCATTACCACATATCCATGCCTCACTGATGTCAGGAGCACAAACAAAATCAATCCATGTGGACCACCATAAATAACATGCTTTTTGACAATGAACAGTTGAACACAGTGAAAAAAGATTGTGAATAAATGTAAATCAAAGTAGTCTAAAAAAATGTAAATCCAAGTACCTAATATAATTTGAATCCTGACCTGGCTGATATATGGTAGGGAGTCAGTTTTTTTTGGAGAAGTCATACTAATTTTGTGCAGCAACAAGATCAACACTGGAAATAATAGTACCCTGAACTAAGCTGTCGGACATTGGAATCTCAAACACACTCAGACCTAGGTGTGCAAGACGGCAGAAATGCAAGTAGGAAACAATAGTACCCGGAACTAAGCTGTCGCACTTTGGAATCTCAAACACACTCAGACCTAGGTGTGCAAGACAGCAGAAATGCAAGTAGCAAGCCACACGAGGTGCTCAGATGGAAAATGGAAAGGAAGGAAAGGTAAGAAGTCTTCAATTGCTTTTACTCCTTTTTATCACGATTTGTCGGCAATCGGCATTACTGACTTGAGTACCTTGTGCTTGACCATGGCATTGAAAACCAAAACGGCAAAAGTCAGAATCTTGACACATAACTAGGATAGGTATACCGATTGGTAGCATCAGTGACATTTAAGAAGCCGCATCAGTGACATTTAAGAAGCCTAATCCTATGCTAAGCTGAGCACATGGTTACCTAGCAATCACGTTATCGAGGAATTTTTTTTGCATAAGGGAATAATCCCATTTCCATTTCAACGAAAAATGGAAATACAAGTTCAGTAGTCTTTTACAGCCAGCAAAATGTAACCCATGAAGGAAGTATCACCAGATGACTGCCACCTCTTACTACAGACCAAAAGTGATACCAAGGAAACACAACTTTCAATAGATCAGCTAAGCACCTCACGAAACACTAACTTTTTTCCTCAAGATAAGTTTGCCATCTGATAGGAGGGGGCAAGTATGCAACACAAAGTAAACGCTTGAACTAAACTAAACTTTTTCAAGAAGTCAATATGAGCCATCTTGATAAGTCTTGTCATCATCCTTCTTGAGATTTTCAGGATCAGGCACTAAGTTAGCACTTGAATCATCATTGGTATGGAATCTCAATCTAGGAGGGTTGATTGCCTCAACAATTGTGGAAAGCATTTGAGACAGCACATTAGCAACATACAAGATCCCCCCTTCTGTCTCCTCTCGAAGTGCTGCCCAATATCGAAGGATAGCACATTCAGCATAAATCATCTGAATATGAGAATTATACTTATTCTTTGTTCAAAACACACTTTATTCCTGCAAGTTCAGAGTGTCCAATATACTGCGGCCACACACACCATGTATTATCTGACCTTATCGCCAAACCAAATTTAACCATTCATAGAGTCCCAAAACAAGAGAATCTAGTTGTTGCATGTAAACATACTGCCACCAAATCCCACAAAGCTTTAGCAATCACACAACCAAAAAAATAAAGCAGCAAGTAGGATTTCCTTGCCAGTTCTATTTCTCAACACCTCCTTGGTAAGAATGGCATTTTTTGGATTACTAACCAAATGAAAACTTCGATTTTCAGATAAATTTTGCTTTTCCATATGCATTTATCTAGAACACCGCAAGAAGTTGAATTAACATAGTCAACAGAATAGCTTCCAGTTTTATCTAGCAACCAAGAAACAGAACCCTCCTTCCCAGTAAAAATGAAATCTGTTAACAATTAAATCTGCTCAGGCCATCTTCCAATCTATGCATAGCCACTAACGAAAAGAGAGTTACCAACCCATCATGAAGGTTCGCATCCCTGCACTTATGTCATGCGAATATGCGATGTGATGTGTGAATGCATACAGAATGTGAGATCAAATATTATTATTTGTATTGATAAATAGTGTGGCATTATATTAACCTCTCATCTCCATTGGAGCAGCAAGCTAGAAGAGGCCACGCGGGCGGGCGAGCACGAGAAAGTCCTCGACTGGAATCGGAGTGGTGGTGTTGGCGGCGGTGGGAATCAAGAGCACAGCCTTGTAGAGAGGATCGAGATCGTCGAGTTGTAGATGTTGCTGCCGCTGCTGCTTGGGGCTCGGGGTTGGGGTCCTAATCCTGGCGCCTCTGACCTTCCTGGTGCAAACCCTAGGCTTCCGCCGCTGCTTGGTAGCCGCCGTGTCGGTGTCGGTGTCGCCGTCGCCGTCGCCGCCGTCGTCGGAGTCCGGAGGAGGGGCGTGGGCCGTGCGCGGCGCGGGCCGAGGCGACGGGGACTGGGTGAAGGGGAGGGTGCACATGGTGACGGGGTCTTGGGAAAGAACAGGGGTGCTGAAGACCTCCTCCTCGCCGTCGTCCCTGGCGCCGCCTCCGCCGCCGAGGAAGGGGGAGCGGGCGAGAAGGTCCTCCTGGGAGGCAGAAATGTCGCCGCCGCACTCCAGCGCCAACTTGCGCATCATCGACTCGCCCAGGCATCCGGAGTCGGAGGCGGAGGCGTCGCCGGCGTCGGCCATTCTCGACTCGATCCTGATTGCTTTCTCGTGCATCCAACTGTCATTCTCCAGAATTTGAGCGTAAACTTGCAACAAAGGAGTAAATTTTAAGCGTAGAGAATTTAGAGAAAATTGACATATGACACTCTCGATAACCGAGAATTGGCTTCATCTAAATGTCACCGTGAAGATCATAAACCTTAAAATATTACTCTCTATGTTGCCATCTTGATACTTTGCTATTCCAATATTTTAAAAATATATTTTCAAGTAATTCTACTTTCACTGGGCGCGTGAAAAGATCTTGCTGACCCTATCTTTTCTTTCTTCCTTTCTCTTATGCGCTGCTGCTGGTAGTGATCCCCTGTATATGTATACGTGAAATAGAGAGAGGAGAGATAGAGAGGGGAGAGAGAGGAGAAAGGAGAAAGGGAGACGATAAGGTAGCATTTGTAAGTTTGAAAGCTATCCCTCACATGGTACCTTATGCTATTTTAAGGTAGCAAATAAATCGTTTTTCCTTAACCATCTCTCCAATCACCTGCATTAATTGTATAGATGTTCCCATCTTAAACCTGGCCAGAGCTAAAATTGTAACTAACAACACGCAGAAACAATATAGCAATATATGGTTGGGTGCGGTATTCTTTTGTCGCTGATTATCTGTCTTATTGGTTCCCACCGATTAATTCTCCTTTCAGAAAGAAAACTGATGTCAATAAATTTTTGGCCTAATTTGCATATGTTTTAATTGTTTTCTATAATTTAATTTTTAACATGCTTATGAATTTAATTTTTAAAATGTTTCAAACTGTTATGAAAAATGTTTCAACAATGGATTGAAAATGTTTCAATCTCATATGAGCAATGCTTCACCGGATCACAAAAAATGTTGCAAATAATTTTTTCCTGTGTTTCAAATATATGTTACAACATGTTGTAACATAGACTCGCTTTTTTCGGGGTTGGGCGAGGATGTCAAGGTCGGGGTCGATGACAAGGCGGGTGGACGTCGATGGCCGCATGGAGGACAGAGGCAGGGCCAGCAAGCTCCTCCTCCCCCTATAGAGAGAGAGGGGGCAGGAGAGAGCGAGAGAATAAGGATGAGGGGAGAGGCAATGCGCACTGGCAGAAAGCTAGGACGGGCGCCTGAGCGAGAGAGCCAAACAGTCCAAGCAAAAGAGAGAGCACGCTAGAGAGTAATGAATGGATAAGGTGAGAGGGAGCTAGTGCCTAGGCGTCCTTCCGATGATGAACACATGCACGTAAGCTAGCAATTCCCTTATAGAAAAAATAAGCACAAATACAAAATTCTGTTCTACCCTCTAAATGACCTGCAAGGAAGATGAAACACTTTCTCTCAAATTTCTAAGAGAAAGGCTTTTCATAACATTAGAGTACTAATATTAATATTATCATACATATTAATATTGGTTCAAGATAAGAGATCCCATTAATGTATTGTAGGTAAGGGTGCAAAATAGACACATATTATTCATTTTATCCGACATTCGAATGGATATGAATACAGTTTAGGTGTTCTATATGTGGTTTTCTTTGCCCCTAATTGGCTATCTATGGTGATTATTGCAGTGTTGATGATGTGGTGATCGGTGATTAATCCTTAATGGGGCTTTCATGGTATTCTTTGCCCCTAATTGGCTATCTATGGTGATTATTGATGTGGTGATCGGTGATTAATCCTTAATTGACGGCATCAAACGCGGAGGCTAAGGAATCTGGTTCGAATCATTGGCTCGTGTGTCAAGCGGAGCTAATGGCCAGCCCCACACGGATCCATGGCCCATGGACCGGTAGTCCACCGTAGCTCTCCCGCGGATCAGCTCTGTCTAGAGCATGGTCAGCTGTGCGCGTGTGTGGCGTGGACTCTGTTCACCGTGTGGAGTTTCCCACAGATTGGTCCACAGCGTAGCGTCCTATGGTTCTAACTAGGGCTGGAACTTTAGCTCGCAGCTCGCGAGCAGCTCGGGCTCGGCTCGGGATCGGCTCGTTTGAAAACGAGCCGAGCTCGAGCCCGCTTTGCAGCTCGTCACAGAAAACGAGCCCGAGCCGAGCCATGCCTAGCTCGCTCGTTTGCGCTCGCGAGGCTCGTTCTTATGCTGCTATTCACAACCAAAGACGTGGCACCGCAGCCGCAAAGATAAGCCCAATGCTTGATATTACAGGCGGCTCTAGCCAAGAACCGTTCGCCGCCGCCTCATAACCGCAAGTCTGCACGACTGCACACTTCATACTAGTATACTACCGGCCGACCGGCAGACTGCCCACCGCTACCGGTCCTGGACTTCACTCCAGTCCACCAAGCAACAGCCGCCGCTCGAAATTTCGATTCGCATGGGGGAAAACCCTAAACCTAGCAAGCCGCCAGCGTCCCCGATGGAGATCCATAGCCGCAGCCGTCCCCCATCCCATCCACCTCTTCATCCTCTACCTCCCACTCCCAGTGCTCCCATTCCCAGTCGTCTTCCTCCTGGCGCCGCAGGAAGGGATTCCGCCGCCGGGGAAGCTACTCACGGCGGCGCAGCCGTGGAAGCTGGTCACGGGCCTCACGGCGCCTCCGCCACCACGGCCGAAGGTACTCACGGCGCCTCCTCCGTCGCCGCCGCAAGCCGCACACCTCCGCCGCCGCCGCGAGCGCTCCGGCGCCTCCTCCGTCGGCGCCGGCGCGCCGCAACACCTCCGCCGCCGCCGCCAGAGCCGCTCACGGAGCCTCCTCCATCGCCGCCGAAGCCGCTCACCACGCCGGTCGTTCAACTTCGGCAGCAACTCCTTCAAGATCGGCGGCCGGTGCAGTCACTAATCCAAGTGGGACAAAGGTTATCGCCACCGCTGTCGTGCCAGGTCGTAGAGGGAAGAAGGTCGTGACAGAACGAGCGAGAGGACCGGCTAAGACTGCTCGTCCCGTGCCACCATCGTCGACGTCAGTGCTGTCTCACCGTGACAGCGGGACAACAAAATCGTGCGGCGTCACCGGAGCCACCACCAGGTCCACCACTGCGGCAATATCAAAACCCGTCTCAACACCAAGAGAGGAAGGTGATAAATTGCATCCCAACAGCAAATGCAATGTTTATTGTTTGATTTAGGTTTGATATGGACATATGGTGGATAATTTGAAATGTCTTGTGGTGAAAAATATATGGTGATGGGCAAATGTCAATGCAGTGATTTTTTTATGTTTCCATATTTATTTTCCATGTCAATCAATGTAGTGTAGTGTAGGTGATGGGCAAATATTACACACAATTATACAAATCAGTAAGCAGTTGGCAGTAGCTCATGTTTCCATGTTTATTCTAAAATTGATATGAATGTCAACTTCTATATATAGGTTCCTGTACCCATGGATTTAATTATTTGTGCCTTTTTTGTTCAATAGAGATAGAGCAAATGATGTCTTCCTCAAGGGATAGCCAAGATACAGATTATTCAGTACAAGATGTGGATTCGCACAGTGGTAGTGGCACGGAGAAGGAAGAGTCGAAGGCAGAAGGTGAAAAGACAGAGACAACAACCGGAGGATCAAAGAAAAGGAAGACATCTGCAGTATGGAAGCTCTTCAGTGAAGTTGTTGTGCCATCCAAGAAAAAGAAAGGAGAGGATGAAATAAAGGCACGATGCGCAGCATGCCATGCAACATTTGCGTACACTCCTGGAGGGACCACATCTACACTCTAGAGGCACATGAAGTCATGCAATGCTTACAATGTTCAGCAGATGAAGAAGAGGCAAGGAAAATTGGAGCTACTAGCGGCTGAACCAGGTGACTCAAGCAATCTGATTGTTCATGACGGTATTTATAATCATATTAAAATTCGTGAGCTCATAGGAAAGATGATAATTGTGCATGAATATCCATTTAGGATGGTTGAACACTACTGGTTTAATGTGTTGATGAAATCCATGAACCCATCCTACATTAAAATTGGCAGGAAGACAATTAGAAAAGAATGCTTACATTTGTACCAAGTAGAGAAGGAAAAGCTACTGAAGAGTTTTAAAAGTATTGCCAAGATTTGCTTGACATGTGACCTATGGACCTCAAATCAAACCTTGTGTTATATGTCTTTGGTAGCACACTATATAGATTCCAATTGGGCAATGCATAGCCGTGTGATCAATTTTGTTGAGCTAGAGCCACCCCATACTGGCGTTGTTATTTCACATGCAATCTCTGAATGTCTAGCTAATTGGAAAATAGAGGACAAAATTGCTACTATAACCTTGGATAATGCTAGTAGCAACGATGTGGCAGCTAGGCAATTAATGGCCAAGTTAATGACTAGAGGAACACTGTACTTGAAAGGAAGGTTTTTTCACGTGCGGTGTTGTGCCCATATTCTGAACTTGCTAGTAGTTGATGGCTTGAAACCTTTGGATGAGCTAATTGGTAAAGTTAGAGAGACCGTTAAGTATTTGAAGAAATCTCCATCTCGGTTATATAAATTCTCAGAAGTAGCTAAATCCCTTGCTTTGCCAACAAAGAAAGCCTTGTGTCTTGATGTTGCAACTAGATGGGGCTCCACATATAAGATGCTTGAGAGTTGTTTCGCATTTAAGGAGGCCTTCACTCACTATGCATATGTGGATGGTAACTATAAGTGGGAACCGATGACTTTTGAGTGGGATATTTATGCAAGGGTTAGGGATGTCTTAGGGGTTTTGGACAATGCTTCAACCCTCTTCTCTAGCTCAACATATCCAACAGCAAACCTTTTCTTCCCTCTCATTATTGATGTCAAGGTCAAATTGAATGAAGCAGTTAATTCAAGCATTCAAGAACCGGTAGAAATGGGAAAAGCAATGCTAGAAAAGTTTGAAAAGTATTGGGGGCAGTGTAGCATCCTCCTAGCTGTTGCTACTATTCTTGACCCACGTTACAAGGTCAAATTCATTCAATACTGCTTTGCCAAGATATATGATGCACACATGGTTGACATTAGGGTTGCATCAGTTCGATCTACATTGGATGATTTGTATTCTCTCTATGAGAAAGAACATGAGCAAGGGACTAGTACAACATCAGCTGAAAGATCTTCATCCTCTCAGCAATTTGCTGCATGTTCTACGGCATCCGCAAGTGTTTCTTCTGAGTTTGTGAGCTTGCTAGATGCAGCTGGTTCGCTCCCATGTAAGTCCGACATTATGGCCTATTTGGATGACCCAAATGAGAGGCCACAACTCCCAAATTTCAGTGTGATTGAATGGTGGAAGTTTAACGGTTCAAAGTACCCAATTCTGTCCAAATTGGCAAAAGGACATCCTCACCATTCCAATAAGCACCGTATCATCTGAATCTTCTTTTAGCACCGGTGGTCGAGTTCTAGATAATTATAAGAGCTCCTTACATCCGTCTATAGTGGAGGCTTTAGTATGTTGTGCAAGCTGGATTCGAGGACCTATGAACAATGCTTTGGTATGTCATTTTCTTCAGATATCTCTATCTCAAATGTGCAACCTCATCTACTTGTATATTCTTGCTACTTTAGTATTGCTTTTACATTCTTTTGTCTAGGAAGAAGAGCCTGACATGGATGTTGAAACCATACAACTTGTGGATAGTGCTGTGGGCAACAATTAGTAAGTACCTAATTGTACTTTTTTCATTTCTGTAATGCCTTTATTTGAAGTCTTTGTTCAGCTTTAAACTTATTAATTTCATTTTTCTAATGTTCTTGAAGGTCCATTTTGAAGTTATCAAGCCTCAAGAACTGATGATCGAAGTACTCAAGAACTGATGTTGTCACTTGTCAACACTGAACTATTGATGACTTGATGAGTGATGATCCATTTTGATTATGCATGTCATATGTCGCTGCTGCTGACAGTGAACATTAGCACTTTTGTTATATGTCCACAAATACTACTTATGCTTGAACTTGTAAGATTCATGTGTGAACTGTGAGCTGTGGACTGTGGTTGGTGGCTAACTGCTGTGATTCTGTGAACTGTGGACTAATTCATGTAATCATGTGTGCACTGTGAACTGTGGACTGTGGTTGGTGGCTGGGTGCTAATGCAATGGTGCCAACTACTGTTTGATTCATGTATTATATATGATATGATGCTAACTGCTGTTTATTGTTCATGCAAATGCAATGGTGCTACTGCTAACTGCTGTTTATTGTTCACGTTATCATGTATGTATATGGCTCTTGTATATATATGATATATGGCTATTTATTTTTCATGTTTTATTCATGTATATATAATATATATGGCTCTTGTTCATGGTTTGTGAATTGTGATGTCTCTCTATTTTTTTCATCACGAGCTCACGAGCCTCGCGAGCCGGACCGAGCTTTTCACGAGCCCGAGCCGAGCCAGCATATGAGCTCGTCATTCTAAACGAGCCGAGCCGAGCCAGCTCGTTTTGAAAACGAGCCCGAGCCGAGCCAGCCCTGGCTCGCTCAGGATCGGCTCGGTTCCAGCCCTAGTTCTAACGGCTAGTTTTTGAATCTATGATATTTGTACCTCGAGTTCAGCTGTTGGTGAGTGAGTGAGAGATTCCTAATACCATTCTTGAGTGTAGAAAAAGCAAGAGCTCCTGTGTACTTGGTATTCTATCCTTGAGAGAGTTCTTGCGAGGTTTAAGTCCTAGGCCCTGTTTCTTTGGGCGGTTGCGTTTGCGTTTGCTTATAAGCTGGAAATTTGTAACTCCTCGATAAGGATATCCGAGGGATCAAAAAATTATAGAAAAAATAGTTTTGAGAGCTTTGGGAAGAAATGGTAAGATCTACAAAATTTGGCTACCAAACGTCAAAGCGTTTGGCTTGTACAAAAATAACAAATTTCTAACTTAAACGCAAACGCAAACGTAACCGCCCAAAGAAATAGGGCCCTAGACTTTTGCTATTCGAAATGCTATTTTTTCGTATTGTCATATTCGAAATCAATAAAATACACTAGTACAGAATACGTCATCACTGGCGGTTCTGAACTCACATCACTGGCGGTTTTCAAACCGACAGTGATTATGTGACAGTGATAATCGGGCGTTTTCACTGGCGGGTGTGGAACCGCCAGTGATATGCATTATCACTGGCGGTTCGTAACAGAATCGCCCGTGATATTAATAATATCATCGGCTGTTGTTGTGAGAACCGCCGGTGATAACAGATTTTCACTGGCGGTTTTAACAAAAACCGCCGGTGATATGTAGACCTTCACTGTCGGTTTTTACATAGAACTGCCAGTGATGGTGCATATCACTGGCGGTTGTTGTATGAACCGCCAGTAATATCTTTTCAGGGTAAAAAAAAATAATTAGCTCGCCCCATATTTCATCCATATACATATACATCCAGAATATAAATAAACAGATTTCATCCATATACATATACATCCAGGTTTTGGTTTTTCATCCATATACATATACATTCAAACAGATTGTTCTAATGGTAGCTAGTTTCATCCATATACATATACATCAAATAAATAGATTTCATTCAGATTCATCCATATACATATACATCCATATACATCCAGAATTCAAATAAACAGATTTCATCCATATACATCCAGATTTCATCCATATACATATACATCAATAAACATCCAGATTTCATCCATATACATCTAGATTTCATTTAAATAAGAACAACATCAAATTCAAAGGAACATATCATATATTAATATAACAATATGTACTTCATACAATATATACATTATAGTTAACTATAGGCGTCCCATTGTTTACCACGACCATTTGGGTCAATAACTTGGGTATTAATAAACGTAGCCAAACTATCTCTAATGTCTGCAAGAGAATTGAAATCGATGTTTGTATCTCCAATGTTCAGATCTTTATTTGGTCATAATCCCAGAATGATTTGCATATGTCGCACAACGTAGAAGCCGCAAGCATGGCCTCCGGGCTGCTGATGGCACTACATAAGGAAGTATAAAGATGACAAGGCACAATAATCAGTGGGGCAGGCACTAAAAAATTTTCATTTTATTATGAGAAAAGTGTGAATAGACACTTACTGGAAATTTCTCTATATGCCTAAGTTCCATGCCCATCGCAGCATTATGCCTGCCCCCACTCTTGACATAACTCTTGAACACTGCATTGAGTAGGCCTTTTAAATCTTCCCACTCGTGTGTGGGCTCATCCTCAACGAGTCGAGGTAGACAACCTTGTTTTCGCTAGGTTCTATGAGCAGTAAGATCCAATGAAAATTTTTATTAAAGGGCAACAAGAAGTATGCTTTGTCCTGTCCTTTAGTCAGGGCCCTCTTCAGGTATTGCCCGGTATTCTTTCTATCCGCCTTTATATTGTCCTGGGTGACAATGCCAGGGTCAAGAAAACCGGCCTGGACTTGATCTCGTTTGGCAACTAGGTACATTTGGCTGAAAAGTAAGATATATGTGATTAGTTTATAAGTGGATAAGAAATATACACTGACAATGCGCAAGACTTATATACACTTACACTGCAAAGCAGCGGATGAGAGAGGCGTCCAACTCCTACAATTGAAACATATACCACAGGTCCTCGAAGGTTATGGTAAGATAACTATCGTTATCGTCTAGGAAATACTTGCCCTTCACCTTACCCACGATACTGGATGATCGTTCCTTCACGGGAAGGCGTGAGTTCCTGAGGTAATAATCATGTAGTTTCTGGCAGGCCGCACCCATGTCATTTAATGCGGCAAGGCTATGCAGTGGTTCTCCCATCTGAAATTTTTTCTCTTTCTGCGCCCAGTGAATCTTCCTCTTAGGCGCTGAAGATTGACGGATGATTCGTTTCCCCTTCTCTAGGGAGCAGTAGCGTACTGGTGGTGAGGACGCAATACGCTTATTGCTCTGTGAGCTTGTCTTCAAAGATTGAGGGGCTGCTGCAGACAAGGCTTTCTTCGTTCTCTCCTCTTCATCGTTACGGATCGGATCTATGGGTCCAACGCCGCCGGCCTCGATTTCTTCAAGATTTGGTAGAAGAGTAATATCCTTCTTGGGCCACTGGACGAAACTATGGACAGCATCCCCAACTGTTATGATTTCATCATTGAGGGGATTCACAAGTGGGATCTTCGCTGCGGTGTTGTCCATAACAGCGTCTACCTAGACTTTCGCGTAGCCCGCCGCCAAGTCCGCACCATGAACCTTCGTCCCCGAAATGCAGGGGTACACCACACCGCGGGCCACCTCGAGTGAAACACCGGCGCTATACGAAACTTGGAGCAAGCAATGGGTAATCTCCTTTATGTCGTCCACCGGCTATTTCGTTGGGCCAGCCTTATCGGCCGAAGGTGCGGAAGCGCAGCTGATTTTAAATGGAGGGGTGCAACCAACAGCTTGTGTATTAGGATTGGCTTCGGGTCTGTTCCTTATGAGTTCCTCCAACTGTTGTACCCAAGGCTCCCATTCTGCTCGTATCTTCTCAGCTTCTGCGCGTACCCTATTTTGAATTTCATCCTCTAAGTTATGTACACATTTCTTTTTCTTGTAGTAGAGGTAGTCATTGGGGAACCCCTCCTTCCAGGTAACGTAGACCCCGATACCCCGCGTACGGCCTGGGTGCTCCTTGTTTCCTAGGGCCTCAGTTAGGATGTCACGCTCCCTGTTTTCGACAAAGGAGCCTTGTGATGTTTGCGTGTCATACTCAATCTGCAATACGTGAAGAAATTGAAATTGGAGTGTTACGAAAGTAAACATTGTAAGGGTCATTGTGCACTTACCAGCTTTTGAACCACCTCAGCAGTCTCGGGCGTGGAGAAAACTGGCCCCGTCAGTGTGACTTTGACCCTAGCCCTGATCCAGCGATCAGCACGCGTGTTGGTGAGCCGAGTCGGCCAGCTCCTACTCCCGTTCTTTTGCCGCATATCCAGCTGTGCCGTGTCTGTGGGGGTGGGTGTTCTTGGCCTGAATGGCCTTGTGTTTGATGGAGGACTCCTTGAACTCCTTCGTTGTCTTCATCTTCTTGAACACCTCCCACACCTCATTCGTAATGAAAGGGTACTTCTGAAACGGGGTCTTTTCCTCATTGACGAAATCCTTGACAAGATCAACCTTTCAGTTCTTCCAGGTGATCCCCGTGCGCTTCAGGATGTTCTTCTGCACCTCAGGAAGAGAGTCTTCAGGGAATTGAAATGACCGTTTGAGCTCCTCCCATAGTTGGTCCCTTTCTTGAGCGGTGAGGTCCTTCCAGGTGTTGGTGGTGCATGGGACTCGTGCACTAGCCACCACCCCGCACATTGTTCGATACGCTGATGCAGCTTTCGTGGGAAGGACCGATATACCTTCTGTCCGGACCTCTGTGATGGTATGAACGACATCGATCTTGAGCTTGCTTGGCCCTCTGCTAACCCTTCTCTTCACAACTGGGGTGGCCTCGGGTGCTGCCCCTGCTTGAGGGGTGGCCTCAGGGTCCATTCTACATACAAGAGAACACCAGACAATTTCTAATCTTTATTTGGTTATAGAAATATAATGAAATATTCAATACTTTATTACACATCATCTAAGGAGAGTGAATATTATTACATAGCGTAAACTTCACACTATGTAACTACAACTTGGACAGCTAAAGTGCGACATAGTCAGCTTGGGGGTTTTTGTGTAGATATAATGTCGGGTAGCTACCAGTATGAGCTTATAACGCTGGCCCTATTTTTTCAATCCCTATATTTTTCTCTCTTATATTTTACTCCTAATTTTATCTTCACCATTCACAATCCTATTTTTACTATTTACGACTCCATTTCTAATAGAACTAGAGATGGTGGTTCTATTCCTTTACTGTAGCTGCCCACCATTAGACATGCATGCCCTGCCTCTATTACTGTAGAAATATAATGCTATGGCTCAGCTATTACAATAGAAATGGGGTTGTGAATAGTAAAAAATAAGATTGAAAGTAAAATATAAGAGACAGAAATGTAGGGATTGAAAAAATAGGGTTAGCGTTATTTAGCCAGGAAATAGGAGTAGAAGATAAATAGTAAAATAGAATAGCATTAGACATGCTCTTCTCAGATCTTGTCGGCTGCCACATGGTGCGCCATATCGGAGTGAGCCTCTTCTTCTTCCCGCAAACTAGATGAGCAACCCGTGCATTCGGGCTCATTTTAGATGAAATACTTAATGCAATCGCATCATTCGCAGCATTTTTAAAGAAGGGTACATAGTCCAAATATGCATCTCTAATGTACTGAACAAACATTAATTAATGGATGATGAACAACTAAATTATTGGTCAACTACTAAACTATTTTATTTTGGATGGCCATGGCTATAGCATATAACTATATATATATCAGCAAGCTCTCTAAAAAAGCAATATCATCAAGCTACCCAACATTCAGTATTATACATGTGAGGCAAAGGATTTTGTTCAACCATATATATGACAATTACTCTAAATAATGACTCAAATTCCATACCAACAATAATATGTCTGGGTCTGGGTCACATAGACAACCATTACATTAGTATTTGCCAAGAAAATAAAAGCATTAACATTTTATGGTCTATCATTCATCTGTAATCTGAACTTCATACAGGGAGACAAGCTGGAAACTAAATATAAAGAACATCAGGATCCTGGTAACATTAAGCTATAGCGTTTTATATCCATCATCTACTGCCTGCACACAACATGTAGCAGCTGAAAATGAATTGCTGAACAGTGCATATCAGGCGTTGCATTTGTATATAGTGAAACACCCTTTTGGCAGATTTTATTTAGAACTGTAGTTGGTGCGATATGTGGAGGTGAGTTCATCATCCGTAAGCAACGAAAGGGCCGTAGTGTGTTTCATGTATGGTGTAATTTATAATAGGTATGAAAATGATGAAAGCGCAACGGCGGCGCGGAGCCGTGAAAGGGCTGACCTTGAGGCGGGCGGTAGAGGCGTAGGCCGAGTCGGCGGACGCAGACGTCGAGAAGCCATCCACTTCTGTCGAGGATCGGCGACGAGGCTGCTGCGACGAAGGCGGCGTCGGCGGCGACGACTAGGCGACGTCGAGGGCTCGGCGACGAGGGCGGCGTCGAGGGCGGCGGCGGCGGCGGCTAGGGCTCGGCAACGAGAGAGTGTGCACGGGACTTGTGAAAATTTTGGGGTTTGGCGCGGCTGGGATTATATGTAAAGTGGTCACTGTACCGGTGGCTCATACTATACCCGCCAATGGTAGTGAACCATCACCGGCGGCTCATACCATACCCGCCAGTGGTACTGAACCATCACTGGCGGCTCATACCATACCCGCCAGTGGTAGTGGACCATCACCGGCGGTTCATACCATACCCGCCAGTGGTAGTGGACCATCACTGGCGGCCCATGAGATAACCGCTAGTGATAGCTATATTAGGGCTATATAATATAACTATACAGGACTATATAGGATATAATAGGACTATATTAGGGCTATATAATAGGATTATAATAGAACTATATGATAGGATTTTAATAGGATAATATTGGATTACATTATACATTCTATAATAGGATTACATTACAAAATGGGATTACATAACTCAAATATAAGATACAAATAAAACAGTACAATCAGTTCTCAACGATCAGCCCTTCTTGATGATCGTTGCGCACATAGGTGGTTGCATTGGCCATTTCACTTGATTTTGGGTCGGTTTCACCATGTAATGGAAGTATTTCATCGAATTGATTGTAATCCTCCTCGTCCACCACATTCTCGACTCCAACAATTCTTCTTTTCCCAGTAAGAACAACATTTTTGTTCTTATCAGCAGGATCTATGACATAGAAGACCTGTAAAACCTGGGTTGCGAGGACAAAAGGGTCATCTCTATATCCCACTTGGGCGAGGTCAACGATAGTCACACAAACTCATTAGATTTGTTAACCCCTCCACTTTGGACCCATTTGCACCGAAAAAGGGTTATTTTGAAAATCACGTAATCCAGTTCCCAGATCTCCTCAATGAAACCATAGAACAAGCTCTTCCGTTGGGTTACTAGGCCTTGGTTGTGCTCCTCCTCATATGCATCTATACGAACTCCGCTGTTCTGCACCGTGCTCTTCCTGTCTTGAGATATCGTGTAGAATGTGTACCCATTTATGTCATATCCTTGCCACGTCACCACCGTGTATCTTGGTCCCTTTGCTAGCCATAAAAGTAGATCAGAACACTGTGTTCCAGTAAATCATGCCTTGAACCAATCATTGAAACAACGGTTATGCTCCTTTTTTATCTAAGCCTCCGTCTTGTTTGGGTACTGGCGGCGTATGAAATCCTTGTGCTCTTCTATGTAAGGGGCCACCTCCGTCATGTGATTCAGAACAATGAAGTGCGCTTTACGGTACATGTCTCCGTTGGGTGTGATCTGTTTTCTGCCAAGTGTGCCCGTACCATGCAGCCTACCCTCATGATGGGATACGGGCACACCTATAGGGTCAACTTGCGACGTAATCAATGCAGAATTCGATCACCTCCTCTGTTGCATACCCTTCGACAATGCTAGCCTCAGGACGATATCGGTTGCGTACGTATGACTTTAGAATCCCATGTACCTCTCGAACGGATACATGTAACGTAGAAACACCGGGCCACATAACTTAATTTCCCGAACAAGGTAAACCATGAGATGTACCATAATATCAAAGAAGGATGGGGGAAATACATCTCGAGATCACATATAATTCTTACTGCTTCGTTATGTAGCGAATCAAGAGTATCAGGATCAATGACTTTCTGATGGATTGCATTGAAGAACAAGCTTAGCCTTGTGATGGTTCGTCAGACGTCCGGAGGCAATATACTCCTTATTGCAATGGGCATCATCTGAGACATTAGAACATGGCAGTCATATGACTTCATTCCAGACAATTTCAAGTCACTCATGGACACTATCCTCTTCATGTTGGCAGCGTACCCGGATGGGTATTTTACACCATGCAAGCAATCGACAAAATTCTTTTTCGCTCGCCTTGGATAGAGTAAAGCAAGTGGAGGAGTTCCGTCCTGCCCGTACTACTAATTATTGGTGCTAACTCGCTTCTTAAGTTCATATCGACTAAGTCGAGCCGTGCGTTTAGTCCATCCTTCGTTTTGTCCTTCATATGAAGCAATGAACCAACCAAACTATTGCAAAAGTTAACTTCCACGTGCATCACATCCAAGCAGTGCCGAACATATAGTTCCTCCCAGTAAGATAGATCCCACAAAATTGAACTTTTCTTCCATATGCCGTTTTCACTGGTTTTTGTTTTCTTCCTCTTTCTCCCCATTTCACATTTTCCAAACTTAACATGCAGGCCTGTAAACATGTCATGCACTTCTTTTCTCACATTTTCCTCTTTTCTCGCATTCTACACATGCAAAACACATCACGAGCCAAAGATATTAATTATCCTACTCTCCATGTATATCACAAACCTACAAATATTAATATATCTAGATCTCAAAGCACTTAATCTAGAGTAGGTTCTTTAATCTTCAAAAACAAGATGTACAAAGAAAAATAAAAAGCATCACTAACCTTTAGCACTTGGATCTTCAAACAACCACTTGGATCTTCCAAAAAACAGTTGGAATTGAACCAACTCTAGCTACAGCCGCCGCCGCATCCACCGCTACAGTCGAACAGGAAGAAGATAGAGTGAGCAGAGCACCAATAATGGAGGTAGGGTCGACACTATGTAGTGAAAGCTATCACTGACGGTTATCTCTGTAACCGCCCGTGATATGCTAACTATCACTGGCGGTTCTCTTCACAACAGCCAGTGATAGTTTACTTTCACTGGCGGTTCTAACACTAACCGCCAGTGAAAGTTTCCGTTTCCCGCCAACTCCCACCAGTTTGTCCTTCACAACTATCTCTGGCGATGTTAAATGGAACCGCCAGTGATATATAACCTTCACTGGCGGTTTTAAAGTGAACCGCCAGTGATATGTATCCGTCACTGGCGGTTAGCCGTACAACCTCATCACTGGCGGTTGGTGTTTTGTCTCAAGCTGCGCGGGGGTCCTGTGACCCCATCACTGGCGGTGACAAAAATAGCCGCCAGTGATGAGGAGTCGGGGATGAGCCATTCTGTAGTAGTGATAATGAGTATGTTTTATTGCAATGGCTAATTAGTTGGACTAGTATCTATAGTTCCATGTCAGTTCATGTTTCTTTTGGTGAACTGATAAATTAGAATGGCTAAGTACGCTATATACAATGATAAAAGGGAGCAGCTTCCCATTGGACATCCAATGGAAGCGTATCATCGGACGCTCTATCAGAAGCATGGTCAAAGTACTAATGAAATGTTTTTTTTGTTATTTCAAATGTTTATAAAAAATGTTTTAATAATAATTCGAAGATGTTTTAATCTATACGAGCAATGTTTCACAAGAGCAAACAAAATATATTTTTTTGTAGTTGTTCGAAAAGAGCAAAAAAGACGTTTCACAAGAGCAAACAAAATGTTTCAGATATTTTTTGCGGGTGTATTACAGAAGCATATGGAACGTTTCACAAAAGCAAACAAAATGTTTTATATAATTTTTAACAATGTTTTAGATGTACATGTGTAATATTTCAGGACAAATCAACAATACATCTTCCTATTCAGCTCCTTCCAATGGAGTGCACGGCTACCACGCGTGCACGTCTGCCACCGCGTCGTAACCGCGATTGTTGTCGAATGAATTCTTGTCGCCATTGTGAGGTTAAGCTCGGGCGCTTCCCCCACAAGATTCTCCCTTCGCGCTACTGTCATCACCATCACGGCCGCTACCACACCATCACTGTTGCAGCCTTGCAGGAGGAAGGAGGAGGAGAAGAAGAAGATCGATCGCCATTGCAAGAGAAGGAGGAGATTGAGACGCCATCGCAGCAGGAGGGGATGATGGAGGGTGAAGAGGGAGGAGCACAATCTGAATTCACCATAACGAAGAAATAGAGGGAGGAGAGAGAAGTATCAGCATGAGAGGTGTAGCATTAGGCATGAAGATACAAGGACGGAGCAAGGAAAGTACGTAGAGCGGGGGCTTGGGCGCCTGCATTCTAATAATACCAAAATATCGTATATTATCTCGGAAATTGTAATTTAATATAAATTATGAGGATATCCATATCTAATTCAAATTCAATACATATCCGATTCGTATCTTTATTCACTGTAATATCCAATTCGTATTTGGGAATATCTGAATTCGCTTGAAGATGCAGATACCAGTAAGGCGTTTGCACCCGTAATTGTACTCATGATTGCAGATACAATCATAAGGAGAGAGATCGAGGAGATCCCAACTAAAATTGCGGGGAGAGATCAAATTCCAAATCACATTATATCTACGGATCGACGCAACCAACATTATACATCCAGATAAATATTTTCTAGTAGACATATTGCACTAACTAATCAACAGTAGCAAACAAACAAATTAGGGAATTAGTGAATTACTCAATTATAAATGAACAAGTATTGAAGATTTGAAGTACACAAAAAGCTAGATCATGAACACAGAACACCTGGGCTGCTGGGCAGGAAGTGAGGCAGTGAGGCAGTCCGCAGTCCCGGCAAGCGTGACGCGTGGTGTGGACGTGTGGTCCACCCACTCGCCGAGGCGCCGTCGCGCCGAGTCCGCCGACCGCCGTCTGTGATAACCGCGACACCGCCTGTCCGCCTCACCGGAAGGGAAGTAGCTGCAGGACTAGCAGGACGCCAGGACCAGACGACCGTCGACCGGTCCAAATCAACGGACTGCGGCGACCGCCTCGCAGGCGCGCGTTGGAGGCTTGGAGCTCGGAAAAAATGAAAAATGGAAAATGAACGGGCACCGGCGAACGGGCGAAGCCATTTGGCGTTTGCTGGAGTAATTGCTAACGCGTGAGACACGCACGTAACGCGCGCCGGCGCAGCCGTGCAGTGTTGAAAAACAACGGGCGCAACGGTTTGTAAGCGTTATACGTGGGCCGGCCCACAGCTGAAGACACACCGAACACAGTAGAAGAACATTATCTATTGGGGTTTTTTTTTTTCTATACGAATAAAAATCCTAATATTTTTAATTCCTATACCTACTACACATTATATGGGCCAGAGTCCCCTAAAATTAGAGGCCACTGGCGGTCGCACCGGCTGCCCCCCTCCCCCCTGATTACGACGTGCTCGAGTCGAGCACAAGCAAGCAGCCTATAGCCCTAGACCATATCTGCAGAAATCAACCTCATCTTCCGTACGCCGTCGCTTAGATCATGGGCGTTGCATCAAGCAAACGTACCCGCGCGGCGGTGGCAGATCGCGGCCGCGGATCGCTCTGCTCGGACCTCCCACCGGAGGCGGTGGCGGCGGTGGCATCTGAGTGCCGGTCGCTCTGCTCGGATCTCTTGCCGGAGCCGACGGTAGCTGTGGCGGCGACTGAGCGAGGCTCGCTCTGGTCGGACCTGCCGCCGGAGCTGGGGGGCCGCATCCTGTGCCGGCTGCTGTCCCACGCCGACCGCGTCCGCTTCGGCGCCGTCTGCCGGCAATGGCGCCTCGCCGCGCAACGGCAGCCGCGCCCGCTGCCCCCGGCGCTACCGTGGCTCAACCTGTACGACAAGAGCTACCAGAGCTTCCCGGACGGCGAACGGTACTGCTTCTCGGACGATGAACAGCGCCGCTTCCTCTCCGGCGGTGACCGGTACAGCTTCTCCTTCTCCCTCTTCCGGCTCCGCAACCACTCTGTCGACAGTTGGCGCATGTTTCACTTTGATAGGCACTGCCTTCGTGAAACCATCGTTCTGATGAACCCTTTCTCCAAAGCCACAAAATACCTACCAGCTCGTTACTACAAACATAGTAACCTACCAGATCAAGATGGTTACTCATACGAATTTCATCGAACATGCCATAACGATCTAGACAAAATCATATTCTGCTCGTCTGACCTCGTCGCTGCGTCAACCATATACAACAACAGAAACAGAATTGCCTTTTGTCGGCCGGGTGCACCCTTCTGGTACGTAAGTCCACACGATGATTCCCGCCATGACATGTTCGTGGACATCGCCTTCTACAACGGGAAGCTCTATGCTCTAAACTACACAGAAGATCTCTTTGCTCATGAGTTCATCGAGGACAACGTTGTTGCCAGGGAAGCAACGGTAACTAGGACAATGCTCCCAATGTCAACACCACCATCGGAGATTATTGAAATGTGGAAAGCCAGGATAGTAAGTCGGTACCTCGTCACGTCCGGTGATAAGTTACTGATGGTTCGATGCAGCATCCCCAGAATAAGCAGTCCAGCACATAAGGGTTCCACCGTGAGGTTTATGGGATATGAATTCAAGGTGTTTGAGGCAGATCTCGATATGTCTAGATGGTTGGAGGTGAACAACTTAGGTGACCAGATTCTGTTTGTTAGCGAAAAATGCTCCAAGGCATTTCACGCGTCAGATTTCAGCCACAATGTTGAAGGGAATCGCATATTTTTTGTTACGACTGGTGCTACGCGCTTGGTATACGAAGGCTCTGGCAGTGTAATTTGCAACTGTGGTGTGTTTGATTTGAGAGACAACACCGTATATCCAATGAACACAAATCAAAGCTGGAACAAACTGGAAGGAACATGGTTCTTCCCAAGCGATTGAATTTCAGTTATGTTTGTCTAGCATTATGTACAGAACAATTGAAGTGTGTATCTTATTCTCGCAGCGAGCAATATGTTATTATTTTCATTCTTTTTTTTTATATGGAATATTCTGATTTTATCGACTAGAAAATATTCTGCAAAGCATAAAAAATCATTGATTTTGATCCAAGAACTCAACTGCCTCTCTTGCCCTGTCTCACTGGCAACCTGCACAAGGAAGGAGTGCCCAGCGCATTTGTGATGCTGCTGCTGCTTATAGGATGCCACAGATGTTCCCATCCTGAACCTGGCCAGAGCTAAAACCGTAACTAACAACACCCAGAAAGGTAGAAACAATCTAGCAATATATGGTTGGATCAAATGCAGGTGATTATCTACCTTATCGGTCCCCACTGGTTAATTTTCATATCAACCAAAAAACGGTTTTGATAAATTTTAGCCTAATTTGAATATGTTTTAACTGTTTTTGTTCAATTTTAAATTTTCTTATGAATTTATATTTGTATATTCAAAAACGGCCAATTATTGGCTGATGAAAACCGATAGTCGGCCTTACAAGTGGCTGTCGTCGTTTTTTATGCCGATAAAAAAAATTCCTGCTTGGATGTAAATTTAATTGGTTGAAACAAAGAGGTCAAGAGCATCTCTGAGAAAGCATACACTCGCCGGTGTATATTGATTAATAACTGAACAACGTCTCCGACAGTGATATTGTACGCGGCCATGCATATGCAAGGTTTTTACGCTACAGATCAAGATCGAACGTATGCATGCCCGGCCATGAAATTTCAAGCCAACTCAACATGCATTGTAGGTGATGTTGCCTCGTCGCTGCGTCAACCAAATACGAGAACAGAATTGCCTTCTGTCTACATGAGTCCAGGCGATGATTCCCGCCGTGACATGTTCCAGGACATCGCCTACAACATGAAGCTCTATGCTCTTAGCAACGGTAGCTAGGTAAAATGCATCCAATTAATGTCTAACACCATTATGGGAGATTATTATTTCAGAAAAGCACATGGCTATGGTAAGTTCATACCTCATTACGTCCGGTGAAAAGTTAGGATCGATGGTTCGGCGTAGCATTCTAGAATAGGAAGTCCAACACATAAAGGTTCCATTGAGAGGTTCACGGTGTAAAATAGGAAGCGTTCTCACCTCGCTAGAGGCCGCGTACCTTTATTAATATAGGCTGACAAAACGCAGCTGTGAGATACAGATGGATTACAACATATCACGATAATTAGGAGATACATTCTATTTAAAGAAGCCTATCTATGGCAGTGCAAATCACAGCCGGACCAAGCCCGGTCCGGTGGTAGAAAACACAGCCGGACCAAGCCGGTCCGGTGGTAGAAAAAGGCAGCCAGACCAAGCCTGGTCTGGCGGTAGCCAGCTACAAAGGTAATATACATTCCTAATTCTAACACTCCCCCTCAATCACAACTTTAACAAGTTGAGATTGTGCATAAACTCTTGAAGATTGCATGCAGCGAGAGGCTTGGTAAATCCATCAGTGATTTGATCTGCAGAAGCAATCTGTCTAACATTCAGCATCTTATTTGCAACTCTCTCTCTCACACACAAAATGATAATCAATCTCAATGTGCTTTGTTCAGGCATGAAAGACTGGATTTGATGAAAGTTAAGTAGCGCCCAAATTATCACACCATAAGCTTGGTACTTCTGTTGATGTAATTCCAAGTTCTTTCATCATCGATTGGAGCCAAATGATCTCAGCTATAGCATTCGCCATGGCTTTATATTCAGCTTCAATGCTTGATCTTGAAACTGTAGCCTGTTTTCTAGCACTCCAGGATATTAAGTTTGGCCCAAGAAATATTGCAAAGCCGCCTGTTGACCTTCGATCATCCAAGCAGCCCGCCCAGTCAGCATCAGAGAAGGCATTGATTAATGTAGACGTTGATCTTTTGAACTGTAATCCCACATTTGCAGTTCCCTTTATATATCTCAGAATCTTCTTTACTGCTGACCAGTGTGCTGTGGTAGGTGCATGAAGGTATTAACACACCTTATTTACTGAAAATGACAAATCAGGCCGAGTTAAAGTTAAGTATTGAAGTCCACCTACGATGCTCCTGTACCTCGTGCTGTCATCAGGACCTAAAAGGTCGCCTCCTGTTGCCGATAGTTTCTCCGAGGTGGAAAGAGGTGTAGGTGCAGCTTTGCAGTCCTTCATGCCAGCCCGAGACAGTATATCCATTGCATATTTTCTTGACTCAAGGAAATCCCATCTTTTTGCCTAGTTACTTCAATGCATAGAAAGTAATGTAATTTACCAAGATCCTTGAGAGCAAATTCTGAGTGTAGATCCTTGGGAAGTGCTGTAATTGCATCACTTGAAGAACTCGTAACAATAATATCATCAACATATATCAAAACATAGATACTTATGTTACCCTTGTTAAATATAAACATATATGTATCTGATTTAGACGAAATGAAGCCAAGCTGATTTAATTTGTAACTTAAACGAGAATAATTATGTTACCCTTGTTAAATATAAACAGATATGTATCTGATTTAGACGAAATGAAGCCAAGCTGATTTAACTTGTAACTTAAACGAGAATACCATGCTCGAGGCGATTGTTTAAGCCCATATATTGCCTTGTCCAATTTGCAAACAAGATGAGAGCCATTATTGTTTTCATATCCTGGTGGTTGCTTCATATAGACCTCCTCTTCCAGAATGCCATGCAAGAACGCATTCTGCACATCCAATTGTCTAAGAGACCATCCTTTAGAAACAGCAACAGCAAGAACAAGACGAATAGTAGCAATTTTAACCACTGGACTAAAAGTCTCCTCATAATCTATACCATACCGTTGTTTAAAACCTTTTGCTACTAACCTTGCCTTATATCTGTCAATTGATCCATTGGCTATCCTTTTAATTTTGTAGACCCATTTGCAGTCTATTATATTTTTACCTTTAGGCGCACGGACGAGATGCCAAGTCTTATTTCTGATCAATGCATCATACTCATCATCCATGGCCTTTTTCCACTTTATATCTCCCATAGCTTCTTGGACACTTGATGGTTCTCCTGTTGAACATAAGTATCTGTACCTGATGGTGCCATCAGCAAAAGTTCTGGGCTTAACAATCCCACTTTGTGATCGAGTTCTCGGTCTTGTTGGCGCTTGTTCTTCAGCTGTTGCTGGAGCATCTGCAGTGGACAGCGCAGGAGATCCTGTAGGTGCTGCACTACTCGGCGACAAAGCAGGAGATCCCGTGCCTGACACGCTGGAGCTTGTACGTAGGAGAGGACGGATCAGTCTGGGATAGTGCATCTGCCTCATGTCCTGCGCTTGTCTGTTGTTGCAAATCCAAATCATGCACTTCATGGTTAGAAGCATCCTGTACTTCATGGTTAGAAGCATTAGTCATATGGTCATAAGCTATTTCTCCCCCTTGATCAAATGACGGTAGAAGATGAGTAGGCAGCATGAGGATCTCTTGACAAAGTTGTGCACCGGCATTGGGATGAAGGGTTTCGAAGGGAAAAATTGATTCATCAAATACCACATCGCGTGAGATATAAACACAACCAGATGATATGTCAAGACATTTATATCCTTTGTGGAGAGGACTATACCCAAGAAAGACACAATGTATCGAACGAAAAAACAATTTCTTGGAATTGTAGGGCCTCAAATTTGGCCAACAGGCACACCCAAATATTTTTAAATTGGTGTAATCGGGTTTTTGGAGATATAGCCGCTCAAAAGGAGTCCGATGGTGAATAACTTTGCTAGGAAGCCTATTGATTAAATAGGTAGCGGTTAGAAAAGCTTCATCCTAGAACTTTAACGGCATGGAAGCTTGGGATAGAAGAGCTAACCCTTTTTCAACAATGTCACGATGCTTCCTTTCAGCTGAGCCATTCTGTTGATGAGTATGTGGGCATGACACATGATGTGCTATACCAATTTTTTGGAAAAAAGAATTTAGCTTTTCATATTCACCACCCCAATCAAACTGTATGGTCAAGATTTTCTTATCAAATTGACGCTCAACAAATTTTTGGAAGTTTTGAAAAACTTGGAAAACATCAGATTTCTTCTTGAGGAGATAAATCCAAGTATATTTGCTATAATCATTGATGAAACTCACATAATAGTTGTGCCTTCCAACAGATGTAGGTGCCGACTCCCATACATCAGAAAACACAAGAGCAAAAGGAGTAGTGGACACACTAATAGATTTTGGATAGGCCAACTGATGGCTCTTGGCCTTTTAACAAGAATCACAAATAGTTTCAATACTAGACTCTGTAGAACAAGGCAACTGATAATCTTTAATAACTCGAGTAACAATTGGTAATGAGGGATGACCTAAACGGCAATGCCACCTAGCAACTGATGGCATGATAGAAGCAAAAACTTGTTTATTCTTCTTCAACTCAACAGGATGCGTCACCAAAGGATAGAGGCCTCCCTCACATCTATCTTGATGCAGAATTTTCTTCGTTTCCTGGTCCTTGATGAAGAAGAATTTAGGATGAAATTCAAGAAAGGCCTTGTTATCAGATGCCAATCTATGAACAGAGACTAGATTCTTGTTTGCTGAAGGAACATGAAGAATATTTCTAAGATGAAGATTACGATCTGGGGTAGAAATAAATGAATGACCGATATGATTAATCTTCATACCTAATCCATTTGCTGTTTGGACCTGGTCTTGGCCACCATATCTCTCACGCATGGATAGCCTCTCAAGTTCCCCTGTAATATGATCTGTTGCGCCCGAGTCAACATACCAGTTGGTGTCGATCCTGTAGGAGGTAGTTGTGGCCGATGCTGCGGTCCTCTCCTCCGGCTGGAAGCTGGAATCAAATCTGTACCAGCATTTTACCACTGTGTGGCTTTATTTTCCCACAAAGCTGACATGTGGGTTTGGCAGCCTGGTTTTGTTGATAGCGCGGAGGACCTCGTCCACCGTTGTTCTGGCTGCCTCGGCCGCGGCCTCCATTGCCACGACCGCGTTGCTGTCCCCTACCGCGAGCATTACTACGCCCGCGCGGGCAATATTTGCCGAGGACTGAAATTGTTCCCCGGAACTGGATCCATTATGAAGAAGCTCCAGCCGGCTATCATAGCTGATCACCTGCGCATATAAATCACTCACCGAGATTGGTTCTGAACAAGTGACGATCGAGGACACCAAGGGGTTGTAGTCGATGTCGAATCCTGCTAGAATATAGGAGACAAGTTCCTCATCACGAAGCGGCTTGCCAGTAGCCGCAAGATCATCAGCCAGCGCCTTCATCTTCTAGAAGTACGCATCGGTAGTCATCGATCCCTTACGCATGTTCGCAAGAGAGATGCACAGGTTTGTCACCCTCGCACGAGGTTGAGAGCTAAACATGTTTTGGATGGCCTCCCAAACTTGAGCAGATGTGTCGAGGGTTGCAACTTGTGTCAAAATCTCCTTTGACAGAGAGTTCAACAGATATGCGAGCACCTGTTGATCTTGAGCGATCCACTTGACATAATCAGGATTATCTGCGTTGACTTCTTTTTTGTCGGCGTTGAGCACCTTGATGAAGCGCGATGGAGCCATATGGGTACCATCGATGTACCCTAGCAGAAGAGAGCCGTGTAGCGCCGGAAGAACCTGGGCGCGCCACAGCACGAAGTTGTCACGGATCAATTTCTCAGTCACCGGCAGACCAAGAACGAGTGGTGCGGCGACGATGGATGAGGAGGACGCCATGAACAGAGAAGATCTGGAGTTTGTTGAGGATGTAGATGGAAGAGGTGGCTTTGATACCATGTAAAATAGGAAGCGTTCTCACCTCGTTAGTGGCCGTGTACCTTTGTTAATATAGACTGACAAAACGCAGCTGTGAGATACAGATGGATTACAACAGATCATGATAATTAGGGGATACATTCTATCTAAAGAAGCCTATCTATGGCAGTGCAAATCACAGCCGGACCAAGCCCGGTCCGATGGTAGAAAACACAGCCGGACCAAGCATAGTCCGGCGATAGAAGAAGGCAGCCGGACCAAGCCGTCCGGCGGTAGCTAGCTACAAAGGAAATATACATTCCTAATTCTAACACATGGGAGATAAATTCAAGGTGTTTGAGGCAGATCTCGAAATGTCTAGATCGATGTTTGGAAGTGAAGAACTTGGGTGAACAAATACTGTTAGTTAGCGAAAAATGCTCCAAGGCATTTCGTGCATCGGATTTCAGCCCCATTGTTAAAGGGAATTACATATTTTTTGTTATGAGTGGTGCTAAGACGTATGATATATACGAAGAAGATTATGGCATTGCAATTTGCAACTGTGGCGTGTTTGATTTGAGAGATAACAATGAGACCGTTTCTTTGGACGGTTGCGTTTGCGTTTGCTTATAAGATAGAAATTTGTTATTTTCGTACAAGCCAAACGCTTCGATGTTTCGTAACCAATTTTTATAGATCTTACCATTTCTTCTCAAAACTCTCAAAACCATTTTTTCTATAATTTTTTAATTATTCGGATGTCCTTATCGAAGAGTTACAAATTTCCAGCTTATAAGCAAACACAAACGCAACCGCCCAAAGAAACAATCTAAATGTATATCCAATTAACAGAAAATGAAAGGTGGAACAAACCGGAAGGAACGTACGTGCATGGTTCTTCCCAAGCGATTCAATTTGCAGTGATGTTTGTCTAGGATTATGTACAGAACAATCGAAGTATGTATCTAAGAGCAATATGCTGTGATTTTCTTTCTTTTCTTTTTTTATGTGTAATATTCTTATTTTATTTACTAGAATATATATTGTTCTCAAGCTAAATACTTGAAATTAAAATACGTACTATTTTCTTGGTTAACTCCTGTATTTTTTTAACAATATTTTTGATATTCAGCTAATTTTTTCCCTTATACCAACAAAATATTCTGCCAAACATTAAAAAAAATAGTTGATTTTGCCCCAAGTGGAACTCAACTGCCTATCTTGCCAGTCTCAATGGCAACCTGCGTGAGGAAGGAATTTATAGGACTGAGAACTAGGGGGTCAACGGATATCTGAATTATCAGGATTATCCGAAATATCCGAATATATAGAATATAGTGTAGATTTTTTTTATGTGTTTTAACAACCTTCTTATCAAAAATAAGAATATGAATTCAGATGGAAAAATCTATGTCCTATTTGCATCCTACCGAGTAAAAAATGTGTAAAAAATGATCCGAAATATGATCGTAATATCCGAATTGACACCGCCACTGAGAACAATGACTAGAGTGAGGTGAATATTAGCAAGACAATTAAAATATTTTTCAGTTATTCTCCAAGGTGGGCACATATTCTTTATTAGCATCACATAACTTGCATGCATATGGCTTCTTCTTTTGAGTGATCTCATGCGTGTAATTACGTGATTAGTTTGTCTGATGGATCAATGACTTTGTGAACATTAGTCAGAATTGCACAATAACATCAGTTTCAATGGGTTGCAAAATTCAGTCGTAGTGACGTCTATGACAAGGGAGCAGATAAATGGGCAAAGAACGGACAGGAGAGGGCACCGGCCCCTTGTACGACGGGTCAGCAATTGCGTTTTGTGGTCGAGCTGGGTGAAAAACAACTGTCTTCTTAGTTCTTTATACCGGACAACACTGCCTCAGCTCTTTCGATAGATATATTCGTGAGATTGGCAAACTTCAGCCAAACTCAAGTGTATTAATTGGTGATGATGATGAACGACTAACGACACTCAGGTAGGAGGTCAAATAGGTGAAACACAGAGCTCATGCAAGAATATCAGTAAAGCACTCACCTGCCGATGTATTGATTAATTAATAGCTGAATCCAGCCTGAACCGTTCTATCGCATCGTACAAAACATGAGCAAAAATACAGAAATTTTGCTGTAAGCACTTTTATGGTACACTGAACCTAATATGAAATGTCCATTCTTCTTGATCCAACGGGTTAGATGCTTAGAATTTGTTTTTTATACTACTCCTGATTGACATGAGTAGGGAATCCGTGAGATACTGGTCATAGGTACACTTAGAGCACTCACCTATACGAGAGTAGTCGCGAGGCTGCCGCGACTGTGGGAAGTAGGTTGTTCCCTAGTCACTCTCTGACTCGATCTAGGTTGGGCAGATAAATGAAACAGTTCACAGTTTTTGCTAGTGAAGCTGTTAGAGATAGGGCAAATAGTCATAGAAACTCCTTGCTAACAGCCCTACCGATAAAAGGAATAATGCTTCAAGGACTATATGATCGACTAGCTCTTATACGAGTTCCTGGTAAACCACTACTTGCGTAAAGTACTCCGCTCGTTCCCCCTGCTCGTTCACATAATAGTAATATATATATATATATATATATATATATATATATATATATATATATATATATATATATATATATATATATATTATTATTATATATTACTATTATATATCATAGTAATATATATACTATAATATAATATATACACACAACATTTAGTTGGAGGAGAGGGACAGGAGGAGTTGAAGTTGGAGTTACCAAAGTTTGTGGAGTCGATTTCGATTGACGTATGAATACTCTACGGATAGTTTTTTGAACCGCATGTTGTAAACGACCAAGAGCCAGTCCGAATTGATCTTGTAACAGATCCACAACCGAACGAATACGTTTATTTTTCAAGTGATTCATATCGTCATCATCAAGTATACCCGTTCCAAATTTCATTCCAATCAAATGATCCGTAGTGATTGCAGCGTCTCAGCTCGTCAAAGGGGAGAATCGAGATTCAGCCAGCGGGCGGTGCAGCACTACTAGAGAAATGGCCTTCCATACCGGCACATCAGTCCCGATTGGCCACAAACTGGGACTGATGTAGCAATAGTCCCGGTTCGTGGCTACAGGGATAAAAGCACGATTAGTACCGGTTCATGGCTCACATTAGTACTGGTTCGTAACACGAACCGGTACTAAAAGTGGCTTTGGCAAGCGGGTACATGCTAGCTGGCACAGGCACATATTAGTCTCGGTTCGTGTTACGAACCGGTACTAAAAATAGGCCTTTAGTCTCGGTTAGTAACACGAACCAGGACTAAAGGCTCATTCCAGCATACTTTAAAAGGAATGCATATCCTAGTCTATTAAATACGTGTGGGTGGGTGGGTTGATTAGAAGAGTGGGTGAGGAGTCACATGGTGGCATAAGGTTCTAGGTTCGAGTCTTGGGTTCGTCTTATTTTTTTAGATATTTTCTACGCTTTAGTAGTTCCCAACCGGGACTAAAGGCTGTTTTTTAGTAGTGCGGGTATCCCCGGAAATACAGATATCAACGGGTGCTTTACAAAGTTCAAAATATCCTTCTACTTGATGGTTGCTACAAAAACCAAAACACCCTTTTAATTGAAGGCTGAATCTAAACGATAATGCTTGAGATCGGGCGTCCGTGGGGCGGCCTCATCGACGCGACGCTGCCCGTCGCTGGCGTCTTGACCCGCTGCGGACGCCCGGCCCAACTAGCCAGCAGCCCCAGGCTAAACCAATTGTTTCACTAGGCTAGACATATTGTTTCACTAGACAGACAAAAAATGTTGCAGTACCACAAAATTTTGTTGCATGTGGTGTCGAAAAATGTTGCAGTAGCACAATGTTTTTGTTAGACAGATTGTTCTAATATTCTAAACTAATTGTTTTAGCAGACCAAACATATTGTTCCAATAGGTTACACAAATTGTTTCGGTAGGCTAGACAGATTGTCCCAAATAGACTAAACTAATTGTTGTACTTGGCTATACATATTGTTCTAATAGGTTAAACCAATTGTTTCAGCAGGCTAGACATATTGTTGCAATAGGCTAAACTAATTGTTGTACTAGCTAGGCTGAACAAATTGTTGCACTAGGTAGACAAAGAATGTTGCAGTACCACAAAATTTTTGTTGCACGTGGTGTTGAAAATTGTTGAAGTAGCACAAATTTTTTGTTGCAGTAAAAATTTATATGGCAACATTGGTCTTGTTTTGTTCGTAAAAAGTAGAGGATCGTGTTGGTGCAAACGGTTGATTTATTAGAGCACCCAATCAAAAGTTATGGCCATTATTAAAAAAACAAAAAGGAATATATGCTGACATCGGCATTGCATCATCACATGCAAATATGTTGGGCCAGGCCGGCGGGCGTCCGATGGAAGCAGCTCACGTCGGACATCCGATTCGTAGTCGCGTCCGAATCTAAAACATATTAGCATCAAATACTATCTCTTTCCTTCTTTTAATGCACCGTAAACTGCTCTTTGTTGTACCCTCTGCATGGGCAGCAAGGAAGACAAAACTTAAAGAGGCGAGCGCCACGGCTCGGACGTCCGATCCATCGGACACATGACGTCATGCTGATGTTATCACGGAAACTTGAAAAATAATTGCGAAAACTTGCAAAAACTATGATGAAACTTGACAGTATACAAATGAAAACATGGACGAAACTGATGGAAACTTGAGTAATTTCTGCTAAAACTTGTGGGGACTACTGATGAAACTTGACTAATAACCACTGAAATTTGGAAAAATTACTAATGAAACTTAAAAGACCATTGAAACTTGAATAATTTATTCTGAAACTCAGAAAAACTACTGATGAAACTCGGCTAAACTACTGATAAAACTTGAAGAAGAACTGATGAAACTTGGTTAAACTATGCTGAAACTTGAAGAATGACGAATGAAACCTGGCTAATCTACTGATGAAATTTGGCTAACCAACTAATAAAACTTGAAAAAGACTAATAAATTTAGGTAAACTACTGACGAAACCTTGTGTTCCACTGTTGTTCAAAAAATCATCCAATGTAAATAAGAAGTTTCACGAAACAAAACAAAGTTTCAGCAGGCAAAACCCTAGTTTTGTACATACATGACTCAAGGTTCATTGAGAAAATAGGAGATTTGCCTTCTACTAGCCCTTTTCTTCTCCAGATCCGGCGAATCCCCATGCGGTGCTTGGTGGATCCGGCCCCCAAAAAGCTCCCTAAGCTCACTCACCTTCCATACTGAGAGAGGGGTAGAGAGAAAGGATGGGAAATAGAGGGAAGATGAGAGATGGGAAAACAGAGTAGAAGGGAAAGAGGGGAGAAGGAGCAGCACTGCACGCCACGCCGAAGCGGCGCCGGCGCCAATGAGCCAGCAAGCATCCATGAAAGTGCTAGATAGTAGAGTTGGGGGACGCCTGCCAGAGAAATGAGACGAGAGAGCGAGTGCAGACCGCGTCAAATGGGCCTTGGTGTGAAGCGCGCCGTGGAAGAAAAGGCTGACGCGCTGTGGGACCCACACCCACGTGCCTCCTCGGCTCCTCGCTCACGCGCAGCCGAAGCTTCCCGATTTCCCCGCGCGGCGTCCTGCGCGAATTAATTTCGTGGGCCGCGGGGGGACACGGCCACGCTTGTCTCGTCGCCTGCGGTATGGGCCGGGCCACCGCCGCGGCGTCTGAGCGTATCGGACGCCCGGCTGCCAGCGTTTCCGAACTTTTATCTATGTAATTTCCATAGTCCAAAACTAACAAGAAATAAGCTTTACGAGTACTAGCAAGGGCAGTAAGTCGATAACGTAGCAACATTATCCTAAACTAACAAGTAGTATATGGTAGTTTGTACTTTTCGTTAGTACCAAATTAACGCAGCCTTAGTAGTTGCCCATGCAGCCATACGTGTTCGTTCACGCGTAAGGGACAGCAACAGATTTCTCCTACAATGAAGCTCGCGGGGAGAGAAGATCCCAACCAAAAACCGAGAGGAGATCAAACTCCAGATCTCCAGCCAAGATACGACGTTCTCCATATATACCATATCTGCGGAAACCCATAGATCGTCGTCACTAGATCGATATGGGCGTCGGACCAAGCAGAAGCCGCGCGGCCGAGCGCGATTGGTCGGACCTGCCGCCGGAGCTGGGGGCCCTGATCCTGTGCCGGCTACTGTCCCACGCCGACCGCGTCCGCTTCGGCGCCGTCTGCCGGCAATGGCGCCTCGCCTCGCGGCGGCGGCGGCGGAGCTCGCTGCCGCCGGCGCTACCGTGGCTCACCACGTGCAGGGCCAACCACAGAAGCCTCCCGGACGGCGAGCAGCACCGCCTCCCGATCTCGCGCTCCAGCTTCTTCTTCTTGGGCTTCTTCGTCGGCTGCTTCGACGGCTGGCGCATCTTCCACCGGCGCTGGCCAGAACCTTGCATCTTTCTCATCAACCCCTTCTCCAAAGCCAGCAAAATCCTGCCAGATCGCTGCGACGACCTCCGCGAGCCGCAAAGATTCCATCCCGTCGGTAGCAACATCGGCAAGATCATCGTATGCTCCGGTGACCTCGTCGCCGCCGCCATCCGGCCTGCCGGCGTGTACAAAGTGTACAACAGAATCGCATTCTGTCGGCCGGGTGGATCCTTATGGCACATGAGCAGCCCACCCAGTGATCCGTACGGCTTCTTCATGGACATCGCCTTCTACAACGGGAAGCTCTACGCCGTCCACACCAGCGAAGACCTCTTTGTTCACGAGTTCATCGAGGACGACGACAATGGTGGCAGCGCCATGGAAGAACTAAAGGTAACCAGGACGATGCAACGAATGACATCATCGTCGGGGATCGTTTACGGCACCGTGTCGTTCGTCATGAGGGATCAGTACCTCATTACCTCCGGTGACAAGCTACTAATGGTTCGACGGAGCTTCTCTAGACTCGAGGGTTCAACGGATGGCAGTGCGAAATATGCATTCAAGGTGTTTGAGCCGAATCTCGGGACGTCTCGATGGTTGGAGGTAGACAACCTGGGTGACCGGATTCTTTTCATCAGCAAACACTGTTCCAAGGCCTTTCACACGTCAGATTTCAACCATAATGTTCAAGGGAATCGTATATTCTTCGTTGATTGTGATGGTAGCCGCAGGTTCTACAAAAAAAGGTTTGACATTACAATTTGCAGCTGCGGCATGTTTGATTTGAGGGATAGTACTCTCCATCCAATTAACATGAATGGAACGCGTGGCATAGATGGACTGTTAGGAACATGGTTCTTCCCAAGCGATTGACAAGTACTCATGTTTGACCGATTGAGGTTGATCATGTACACAACCATCGGATTATGATTTCTTATTCTGAAGCGATTGGCAAGCTTGTTCTCACAATGAACAATGTGAGAATGAATTCTTTCTTTTCTTATTTGGACATGGAGTTCTCTGATTTTTTTTTTTCTTGATAGCCCCATGTCGCTTGCAGGCTCCTGATCAATAAGATGTAGAGGTGTTCCCTTATCTTTTGCTGTTATTTGTTCCTTTATTATCTTTCTTAGGGATGCTTCCTACATACCGACACGGTGCTTATCATTCCTCTAGTGTATAAATGTATGCTGCCTATGTTGGCTAGTTTGTTTGGACGAAATATAGTTCTTGCACTGAGTGGACCATTGAAGTGGATTGCTCTATTGCATCCATATATTTCAGCCTATAGAAAGGAACTACATAGTTTTGTTGGGTTCACACCTACTCTCTCCGGTTACAAATATTTGACCTTTTTGACTTTGCACAGTCTCCAAGATGTTATTTTGACCACAGATTGTAATCTATTTTAAAAACCCACTAAAATTATAATATTTTTAAAATACTTTTTGAGATGAATCTACACATATAATTTTTATGTACACAGTCTAATTATTTAAAAAGATATCTGTCACTCAAGTTTTAAAACTTTGACTGACACATATCTCAAACATCAATTATTTGTGACCGGAGGGAGTACATAAAAATAAATACATAATTTGTTGTACCAATAAATGTCTTTTGAGATAATTAGATATGATTAAAATGGTATGCAAGAACAAAACAGCAGAGTTGCATCAGGAATTTCAAAAGATAGAAATTTGCAACTTCAAATTTTGATTAAAATTCTCTCAAAAATCTGGAACTTCCGATAATCGACAATTATCGGAACAACCCACATTATTAATAAACCATAAAAGAGCCCTCCAAAAGAACATTTGCCCTCCAAATTGCCTTCCTCGAAGCCTCTCGCGACTCCTCCGACTCCCTTCCCAAAACCTAGCGCCGCCTCCTCAGCCCCCTCCCTCTCCGACGGCTTGCCGGAGGCGAGTGGGAGGGGATCCGTACCCTTTTCTTCCCTCTCCCTCCCATCCCCTCCTTCCCTCCCCTTTCTCCACCTCCTGATCGATTCTCCCTTTCTCCCACTTTGCGTAACCATGCCGATGACAAGAATAGGGGGGAGGGCTCGACTTTCGAGGCATCGAAGGAGGAGGTGGTCGGCTGGATGTGTTGGGTGGAGGGCAGATCTAGTAGCTTTAGGTAAAAGGTAGTCTGTAGGGCTTCCTCCTTAGTGGTGTTAGGCTGACAGATGTTGATGATGCTGCGGTGGCCAAAGCAGTGTGTGGGAGGAAAGAGCTTCCCTTCGACAGCATTACTAGGACCGCCATGGAGGTTTTTGATCCTCAGCTTCCCCTTCGATGGGGGTGTTGTATTGCCTGCTTTGGAGAAGGGGGTATTGTTTGCATCCACATCCATGTTTGGGTCTGAGATTTGTGTCGTCGGTGACCTCATCGGCAGCGACAGAGTTGCTTACTAGACCGGCATCTCTATGCTTCGTGCGGGTGGTAGCACCAGCTCGAGTTCCTCTGTGAAGCCCGTTGTAGAGATCGCTGAGGTGCCTTAACCGTCCAGCAATTGCATACCATTTGCTATAGGACATTAAGAGTCACTGACATGTGGTCTAGCAATTCTTGAAACTTACAGTGTGTTTGGTTGCCGTATGAGCTCAGCCAGGCTGTATGAATTGAGCCAGGCTGAGTGGATGCAAAGTGATGTTGTTTGGTTGGTTGTATGAGGTTGGACAGGATGTGTAGAGATGTTGTTTGCTTGGCTGCACTAGAAGAAAAATTGGATGGACAAATTCAATATTATAGGGATGGACAAATTGAAAAAACAAATACTAGAAAATCAATAAATTCAAAAACAAAAATAAAAATACAAAAAACCAAATAATAGAAAATCAATAAAATTGAAAACAAAAATAAAAATTCAAAAAAATCTGAAATTTTTTTAATACCTTGTACTTGAATCTACGATTCCAATCTTTTTTGTTTCATTGAATTTGGATGTTGTTTGAATTTTAAATCATTTTTGAAAGGTTGAAAAGTTGTGTACAGTAGCGTTGTTAGTAGGTTGTTAGTCTGCGTTGCACCGGCGCGAGCCTCGCTCCGCGGAAACGGCTGCCCGCGCCATTTCCCGCGGGCCAGGCTCCGAGGTACTGTTTGCATCTATGGATGCAGGCTCCGAACAGCGAACGGGCAACTAAACACACGTTTACCTGGCTCACGCGAGCCCGGCTGAGCACAAACGGGCAACCAAACACACCCTTAGTGTCCAATAGCCAATTTGTCGTATTTGAATATACTGTGTTACTCCATGTCCCGCTCAGACTCCATCCCAAGAAAACACATGTAGATAGATATAGAAACATGCAGAAAGTTGTAACAAAATAAGTAAATCGCAACTAAAATTTTGGTAAAAAAAAAGTAGGAAATCCAAATCCAAATCACACCAACATAGCATGTACGTACGTACATGAGCCCACCTGATCTTTCCAATGGCATCTTCGTGGATATCGCCTTCTATAATGGAAAGATCTATGCTGTTAACCACAGAGAAGATCTCTTTGCTCACGAGTTTATCGAAGATGACAATGTTGCCTGCCGTTACGGTGAAGCAAAGATAATTAATGAAGAGGAAGCACCCAATGATACCATCGATCATCAGATACGAACTATTTCTGACATGCCGATGGCTCGATGGAGCATTCTTAGAATGTGCGGTTCGAGTTGGACGGACGAGGGTTCCAGCAAGGAGTGTGTGGCAAATACATTCTAGGTGTTTGAGGCCGATCTCGAAAAGTCTGGATGATTGGAGGTGAAGAACTTGGGTGACGAAATCCTCTTCGTTAGCAGATCTTGCTTCAAGGCCTTTCACACGTCAGATTTGTCATAAAGGCGTCAGAAGAGAGCTTCCACATGAGAAGGAGTGTTGAAAGTATAAGTGAATTATTCAATTTTTTTTATCAGTTTAGACTTTTGAGTAACGTCTAAGGGAGCCTCCACGTGTGGGCCGAGAAGTGTTGGAAGTATAAGTAAATTGCTCAGTTTTTTTATCAGATTAGATTTTTGGGTGATCTGGTCGGTGCATGTAACTTAATAATATGAATAACGGCATAACATTATCACTTGTAACTGTGGCGTGCTTGATCTGAGGCCGGTAGTACGGATCCTGTTAACACGAACGAGAGGTGCGACGGCCGACGGAGATCAACTGAGAGGAGAGTGGTTCTTCCCAAGCCAATGAAAAGTGATGTTTGAGTAGGATTATATACGGAACGATATGTCATGATTTTTGTCCTTTTATTTTTATTTTTAATGGAATATTCGGATTTTTATTAATTGAGCAGTCAATCCATCGTTTATAAACTGAATACCTGAAAATTCAAATATTCCCTTCTGTCGTCTCTCTCTTGCCTTCTACGAAACAGCATTTTCAATATTCGCCTTCTTGCGCATGAACTAGTAAGCATTCTTTGGGAACACGCACGCAGTATCCCCTGAACTGTTCCATACCCTGAGTTTTCTCCACGCCTATCTTGCCCAATCCATGAAAAACAAACTTAGGCTGAATTATTTCTCGTATTTTCTCCGGTTTTGGTTGGTCTAGTAGAAAAACAAACATCGCTAAAATAATTTCGGCATATTTAAAATTTAAAAAAAATGGCCAGAAAAATTAAGAGATAGGCTGTAATTACGGTGTTCCCGACAATTTTAACACCAAAACAAGTTATATTTGCCACATGCCGATTCAATTAGAACCGATACAGATAAGATTACTAGTGTCGGTTCTTATGTAGACGCATATGTGTTTTTTTATTTAAAAACCAGCACAGATATTCATATTGTCTACCCTTTTTTTACAACGATTAAAAAACTGGCACATATGTTCGCATTATCTATGCCGGTTAGTAACTATAACCGGTACATATAACATTTTGTCTCCCGATACGTCATTATCTATGCCAGTTAGTAATTAGAACCAGCACATATATTATTTCATTTTCCGACGGGTTTTGTGCATAAAAATGTCCCTCGATCGTTCCAACTTCACCGGCCATCTCCGCCATCTCGCTGCAATGTTGTCATCTCGTCGCTGCCGGCCTCTCCATAGCCCTAGTCGCCACCGGCCTCACCATGGTCTCCATGACCCAAGTCGTCGCCTGCCTCGACATAATCAACCACCATAGTCGTCGCTGTCTCCGCCCCAGTCATTGTCGCCGCCCTCGTCTCCACCATCGTATCCGTAAGGCTCTGAGGAGTCATCAGGGAAGGAGGAGGTCGGCAAGTTGTCATCGAAGAAGGTGAAACTAGCGAGTCGTCGTCAAAGGAGGAGGATTGTAACCATCATCGCCATCAAGTTGCGGCGTCTTTGTTCCACCGCTCTTTTAGACTCCTCCTATCGCCTAAGTGGCAATGTCGGCTACCTTCTCCGTCGCCGTCGACATCTCTGACTTCGATGTGCGCGCCTCACCGCCACTATCGACGACAATGAGGAGGAACCCATCGCTACCGCAAGGAGTAGGAGAATGACGACAATGACGACAAGTCAAAGGAGGAGCAGTGCATCTAGATGTGATGATCTGACGACGATGACGACTCGACCGCCGATTGCGGCGATGAGAATTGTCTCCCGAGCTTCTTCGACACCAGCGACGAGGAGAAAGGGCAGAAGGTTGACGACAACAAACTCTCAATGTAGGATATAGCTAGGGTGTAGCTAGTAGTAGCTAGCATAGGGTAGCGGCTCTAGGCTAGCAAATTTAAAAATATTTTTAAAAAATATTTGTGTCGATTTTATCAAGAAATCAGCATAGATAAATGAGTCATCTATGCCAGATACAAACTGGCATGGCATATTAGTACCTGTTATTCTGTATCAGTTTAGAATATAGCACTAATGACCGGTTTAGAATCGGTACATATTAGAAATCTCAACATATACCGTGGCGGCTATAATAAATGCTTTCTAGACAGGGGGCAACACTGCTTCCCTGTTTCACGTATTGGCGACTTCGTCGGTTGCTTCGACAGTTAAAATGGTCTATTGGTACATGCCTGAATCTCGCATCTTTCTTTTGAACCCTTTCTCGAAAGCCATACAAATCATGCCATTCGAGGCAACGTGCTTAGTGACCTAGACAGGTTTGATCGCATGGGACAAAACCTATGCCAATACCGGTACATGGCACGGGTCATGTACCGAGTGTAGTTTCATGTGCTTTCTTGTTGCCGAGGACAGCATCTCATTAAGAGAAAAAATTTGTAACATTTTGCTCTATAGTACTATCTTGTCTGTTAACGTTGCGTTCTACTAGCTTACAACCCCTAGTAGCCCAAATCTTTGCACCTCCGATTAACCTTTTTAGATAAAGCAAAATCAAAAGCTCTCAGTCCCTTAGATAGGACGAGCTCTAAGTGAATTTAGATCGGAGTGTTACATGCAGTCTTGCTAATCATTTATTTAACACTTTGGGAACACTGATGCCTCTTCTAATAAGACGGTGTTTAGCACTCTGGTTAGAGCGCATAAAAGCATTGCTCCGAGATAAACAAGAACAAAAACACACCGATTAATTGCAGTGATAAGCAAGAGCAAAAATAAACAGAGTTAGCCCTGGCAGAACCATTGTGCCTCTGAATGATCTACATGATCCACATACAAGAGATGAAGCTATAGCTTTCCAATTCTCCACAGTTGAAAACAGGAAAAAAAAATGCCAGCAGATCACACGTAAAACTAGCATCGAAAGATGGAGGAGATTATGCAAATGTTGCAGATTAAGATTAATTAGCAATGTACTATTGGGTAATGCACAACAACTAGACACAATTAAAACCCTTTTTTTCTTGTGATAAACTTTGATGAGAGTTTCAACCAACAAGTTAGCACCGGAATAAGCAAAGTAACATGCATAATTGACATAATGGTTTACGTGAAAAAACCTCCTCAAGATGAGGAGTAAAAAAAACATGGACCAATCTTCCAATATTAGCAACAATGGGTACAAATAGAGTGTTCTCTAGAACCGATCTAGAGATTACAATAGCAGCAACACTAACACCATCATCAAGTTACAACCTTACCATAGTCATCAACCACAATGACACAAGACAAGAGCTAGCAAGAGGTATTTACAATCTGTTAACACGGAGCAATGGGCAATCTGTCCTATATCTTGCAAATTACAGATCTAGAGAATATGAAACTTGGTAGGAATGTAGTTCAATGAGTCTTTAACATGGTATCCGAATTTCGGACCGAGCCAACAACAATTGACCCCTCAAACTTATTAACTCCTAAGGCCACACGAATCTAAGCTTGCTACAATCTGGACTGACTAAACCTGTTAGGGAAAGTACGTGGCCCATGGAGATACGGCCCACTAACTTACCTCCAGCCTTGTGGAAGGGACACGCGAGCTTACAAGCTCGCGCCCGAGCTTCCCCGCCTCGAAGCTCGGGTCACTCGCCCCTCCCGAGCTTCCGAAGCCCAGAGCTCGAGACCCAAGGTAGATTGCGCCGCGGCACGTACAGAATACGCTGCGGGTCCCGAAGGTCACCGAGAGTTAAATGCGACCACAGTACCGAGGAGCGCCTAACAAAGGCCACTGATAAGTTGACGGCCGGTCTCGTCAAACCGTCCGCATAGAGAAAGATGGTGTTGCTTGTAGCGGTCCCAAGACGGCAATCTGGGCGAGATGGGAGATACACTCGACATCCAAGAGATCTTGTCGTCCCGCCACACGACAAAGCAGAAGGAGATGACTAGTAACCGAAAGATAATTCGGCGCATCACAACAGACCAAGGTCAGACTATAATGGCCGGAGACCGCCTATAAAAGGGGACGCACAGGCCACGACCAGGGCACCGGATAGAAGGATAGAACAACAGAGGAGAGCACTAGGCCTAGAACAGGAACACTTGCACTCACGTAGGAGCTCTAGTTCCGGGCGGTAGTTCTTCGCATCCAGGTATAGTAGGAACACACACATAGTGCCTTGAGCACTTATTGTATTCGGGTCCGGGTTTTCCGAAGCCCGGCCTCACCCTCTTGTACTCGTTTAAGCTTGGCATTAAACGAAGACTGGACGTAGGGCTGTTATCCGACAGTGAAGGCCCGAACCAGGATAAAAATCCCCGCGTCACTCTAGCGTCGGCGCGTCCAACGCGTCGACGTCCTTCCCTCGGCGGCGCCCGGCCAGTGGCCGGGCCTCGGTCCAAGGGACAGGGCCGCCCTCGGGCCTCGCACCCACCTTCCTCTTGCTCACCGGCCTGCGGAGGCTCGCCTCCCAGCCGCCGACAGATGGCGCCTACCATGGGGCCCGACTGCGGTCTTCTCCCCTCGATCGAGTCGAGGATGGCCTTGTTGTCATACGATGACGACGACGGCTTAGACCTCAACTTCGACGACTGCGACGATCTCGACGACGTCGACGAGTCGTACGAAAGATGGCGAGCTGGTTTCCTCACTGAAGCCTAGGTTGACGAGATGAAGGTAGAGGCATCACCCACCTCGGGAAGCGGTGCTCGCCCCGGCATTGCTCGCCAGACGGCGCCGGCCGACTCACGCCGAGAGACCCTCATGGAGGGTCTGGAGGCACCGCCACCAGTGCCGCAGCCGGACAGACCGCGCACATTCATGGTCCTGTCCGAAGAGGAGGATCGTTCCTGCGCACGCAACTGGTGCTCCGGCCCGTCAGGGCAAGCAGCGGACTAGGGTGTGCCCATGGTGGTTGAGGGTACCGACGGCACCGCCTCCGTGGGTGACACCGACATGTCCCCTTCGAGGGAACCCGCCTCATGCCACGTCTTCGTGGCATCAGGCGGAGCTACCCCGCACCAGACGCGCGCTGACCTAGGCGGAGAGCACCAGCGGCGTGAGACCGCTCGGAGCCTCTTCACTGGGTCGGTCGGGCTGACTTTGGCGAACATCCGTCGTAGGCCTACCGGCCCGACGCCCGCCACTCGCGCCGCACGTGCGTCCTCGCACGCCACCACTATCACCAACCCGGTTCTGCGCAGCCAGCAACGGGTTAGGGCGATTGCCTAGGTCATGCTTGACCTGGAGAAGGATCCACGCGGATTCACCATGGCCGACCTGCGCGCTACAGTTGCGGACGGCCTAGAAGAACTTGCCGGGGATCTCGGCGAGTACCTTCAGGCCCAGTCGCACACCAGTGGCACCTCAAGGCGGCGCGGCCAGAGCGTTCGATCGCGTCGGTAGGCATCCACGTCCACAGCGGATGGCGCTCCCCAGCGCACCCCGGGCGGAGTGTTTTCCCGTCTCGGACCACTTCCGGGTGGAAGGCCCCTCATTGGAAACAACGGGGCCATCCCAGTCCGACCTTCTCTCGGGCTTTGCGCGAGGCCCCTTGGCCTCGTAAGTTCAAACCCGGGAACATCGAGAAATTCGACGGGAGCAAAAATCCCGACGAATATCTCGTCGTATATACTACCGCCATCTTGGCCGCAGGCGGTAATGAGGCCGTCATGGTCAACTACTTCCCTACCGTCTTGGAGGGAATGGCCCGAACTTGGCTCTTCAACCAACGCTGAGGTTCTATACGCAGCTGGGAACAGCTGTAGGAAGCACTCCGGACGAACTTCCAGGGCTGCTACGAGCGCCCTGGAAAGCCCTAGGACCTCAAGCTCGTGGTTCAGAGGGCGAGGGAAGGCCTGCAGGACTACGTCCGCAAGTTCATCTAGGTGCGCAATACCATTCCGTCGATCTCCGACGAGGCCATCATCAAGGCTTTCAAGGAGGGGGTGCGGAATACCCGTTTTACCAAGGACCTTGAGCTCCATCCGGTCCACACTGCGGCCGATTTATTTCGCGCTGCGGAGGGATACATCAACGCCTCCGAGGCGGTGGAGCGCAAGAGAGGCAGAACGGAGGAGAAGGCGGCGGCCCGGACTGGCGCAAACGCCAAGAAGGGCGACGTCGAGAAGAAGAAGAAGAAGAAGAAGAAGAAGAAGAAGAAGAAGGAGCCCGCCGCCCCGAACTACGTCGCGGCGGTGGAGCCCGAGAGGCACGCCTCGAAGCGCCGCCTCGCCGCCCGCCCGGCAGTGGCGAAACGCCAGGCGCTGGTCGTAGGCGGGCGAAGCTCCCAAGCCTCGGCCTCGACCGGCCCAGGGGCGAACCCTCCGAACAACTGCTACTGCCTTCTCCATTGGCAGTACGGCCACGACCTATGTAATTGTAGGACATGGGCGGCGCGGTTGGAGGACTTCTACGCTGGACGCCGGCCCATGCCCGAACTCCCCGACAACGGAGTGTCGGATGATCGGGTGCCCCAGGGTGGCCACGGCGATGCCTTCCAGGAGGCTCGCGCGCATGTCACCGTGATTTTCAGCGGTACGTCCGCCTACAGCTCGCGACGCGAGCTTAAGGGCGCTGCCCGAGAGGTTTACCACCTTGAAAAGGGTATGCCCGGAGACGCACCCATGCGGTGGTCTCACCAATCGATCACCTTCTCCAGGGATGACTGTCCCCCCGGAATTACGAGGCCTCAACGCCGCCGCCGGTGCTCGTCCCATCACAAGAACACGCGAAGTCGATCGCGTCTTGGTGGACAGCGAAGCTCCTCGACATCATCACCGCCGTTTCTCGAGCGATGAATCTTTGGTCCCGCGGTCCAAGATCAAGGACATAGCCATTCCTTTCCACGGTATTGTCCCTGGATCGTCCCTACAACCGATCGGGCAGATCGTACTGCCCGTAACTTTCGGGACCCCCCATAATTTTCGGACAGAGTACGTCACCTTAGAGGTGGTAGACTCTGAGCTTCCGTACAACGCTATTTTGGGACTCCCCGCGTTATCCAAGTTCATGGCGGCCACTCACCACGGGTACCACTGCCTGAAAATGTCGGCCCCTCATGGGGTCATCACAATCAAGGACAGCCACAAGGCCGCTATGGCCTGTGATGAGAGCGTCCTAGCGATGGTCGGACAGCTCCCAGAGCGCGGCCTAGCTAGGGCCGATCGGCCGCCAGTCCGCCCCAAGGTGGCCTTGCAGCCGCAGGAGCCCACCAAGGCAGTCCCCCTCTCTGAGGATGACCCAGCTAAGGTCGTCCACGTAGGGGCCAACCTCTAGCCCAAATAGGAACTCGAGCTCATCGCCTTCCTCCGAGCTAACGCAGACGTGTTCGCGTGGGAACCGTCCGACATGCCCGGAGTCCCAATGGAGGTAATCGAGCACGTGCTAGCTGCTCGATCGATAAAAGCTCACAAACAGTTTTACGACGCTTTCCCAAGTGGAAAGTCGATATCATTCAGGAGCAACTCGGCAAGCTCCTCCAAGCCGGCTTCATCGAGAAGTCGAGCATTCCGACTGACTCGCCAACCCAGTCGTCGTCAAGAAGAAGGGCGGGAAATGGTGAATGTGCGTCGACCATCGCGACCTCAATGCCGCCGCCCCAAAGACACTTTCCAGCCTGCGGCGCATAGATAGACCAATCGGTCGACGAACGGCGACTCGGCTCATGAGCTTCGTCGCCAACTCCGCACTAAGGAGGTACAAGCCCTCACCAAGTGGAGGGCGGCTTTCAGCAGATTCATATCTCGTCTCGACAAGCGCAGTGCACCTTTCTGTAAGATCCTACGCAAGCACGATGGTTTCGAATGGACAGAAGAAGCCGAGGCCGCTTTTGGCGAGCTAAAGCGCTATCTGTCCATGCCTCCCGTCCTAGACACGCCAATGCTCGGGGAAGCTCTACTCCTCTACTTGGCGGTCGTCTCGCAGACTGTGAGTGCTGTACTAGTAGTCGAACACGAGGGCAAACAACAATCCGTCTACTACGTAAGCGAGATATTGCATGGGCCAAAGGAGCGGTACCCCGAGGACCAAAAACTCTTGTATACCCTGCTTATGGCCTCACGAAAGTTGCGTCACTATTTCCAAGCCCATCCAGTCACGGTCCCAACAAGTTTCCCGCTAAGGGACATCATTAGAAACCCTGACGCGAACGGGCGGGTCGCAAAGTGCGCAGTCGAGCTTGGTGAATTTGATATCAAGTTCGTACCACGAACAGCGATCAAGTCCTAAGTCGTGGCCGACTTTCTGACTGAATGGACCGGGCCGGCCAACCCTTCTGGAGGCTCGCCTGAGCTCGCAAGCCAAGAAGTGCACTGGACCATGTTCTTTGATGGGTCGCGCCAATTCGAGCGATCAGATTGCGGGTTTGTTCTCATCTCCCCCCAAGGAGAACAAATTCAGCATATAGTACAGCTTTATTTTCCCGCAACGAACAATGCTGCGGAGTACGAAGGCCTCCTAGCCGGCCTACGAGCATGCACCGTGCTCGGCATAAAACGGCTAATAGCGAAAGGGGATTCGCGGCTGGTCGTCTGCGCTGTAAACAAGGAGTTTCAAGATATGCGATGACTCAATGGCGCGACATTTGGCGTAGTGAGAAAGCTGGAGAAACACTTCATAAACTTCAAGTGTGTTATGTTTCGGTATCAAGCTAATAGCTTTGCCGATAAGCTCACGGCTTCGGTTCCTCACAAGAAACCGCTTCCCGGAGTGCTCGTCGTCAAAGACATACTAAAGCCCTCTATTCCTCCGGAGAAGAGGCCCCGAGAAGACGGTTGCCTCGACCCAAACGACCGTACTGTTTGCCTTCCTAGAGCGTATGATACTGGATGACGCCATTCGTCCAGTTCTTGGCGCATGGGACACTGCCACAGGACACAGTTGAGAAATCCCGACTCCAAAAACAAGCCCGACCTTACCGATTACTCGGGGGCTTGTTGCACCAAAGGGGTTCTAACGGTGTACTTTGCAAGTGCGTGACCCAGGAGAAAGACAAATTTCTCCTCCAAGATATCCACGACGGGATCTGCGGGGCCCACGCCTCTTTCAGAACCCTAGTGGAAAAAGCCTTCCGCATGGGTACTACTGACCCACTGTGTTGACCGACGCAAGGAAACTAGTAAAACGTTGCCCAGCTTGCCAATACCATGCCAGAGTGTCCCACCAGCTAGCATACGAGCTGCAGACTATCCCGCTGACCTGGCCATTCTCGACGTGGGGAATGGACATACTTGGTCCATTCCCCAGAGGTCTAAAGGGGTGCACGCACCTATTTGTCGCTGTCGGCACTTTCACTAAGTGGATCGAGGCCGAACTAGTGTCGAGCATATCAGCCCAAACGGCCAAAAGGTTCTTTAGGAACAACATTGTGGCCAGATTCGGCATCTTGAGCAAGCTGATCGCTGACAATGGGACACAGTTCACAAGCGAGCTATTCCAAGACTACTGCGAAGAGCTCGGCATGAAGGTCGCCCTAGCCTCGGTGGCTCACCCATAAAGCAACGGTGCAGCCGAACGAGCGAACGGGCAAATCATACAGGGCATTAAGCACCGAGTATATGACGCTCTTGTTGAACAGCGTCAAAACTGGGTAGAGGAACTACCCTCGGTGCTTTGGGCAGCCCGGACAACCTCCAATCGAGTTACCGGAGAAACCCCATTCAGGCTCGTGTACGGCTCGGAAGCGGTCCTACCCGCCGAGCTAAGACTTGGTTCAGTTCGTGTTGATTTTGCAGGCCAGATCGACAACGACGAAGAACGACTGTTGGATCTTGACCTATCCGAGTCCTACCGCGAGCAAGCATTATTACGAGTGGCAGCATACCAGCAATCCCTATGACGGCATGCTGCAAAAAGGGTACAGACCCGGGCCTTGCAGGTAGGCGACCTGGTTCTAAGACGAGTTCAGAACCTAGCCCACACCAATAAGCTTACCCCCGAGGTAGGAAGGTCCGTACACCGTCGTATCAGCTACACACCCGGGGGCTGTGAGACTGGCTATGCCAGATGGTAGAGTCCTTAATAGCTCCTGGAATATCGCTCAACTCCGGAGGTTCTACGCATGAACCAAGGTCGTAAGTCTCTTTTCTCACCCCTTTTTTTATTCTCTTTTCCGTTTTTTCCTCCCCCTAGCGAGCCCTCAAACAACCCCCAGAAACCTAGCCCTATGATCGGGCTTGGAAAAAGACTCGGGCTGTCACAGCACACATCGGCAGAATAGCGGCTATGCAAAAGCTACACCCCCGGGATTCCCTTGCACATGGGTAAGCCGATATCCATCGCACCACGCAAGACCCCGCGCGGGCAAACGCTTTTCAGCCCTATATCATAAGCCCGCATAAAATTGTTGCAGCCCTGGATGACTCCAGAGCCCAACACTCTGCCTCTTACAAAGAAACAGAGCAAGGGCCACGAGCTCTGTTGGGGAAAGTACGTGGCCCATGAGGGTTCGGCCCACTTACTTACCTGCGACCCCACAGGAGGCAAGCTCGAGGCCAGCAAGCTCGCGCCCGAGCTTAGCAAGCTCGAGCCCGAGCTTCCCCGCCTCGGAAGCTCGGGCCTCTTGCTTACTCCGGGCTTCTGAGGTACAAAGGAACAGGACTCGAGACAAATCGTGCCGTGCCGCGGACAAGATACGCTTCGGGTCCCCAGAGTCATCGAGAATTAAATGCATGCACTGTATCGAGGAGCGCCTAGAGGCAGCTTCTGACGGGTAGGCGGCCAGTCCCGTCAACCGCCCGCATGGGCAAGGACATGTGCTGACCGTTAGCGGTTCGGTGCGGTGATCGGATGATTGCACTCGATTACCCGGTGGATTCGATACGCTACCGGTGTGGCGAAAAAGCAACGACTAATTCAACGGACCAGCGCAAAGCTACAGTGGCCGAAGGGCGCCTATAAAAGGGGCGCACAGGCCACAACAATAAAGGTGGGTTTCACTTTGGCATACACACAACTCACTTGGAGAATAGCGACTGTAGAACAGGAGCACTTGCACTCTCGTAGGAGCTCTAGTTCCCATGGTAGTTCTCCGCATCCGTAATCAGAGAAGCACACACAAGTGCCTTGAGCACTCATTGTACTTTCGAGGCCCGTGCTTTCCAAAGCCCGACTTCATCCCTTTGTACTCGCTTTAAGCTCGGTATTAAACGAAGATCGGACGAGGGTCATTATCCCGCAGCCGAGGCCTGAACCAGATAAAATACTCGAGTCATCTTCCCCACTAATCCGGTCTCGACGCTACCAAATTGCGTCGGACTAAGGTCTTTTTCCTTCGGCGGCGTTTCGCCACAAGGCCGGCCCTCGTCGGGGGCATGGCCACCTTCGTGCCTCGCACCCCCTTTTCTTGCTTATTGGCGCTGCGGAGGCTCGCCTCCTAGTCGCCGACAGCTGGCGCCCACCGTGGGGCCCGATTGCGGTCTTCTCCCCTCGATCTAGTTGAGGATGGCCTTGTTGTCTTATGACGACATTGACACCGTAGACCTCAACTACGACGATCTCGACGACGTCGACGAGTCGTATGAGGAGTGGCAGGCTAGTATCCTCACCGGAGCTCAGTCCGACGAGATGGAGGTGGAGGCAACGCCCGCCTCGGAGTAGCCGTCGCTTCCCGCCTTTGTTCGACACTTCGCCGACCACATCAAAAACCTCATGGAGGGACCGGAGGCACCACCACCAGTGCCGCATCCGGACGGACCGCGTGCATTCGCGGCCTTATCCGAAGAGGAGGACCAGTCCTGCATGCGCAACTGGCGCCCCGGCCCGTCAAGGCCGGCAGCGGACTGGCGTGAGCCCATGGTAGTCGAGGGTGCCGATGGCACCGCCTCCGTGGGTGACACCGACATGTCTCCTTCGCGGGAGCCTGCCTCACGTTATGTCTTTACGGCGTCGGGCGAGGCGACCCCGCACCAGCCATGTGCTAACCCAAGCGGAGAGCACCAGCGGCGTGAGGCCGCTCGGAGTCTCTTTGCTGGGTCGGTTGGACGAACCCTGGCGGATATCCGTCGCAGTTCGCTGCCCGACGCCGCCGCCGCCACACGCCAAGATTCGCCCACCACTACCATCACCAACCCAGTGCTGCGCAGTCAGCAAAGGGTTAAGGCGATTGCCCAGGTCATCCGTGACTTGGAGAAGGACCCGCGAGGGTTCACCATGGCTGACCTAGGCGCCGCGGTTGCTGACGGCCTAGAAGAGCTCGCTGGGGATGTCGGCGAGCACCTCTGTGCCCGATCACACCGTGGCTCCTCGAGGCGGCGCGCGCAGAGCGTTTCGGTCGCGCCGGCAGTATCCACGCCCACAATGGACGGCGCCTCAACAGCACTTCGGCGGAGTCTTTTCCGCCTCGCCGCTTCGGGTGGCGACTTCGCTGAAACAACGGGCCGCCCTTAGGTGCCCAAATTTCTCCCGAGCTTTGTGCGAGGCCCCATGGCCTCGCAAGTTCAAGCCCGAAAGCATCGAGAAGTTCGACGGGAGTAAGAACCCCGCTGAATATTTCGCTGTTTATACTACCGCCATCCTGGCCGCAGCGTAACGAGGCCGTAATGGTCAACTACTTCCCTACCGCCTTGAGGGAATGGCCCAACCTCGCCGTTCAACCAACGCCGAGAATTCGACACGCACTGGGAACAACCGCAGAGGCGCCCGACAAACTTCCGTGGCATTATCGTGTTCTAGAAAGCCCCAGACCTCAACCTTGTGGTCCAAAGGGCGGAGAGGGCTCGCAGGACTACGCCCGCAGTTCGCCCAGTGTACAATACCATTCCGCCGATCTCGACGAGGCCATCGCTGAGGCCTTCAAGGAGGAGCGCGAATACCCGCTTCACCGAGGACCTTGAGCTCCATCCGCCCACACCGCACCGATTTATTTCGTGTCTTTGCGGAAGGATACATCAACGCCCGAGGCGGTGGAGCGCAAGAGAGGGAGGACGGAGGAGAAGGCGGTGGTCTTGACCGCACGGATGCCAAGAAGGGTGACGCCGAGAAGAAGAAGAAGAAGAAGAAGAAGAAGAAGGAGCTCGCCGCCGCCACGCCGCGGCGGTAGAGCCCGAGAGGCCCGCCTCCCGAAGCGATCGCCCGGTTACCGACCGACAGTGGCGGGAATGGTCGGGCGCAGTGCCGAGGCGGCGAAGCTCCCGGCCCGACCTCGCCGGCCTAAGGGCCAACCCTCGAACAACCGCCATCGTTTTTTCATCGGTAGTACGCCATGACTCGCAGAATCGCAGGACGGGCCGCACGTTGAGGACTTCTACGCCGGGCGCGCCCATGCCCGAGATCCCCGATCACGGGTTCCGGACGACGGGCGCCAGGGCGCCTATGGCGACGCTTTCCAGAGGCTCGCGCACATGTCGCCGCGGATCTTCGGCGGCGCCGCTTATAGCTCGCGACGCGAGCTTAAGGTCACCGCCGGAGGTTTACCACCGAGAAGAGCAAGCCCGGGCGCACTTCGCGGTGGTCCCACCACGATCACTTTCTCCGGAGATGATTGTCCCCGATGACCAGCCCCAGCCACCACGGTGCTCGTCTCACCATCGCCAACACGCGAGTCGATCGCGGTTGGTAGATGGAGCGAGCCTCGACATCGCCACCGCCGTGTTCTGAGCGATGCAGTCCCGCGTCCAAGATCAAAGACATAGCCATCCCTTCCACGGCATTGTCCCCGGTCGCCCCTACGCCCAATCGGGCAAATCGTGGCCGCCTGTGACGCTTGGGGCCCCTGTAACTTCCGGACGGAGTACGCCACCTTCTAGGTGGTGGACTCGAGCTCCCCATATAACGCCATCCTTGGACGCCTGCTGTCCAAGTTCATGGCGGCTACCCACCACGGCTACCATCGCTCGAAGATGCCAAATTCAAGGGTCATCACGATCAAGGGCGATCCAAGGTCAGAATGGCTCACGATGAGAGCGCCTTGGCCATGGTCGGACAGCCTTCCCGAAGTGGCTCTCGGCCAAGGCCGAAGCGACGCCCGTCCGCCTCTAAGGTGGCCCTACACCAGCAGGAGCCCACCAAGGCAGCCCTCTCCGAGGACGACCCACCAAGGTCGCCCATGGGTCAACCTCGAGTCCAAATAGGAACTCGAGCTCACACCTTCCTCCCGCTAACGCAGACGCAGTTCGCGTGGGAACCGTCCGACATGCCCGTCCCAAGGAGGTCATCGAGCACTGACTAGCTGCTCACCGACAAAAAGCCTCGGAGACAGGCCCTACGGCGCTTCCCAAAATGGAAGGCCGACATCATCCAGAGCAACTTGGCAAGCTCCTCCAAGCAAAGCTTCATCCGAGAAGTCGAGCATTCCGACCGCTAGCTAATCCGGCCGCCGCCAAGAAGAAGGGCGGAAGTGGCGAATGTCGCCGACCATCGCGACCTCAACGCCGCCGGCCTAAGGACAACCGCGCGGCGATAGACCAACTCAGTCGACGGAACGGCGACTCGGCGCTCATGAGCTTCTGGCGCCACTCCGACTATCACCAGATCGCGGCCGCAAGGAGGACGAAGAGAAGATCGCCAGAGCACCTTTTGGTACCTTCGCTACACGACCATGTCCTTCGGTCCTAAAGAACGCGGAGCCACGCCCAAATGACTAATGCGTAAGACGGTCCCTGATCAGATAGGGCGCAACATAGAGGTTTATGTAGACGATGTTGTTGTAAAAAGCAAAGTCCCACGGGACCATGTGACCGACCTTCAGGAAACTTTTGCTAATCTTAGAAAGCATCGAGTTAAGATGAATCCTGAAAAATGTGTATTTGGTGTCCGGTCTGGTATGTTACTTGGCTATGTGATAGAGAAGTCAAGTATCGGAGCAAACCCCGAGAAAATCGAGGCCATCGAGAATATGAGGTCGCCAACCTACACCAAGGAGGTGCAAGCCCTCACCGGACGGATGGCGGCTCTCAGCAGATTCATATCTCGTCTCGGTGAGCACAGTGCACCTTTTTGTAAGATCCTGCGTAAGCACGATGGTTTCGAATGGACGGAAGAAGCCGAGGCCGCTTTTAGCGAGTTAAAGCGCTACCTGTCCACGTCTCCCGGCTTAGCCACGCCAAAGCTCGGGGAAGCTCTACTCCTCTATTTGGCGCTTGCCCCGCAGTCGTAAGTGTCAGACTAGCAATCGACGCGAAGGCAAGCAACAACCCGTCTACTACGTAAGCGAGGTACTTCACGGGCCAAAGGAGCGGTACCTTGAGGTTCAGAAACTCTTCTACGCCTTGCTTATGGCCTCGCGAAAGTTGCGTCACTATTTCCAAGCCCATCCTACTACGGTCCCAACGAGGTTCCCGTTAAAGGACATTATTCGGAACCCAGACGCGAACGGGAGGATCGCGAAGTGGGCAGTCGAGCTTGGTGAATTTGACATCAAGTTCATACCCCAAACAGCGATCAAATCCCAAATCGTGGCCGACTTCTTGGCCGAGTGGACTGGCCCGACGACTTCGAGGCTCGCCCGAGCTCAGAAGCCAAGAAGCGACTTTGGACCATGTTTTTCGATGGGTCGCGCTAATTCGAAAGCGATCAGTCGCTGGTTTGTTCTCATCTCCCCAAGGAGAACAAATTCAGATATAGTATGCTTCCATTTTCCCAAGAACGAACAATGTTATGGAGTACGAGGCCTCCTAGCCGCTTTACGGCATGCATCGCGCCGCATAAAGCGACTAACAAAGGAAAGAGGATTCGGTTGGTCGTTCGCCAAGTAAATAAGGAGTTTCAGAGTTACGATAACTCAATGGTGTGATACTTGGCGTATGAGAAAGCCGAGAAGCGCCACGAACTTTGAAGTGTGTTACGCTCCCAGATCAAGCTAATAGCTCGCCGATAAGCTCATGGCTTGGCTCACAAGAAACCGCCACATGGGTGCTCGTCAAAGACCTACTAAAGCCCTCTATTCCCTCCGGAGAAGAGGCCCCGAGAAGACGGTTGTCTCGACCCAAACGACCGTACCGTTGCTCCTAGAGCAACATGACACTTGGATGACGCCATTAGTCCAGCTTGACGGATGGGACACCGCACAGACATACCGAGAAATCCGGCCCAAAGACAAGCCCGACCTTACCGATTGCTCGGGGCTTGTTGTACCGGCGGGTTCTAACGGCGTATTTTGCAAGTGCGTGACCCAGAGGAAGGCAATTTCTCCTCCAAGACATCCACGACGGATCTCGCGGGGCCCATGCCTCTTTCGTAACCCTAGTGGGAAAAGCCTTCGCATGGGGTACTCATCGCCCATCGCTGACCGACGCCAGAGAGCTAGTAAAACGCCGCCACCGCCAATATCATGCCCGAGTATCCCACCACCAAGATATGAGCCGCAAACTATCCCGCCGACCGCCATTCTCAACATGGGGAATGGACATACTTGGTCCGCTCCCTAGAGGCCTAAAGGGTCAGACGCGACTGCTTGTCGCCATCGACACTTTCACCAAGTGGATCGAGACCAAACCAAGGTCACATATCACCCCAACGGCCAAGAGGTTCCTTAGGAACAATATCGTGACCAGTGTTTGGCGCCCCGAGTAAGCTAATCATCGATAATGGGACACAGCTCACAAGCGAGCTATTCCAGACTCATCGCGAAGAGCTCGGCAGATAAAGGTCGCCTAGCTTCGTAGCTCACTCACGAGTAATGGTGCAAATTAACGCGCAAACGGGCAGATCATGCAGGCATTAAGCCGAGTGTACGACGCCTTGCCGAGCAACGCCACAACCGGGTGGAAGAACTACCTCCGTGCTTTGGGCAGCCCGAACAACCTTTAATCGGGCTGCTGGCGAAACCCCATTTAGGCTCGTATACGGCTCGGAAGCGGTCTTACCCTCCGAGCTAAGACTTGGTTCAGTTCGTGCTGATTTTGCAGGAGAAATCGACAACGACGAGGAACGGCCGTTGATCTCGACCTATCCGAGTCCTCGCCATGAGCAAGCACTATCATGAAAGCAAAGAAGATACCAAAGAATCCTCAAGGCCACGCGGCTAAAAAGGTGCAGACACGGACCTTGCAAGTTGGCGACCTAGTTCTAAGACGAGTTCAGAACCTGGCCCATGCCAACAAGCTCACCTCAAGATAGGAAGGCCCGCACACACGTCAGATAGCCGCACGCCTGTGGGTCAAGATCTGCTATGCCGGATGGGAGAGTCCTCAACAGCTCCTGGAACATCGCTCAACTTCGGAGGTTCTATGCCTAAGAAAAGGTCGTAAGCCTCTATTTCCCTCTCTCTCTCTTTCTCTCTCTCTGCCTTTCGACCATCCTACCATCCCCTAGAGAACCCCCAACACTAACCCCAGTGACCTAAACTCATGATCGGACTTGGGAGAAAGCCCGGGCCGTTCCAGTACACATCGACAGAATAGTGGCTACGCAGAAGCCAACCCCCAGGATTCCTTTGCACACGGGTAAGCCAATATCCATCGCACCACGCAAGATCCCGCGCGGGCACGTGCTTTCCGGCCCTATATCATAAGCCCGATAAACTCATTATGTGCTCGGGATACCTCTAGAGTCCAATACTCTGCCTCTCGCAAAGAGAAGGAGCTAAGGCCACGAGCTTCGTTCAAAGTGTACGGTCTCCAAACCACAATCGACCTTCTGTCGAACCAGAAGCTCGGTCGCATGCAAGAAAAACAACAGAAAACGAAGAGAAGCAACAATAACCATAAACAACTTTATTAAAAAGACTCCGGGATGGCTTACAAGCCAGCTATACTTAGTCCCAAATGAATGTTCCTAGAAACCCCAAGAATGACGCCGCCACCTCGGAAGCGCCGGGCGCCTCGACCAAAGCCATGGCGGCAAAGAAAGATCGCGGCACGGTGTCGCCGCCCACGAAGCGGATCAAAGGCCCCGCTGGTTATGGGACGACTTCAACCAGACTTCAACCTGGGGCGACGCCACGGCACGCCGCCTCCTCCGCAATCTTGGCCATGGCGAGGTCGGTCACCTAAAGCTCCGCCAACTCGATCACAAGCCTTGAAAGCGGGAGGGCAAGGTACGGAAGAAAGGAGTCTGAGTAAGAAATGACCATCGTGATTGGTCTCTTTTATAGCCAGATTCGAAGCCGGCGATCTCGTGAGTAATGGCGTTGGGAAGCGCCCGATGCGAATCGCTTCAGATCAACGCTAATGTCTCTAGGGACACGGGCGCGACAAATAAAAACAACGCTCGCATTCCGGGACAAGGCGGACCAAGAAGTGACGGCGAAAGAAGTCAAAACAAGTCAACCTGCATTGATAAAGGGTATTTACAAAGGCAGTCGGATTATCGCCCAACCAAAAGGAAAAGAAACAAAAGAAAAAGGGCCTATGGCTTAGATCGCACCGGAGCTTCCGGCTCGCCAAGAACTCCTCATGTTGGCCCCAAGATCGAGGAGCTCCTTCTTTGCCCGCACTCTGATTTTGACCCGTAAGGCTTCGCTGGCGACCTCCAGTCCCAAGATGGTATTTGGTGGGTCTTCAGCAGACCCTCCGTCATGTTACTGGCAGCTTTCGCTTGGGAAAGCTCCGGCAAGGAGATCGCGCCTCCACCAAGACGAGCAACCTCGGCGACACTCAAGACGCCTCCACCGACCGGAGCGCGGCTCGAGCCGAGGGCGCGGTCGCGTTCAGCCTTAAGGGCCTCCAGCGACCAGCAAGAAACCTCCTTGGCGTCCTCCTGCACCACGGCTAAGGCCGCCTCAGCCGCCACGGGACTGGGGGTGTACGTCCTTGTGCACTACCAGCGGGAGGACGAAGGGTCTCGAACCACGGAGCCCGGGTTTGCCCTTGATAGGTTCATTCTCCTAGGCCACTGCCTCCGGCTGCGTCGGAATAAGTTCCCCCGCTTGGGGGGACAGCGCAACTGAAAAAAAACAAGAGAGAATCAGAGCACGATCGGCCCAAGGGCCATAACCAACAAAGGAAAGGGACGGGAGAAGCTGGCATGCACAAGCAACTTACGCAAACCGCGGACGGCCGCTTTGTTCATCTCGCCGTTCGAAGTCGTTGCCGCCCGAAGACCAACCGACGCTTGGCGCCGATCGGTATCCGCGCAAGACCGATCGAATCTCGAGCTCGAACCTCCAAACGGCCGGGTCGGGACGGATCTATCGCACGGGTGCTCGCCGCCATACGCGGCGGCCTTACTCGAAGCGACCGCCGGTTTTTCCCAGTTGCCGCTGGGAGTGGCTCGTCTTTTCCACGCCGGGGCCAAGCTCGCGTCGCCACCAAATGACGGATTGGCGGCCCCGAACTCGCTGCCGACGCGACGCGGCGAGCCCGGTTCCCGCCTCGCTTCCTCGCGAAAAATAGGCCGTGGGGTCACCACCACGAAGAAAACCGCCCAGGCACCTAAACCCGCAGGCATCGCACTCGCCCAGACATCGCGGACGCCGAGCTCGATGGCTCGCTAGGCTCGCGGTAGAGAAGCCCCACGACCCGACCACCTCGCCTTGGGGCAAGGCTACATAGGAAAAAGGGCGGAACATTACAATCACGCTCGAGGAAAAGTTCGACAAAAGGCGCAAGGCCAAGAACGAAGACTTACGGAAGTGCCTTCATGGAGAGATCATCCCACCCGCGATTCGAAGAAAGGGCAAACCCGCTTCTCGGCGGGCTCACCCGGCTGCTCGTGAAGTCGGCCACGATGTCAAAGCCGTTGAGCCCCTACCGCCAAGTCCCGAATCTTGGCCGCCAGGTTACCGCCGGCCCAACAGGGGCGGGCATCGTCACCTTCCTAGGGCTCGCATTGGCATAACCATAATCGGCAATTGTCGGGCTTCTCAGAATACCACCGCTGACGCCCACCCCGATGTTCTCCTTGGCTTTGAACACCGGTATGAGGACTTCATGTCGCGGCGAGCTTGAAGTAGGCGCACTCGCCACATTGTTTCCGCCGGTCGTGGTCACCAGAAAGTGGAGGAAGAGGTCGACCGTCGGCTCCACCTCGACGAACGCCATGGAGGTGCGCGAAGATCGCCAAAACATGATCGAGTTGGGGTTGAGGTTCACTACCGATCCCAAGACTGGCCAGACGGATTCGACGACTCGACTCAGTGACCCGGAGCCCATGAATCGCGAAGAGCTCGAAGCAAACAAACTCCTTTCTCTTGGGCGCAGGGACCGCCTCTCTGCCAGCCGCCCTCCATCCGCCAACCTCGACGAAGGCGGCGGCTTCTAGCCCCTTCAGGTCGTCCTCGGTGAGGAGGCTCCGCGTGAAGAGTGCCATCAGGAAGATGAGGATCAGAGCAAGAAAATGGCGGAAAGACGGAGGAGGAAGAAGGCAAAGAAACGCAAGTAGCACAAGGCGAACGAGTAGTACAAGAGGGCGTAAGAAAAGACGGCAAAGAAGGGGAACCGCCTAATATAAACCGGCGAGGGGAGACGAACCGTCACCTGTCCGTCGAAAGACACGGAAACCAAGGAGAAGGAAGCGGCAAGATATAATCAAGGCCGATTTGGGATTCCCGCCGGCCGTGGGGCCAAGGCCGCGAAAGACAGCATTTCGCCCGAAGGCAATTACTAGCTAAACCTCTGAGCGGCACGACATCATCCCGCTCGAGGCTCGGGGGCTAGCTGTTGGGAAAAGTACGTGGCTCATGAGGGTTCGGTCCACTTACTTACTTGCGGCCCCACAGGAGGCAAGCTCGGCTGCAAGAAGCTCGCTACCGAAGCTTGGCAAGGTCGAGCCCGAAGCTTCCCCCTCGAAGCTCGGCCTCTTGCTTACTCCGGCTTCGAGGTACAAAGGAACAGGACCCGAGGCAAATCGTGCCGCGCCGCCGACAGGATACGCCTCGGGTCCCCAGAGTCATCGAGAATTAAATGCGCCAAGACTGCATCGAGGAGGCGCTTAGCGGCAGCTTTTCGACGGTAGGCGCCCAGCCCCGCCAACCGCTCGATGGGCAAGGACACGCCCGACCGGTAGCGGTTCAACAAGGGTGATCGGAGGATTGCACTCGACATCTTGGTGGATTCGCAGACGCTACGGTGTGGCGAAAAGGTAACAACTAATTCAACGGACCAACAAGAAGCTACAAGGGGCGGGGGCGCTTATAAAAGGGGCGCACAGGCCACAACAATAAAGGGAGGCTTCACTTTGGCATACACACAACTCACTTGGAGAATAGCGATCAGAGAACAAAGAAAGACTTGCACTCTCATAGGAGTTCTAGTTCCCGCAGTAGTTCTCCGCATCCGTAATCAGGAACACACACACAAGTGCCTTGAGCACTCATTGTACTCGAGGCCCGGCTTCCCAAAGCCCGGATTTCATCCTTTGTACTCGCTAAGCTCGGATAAACGAAAATCGGACGAGGGTCATTATCCCGCGCGAGGCCTCGAACCAGATAAAAATACACTAATCATCTTCCCCACTAATCCGGTCTCGACGCTACCACCGCTGGCTGGACTAAGGTCTTTTCTTCGGCGCGCCCGCCACAAGGCCGGCCTCGGTCCGAGGGACAGGCCGCCTTTGGGCCTCGCACCCCCTTTCCTTGCTTATTGGCGCTGCGGAGGCTCGCCTCCCAGTCGCCGACACTAACCCTATGATCGGGCTTGGGAGAAGACTCGGGCTGCCACAGCACTCATCGGCAGAATAGCGGCTATGCAAAAGCTACGCCCCCGGGATTCCCTTGCACACAGGTAAGCCGATATCCATCGCACCACGCAAGACCCCGCGCGGGCAAACGCTTTTTGGCCCTATATCATAAGCCCGCATAAAATTGTTGCAGCCCTGGATGACTCCAGAGCCCAACACTCTGCCTCTTACAAAGAAACAGAGCAAGGGTCACGAGCTCCGTTCAAAGGACACGGTCTCTCTAAACCACGACCGATCTTCCGCCTGGCTCGGCTCGGCCGTGGCTCTGGGCTAGGGTCGATTTTTCAAAAATTGATCTCTAAACCACTGCAGACCTTCCGTCACCCGTGCTCTACCGTGGCTCTGGGCTTGGGCAATTTTTAAAAAATTGATCTCTCTAAACCACGACCGACCTTCTGTTAGTCCAGAAGCTCGGCAGTGGCTCGGGGGCTAGGGTCGATTTTTCAAAAAATGTTCTCTCTAAACCACGACCGACCTTCTGTCAGTCCAAAAGCTCGGTCGTGGCTCAGGGGTTAGGGTCGATTTTTTAAGGGTCAAATTGCCCGAGGGTCGACTCTCGATCTTCTCTAAGCCACACCCGAGCTTCTCTTCAGAAGCTCAGCCTTGGCTCGGAAGCTAGGATCGATAGGACTATACTCCGACCTTCGAATCCTTCTTGCCTATACGACTACTTGTATTCGTTTGCATGCAGGAAAGACAACAAAAGAAGGAGGCAAAACAAACAACTTTATTAAAATTCAAGATGGCTTACAAGCCAATTATACGAAATGTCGGTGAGCGCGGACTACCGCCTCGACGATCACATCGGCCACCTCAGCGAGAGCCGGGACGACCTTGATCAGGACCGCGACGGTGCCGACGTCACGGGCGCGAGCCTCTTCCTCAGCAACCTCAGCGAGAGCGAGGTCATAGTCTGCCCAAAGAACCGCCATGAACTCTTCGTGATTCATGGGAGCAGGCGGAGAAGGGGGGATTGTAGGAAGAAGTTTGGAATGAAAAGCGGCCACCACATCGGCCTCTTTTTATAGCTGAGCCCGGGAAGTCGAACCGATTCCAAGAGTAATGGCATCGGGAGGCGACTCGGATGTGAACCATTCCCAAGATTTGACGCGGATGTCTCTCGGGACGTGGCGTAACAGTCAAATCGACGATCGGCATTCCAGGAAGAAGATCGATAGGGGGATCACAAAGGGAAAAAACAAAGCGATAACATTACTTTTTAAGGAGTATCCACAAAGGAAAAACATTACAAAGGCCTATGGCCTAGGCCGACACCTAAACTTACGAAGCTCGGCCATTGCTTCGTCATATTGGTCCTGAAGCTCGAGGAAGGCCTTTTGACCACCCCGGACAGACCGCACCTCAATCCGCAAGGCATCATTGGCCGCTTCCAAATCCCGGACGGTGTCCCGGTAGGTCTTCTGCAGATCCTCTGTCTCGGCCGTAGCCGACTTCACCCGGGACAGCTCCGCGGCAACAAGGTCGCGCTCCTCCGCCGCACGGGCAGACTCGGCAGCGTGGCACGCCTCCATCGAACGAAGGCGCCCCTCGAGCTCGGTGTAGCGGTCGCGTTCGGCCTTAAGGCCCTCCTGCGACCGATGGGAGACCTCCTCGGATCTTCCGCTGCCGCGCTAAGGCCGCCTCGCCACAAGAACGCGAGCTTCCAAGACCATCGCTCGACCGAGCCCGAAGCGAAGCTTCTTCCACTTCGGTGCGGCGGTTTCGGCCGATGTCGCCAACAGGCGCTGCTTGCCTTCAGACCTCCCGCCGACCTGGTTTCAAATTTCGAAGACACGCAAGGCCAACAACTTCGCGGTAGGCCTACACCAAGAAAGCGGGCTCAAGAAAAAGAAAGAACCAAAGCAGATCGACGAAGACTCCAAAGGCCGTGCTCAAGGCACTTACCCGCCTCATGGCCGCCGCGAACTCCTGACTCATGCCGAGGTCAGCAGCGCTTAGGCGCAGCGGTTAACGACAGCCCACTCGAGCTATCGCCGAGCCGCTTGATCCCTGAGACCCCTCCACGGCTCGCCCGGTCTCATCACCGGCCCGGCCGCCTCCACCACGGCTCGACCACTTTCCTCATGGGCCCGGCCGCCTCGATGGCTTGAAGGCATGGCTCGGGGCAAAGTCGGTTTGCACCCCGGTATCCGCTTTCGGTTTGGCCATCTTCATGCTCACCACCACTCATGCGGGGTCGGTCGAACGGTCGGTCGGATGGACTCCTCCCGGCGGCTTCCGGCGAGCGACAACTTGTGCTCGACCCACGCCGGCGTCGCCACGATCCACCCCGCAGCGACCAGCGGGGCCACGCTCCACAGGCGCACCGGGACGACGCTAGCAGCCGTGATGACCCGGACCGGCCAGTTCCAGCCAAGAAGGAGCGTGTCGTCCATGTCCAGCGGTGGGACGGGCAGGTCGCACCCCACGAAGAGCTCCGACAAACCACCAAAGTCGATTGGACGCCACCCGGACGTGGTCTGTCCCTCGACGCGGAGCGGCGCCAAGATCGATGTCCCTTCGTCCGTCTCCACCTCCACGGTCTAGGCTTGGCAGCGCACGTCGTTGTGTGCCACCAACGGGAGGAAATAGGGCCTGGAGCCCCGACGTCCTCCATGCTTCGGAAGGAGCTCGTTCTCCCGGGCCACATCCTCCGGCCGCACCGGGATGAGCTTCGCCGCCCCGGCGGACATGGCGACCGAAAAAACAGTCGAGCACGATCGATCAACCCGAGAATCATGATGAGCGGAGGAAAGAAGGGAGAGCCGAAGAGCACGGCAACCTACCGAGGAGCTCGAGATCTGTCTCTGCCGACTCGTCGTCCGAGGGATCATCGTCCAGTATCAACCGACGCCTTTTCGGCGCTGGCTGGGTATCCCGCGCGTCGGCAGAATCCTGGTCCTGGGAATCTCTAGCCTGGGCTGGGTCGGGAATGGAGGCAGGAGCCCGGGCCGCCGAACGCCCCGCACTGACAACCTTGCCCCGACGGGAGAGCCCGGTCCGCTTCTTTGGAGGCGGCTGCGTGCTCGCGGCCCGCTCTTGCCGCGCCGGGATCAAACCCACGCTGCCGCCGCCCGGCGAACTCGCTGGGAGGGCGTCCCCTGGGGCTGCCACCAGCGCGGTAGCATCGGGCCCAGCCTCCTCACCCGCTCTCCCCTGCAAACAAGCCAAGGGAACATTAGCCCGCGCCCATAGAAGGCCACCTCTAGGGGCGCTTAACTCGCGGGAACGCATACCTCGTCGAGGACATTCCGAATACCCGAGCCCGATGGCTCGTTATGATTCGCGGGCAGCAGGAGCCCCACGGCCCGGACCATGTCGTCCTAGGGTAGAGCTGCGTAGAAAGGGGAGGAAACATCAGAACACGCCCAAAGGAAGCTCGGGCAAATGACTATGAGGCCGGAAAGGAAACTCACGGGAAGTGCCTTCGCGGGTGAGGTCGTCCCACCAGCAGATTGCAAAGAAAGGGCGAACCCGTTTCCGCAGCGGGCTCACCCGATGTCTGATGAAGTCGGCCACAATATCGTAGCCGTTCAATCCTCGGCCGGCCAGCTCCCGGATCTTGGCCGCCAAGGCTACCTCCGCCGGCACCAGCGAAGGGTGGGCAAATACGCGGCTTCCGGGGTTCGTTCGTCACAACTATAGCCCGCAGCCGAGCACCTTGGCATAGTACCACCGCGACGCCCACCCCCGACGTTTTCCTTAGTCTTGAACGCCGCACGCTGGCTTCATGTCGCGGCGCAGCCTTGAAGTAGGGCACCACACCGCTGCCCCCCGCGGCCGTGGTCGGGCCAGAGAAGTTGAGGAAGAGGCTAACCGTCGGCTCCACCCCAAAGAACGCCTCGCAAAGATGCGCGAAGATCATCAGGAATAGGATCGAGTTAGGATTGAGATTCACCAACTCGATCCCACACTGGGCCAGGACAGCGGCGAGGAAGTCGGACTCCGGAACCCGGAGCCCGTGAATGGCGAAAAGCTCGAAGCAGACAAACTCTTTGCTCTCGGGCGCAGGAACTGTCTCCTCGCCGGCCGCCCTCCAGCCGCCAACCTCGATGAAGCCGGCGGTGGCCAACCCCTTCAGGACGTCCTCGGAAAGGAGACTCCGCGTAAAAGACGCCATTGAAAGAAGAAGGTCGGGAGACGACGGCGGCAGAAGGCAGAGGAACTAAAGAAGAAAGGGGACGATAGCACAAGGGAGCGTAAAGTAAGCAACGAAGGGCAAACCGCCTATTATAAACCGGCGCGGGGAGACAAACCGCCGCCTGTCCGCCCAAAGACGAGGAAACCGAGAGGGAAAACAGCGGCACGCATAACCGCGCTTGTTTGAAATTTCCACCGAAGCCAGGGGCGCCGCGTGCATGAAGGGCAAGCATTTCGCCCAAGGGCGGTTACCGATAAACCTCCGAGCGGCACATCTTCGTCCCGCTCGAGGCTCGGGGGCTAACTATTAGGGAAAGTACATGGCCCATAGAGATACGGCCCACTAACTTACCTCCGGCCTTGTGGAAAGGACACGCGAGCTTACAAGCTCGCGCCCGAGCTTGGCAAGCTCACACCCGAGCTTCCCCGCCTCGGAGCTAGGGTCACTCGCCTCCCAAGCTTCCGCCTGTGGCTCAGACCCAAGGCAGACAGCCACAAGATACAGATACGCTGCGGGTCCCGAAAGTCACCGAGAGTTAAATGCGACCGCAGTACCGAGGAGCGCCTGGCAAAGGCCACTGACAAGTTGGCGGCAGGTCTCGTCAAACCATCCGCATAGAGAAAGACAGGTGTTGCCGGGTAGCGGTCCGGCACGGCAATCTGGGCAGGATGAGGAGATACACTCGATTATCCGGTGGATCTTGTGCGTCCGCCACATGGCAAAGCAGAAGGAGATGACTAGTAACCTAAGATAATTCACAGATCACAATGCATCAAGGTCGACTACAAGGGTCGGAGGTCGCTTATAAAAGGGGCGACAGGCACGCACCGGGCACCGGATAGAAGGATAGAACAACAGAGGAGAGCACTAGGCCTAGAACATGAGCACTTCCACTCACGTAGGAGCTCTAGTTCCGGACAGTAGTTCTTCGCATCCAGGTATAGTAGGAACACACACATAGTGCCTTGAGCACTTATTGTACTCGGGTCCGGGTTTTCCGAAGCTCGGCCTCACCCTCTTGTACTCGCTTAAGCTTGGCATTAAACGAAGATCGGACGTAGGGTCATTATCCGACAAAGTGAAGGCCGAACCAGATAAAATCCTCGAGTCACTCTAGCGTCGGCTGGCCCAACGCGTCGACGTCCTTCCTCATGACGCCTCGCTGGCCGGGCCTCGGTCCAGGGGACAGGGCCGCCCTCGGGCCTCGCACCCACCTTCCTCTTGCTCATCGGCCTGCGGAGGCTCGCCTCCCAGCCGCTGACAAAACCTCTCTCAAATCAGGTTATACACTAATTCAATCTACAATCCAAGCAACAAGTGAAGAATATATCCAAAATTAGATGTGATCCAACCACGTTTGTCTCTCCAATCACAAGTTTGATGAAAATCACATAGGAGAAACCGATCTAGATAGATTTGCTATCCTCTTTTCTTCTCTCTCTGGTTATGAATGTGTTGCTCTCTCTTGCTCTCAACAGCAGCAAAAGCTCTCACCCTTTGAGGCGAAAGTTGGCTAGAGTTTTTGTTTCCTCTTCGCTTTCAAGGAGACATCTCAACCATCCATTAAAGTATACATTTGACATGATTTCTTGTGCTTGTGGTGCTGAAAGTTCACCTCTATGTAAAGAGATAGATTCTGCACATATTTTCTAGCCAGTGGCCAAGCAATGTGCTCTAAGAAATGGGCACACTCTTGGTTGAGCACAAATTCACACAATCGATCGGGCCTGTTCTTTACAACATAAAATCATATTAAAATCTATAACTTGAAATTTATTATTTTTATACAAGTCATATCTTATAGCCTTTTTGTAAGGCTTTTAATGGTTACTTTAAAAGATCCCAAACTATTATTTAAGTATATTTTTCAGACTTTCTAAGTATCTTTTCAAAAACCCTTAACTTTTATATTATAATCTACCGCAGCTTTTGGACCAAGCCATTGAAACATTCATCCTCGCCCTTTTGCATTCATTCAGTACGTTCCTAGCAAAAGCATGCTCTGTTTTATCCCCTCCGCAAAACCGAAATCAATAAAAAAAGAAGAGGAATAATTGCCGGTTTTTAGGATCGAAGTATGGTTGTCGGGTCCTCGACAAAACAAATTCTTGAAACAATATACAGCTTAGCAAAACCCAACACTGCCACTGCCAGGACCAAACGGAACAATATCATGGTCCCACATGTCGGCCTAGCAACTGTGGGCGCAGGCGTGGAGCGCAGCGAGTTGTGCATGCCCACACGCAGACGCGGGCAGAGGGGGAGAGAGAGATTGATGATGGGAAGAGCCGAGCAGGTCGCCATGGACATGGAGGGATAGGCAGCAGCCAAAACATGCAGGTGAGGGGGGCCAGCCGAGGCAGATGCCATGTGAGCCTTGTCCCCTCCTCGATTTCGCCGGTTTCCCACGGCCACGTAGGGTCGGGATGCAGGTCGAGGTGGGCTGTCAGCCTATCCGCAAATTTTTAGCCCACTGAAATTCGCACCCGTATATTAACGAACTTTATGAAGATGGCATTTTGTAGAAGCCCACGATAGCCCTCAAAGCCCATATATCCCACTAATACTAGCTACGGTAAGCAGCCATACCCTCGGTTTTTTCTCTGCGCCGTCTCCTCCAAATCCCCCCGCGTGCAGAATTGCCAGAGGGCCCAGGAGGGTCTCCTCTGTGCCCGCCACTGCGGCAGGCCACGGGATTTGATATTTTGCAGCTCTAAAGATTGGCAATTTGCTTATTTGCCACTTATTTTCACTAATATGTGAGACCATCTATATCTATAACGGTGGGCTTGAGAGATAAAATAGTGAAATTTACTCTAGAGAGTAACAAAAAAAAATCAATTTTTTCTGTGTGTGCACACCATCTCTTCCCCTCGTGCCTAGGTCTGAAACTTTGGGCTCGGGCTCGGCTCGCCTACAAACGAGCCCGAGCCGAGCTGCCTTCCTAGCTCGTTGCGCTTTGCGAGCCCAAGCCGAGCCAAAGGTGGCTCGCTCGTGGCTCATGCCCGAGAGTACTCACTCTTTTTGTTAGATGTGATCATGTCATCATGTTGGTCTATGCCTCATTGGTCAATTGATATATAAATATGATGTGGGCCATGTGGTAGTGCTAACTGCTGAACTGATATATTAATATGATGGTTGCTTGATATATGTGAATATGGTTGCTTGATATACTCCCTCCGGTCACAAATAATTGACGTTTGAGATACGTGACAGTCAAAGTTTTGAAACTTGAGTTACGAATATCCTTTTAAATAATTAGATTGTGCACATAAAAATTATATACGTAGATTCGTCTCAAAAAGTACTTCAATAATATTACAATTTTAGTGGATTTTAAAAATAAATTCAATTCAAATATTTGTGACCGGAGGGAGTGTATGGTTATTTTGATATTATGATATATGATAATTGCTTGATATATGAATATGATGTGGTAGTGAACTAGTAATGAATTGATGTATGATGCTGGTTGTTTGATATATATAAATATATGATAGCACAAATTAAGGTTGAATGTTGATTTGATGTCACTACTGCAAAAGCTCATGAAAACTCGCGAGCCCTCACGAGCTGGACCAAGCCAACAGCGAGCCTGAGCCAAGTTGCCATCTCAGCTTGTTGCACCGAGCAAGCCAAACCGAGCTGGCTCGGTGAGCTCCACGAGCCCAAGACCGAGCTGGCTTGGTGAGCTCCACGAGCCCGAGCCGAGCCAGTCCGCTCGGGCTCGGCTCGTTTCCACCCTACTCGCGCCTCCTGCCTGTTGACTCCTCCCGGCATGTCGCCTCCATTGTCAGCTCCTCCCCAAGCGGTGCCTCGCTGACCGGCTCCACTACCGCGACCTTCCATCTCGTCCTCGTGCACTGTCGCTGCCAACCGGCTCCTCATCTCACCGAATCCAAGAATCGATGGGTATTGGCTACTCCGCATCTCCATTCTCCACTCTAGCGCTCTTACTCTCCCCTACATCTTCTTAATGCACGCGCAACTCCTGGTAAATCGGAATTTGTAGATCATGGATAGTGGTCAGATGGTGGTTATGTTCTGAATTTGCATTTTGGAACTTGCCTATTAGAGTTTGTTGCCATCCATATGTAATTTGCGGGTTGCAATTTAGGATTTGAGTTGTAATTTGCATATTGGAATTTGTCCTCCATGTTGACATCTCCACGCCATTGCGCACTAGTGCCGTCGAGCCCGGCGGTTCCTATCTATGTTCATTCTGATTAGTTTTGAGTGTGTTGCGGTCTTTTGCGAACGCCGCAATGCCCACAAAATGATTCACTGGGTTGTCATCCCATGTGTCCACGTATATAATGCCAAACAGGTGCTACGTACAAGTGCATTTTGTCTGCCAGTCGTCCCAGTTGCATGCTTAACGTAGGGCAATCAAGGGGCCCTCAGGAAAAAAAAAAAGTCATGTCAGATGAGCTCCCCAGGCAATTCTACGGGTCCCCCTTGCCCCTGGCATCGTCAGCATCGGGAGGTGAGGGGGAGTCATCCCGTGCTTGGTGAGTTAGGGTGCGTTTGGTTTGAGGACAAGGGTGGATGGGACCATCCCATTCATGTGTTTCTAGGATAGGACCATTCGAGCAGCCTGTTTGGTTTGGGTGGATGGGATGAGTCTGTTTTTTGTTTGGTAGGTTGAATGAGTGCTGGATTTAGAGTGAGGAGAAGTTAGATGGCTGCGTACGTGACTTTTTTGCGTACCCCTCCATCCAAGATCTGAGAGGAATATTCCTGTACTGGGATGGTTCCATCCACCCTTATCCCAAACCAAACAGACCAAAAAATTGGATGGGATGGTCCCATCCACCCTCATCCACTGAACCAAACAGATCCTTAGTTGATGGGTGGATCTATCTATATTTGTGTTTGGTTTAGGGCTAACATATTTGACTTGGTTAGCTAATTGTAAGTTAGCGGGGTTAAATGACATTGATCGAATTAATGTAATCCTACTTATTCCCAAGGTGTTTGGCAGAATAAACTCTTAACACACCCCTTATCTCTGAACTAAAGCAGCCTTAGGGTTTGCTCTTCTGAGCATGGTGATAAGCCCCGTCTAGGTGTGCTCCGGCGTGTTGGGTGACCTCTCCTCCGGTTCCCTGCTGCTTGTCGTCTCTGTGCCCTTACTTTCCATGTCGTGGCCATTATAAACAGGGAAGTTTGGTTCTTCTCCATTAAGAGGGATTGGCTTGGGCTTCCCCTTCGGCAAGGTCACCGATGGCCAAGGCTTTGATCCTCCGTGTCAAACACAAGGTCATGGCATCATCGTATTCTCTGGGTTGGTGCTGTTGAAGTCCTTCTCGGCATCAGTATGACATCTGACGGGATGCGTGCTCACAAGATCTATGCGTTTGAGGATGGTTATGCTTACCCTTTTGTTGAAAAGGGTGAAGCTTCAGATCATCCTTGAATTAGGGTTCGGGATCGGGGTCATCAGCTTCAGTGCTAGCGACGACGAAGGATGATTCTGGCCACTGTCTTCGATGCTTTCATCAATGGTGATACCAAATCAGTGCTTCCTCTGCTGATCCCGAAGATCAATTCATTCATGCCTCTTCAAAGTGCTAGATTTGTCCCAATGGTGGTTTGGGCTGTTGGTTGTTGCAGCAAAATTTCAAGGAAAACTTTGTTGTAGGACACTGTAAAATGAGTGGATTTTCTAGGTACCATTACAAATTCGTCTCTTTACTATTTAACTCTTTGCCACAAGATACTTTCGAAGATAAAATACTATATCTAGATGTAGAGGAGAGAGAAACGACAATAAAAGGTCTATTTTTTCCTTTGAGGTGTGCAAGGTGATATGTGTGAGAAAAAGACAAAAAATACAGAAAATAGGGGGAAAATATTTGTTTGATTCAGCATATTTTTTTATGTAATTTTCCTGTTTTCTGTATTTTTTGACCATTTTTCTAGCCCATATCACATTGTTAATCTCGAAGGGCAAAAAAAATTTACTATTGTTTCTCTCTCCTCTACAACCGGATATAACATTTTATTGAAAAGGTGTCTTCTGACAAAGAGTGTCAATTTTAGAGTGTCATATAGCAAAGAGGCGAATTTGTAGTGGTACCTAGCAAATCCACCCTTTTTACGACATACTACAGCCAATTTTCCTAAATTTCAAATCCTCTAATGGATTGGACATGAGGGTATGTTTAATGGTAGCCCTATATCTTTACGGTAGTTGACTCTATTACTATAGAAATGTAGTTGTGAATAATAAAAATAAGGTTGAAAGTAAATTAGCAAAATGTAAGAGAGAGATATGTAGGGATTAGAAAAATAGAGTTAGGATTGTAGAGGTGAATAGTAAAATAGGATTATAAATAGAAGTTGAATAGTGGGTGAATAGTAAAATAGGATCAGCTTGTATATGACCTGAGGGTTGGTTCCCATTTCCATTGGTCTGCTTCATTTGACTGGGGATTTTAAATTCCTTGCCCCTCAATTGGGTGGCCATTTTTGATCTGTCCCCCAATTTGTTGCCCCTTAATTATTTGCCCCCGTGCCCACTAATTTGTTCATTTCTAGCCACTCGGACAGAAATGCCCCCATCTTCCTTCTTCACACCTCTTCTTCCTCCCTTCCCTCTCCTTCACGGCGAAAGCAGCAAGCAATGCAAGGCGCGCGATGACAACTGCAAGCAAGCTCGACGACGACCACAACGGCTGTGACAGCACGGCGGCGAGAACTGACGGCGGCGTGGCGGCGGTGCGGGCGAAGCTCAACAGCGGCCACGGCGATCTAGACTAGCGGCGGCGGTGAAGCTCAACTACGGCCGTGGCGGCGGTGAACTCAATGGCGGTGGTGGAGGCAAGCTCAACGGCGGTCGCGGGCGGATCTAGACGGCGGCCGCAAACTCAACGACGATCGTGGTGGAGGCGAGCTCGATGGCGGCGGCCGCGAGGGCGAACTCGATGGCGGCGGTGGAGGCGAAGCTCGACGGCACATGGGACGGATCTAGACGGCGGCGCATGAAGGCGAAGCTAGACGGCAGTAGTGGAGAGGAGTTCGACGGCGGAAGTTGACAATGATGGCGAAGTGGCCGAAGTTCAAGCATGGCGGCAAAGTGGAGAAGTGGCCGGAGGGCAATTTCTCTGAAAATTTGAAGAGGTCATGAGGGTATTTTGGTCCATAAGGGTAAGAAATGAAGAAATTAGTGGACACGGGGGCAAATAATTAAGGGGCAACGAATTGGGGGTAGATCAAAATTGGCCACCCAATTGAGGGGCAAGGAATTTAGAATCCATTTGGCACAGCTCCAACTCTCAGCTCCACCTCAGAGCTGGAGTTTATAGGTTAAAATAAAGTGACTTAAGTTTATATTTTTAGTTTAAAATGTAAATAAGATGACTCACCTAAACATCCTCAATTTACCCACAACTCCAGCTCTATGAATTCCTGGAGCTAGGAATAGAGTGCTCCACCAACTCCACCAATTTGGTGGAGCTGGAGCTGTGCCAAACAGGCCCTTAAAATCCCCATTTGACTGCTGCTCGGTGGGTTGTGGTGCGGCCGATGATTTTTTTTGGTGAGATGGTGCGGCCGATGATATTGGGGCTGAAGAAGAACGGACATGGATGGGTCCTCTGGTGACTTTATTTGTACTATGATGACATAGGTTAGAGGAGGGACCTCGATCAGGAGCTGGTCGGTGGGTTTTTTCAACAAAATGGGTCAAATTTTGATCAGAATCAACATTTTTCAATTTCGAAATACAAATCTTGCTCAATTTACAGTGATTTTTTTGACGGACGAGACGATTTTCGGTGATGCTGGGGTCAAGATTTCCCGGACGTACACGATACTGGAAACTCCGGCCGGGCCTGCGTTGAAAGCCGCCATAATCGCGGTGCGGCAGCTACACAAGATTCCTGCCGCGTTCAGCTCATCTATCCGTTCCTAGCACACCATCACTTTGAAGCGAAAGACAGCACGCAGCTCCTCTCCAATGATTCAGTGCAGCGCATCCCCAAAACATGGCCCGAGCTCGCAGGAGCTTATCTTTTGACCTACTTTTCTGGGCTGCGACAACCCCAAAGAGAAGCAGCACTTTTGTAGCGTTCTGCTCCAGCTTGGCCCCCTGCGATTGTGCTGAATCTTAAGCATAGACTATGCACCCATTTTTTAAGAGGCACTCAAAACTATTTTGGACTATTTTCCCTACTTGATCCAACGGTGAATTGGTGATCTATTGCTCCTAAGAGGTAAGAAGACCCAGATGTATTCATTCGTCAGGTTGTAGTAGCCTAAAAGTGTCAAAATAGAAAATAAGATGCAGATGTATTCGTCAGGATAAATTAAAGAACCGTGCAAGTGCCAAAATATAAAATAGCATGCGACTGAAACTACAAACATGCGAAGATGCAACACTGGGAACCATTCAGATCAAGAAAATCAAGAGCTTGCGTTGCAATGGATGAAGGCCAAACACTAGGATCTTGCTGGTCTGATCTGTGCAATTTTCAACCTGAATTTCTTTTTTCCCTTCAAAAAAATTAGTCCTGAATGCAGCATCTGGGGGACAGCTCTTTTCCCATCAATAATGCAAGTATATACACAAATGCAAGGTCTTGACCATCAGCACCCTTACCACATGGGCCACCGCCCAACATGACCATCCATCCATCCCCTCCATTTCATTCCATTGCTCCCACAATTGATTTAATCATCACCACGTTCACCATGGCATGGAGTATTATATATTTCTCATCTCTCACACCATGGCAAGCAGAAAGCTGAAGGCATTGAGAGTTTACAGCATTCCTCTACTGAGTAGCATGTAGAAAGCGCTAGCTGCACTACCAGTCATGTGTCCATCCACATTCCACAACACAAGATGAAAATAAAAACTACCAGAGAGAAAAGTAGAAGAAAAAGGATTGAATTTGAGCCTGATGGGACTGGTTTCCCATGTATACTGACTGACTGATCCAGGATCTCTCAACCAAGATGATGATGATCACCTGAGGCCTCAGGAGGAGTTCGCTCTGAACCTCAGGTTGGCTTACTTTGAATAGAGCAGATGAAGGTGAGAGGTTCATCCAGCCGCTGCAATGGCCGGTAGCGTTACCGGTCCCCCTTCACATCACCGAGCAGCTGTTGGGGTTCTCGTCGCTGAAGTAGTTGTAAGGTTCGGCGTGCAGATGTGGCGGCATCGGGTAGTACGGCATCGGTGGCCGGCCATATCCGTAGCCCATCGGCGGGTAACCTGTCACGCCGGCACCACCGTGGCCATGCCCGTTCATCATCATCTGTTGTTGCTGTTGCTGCATCAATGCAATGTACTGCTGCTGCGCCATGGGGTTCCCAGCCGCCATGGCAGCCTGCAACATCTCCGGCCCAGATGGAACGCCGCCGCCGCCCTGGTAGAACCCCGCCGCCGATGGCACGGCGCCGCCACCACCATGCATGCTCCCCATCTGAGGGTGGTGACCCAGGGGGCCACCAATCTGGCCCATGCCAGGAAAACCGGCACCGCCCATCATGTTACGCCTCATCATAGCCTGCTGCTGCGGCAAGTTGCCCGTCGGGCCACCAACACCGACGACGGGGCCGCTACCGCCGCCGCCCTTCTTCCCCTGGCCTGGGTGGTTCCCGCCACTTGGGGCTCCTCCACCCTTGGCATTGTTCGGCTGACCACCGCCTCCGTTTTTACCGCCCCCGCCACCGTGGTTCTGCTTGCCACCTGCGTCTTTCTTCCCGCCGCCGCCGTTGTTGGTCATCCCCTTGATCTGCACAGGGATCTCGTTGCTGCCCCCGCCACCCTTCTTGCCACCATTGCCGATGCCGTTGCCACCCTTCTTGTCGCCCCCACCGAAGTTTGGTGGCACGCCCATGAGCTTCGTCATCTTCAGATCATCATAAATGTCGTCGTCCAAGCCTTCATCGTCGAAATCTTCGTCATCGTCGTAGTCGTCCAACTCGTCGTCGAACTCGCTGCCATCGTCGTCCCCAAAGTCGTCCTCGGGGAGGCTGAACTTGACAGACTTCGGGTCCTTCATTGGCGCGGCCGCCGCCGTGAACGGCATTTTAGCGTCCATGAACTGCGACGGCAGCTTCAGCCCCTTCATCTGCATCTGCTGTTGGAGCTGCAGAAGCTGCTGCTGCGACAGCTGCGGCAGCACCATCTTCACGTCTTTGCTGCCACCTCCGCCTCCACCACCGCCGCCTCCTCCACCCTTCTGGCCTTTGCCGCCGGCGTCCTTGTGCTGGCCCTTGCCGTTGCCGTCCTTGTGCTGGCCCTTGCCGCCGCCGCCAAGACTGAGCTTTTGAAACTGGTTGGCCACGCCAGCCTTGGAGCCCCAGAGCTCGGCCGGCTTGCCAGCCTTGTTCAGCTTCTTGATGATGGTGGCCGGATCCACCGTGCCGGACACCGTCACCTTCCCCTGCTCCGGGTCTATCTTGCTCTGGTACACGCCTGCAGATCAAGACAAACATAATTCCCTTAGAACAAAACGGGCAAAAAAAGAACAATAAAACTCAAGCAAATTGCTCTTAAAAAACTCATTGTTTTTCTTGCCTTCAATCTTATGAAGGATCTTCTTGACCTTCTTCTGGCACCCATCACAGTGGATGTTCACTCTCAGCACACAAGTCTGGAAATTTAGGAGAAGCGGAGAACACAGATTTACTCACCAAAATTGCAAAACCAGAGATCTCAAAACACATAGCTGGAGCCATGGAAGGAAAAGTGGCAGCAAAATCAGAGAAGCATGGAATGTCTGCAGTGCCGGCTGCCGCTTGATTGTAGAGGAAGCAAAGAACTCACCTGAATCTTGAGGGCTTCCTCCTTACTCATCCCTGCCTGACCAATCTGAAAATGCCGCAGCCCCGCAACCAAAGGCACGAGAGGCTTCACAGATCTGGCACACAGAGGCTCCAAATCAGGGGAAGAACAGCAAGAAGAAGGCAGCAGCCAGGACACATTGCTCTGTCAGAATGCAAGAGAAAACAGAGTGGGAGTGAGAGAGAGAGACTTACCCATCCCTGACCACCTCAAACCTGCACCCCCACAGCGACGTCGGCGGCAGCAGGTGACCGGAGGTCACCTTGTTGGCGGCAGGAGGAGAGGCGGCGGCTCGCTTGGTGCGACTGCGACCTGAGGAGTGAGGATTTCTTTTTTTGTTTTCGAGGGAAGAATGAGGAGCTCACTCGCCTCGCTAGTTCAAGATGTGAATGAGACGTCAGCGAGTTGGTGTGCACTGTGCAGTGTGCAACAGACGAGGGGAGTGCGAATTTTTTAATATTTTATATTTAAAAATAATTCAAATTAAAAAATATGTCTTTTAAAAATTAAAAAAATAGGAGCACGTCGCCACCCAATGGGTGGCAAATAAAAATCGCCATTTCAAATGGCGATTAATTTAAAAATTGCCCTTCGGGGTGGCGATGTTAAGCATATCCGGGCCGCCGTCGAGTAAGGCAAATGTCGCCATACGATACGGCGAGATTTGAAAAATTCGTCCGTTGGGATGGCGAGGTTTGGGAGGTGGGATAAAGTCACCCGTTGGAATGGCGATTTTTGCCCTTATAAGGGGCGCCCGCTCGATAGCCCGGCCGGGCGCACTTTATTTGATGCCCGAGCCGGAGAAAGAGAGAGAGAAAGAGGAGAGAAGAAAAGAGTGGTCGCGGGCACCCGCGCTGTGAGGTACATTTTTTTTGCAACTGGTATTATCGTTTTACTGAAAACATGGTAGGATAGCAATTTTAATCTTAGATGTTAGCAATAAATAGGTAGTCTATATAGTGAAATGAGATATTTAGGATATCTATAGAACTAGGGTTTAGGGTTTTGTATGGTATTTACAGAGTATGATTAGTGTATATTGATGGTATTTTTAGAAGTGGGATTCATGGTCGAACTTAATTAGTAGATACGAAATTTCCATGACCGTAGGCCAGACAATGTTTAGGGTTTGGGTTTTGTCCTGATTTTCCTGACTTATACGGTATGGTTAGGGTTTAGGGCTGTGTCATGATTTGTCAGACAATGTTTTGTTTAGGTCATGAAAACCTAGATTTGATCCGGTGGGCTATAGATGGCGTAAAAAAATTATGGACGACTTAATGTTTAGGGTACATATTGATAAATTAAGGTTGACATACAATAATTTGTGGTCAATGTTTTATTTACAGGGAAAATGGCAGAGAAGTTATATTTTCAGATCCACTATAGGGACGGAGAGATTATGTATGGTTCAAATGGGGTAGATCTTGGTAATCTAGAATTAGTGACACAAGGGATATCGAGGCTTACGGAGAGAACGTTAGGTGGTTTACAAAACTGGTTGTTACGGACGTTCCAGCTTAACTCGGAAGAACGTGTGATGAAGGTCAGGGCCATGGTGAGCCTCGTTAGGGACGGTTTGTTTTGGGAGTTAATGCCGATATTATCTACACGGAATTGGAGGCGGTATGTTGAGATTGCTATTGAACGCCATTTTCCTCTAGAGCTGCTTGCTCAGGCAGAGTTCAAACAAGACGCTGGCACAACCGAGGCAACGGTGGAAGAGACAATGGAAACCACCGGTGCCAAATGGGGCAGAGGATGTAGAAGAGGTAGAGGGGGCAGGCAGCGCCGAGGAGGCAAGGGAAGATATAGGTGGATACGAGGAGACGGAGGAGGTTGGTACTGAGCACCCGAGAACAGATTTGGCGACTGGTGTCGTAGACGAAGGGGAAGTAATTGAAGTATTAGTAGAACTGATGAAGGCCGAGGATGAGGAGCATGATCAAGTCCCCGAGGAGGACATGTCAGACGATGAGGCAAGTGTTGGACATCGTCCTGTCCCAGCTAAGTGGAACTCGTATAACTCAGAAGATTTTTGTGTGAAGGAAAGTAGCCAATCCTTTTCGGATTACCAGCAGAACGAGGTGACGCAGGGATCCATGTACCCTAGTAAGGAGGCTGTTATGGATGCCATGAAATATTGGGCATTATCTGTTAGGAGGGAATTCCGGGTTGTGAAGTCCAGTAAAAGTTTGTATAACGTTTAGTGTGTTGTCCCCGGATGCCCTTGGCGGGTTCATGCATTCAAGGAAAAGTGGATCGATTACCGGATGTGTTTGATTGTGATGGAGCATAATTGTCAGTTGGAACAGCCACAACAAAGGCACAGGAACCTAAACTCAACTTTTGTTGCAGTAGTAATGTATTCACAAATAGTTGACAAGATCAGCTATGAGCCACGCTCTATAATTCGTGCTATTGAAGAATAATTTCAGTACAAGATAAAGTATGCGACAGCTTGGAGAGCAAAGCAAAAGCCTTTAGAGATGAGGTTCGGTACGTACGAAGCATCATACACCAACCTTCAGGCGCTTTTGCCGACCATCAGTACAAGAAACCCTGGTACATACTACAATATCAAAGAGTATCACACAACTGGGCTAGATACCGGGAAGTGGGTTCTACAGCGAGCCTTTTTTCTTTAGGACCATGCATACGAGCCTTCTCTTATTGCCTCACTGTCCTATGTGTGGATGGTACATTCCTCACTGGAAAGTATAAGGGAAAAATATTAACAGTTATTGGCATGGATGGCAATAACCAGATATTGTCGGTAGCGTTTGCTTTCGTCGATGGGGAGAATACTGACAGCTGGTACTGGTTCTTAGAGCGTCTTAAACATGCTGTCATGTTGGGTAGACCTAATGTTTGTGTTATACATGACAGACATGCAGGATTTCTATGGGCAATCGAAGAAGTTAAGAATGGTTTGGACCGCCATTGGAATGCACAATGGAGGGACATACAAAATAGGTGGTGCATGAAGCACATGGGAGTCAACTTTTTTAGTCACTTTAAGAACAAGCACCTGATGAATCTTTTCAAAAGGCTTTGCAAACAGAATCAACAAAGAAAAATTAATAAATTGTGGAAGACACTTGACGAACTTATCATGAAGCAGACTATAGAAACAACAACCGCACGGCAATCAAGGAGTACAGGAAGTTCTAGAATTAGATGCTTCTTCGATTGGATTAAGGATGATCCAAAACAGAAGTGGTCTCTGTTATACGATAAAGACAATGCCAGATATGAGATCATGACAATAAACTTAGCAGAGGTGTACAACTGGGTGATACGAGGGATGAGGGCTTTGCCTCTTGTCGTAATTATCGAGGAAATTCTTCATGGTACATGCAAATACTTCATGAATCAACATCGAGTAGCCTTTATTGCAATGGCGGACACTTGTTTGCTATACTTAGCCGCTATGACAAAGTACATAGAAAAAAAGATCACAAAGGCACAGAGACACGTCGCATCACCTATGGGTACCGCCGAACTTAGGTATAAGAAAATCTGCAGGGATAGAGGCCGCCGCGGTGGTCATCATCAGAGGGCAAAGCAGGAGTGTGTACTCCATGATGACAAGTGCATCTGCTCATGCCACAAACCGATGCTACTACACAAGCCATATTCCCACGTACTTGTTGTAGCATCTATGACCAATCTCCCAACTTTGCCGTACGTATCATAATATTCATGAAGCAATCCATCCTGAACACATGGCGTGGTGAGATTTACGGGTACGCTAGGTTCAGGACATTTACGGAACCCCCTGGTCCACACACGTGGCATGTACCTAATAGGGAAAAATTAAAGTGTAATCTAGGTCATCGACATCATCGTAGGATCTAAAATGATATGGATCAGTCCGAGGCTGGGAGAGTTGATAGGAGATGCAGCAAGTGCAATCAATCAGGACACACATACAACAACTGCAACACATGGATTGGATCAGCGGGTTATGACTTAGATGCGAGACCTTTCGGTTCAGGGACGGATGGGCTCCGTCCAGATGATTGTTGAATTGTCATGCTACCGAAACCAATGAGGTTGTAGTTGATATGTAATATGGTACGTTGTAGTTGAATTTCGTACTATGTATTATGCAATGTTGTAATATGGTATGTAATATGCCATGTTTTAGTTGAATATCGTACTGAAATATGTCGTCCTATGTAATTTGATGCGTTGTAATATAGTATGTAATATGATATGTAATATGCTACGTTGTAACATGCTATGAAATATGGTATGTTGTAGGTTAATATCGTACTTTAGTAATTTCCTGTTTTTCGAATGTAAGTACCGACATTTTTTTCTCACGATGTAATCAAACTAACAATTCTATTTTGCAGGTACACGTCAGTATGGCGGATGAGGGTGCACAGCAGAGAGAGCAGTGTGAGCTTCTCCGGTCCACGCTGGACCGCCGGCACTGGTCATACCTTTCTGCGATGGAGGGTCGGTTGCTCAGCGTGTTCTGCACCAGGACGCCATCCGAGCTCCTCACGCTAGACGCACGCTGGGTTGAGAAGTATGTGTTGTCTGTACTATGTGCATACTTATTTTGTAATCTCAAATGTCGCTAACTCTAAATTGTATGCAGGTTGCACCTGTCTGGCTTACTACCACTTTGCTAGATGATCGAGTCGACGGCGTGAGAGGGGGTTGTAGACCCTCGCCAGAGGCGCTTCGGCTTCGACAGGTCCCTCCTTGCCTCTCTGATCGACAGGTGGAGATCGGAGACACACACATTCTACCTCCCATGTGGGGACATGGCGCTGACCCTGCAGGATGTGTCTTTCCTGCTGGGCATGCCGTGTGCAGGAGTACCGGTGGTGGCCGTGGATGTCTCGCCAGCGTGGCAAACGGAGCTACTGCAGCGCTTCAGGACGATCGTGTGAGCCCCCAGTGCTGGTATGTACAGGCCCTTCCCAGAGTCCGAGACCCACGGTCCGCTGAAGAGGTGGATTCTACAGTTCACAGTAAGCAATCTTGACATCCCCCCTTCAATTCCTCATGACAAACACTGAAACCTAATATCATGTTACAATTTGTTTAAACAGGCGGAGCGCATCCACCCTAAGGCGGACGAGGGTATGGTGGGCAGGCACCTAGAGGCCTACCTGCTATGGCTATTCGGCTGGGTGATGTTCACCAGCACAGACGGCCACGCAGTCGACAAGCACCTCCCCCTCTGCACGAGAGCGGTCGCAGACGTCGACCCAGACGAGGTTCCGTAGTACAGATGGGCGTCCGCTGTCCTGGCAAGGACCTATAGGGCTTTGTGCGACGTCGTCGTTAAGACGGACGCGCAGGCCATGCACGGCGGGTGCCCTCTGCTACTAAAGCTGTGGTCCTACGAGAGGATCGCCATTGGACGACCTCTCATGGATCACCGACCCTACGGCATAGTCTTCTACCACACCACTTCGGAGGACCGGCCCACGATAGGCTTTCTCTGGTTTCGTTGCTGGGTATTCCTTCTTCACTGTATACTCTTCATCATGTATTTTGTTAGCGTGAACTTACAAATTGTGTCATAATATTGCAGCCGACGTGGGCCCATGTGCAGACCCACAAGGATTACCCGGACTACGTGCGGCAGTTGGACGAGCTATAGGAGGAGGACGTCCTTTGGACCCCCTACACTGCTGAGAGGCTCGCCGCTCGTGCACCGCACGGCCTATCGTCCTTGTGCGAGCAGGATGCAGCGTACTGGCTGACGACGATGCCTCTATTCTTCGACATTTTCGTTGAAGAGTACTCACCCCACCAGGTAATGCGGCAGTTCGGCCTACACCAGGGGTTTCCTGTACCATTCACCCACACCATGCCACCCCAAGCTCACCAGTAAGACTTATTCCCTTTACTCAATATGTTTAATTATTAATTCGCTTAATCCTAACTAAACTAGTTATGTAGGTTAACCTGACGGGGCCATACTAGGGGATTCCTGTGGCACCTATCATATTGCCCTGGGTTGAGAGGTGGGAGCAGGCCTTGGAGGACCGTGTCGTGGAGGATCGGGAGTACGATCCAATCTCGTACCCCCGCCTACTTGCGCTAGTACGCTACCGCGACTCGGACGCGCGTCGGTCACACCCCATGGACGGAGGTCGCCCACGTGGCCACCGGGACCGACACGGACCCGCTGCACCATGCTTAGACGGCCTACCTTGTGGTACTATCTTCTTCCTCTATGCTTTGTCCATATGTTTTTATGATAGTATGTTCGTAAACTTCGCTTTGACATACTTGCAATGTGCAGCATGACCTTATGCGTGAGTCCCACCTCGACGCAGATACCGCCCTACAGCATTTGCCGGGAGGCATTGACATGACCGCGGCGGAGCTGGTTGCGACCTTTCAGAGGATTTGTGACAAGACTACATGAGCAATGTGCCTTACTTCTTGCTACGCAACTCTGGACGCTCAGGAGCCCGGTCCGAGGCCACAGTTCCCCCTACGTCCTTCCCTTCTTCCAGCATGGCAGGTAAGGATGTCTTTCATACTATGATATATCGTTCACAAATTAACACAACATTGAAATCCGTTGCAGCACCACGGGGGCCCTCGCTTGGAGCTTGGAGACCGCACTCCCACGGGGCTGGGACGTCCTCACAGGGGCCACCGCAGACAGCGCGGTGGACTCCGGGCTACGAGGCTGGGACGTCCTCATAGGGGCCACCGCAGACAGCGCGGTGGACTCCGGACTACGAGGCTGGGACGTCCTCATAGGAGCCATCACAAAGAGCGCGGTGGACTCCGAGCTACGAGGCTGGGACATCCTCCTTGAGGCCTGGATCTCAGTTTGTCACAACCCCCAACCAAATGTGCGAGGTCAGAGTTCATCCTTCACTTCCAAATTTTTGTACTGCATGTAAATTCAAATCTAAGTTTTCATACTTTTAGGTCGTGTACTGACTCACTGGGATAGCTCAAATGCTGCCTCAGAGGAGGACCTGGGCCACGCCTACTTCGACGTGGACTCGTACTTAGTTCCCCAGGACGAGCTCACGCCCTCTCAGCTAACGGGGGCACCCCCTCCACCGACTCAGACGTCGCAGCCGGAGCACTCCACACCGACTTCGACTGAACGACCGCAGCGTGTCGTGCACCCTCCGGACCGCTACACCTTTCCTAGCGGACAGCTTCGACAGTCTCGCAGGCCACAGCCAGAGGGGTCAGTCAGAGGGGTTCGGCCCAAGAGGGCCGATGCATAGATTATTAGGCTCCCTAGTTCTATTTTTGTTGAACCCTTGTATCTAGAACTTGATGGGAATGTAACATTTTTATCTTTTGTTCACCGCGTCTGTTGTGCCCATGCATGCCTTTTTCTATTTTCACACATTACTCCTGGGACATCGTCCGAGCTGCTAGCCCATAGGTAGGTGGTAGCCTGCGCTACGTAGGTTTCCCGTGATTTTTCTCATATTTTTTGGGACACATCCGGTGGGCCCCGTGAGGCCGCGAAAACCTCTAAGTGGCCACAATTTCAGGTTTTGTGCCCATGCGTGCCTTTTTCGATTTTCACATATTACTCCTGGGACATCATCCGAGCTGCTGGCCCATAGGTAGGTGGTAGCCTGTGCTGTGTAGGTCGCCCGTGATTTTTCCTGTATTTTCTGGGACGCATCCGGTGGGCCCCGCGAGGCTGCGAAAACCCTTAAGTGGCTACAATTTCAGGTTTTTGTGCCCATGTGTGCTTAGGACATCGTCTGAGCTGCTTGCCCATAGGTAGGTAGTAGCCTGCGCTGCATAGGTTGCCCGTGATTTTGCCCGTATTTTTTGGGATGCATCCGGTGGGCCTCGCATGGTTGCAGAAACCCCAAAGTGACCTGACGCTGAGATTGCAATTAAGTGCATCATGGCACCCCACATGGCATCGGTTAAAGCCTGACGCGGCACATGCTAACGCACCGGGGGGCTGGGAGACCGATGAAAGCCTGGCACTATAGGTGTAATCCCTGTAGGAGTAGTCACTGTAGGAGTACTCGGTGTAGGAGTAATCCTTGTAGGAGTAGTCCTTGTAGGCATTGTCATCTTTCTACCACTGCAGTTTCGATGCAAGACGGGTCCCTGTCATCTTAATCTCTTTCTCTCCCTCAGTCATGAGATAGCATTTAAGTGCGTCCTGACATCCCACATGGCATCGACAAAAATCTGACGCAGCACATGCAAATTGGGCTGACACACCACATTGAATTGTCTTCTCACAGCCGTTCAATTTCCTACTGAGGCACCACGGGCCATCAGTGAACTCCAATAATTCAGTTTGTCACTCAGTCCGTGTTTTCTGAGATTCGTGTACAGTCCTAATAAGACCCATCACTGCTAGCTCAATTAATTGCCCTGCCACTACAGTTCCGATGCAAGACGGGTCCCTGTCATTTTCATCTCTTTGTCTCCCTCAGTCCTGAGACCGCATTGAAGTGTATCCTGACACCCCACATGGCATCGATAAAAGCCTATCGCAACACATTGAATTGTCTCCTGACAACTGTCGCCATTGCCTGCTGAGGCACCACGAGCCGTCCGTGAACTCCAATAATTCATCCATGCCTCCTCTATCTCTCCACCACGATGGTTATAAGTAGGGCTGGGTTCGTGAGGGCAACCACACAACGCAGACGATTCAGTCCACCACACACTAGAAATGCCGATGCGTGCAAGCAGAAAGGAACAAGGGAAATCAAAGGAAGAGGCGGGAGCATGGGACTGGCCGCGCAATTCAGTGTACTAGGACCTCTTCGTACCTCGTGGGGTTGTCCCACCGATGTGCATGTGCGGAGATCCTTGCAGACTTGTCCGGTCTTGGGAGATTCCAACTTGAAAGAGGAGGTACTGGAAGTGCCACAACTAAGCTTTCGACCCGCTGAAAAAGAGCTTGACGAATCGCTAGCTAGTATTAATCATACGTATCTCATAATATTTCTACATGAAACTTTCCTAATCTATGTTCCATGCATTCGCCTCCACCGCTATGTGAATTTGAGCAGTGGTTTGACATGGAGATCAACCCTGAAGACCAAAGACTCCTTGATCAAGCCAACCGGGACGAGGAGTTCAGGCGGCAGCTTCAAGAGCAGCGTGACGCTGCACGCGAGGAGGCACATAGAAAGGAGGCGGAGGAGAAGGAGACCAAGAGAGAGAGAGAAAACGAGAGAGGACACATCGTGCCAGAGAAGCCCCATCGGAGGCATGGACGAAGGGGAAGTGGCCTCGATGCACTTAGTCGACGTGAAGTTGTAATTATCGTTTTCATTGTTCGTTATGTTTCTCCCAATTTTAAGTCCTAATAAAGAGTGTGGTCTATCTTACTTTCTACATAAATTTCTGCTGTGAGAATCGCCTTCCTCTCCTCTCCCTCTCCCACCCTTGTTTTGCAATCGATCAAATTCCCAATCAAGAGATTTATTGTGTAATGTGTTAGCTGATCACCTAATCCCATTCAAAAAATAAAATTTACACTTTTTAAATTTTTTTAAATTTACAATTTTCAGCAACGGTTATTACTTACAATTTTCTAACGGATGGAAAAACTAGAAAAAGGTGGGTGTTTTCATATTTATAAATTTTTCAATAAAAATTAACCAAATGAGAGGGCTTACACAACATATTTATGTTCTTTTTGACAAAAACAAAATTTTTTGTCCTTCCTGTTGTTTGCCAATATTAAGGAAAATCTCGCTATTCCAAAGGGCGAGATTTATTCTAGACCTTTGGAAGGGCGATTTAAGCTCTACTCTCGATTCCGAGCAAGGGGAAGCAGGCCCAGAAAAAATCGCCACTGCAAATGGCGATTTTTAGAGACTCGCCATTTGAAATAGCGATTTTTATTTGCCGTCCGTTAGGGTGACGATGAGCGACTATGTTTTAATTTTTTTAAAAGGCATATTATTTTTTAAATTTGAATTATTTTTAAATATAAAATATTAAAAATTCAGGGGAGTACAGGTGGCCATGGCCCGGCCAGCCCGGTTTAGGCCTGGCCCGCTTGGGCCTCTTGCCCAAATGAGTTGGGTTTTGATGGCCCGTGAGGGCCAGCTGAGTTCGCCCAAGTTAAAGAAGGGGAGACTCAAGCAAAGATAGGAGAAGGGGAGACCTTGCACACATTGTTAGTAAGCAAAGAAGGCCCTAATTAGCGCACCAAGGTGCAAATAAAAAATAAGAGTAGAATTAGACTCGAGTTGATGTCGAGCCAGCTTGGTAGTGTAGGCTTGGGCTCTGTTAAGCTCAAGTTGGCTCGAGCTCCTATTAGTGCTAAGTTTAGAGTTAGGCTTGAGATCAGAGTCGAGAAAAGGTTCAAGCTCAACCAAGAGCTCGAAAGAAGGGGTTGCTCGACCAACACCAGAGGGAGGAAAGGACTGGTGAGAGACGTACGTCATACCTTGATAGTGGTGAGGGAGATGGCTAGAAGGCACTCGTCGGTAGTGGGAAGACCATAGGGGCCAACGGCGGCGTGGTGACCATATAGCTGAGGCTGGTGCTAGCCATTGGGATTTGGCATGGAGGAGGGTGGGAGGACAAGTGTTAGAGCATCTCCACCAGCTACTCTATCCTCTCACTCTATAACACTATTTACTACTTCTCTATCCAACACTCTAAATTTCCTTCACACTTTACACTACATTCTAAAAGATTTCTTTCCTGCATCAGCTACTCTATTCCAAGATACAGTATCATAGAGTAACTGCTCCGGATGCTCTTAGGAAGTAAGGTTAGGATCATGACCACTCTAACTTGGTTGGAAGGCTGTGAACGGACGGCTAGGCCATGTGGGCCATATGAGATGTGAGGTGGGTCCGATGGGCTTTACAAGCTTTTTAAACTTGGCTCGAATCAAACTTGGGCCCATCTTGTTTAGCTATCAATCTTGGTTTGAATTTGATGCGATCTCGATTCGATCCTGGATTCTTGCCTAGTCCCGGCAAGGAGCGAGAGATTAGACGCACGATGACGCCCGATGCAATGGATTAAGCCATGGCTTGCCTTTAATGATCACCATCTCACCACCTTTGTTGGCAATGAACGCGTTGCAGCCGACCAGACGACCAGTGAAGTCTATGCGTGTTCCGGTGAGCACATTAATGCTCAATTTAATATGGGCTCTGATCAGATCAGCTACTTTGCTGTCTCTGCCTGTCTTGCTTTCCCTGCGCCTCTCCCCAGAGGTTGGTCTCTCTCCCTCAGTCCTTCGGCTTCACTGCACTTCATTGTTAATTCAGAGAACTTTAATGTACAGCTTACTACTTTCGAAAGGTTGATCAAAAGGTTCAGCATAGTTCACATGATGAAGTGCCCATTTCTCTGAACTTTAATGTGTTCCATGCAAAATACAGGCCAAGCGCAGAAAGAGATACCTTCTAGTCTTAAATGAACTAATGGTACTACACATTACTGAAACTTTGTGACCAGCTCGAGTTTGCGAGCCTGCAAGAATTTGCAACGGCCTTTTCCACTTGATTCAATCTCCTCGGACTTTCTTTTAAATCCTGTAAACCCTAAACTCGATAGTTTGACTTGTCGCTTGGCACTTCCGTTGCTATCTTCGTCCAGTTCATCGGACTCCCTACATCACATGTAATCCCATCGTATGAGACAAATCGCAGTAGTGGTCAGTCACATTTTGCAGTTACCAAAGCACCATAGCATAAGAATTCAAATGAAAAACCACTCACCAAATGACTTCAACTCCATCCTTGAAATAGGACGTGCAAGTTCCCCAACTAAAACGAACCAAAGTTGGGAAACCAAATACAGGATGCTTGTGATCTTCTAGCCATTGTTTAGTATCAGGGTCTGCTCCAATAATTAGAAAATCCTTTAAGAAAACAGTCAGCAAATTACACAATGAAAAAAATAATTTATGATGAGGAATCAATTACCTCCCGGATAACCTGATCCAGTGTTCATATGCATATTCTGAACCGTTTCATCAAATGCCCAGTTTCGCAAGGCTCTATCCCTGGTGACCTACAATTGTAGGTCAAGATTCAAGACTTCACAACTAGAAAAACATATCTGAAATTTGGTCAAAACTTTTCATAAAGATTTGAAGCTCAGATATGAGTCTTGACAATATTCGTTGGATGAATTCATGTATTTTTATACATGAAGACAATCACAGGTGAAAATTTTCATGAAAATTACCTTGGCAACTATACTTGCTCCACTGACAACTGGGTAAAGACTGTCAGCCTTTTTGGCAACCACAAATTTGATGCCTGGAAACTTTTCGGTAAGTTTGATCCTGTACTTCTCAGGATCTCCAACTGTATCAATATAGACCTTTACAAGGAGATAAATAAATGTTCAACTGATGTGTCATAAAATATTTCCAGTTAGGAAGGTTAACTGCATATAGGAATCCCTTTCAATAACATAAGCTCCTACCTCAGCCAGTAGAACTCCCAAATCAAGAACTTTCTTAACAAGGCCCATTGCAGAATTATGAGATATTTCATTCAGATTAACTTTCATCCTGAAACCAAAGATACTATTAATCAAGAGAACAATGTTGAGATTTGCAGTTGATTAGGTACAACGAACAGATATACCTTCTCAACATTTTGGCAGATAACTCCTTTGGGCATATGACATCTACCTCCCACCCAATGGAGTTATTGGCCTTCAGGCTTTCAAACAGCTCCTCCCTTTGTTCCTCCTTCAAGGTCTTTGAATCTGTTTAAGAAGAGAAGAACAGTAAGGTAAGGAAGTTTACAAGCATTGAAACTGCTGCAAAATGTGAGCTATTGCACAAATTATTAATTACTATTCAAGTTTTTACACTTCATCATACACAGGAGACCAGGACTCTCCATAACTGGAAAGTCACACTACCATCCTGCTCGAGGACTTGAAAATTGTACAATGGTAAATACGATAGAAAAACCAAAACAAACTAAAGATTTAGCCACCTAAAGTTTGAAATACACGCACCATGCCAAAAATAAATAATGGGAGGTCTGATGTCTCAAATGGCAGATGCTGAAGTTTTTTTCTTAATGAAAAATATTGTTTGATGTATTGTGCCAACAAGAAAGTACATGGAAGCAGTTACAACTTGAACTTACAAGAACGAAGAGAAAATGAGAAGACAGAAAATTTGAGAAAGGATGAAACTATGGAGAGCATAGCGACAGCCAACAATTAATCAGGTTGTATCAATAACAGAAGGGGTGTTTGTAGCCTAGGTATTTTCCCTGCCCACCATAAACTTAGAGATCTTGTAAAAAGTAGGTTTGATACTTTCTTCCTGTTTCAATCAAAATTCCGAGCACTAGTGCCCAAATCTACAGAATATGATAATTCAAGATGAGCCAGATTGAAGTGGGCCTTGAAAAGATAATGTGTTCTCAATTCCAAGTTACCATTTCCCCACTCAGTCCAGGCTACAGAGATTTATAGTGGTTTGTTTATTGAATTAAATCATAGACTCATAGTAGTTTGTTATTGAAAGTAAAATTATGTCTTTTCCTCAAAAGAAAGTAAAATTATGTATGTATCTGTATGCCTCTGAACCTGAAACTACTTGACGACTTAAGTGAGATATTCGTTGCAATTAACACTGTGGTAAAGCAAAGCACTAGATTAATAAAGGAAAAATTTAGATATAAGCCATTACAAAGTGTGACATTTCGAAATATGCGACTCCATATGTCAATAACACATGGATCCGAACCCACGTGTCATTGACACATCGAGTGACATATTAATAAATGGCAACAAGAGGATATGAATAGAGACCTGCGAATTTGAGGGTGGCAAGAGTGTCATGGTAGGAACGCGCGCAGTACATGCAGCCATACACCATTGGACCTGCGGCAGCGACAACACGGAGCAGCTGTGATTTCTAGCAATTTTTCATCCAACATCTATGATTAATACATGCAAATCCTACTTCTGCAAGACATTTCAGATGGGAAACGCGCTCAAATCAAGTAAAATTCAAAGCAAGATTCCATCTTTCCCTGTTCAAACAAGAAGAGAAGAGGGGGAAGGTTAAACTTCACCTCCTAGATGTAACTTGTCAGTCTATGCACCCAACTGAAAGCTAGAATGAACAGAAAACTATAGAAGGGGGTTAGGGGGGTTACCAAGAACAGGGCCACGGCCAGCCTCGTCGATTCCCATGAGGCAGGGCTCCTTCGTGGCCCACTCCGGCGCCGGCGCCGGCGCCGCCGCCATCTCCACTGGGCAAGGGGTCTCGACTCTCGAGTGGGTGGAAATGGAACGCTAGTGCCGCGAAAACGGGGAACCTCTTCGGGTCAGGCCTGCAGTCCAGCAATCTCTTGCTCGGCGAAGCCCAATTTCCGGTGAAGCCCATATCCACGTACTCGGGCCGGACGAGGCGGCGGCGAGGCAATGATGGGCCCAGGGAGTAGGGGGCGGTCTCACATGGAAGAACCATCCGGCGTGGCCCTTGATGTGGAGCTTATATAGAGGCAAGGGCAAAGTGGGAACATCACTTGAAGAAAAAAGGTAGTGACAGAGAAGAAAAGAATGGGGAAATAAGAAAAATTAATGGGTGAAAATGGCATTTTGCAAGGTAACAAGAACTCGAGTGGTATATTCGTGATTTCAAAAAAAAAAGGGCTAATGATCTCCTTATTGTCATGTTTTGAATTGAGACATACAAAATCCTCCATGGTATTTCGCTGCAGTGGTTCATCGGTGGTGCTCGAGTGGTATATTCATGATTTCAAAAAAAAAGCTGATGTTTTCCTTATTGTCATGTTTTGAAATGAGGCATACAAAATCCTCAGGGGTGTTTCGCTGCAATGGTTCATCCCGCACCGCCGAAGCCCTATCGTTGTCCTTCCTCCAGTGTTCTTCTGCCACAACACAACTTTCTTCTTTTTCCGGTGTCGCCCATTCTCCCCCCTCTCATCTTCTTCCTCGCCGGATCTGCCACCACCACCCACCACCTTCTAATGATGGTACATCTCCTTATCGATTTGCGGACCAACTCCGCCTACCACCCTCGACCGAACTTGCGACAGAGACGGCATGACCCACTGTCAAGCCTCCACCGCCTTGGCCTCCCTCTAAGCAAGGGGGCTAGTGAATTTGTAACACCCAAATGGGTAGACCCCAAACCCTAAGGTCAACAACGGCGGCAGCGGGATACGCCAGTGTTGGAGAAATCTGTGGTAGAGCGAATCGATTGAAATCTAGTTGTGTTTTTAGTCGACTTGTGGTTACAAATCCGTAATTTTAAACATTGCATACTCATAATAATTTGAAGAATTTTCTTGATGTCCAACAAATAGGTAGCACGCTTATGAGTCAAAGTTATGACATACTCGCTCCAATCACAAATATATGTCGTTCGAAGTACGTGCAAGTCAAAGTTTTGAACCTTTAGTACAAATATTTTTTGAATTATTTAGATTGAGTATATAAAAATCATGTGGGTAGATTTCTCTTAAAGAGTACTTTCGTAATATTGTAATTTTAGCGGGTTTTATAAATGAAATTGTATTAGTAATTAGTGATGAAATATGTATTTTAGAGACTATGTCAATGTCCAAAACAATATGTATTTGTGATTAGATGGAGTAATAATTTACATAAATTTGCCGCGTCAATTAGCCATACAGCAAATGCCAACCAAAAGAGCTTTCGCACTAACAATTTTGCCTATTACGAGGAAGAATTGCATTTCATTTATAATACCCAAAGTTCCTAGCATCTCTGGCTCTTGAATGGTCTCGTGGCACGATCAACCTTTTGTGCCTCTCAATGACTGTAAACTCTGAATCCAGAAGCCTTTCCTTCCAGCAGAAACTACAGCGAGCATGCAATGATATTTATCTTTAGTAAAAAGTCATCATTTAGTCTATAAACCACCGCATCCATGTGGACTACCAACTCAACTAAAAACAGTCGAGAACCATCTTTGACCAATCAAAATGTAGGGTTTCATGTAGTTTTCGTAGACAGGCAGCGTGGCAAACAAACAGAATGCAAACGTGAACTTTCAGTCAACAAAAACCATCACATGGACTGTTACTTTAGGGGAAAAAAAAAACCACCACATCCATCTATACTACCACCTCATCTAAAACCGTCAAAAACCACCCTATGAGCAGTGAAGGGACCATTTATATATATATATATATATATATATATATATATATATATATATATATATATATATATATATATATATATATCCATGATGAGCCTGCGCCCATGATTAACATTATTAGATGTGCTGAGATTCGTGTTGTTTGGTTATTATACTTTCATATAACCACTAAAGAAAATATTTGAGACATCAAACTCCGAAAAAGTTGAGTTGAAATTTAGTTTGAACTACATTTAATTATACTTCAAATTAGTTCAAACTATACTTCAAACTGGTTTAAACTGAGTTTAAATTTAATTTTTGGATTTTCATATCTAAAATACTTTTGTTAGTGGATATGTGAAGATATACACGCCAAACATCACGTAATCTCAACGCACATCATAGGTTTTGAATCATGAGCCTAGTGCCCATGGAGCCCCAAACTATTTCCTATATATATATATATATATATATATATATATATATATATATATATATATATATATATATATATATATATATATATATATATATATATATATATATATCCAGTTTTGTAAATTAGAGGACTGAGCTTATCAGATCTGTATTTTAGGACCAAAACACGACAAAGAATAGCCAAAAGAGGACTCTTCCTCATCTATATAAGAGCGACACAATATCAAACTCGCTCCTCAAGAGTAATCTGACAACCATTACTGAAGAGAGTACCATCGGATAGAAATATCAATACACTTCACGAATATATGAACGTACAAACTGAGGCTGACACGTTGTCGCTACCTAAATCGAGACCAATCATACACCGCAATACATGCAACAAGATGTGGGCTAAAAAACCACATTGAATTTAAAGCGATTTTCACCGATACGATAGTGGAAAACATAAGGGAAAAGATGCATGTTTACAACGTTGCGGCACATCAACTGAGAGGAAACATCGAAGCAGTAAGGTTATTTTACAATGAATGAAAAAAAATAAAAATGAAGCATGGAATACATGTTCCTAAAAAATTGGACTATTTTACAATTAAACGAAAGAGCACAGCAACAGGACGAGGTCACGAGCCTCATGGCGTGACTGCGCTAGGCATCGAAAATCCCAGCATCACTCCAGTCTTCGATTCGACATATCCGATGCAGGTAGAAAATGAGCTGAAAAGCAGCACTCTCGGACTTCGCAGAAACGATAGGATGCAACGTAACATGCTTCTAGTGTTTCTCGGGCTTCCAGCACATTCATCATGAATTCCCGAGTGTTGCTACAAGACTTCCAAAGGAGTAACAAAAGAACAAGATAGAGCGAATAGAAATATAAACTTGTTTTAACATTCCAAGTAAGCGCTAAAAACTGATCATGCTCCATAGTCGCCAATTTGCTATTAAGCTCAGTGGCGCACAACAAAATAAATGCTAAACAGGCTACTAATGTTGCGACAACTCGATTGATAGTACTAGTGTCACACTAAGACAACACTAAGGTGTAATGATGTACCATAGCTTTTATAGTTATTATCTCAAAGTAGTACCCAAGACCACCACTACCAGTATTTGGCTATCCTACAGTGTGAATCTAAGGTTGAGGGGACGGTGAAACCATGAAGGCTTGGAATGCTCCTTGTTGCCTTGTTGTGGTGACAACCACATATTCCATAAGAATAGACAACGTTATCCCCTTTTTAGCTTTTCCCAATAACTAAAATATGATTTGCATGACAACACAAAACATCATATTTGCTTGCTACATCGCATGGTCGGGCTATTTACAAGACCGAATTTTGCATGTGGCCAGAGGGGTAGGGTATGATTAACAATATTGATTGATTTCCAAACTAGACATGATTGCTACAAATCAAATGTGCTATAGAAACATAATGTTCAGTGGAACTCTTATTTATAAGATGACCTGGTTGTTAATTACCTTCCAGGCAGCAAGACGCAAACATTGAACAATGAACAGTTTATGCCTCAGAGCTCTACTATAAAAGCTCTTAAACTAAGGTGATAATTGTAGAGCAGCAAACAATTACATTGATAAAATTGAGATCCACAGTGTGCGTGTTGTAAGCAGCAAATAATTCTCTGCTGTCTCTTGGTCATTATGATTTCAGTGTTGTAAGCACTAAGCAGCAAAAAAATCTCTGTTGCATCTTGATCACCATGATTTCATATGGCGCGATTGAAGGTTGCAATTTAAATTGGTTCAAAAAGAAAAAAAAAGACCGAACAAATGAGGGGTCAAAGAAGCCGCCGGTCCCTCAACGTATTAATAAGTAGGGATCAAATTTACATGCAGGCCAAAAAAAATTCACAAGCTCAGTCTCAAGAAATTGTGTTTGGGAGTCTTATGCGTTAGGTTTATTCCCAAGCTTTGGGACATTCAAGTTAAGCAAGTTTGACCTTTGTGGCTGGCCTTTGGTTCACAACCATGGGTTACTGCTGTCCTGTGATTTGCCATGCTTCCTTAACTTCCTGCCCTAACTGTCGTATAATTATTTTCTATACAAAACTTACCACAAGTGCAGTGGCTGATTTGTCCACCACAGAAGTATAGCTTACCACACTTTTAGTGCTATCCCAATATTGTCAGGTAAACTAACTGAATGCTGACACAAACATCAGCCCCATAGTTCACTAGAAATGTAAAACAGATAAGTGATTCCCCATGTTATCAATTGCCCCAACTGACAGGACAGGTCCTAATAGCAGTCCCTATAACATGAAATTAGGCTATATGCAATCAGTTAGTCCAAGCCAGGTTATACAGAAAAACAAATCATCATGTCATGTCCTACAAGATCTAAAAGAACAGGAATCCTGATGGTCATGGAAAGATTAAAATTAGTTTCTAGTATCTGCGGCACAATAATCTAGTCCAAGAAATAGGGAAACAAAAGACTAGAATAATCTAGTATTTGGACCACAGATTTCTGGGAAAATTAAAGCATATCGTAAGAAAAATTCAGTACACATCTATCCTTACCGCCTTCAGGAAACCATGCAAGTACACGTGTACGACAGTGGAGCCCTCGCAGGGAATTTTCCTAAACTTGTCAGTTTCTGCTTAGCAAACAGAGAAACAAATGATTCAATGATCACCTTGCAAGAGGCACATCTAGAAAAAGACTTCTGCCAAGGAAACTAATCGTATGCTAACAATCAATCATCATATTGAGCTTTACTGGAGAAGCCATAACAAATTGTATTGAATTAAAATTAAAATTAGAACATTATGCCAACTGCACTTAGTGTCCTTCATCAGGTTCTAACGATGCCCTATTCTCAAGCCCAGACTTATCATAAACCAAGAACAATACCCTAATATGTGCAAGAACAAAGTGACTAACTAGAAGCAAGCAGTACAAGTGCTGTATTGGTATCAACAGCTCTGCAAACAACCAGTTCGTACACCAACAACAATCTCAAACCAAGCAGCAGAACTCCCTTTTCTTCTTCCCGTTTTTAGCATGTGGATGCATTCCTGGTGATGCACACATTTCTTAGGTGTGAGTACTTTCAATTGGGCTACCCCCAATGTCTTTCTTACTAAATGCTAATATCCAGGATGTGCATTCCTGTCAGATGTCTGCTTGGTTGGTGTTTTCTCCCTCCCTTCTAGATCTCTCCCTCCTCAACATTTTGGAATAAGGATGCTCTCATGGGCATAAACCACCAATCATTGTAATGACATTCATCATACACATGTGAATTCTTGAGTCCATACTTTAATTATGAATTTAGCAGATTAGCTGATAAGTAATTCAATACATGATAAAAAGGCAGCAAATACTTTATCTACCACAACTAAGAATATATGGACTCAGTAAAGTGGGAAGTGGCTAACCATCGTATATGCATGATGTTTTGGAATGAGCTCTAGTTTATTCCATGGATCAAATGGTCTATAATAATACATTAGCTAGACACATGCAAAGTAGAAAACACCCTATACATCTACAAATCTAGTACATGACATCCAGAGCTAGGATCATAGGGTTTAATTCAAATATACTTCTATGATTAAAGTTTTAATAAAAAAATTAAATTTATATTTTGAAACTTAATTAAGCAAATCGATGGCAATTTTAGGGAATGGCTGAAAAAAGTTTCATTTGAGTTTCTTGCATAAAAATTTAATGAGTTTTTATTTCTGTGAAATTACAATATGACTACATATCTTTTTGGTAAAATTTCTATGTGATCTTTAGGTCCCAGTACACAAAATGATTAATCCCAGTTGCATCAGGTGGATAAACATAGGAGTGATGTATTATCATATGTGCAAGATTAGAAGACTGCAGGCTCAGAAATATAAGCATCCTCAGAATAACTCCAGCAATTTAACATCCAAAGTAGAATCGATTGCCATAAAAGCAAGTAAAGTCTGCAGATCAACATGGTAACAGAAGTCTGGGACCACTACAAGTTCCATTCCAAACATGAAGCACTACCTTAACCCAAATGTACTGCTAGGTCCAAACAGCATTAACAGAAACCTGGCAAAAGAGAAGTAACCAACTGAGCCCTACAGCAAAATGGAAGCACTTCAAGAAAACATTGAAACCACCAACCATACCTTCAAAATATTATCAAGTGCGAACTAGATAACAAGAGTTCTAACGCTTATTGCCACGGAAGTTACCCTTCCCACCTACTTTTTTCTTGAACGACTTGGGGCCTCCAGAATTCCTGAGGAAGGGGTGAATGTGGAGAGTTTAAAATCAGGGAAATGTTTGATTTGGGATATTGAAATTCAAATTACTGCAAAAGATACTAACACTAACATCTTTTGCCAGTTTGCAACATCAAGCTTCATTTTCAGTATGATGTCCATTGCATACTGCTGGTGCTCCCTTGTCTGTACATGAAGATCCAGGCCCTCTGCACTCCCACAGTTAAACTTGCATATTCGACACCAACCAACATTTCCGTTTCTCAAGTGTGAACTCTAGACAGGACACCAAACAAGAGTTCAGCAGTTAAACAATACATCAAATGACAACAATAGCATATGGAAAGTAACAATGCATCCTAAAGGAAAAAAAGAGGAATAAATTGATGCCTTCAACAATGAAAACCCACCAAACCAAAGTGGCCAGATTCTTTCGGGAAACCATGCTGAGAATAGTCAATGACAAGATTTGGATCATCTGGATTCATGTGACCATGGTAATGGTAGCCAGAAGGTCTGATTCCATGCAATTGACCATGTCCAAGGGGTTCTCCACCACCATGTAGATTTCTTGAAACAAAATTATCACCATGGTGCAAACGAGTATGAGGGAAGTCTGGACTGTCAAAATCATGCTGTGCATTCCCAGGAAGGCTACCAGAGCCTAGTTGGTCTTTACGAAGACCTCCAGGACCAACTGTCAACCCTTGAAGAAATGGCCCTGAAAACATTTGAACCAATTAAAGGGGGCATTGAAATATAGGGGTCAAAGGAGTCAAAAAGTTTTCGTCATTCATGAAACCCAGAAAGATCTGCTGACAACGAAATGTCAAATCAAGTGTTAAATTATTCTTATTCAAACCATCGAGTAATCCTTACCTGGGTTTCTAAGAGCAGGTACTCCATCAATCCTGTGATGACCAAATTCTGCACCAGGTGACACTAAGTCAGGATGGCCAACACTAGACTGGGGTTTCCTTGCAAATTCTTCAGGGAAGCCTATAGGATATGGACCTGACTGGTTTGAGAATGGAGGCCTTCCAGGTAAAGAATCAGCGAAGCCATCAGATCTACCTATGCCTCCCTCAAACGATCTAGGGCCCCTTTGAAGACCCTCGCCATCAAGATGAGTTGGCCCTGGAAATTGCTTCATGTTTTTTTCCATATCTTTATGGTTGACACTGTGTCTGCCAGGATATGCTGCAAATGACCTGAAATGTTCCTGTGAAGAATTGAACCCCTCTTCATGGAAAGCCCTTGAATTTCCAAGTAGCCCACCACCAACACCATTGCTCTTTGGAATTCCTGGATGGATGAAAATTTGTTCAGCAAGCATGCAATTAAAAAACACACACAAGTATTTGTTTTTAGTTCCAGATTATTACCAAGAGGATGTGGCCGACCCATATGTTCAGGAGCAAAAGGGGGCACCACTGTGTCATGCTGTGCAGGCAATGGCCCACCCATGGGTGGCCGAGTCATTCTATCATTAGGTCTCATGGTTGCGGATTGTGGAATCAGCATCTGATTTTGGTTCGGTGCAAGTGCACTTGGTACCATTTCAGAATGATATGAACCATCTGGTAGTTGCTGTATTGGAGGCCGAATATTTTCAGGAAAACTATGCTTATGTGGCCTCATTTGATTTGGCTGTCCTTGCATATACGGCATAGAACCAGGATGCAGCATATGCTGAGGAAGCATCTTATCAGGTCCAGATGGATACTGTGGTACTGGTCCCATGCCTGGGGGCACAAAGGACCCAGCTGCACCCATATTTTGCAGTGATGCCTGCTGTAATGATCCTCCTTTCTCACGATCATTTGATCTATCTGAACCCCTTGACTCTTTGTCACCCAGTATATCTGGTCCATGTAAATTACTTTCCTGGCCAAAAAATTCATCCTTTCCTTTGACATTGTCCAAACCATCTGCACCATCCAATGTGATGCTACTTTGTGCTCCATCTTTTCCAACATTGCCAAAAGCATTCTGTTCTCTGTTCACATTTTTGTCACTCAAAGATTGTGACACCATAAGTTTTGCGGCAGTATTTTCAGCACCTTTATTTTCACTATCACTTACTTCAGTATTGCCGGCAGCATTAGTAGCATTTTCTGACCTCCCTGGTTCAGAAGCATTGGTTTCCAAAGCAGAACCCTGCCCTATATGTTGTCCAGCACCATGTAAATCTTGAAGTGGACCGCTAGGTTGGTTTTGGAACTGCTGTGGCGGCGCACCATAACTCACAGACCTACCAGCGGAAGTTTGAACATTATGTTGTTGCATGGATGGTGGACCGTGAGGCTGAAAAGGTTGGGAATGCATCTGTTGTTGCGATGAGGGCATTCCATGTGGGTACGATTGACCTGTTTGTGAGGGAAAAGTTTTGTTGAGAGGAAATCCTTGTTGTGATGGCTGGGAAGGGATGCTAGGATGCATTGATGGCCGCTGAGCATGATGCCCAACATGATGTTGATGTTGTGGTGTATGCTGAGTTCCTTGAGGAGCCAGCATAGCTGGCTGTTGGCCTTGCAACGGAAATTGACCTTGTGGAGGACGTAACGGTGCAGGATGGTGAGGACCAACTACTTGTTGGGGAGGTACATGTACGGGGCGTTGCAGTGGAGCACCTTGTGGCATCTGATGTGCTGGCTGAGGCTGAGGCTGTGGATATGATTGATGGCCCGTTACAACATGCACTGAAGGATTCTGAGGTTGAGCATGTGGAATTGGATGATGCTGATGATAGGCCTGAGGTTGTGGGTAAGATTGCTGCTGCACTTGTGGATGTTGGTATTGGATTTGAGAATTTGTCTGGACCTGAGGTTGAGGATGTTGCTGATGAGGTAAATGCTGCAGTTGCGGATGCTGGTGCTGGGCAACAGCCTGCTGATGCTGGGGAGGATGAGGTTGTAAATGTGGCTGCACTTGGGAGGGTGTTGCTTGAGCAGCAAGCATTGGAAATGGTTGACTAACAACATGGGTAGGAGCTGGTGGATGGGCCATAGGTTGTCCTTGGGGGTGAGGCACCTGGAGAGGTACCTGGCTTTGTGGTTGCATCTGTGAAATTTGAGGTCCTGACTGCATTGGTTGATTCTGCTGAGGCTGCGTCTGAGCTACTGATGCTTGGGATTGGGGAAGGTGAGGCTGATTTTGGGGTTGGGACGGCAACACATGTTGGGGCTGCGAGGGCTGCAGAGCTTGAGGTTGAACGTATGGAGCAGGTTGTGCAGAACCTTGAGGCTGAACATGTGGGGCAGGTTGTGCAGGACCTTGAGGCTGAACATATGGAGCAGATTGTGCAGGAGCTTGAGCCACATTCTGGGGTGTCACTTGCATTTGAGGTTGTGTGTACTGCTGGTACTGGGCATACTGTTGATACTGTTGCATGTAGGGGTTGTATCCAGGATAATGTTGCTGGTAGTACTGGTACTGGAGCTGCTGCTGGTACTGCTCAGCTGTTGGAGTTTGGGGGGCAACTGCTTGGCCTTGACTAGCAGCAGTGGGTGCCACCGCATAGAAAGGGGACACAGCCGCCGTGCTTGCAGTGGCTGCAACAGCTGCACTAGTTGCCACTGCAGAAGCTGTTACAGCTCTGGCTGTAGTGGCGGATGGCACTGTTGTAGAAGAAGATGCTGTAACAGCTGCTGCAGGTATCGCAGAGGCAACTGCAGACGGATCTTGGGAGGCTTCCTGGGTTGTCACAGCTAATGACTGTGTCAGACTACTGTCAGCCTGTTGTGTTTGAGGTTGCAAGCCCTGCAAGCAACACACAAAAGGTAACAAGAATTAAAGCATAGTTCTAGATGTACATAGTAAGTCAATCAAGATGTGACGAACATACAGGGCAGAGTTGGGCATGTTCTTGCACTTGACGATGTACAATCTGAGTGCCACAACGGTTACAAACAACAGGGGAGTTCCCATAAGCACAAGTAGTGCCATGTGTGACGCAGTCAGACAACTTTCCTTGCCATTGGCAACCGCTCTTATGATACAGGCAGTGGACTGTCACACTACCGATTGTCTCAGCAAGCAATTTATTTGACTCCATCAGAGACTGCATATATTCCAAATCAGGTTGTCAACAAAGGGGTTTGCTACTTTAAAATATATTTAACTCAATGACTGTGTATTAGCTACTTTGAGATAGCAATACCTTGGAATCGGCTTCTGTCACCAAGTAGCCATCATAAGGGCAGGCTTGTGTGGTTGCCACTATATAAGCCAAGCAGGGTTTGCAGTAGAGATGTGTGCACTGAGCTTGCAAAGCTTCATTGGGATATATCAGTGTCCGACAAACAGGGCAAAAATATTCACCAGGAAGAGACTGAATATTCAGAATACATTCATTATCGAACCCCATTGTCAAGACTCACTAACTTTTACACAATCAGGGCTCTTGTTCCTGCAAATGTGCTCAACTTATAAACTTTTGCATTGATGGAGAGCTAAAAATAGAAATCTGACAAGGATATAAATAATAAGAAATTATTTATGTGCTGATCATCCAATAAGTGATGAAAGGAAACAAATATGAACTTTCATAATATTTACCAAACGACTGCAAGTTATCAATATATGGCATTCAGTCTAACATGCACAGCAATAAACATACAGTGAACAAAAGTTTGAACTAATGATGCATGACAACAAAGCAATGATTAGATTCTGAACGATTGCCACTAGCTATATAGATCAAGTGAACAACACTAGCATGGCAGTTGATTCAATCTAAAAATCTATAAAGATAAAGACAGCAAAGTTACATATGCAAACATTAGGACTAAACTAAACAGAAAAAGGTACTGCTTCCAGCTAATAATGGTAAGATCAGAGAGTACATGGGCTGACTAATTTGTCGTCACGCCCTTCGTGGCCAATACTTGGTTAACAGACAGAAAAGGTGTGCCATGCAAAGCGTGGCAAGTGGGGTACATACATCAGCCCCACACTTTTTGCATATAAAAGTGTGACAGGTGTTTCATTCACCATAATAAGACAAAGATACTGAAGACCCTAGTTACCAAACAGTGTGGTTAAATACCTACTACGTTGGCACGATAGGCAGTTACAATATACAACATGTGCCACAAGCCCATGACTAGAGTCAAAACAAATTAGAGAGATAAAAACTTAGCATGTCCAGCAGACAGACATGTGGCAGTTAATAAATGTAGCAAAAATTAGCATAATAAATTGCTAATCTCAGCAGAAGAAATAAATCATAGAACCAAAGTAACAATAGTAATCAAATATATTCAAACTGAAATGGATGTACTAACCATCACAAATAAAAAATATAGCAGCCGATCAAGTTAACAAAATTAGCCAATTACGTCACTAAGCTCAACGACAATGACATACCATGGGAATCAGTGTCAATAGTAATGGACTATGTTACTAAAGATGAAATTTCCATGCCTACTGTATCCAAACAAAATTATGGTAGTTAATTGAGACAGCGAAGCTGGAACATCAATAAATCTGAGCAGGTACAACATACTGCAGGAATCGAAGTAACAGGCAACATTATTAAAGCTGTGGCTAAAATATTTCCAACTAAAATTATGGCGGGTAATCGAGGAAGCGAAGGTAGTCAGCTACATTACTATGCAGGGTGAAAAGGACATACTACGGGATTTGAAGTAGCACTAGCAACGGACTACATTTCTAAAGAAAAAATTGCCTCTAACATGGCAGATAAAAGCCACCAGAGCCTCTAAAATTCAGACCTAACACTATTACCACAACCTCTAAAAGGTTCCCTGCACTCTAAAATTCCTTCACTCTTTACACTACAACCTCTTAAAGATTCCTTCCTCCATGGAGACTCTAAAATTCGGACCTCCAAATTCTCTTATGAACAATACTTTACAGGTTGCACATGCTCAGCTAAACAAAATTATAAGTTGAGCAGAAATGATATACCAAGGGAATCAAAACGGCAACAAAAACAATAGGACAATACTTGGGTACTAAATGGTTACGCAAAAAAAAAAAAGTAGCTTGCAGCAGTGGACTAAGACTAACAGCCCTGCTGACACTGCCACAAAGTAAAACATTACCCAACAAACCAACACTGATATGGACGTCAACGATGATTTCCAAAAAAACATGGACAAGGATCATCGAGCGATTTAGGGTTTCAACTTTCAAATTCAAAAAAGGAAAATGCACGAAAAATTCCTACAAGTAGTAGCAATGTTTTTGAAGCGTTTGGCATGAAAACCTTTTTAGAAAAACAAGCTATTCGGTCGTACTTGGATCAAATCCGAGCTCGCAAAATAGGGTGGAAAGAAGAGTGAGAGGGAGAGATGAGGGTTGGGAGGGAGAAGACCAGAGTGGAGGCGGCGCCTTGGCGCTGGGATCTGCAGGAGGGGGCGAAGCAGCGGTCGCCAGAGGAGAGCGGCGGCTCGCCGCCGAGGTCGTAGGCGAGGGGAGCAGAGCGGCTCGACCGCGCGAGGGATCGGGTGGGGAGTGGGGAGGCAGCAAGGGGGAGGGGAAAGAAAGTGGAGCGGATGGGAGGGGCCGAGGGGATCCAAGTCCACGCCCATTGGACGGCTGGACGCGCCTCCGTCCATCTCGCCATCGATCCAACGGTCCCTACTCGCCTGGCCGACGTTCGATCCGGCCTCCAGCGCCCAGTAGGCCAACGGATGTGCCGGTTCGGGCCCTGTTCGTTCGGCCCGGATTTGTTAAAGCCCAGTGATTGTGCAAACTAGGCCAGGCCGGGGTTTAAGCCCAGACCCGGTTCGAATGGACTGCGGGTGAACCGGGCTGGCCCCGTCAAAACGGACCAACCGTTGGCCTGGTTAGTGCGGTTTGGCCCCTTTTAAAAAAAACTCCAAAAAATAGGAAAATGTGTAGAATTAAAAATGGCAGTGAAAATGACAAATAATAAATAGGCATATTTATTTGAAATGTATTAAATAAGCTTTACTATTAAATATGTATATTGTTTACATAATTGCCTCGTTAAAACCCTGCTAAGTAAAAACTCATATTTGAGAAAACCTTGTCAAAGAATAAAGAGGATAGCATACTCCACAATACATATACGGAGGTTTCCTTCATCACGAAGGTATATGCCCCTCCACACAGCTGGCAATTCTTGATGTTGCTTCTCAATGACAATGCCTCACAGCTGTCTTTCTGCTAGCACTCACTCCTCTATGCTCAGAAGTATTTCAACCATATCACTGAGGGAATTTTTTTGTTCTTAATTAAGTATTCTCTCCACGAGACTGAAGGTAGATTCTAAGAACACCATGAAGACTGAAACGACTAACACATCTCGTGATAGGATGGATAACATTAAATATGTTCCATTGTGTTGCTGCCACCATATGAGAATGCTAACTCTTCTTTCTTGAAGTTGACATGTTCTGAGATGTCATACTTGAAGAACAGGAAGAACCGCCCTTGCCCACGGCAGTCCTCCAAAATGCTATCTTGTTTCTTATATGGGAACTGATGCGTCGTTGTGGATGAACTACTGTATAATTTTTCTGTACTTTCTATACAAATCATTTAATTTAATTTAAAGTTCCTAGAAATAAGTAAAGTAATCTATTCTAGTGGCATTACCAAGTAGCCGGAGAACATTAAGTTAGTCTTGGGATTTTTGCTCTAGGGTCTAACAAAAACAGCAAATGAATATGAACATGGAATGCCCTCCGATATTTTAAACATTTAGCTTTTCATATGGTGAATAACATCAAAGAAAATATAATGACATATGTGGTCATTCAATTGATTAGCAATATGATAAATATATTGAATAATAGAACAAGGCATAGATTCGTACAAAGTGGAAGCGGTGAGGGTGGTTTCATTAAAAACCTCAAAAAAAATGCAAATGGGTTAATACTTGCCAAATAGTGTGCCATCAAGAGCTGGTTATTGCGTGTTAACAAAAACCTTAAAAATTTGTCTATATGAAGTACATGTGTTAAGCATAAGGTGTACCCGCGATGCACGAGAATAGTTATTCCATGCATCAATTCTTATTTTGGAGCTATGAAAATGAGATGGCTTTCCGAATAGCTTGAAAATAAGGTTGTAATTTTTTAAGTCGCTTTTAACAATTTGATTAATAATGTGACGTAAACAACATTGATGTATTAAGAAATAATCAACGTATCTAGTTAGCATATATGTCAAAATATTCATGGCACTAGCATCCTCTAAGGTAATAGAAAAAATCTTATCCATTATTTTAAATTCTTGAACAACATTCATGATGTTGTTAGCTGTATTCTCACTTGTGTGAATAACATCCGTAAGTTTTAGGGCAATATTTTTTTCTTTGTTTCCTAGTTTTGGTTACTAGCCAAGACTGAGTGCTCTAAAATCGTCTTCTACTATGTTGCGATCAACGTATTTAACACATGCATTTATCTCCGCTCTATGCGCAACTACGTCCTACCACTCTGCCTATGTACGTCTATTTTTATTCTTTCATATGGCCTTGTTCTCTTCAGCATAAATTAAAATTAAAAGCTACAACTGGAAAATTGTCGTGTTTATACAAGCCAAATGTTGTAACACTTTGTAGCCATTTTTAAGGTTTTTAGTGATTTTTCTCAAATCTCCCAAAATATTTTTTAATATATTTTTTAGCCTCTCCGAGCCTCTTTTTGAGGGCCCTTAACTTTTCATATTATAATCTATCACTGCTTTTCAATTGTGAAGAACAAGGCAATGTAAACAGAATATAAAGGTAGTAGTACCAATGCACATATACACCTATAGATCATAGATAAGTTCATCTTATATGTTCTAAATGTGATCAAAACTTTTCTAAAATACCAACACATTTAAATAAGAAAAGAGACCAAATCTATAGAAAACATCCTTGTGGATATGAACCTTCCTAAAATACAAATTCATAGAATAGGAAAGAAATGGTCCTAATTTGATTTTAGTGCATTCGTTTTGTGAAGATTAGGAAAGAGATGATCTTGATTTGATATGTCTCGTATTGAGGAGGGTGGTTGATCTGAGGCATTGATTAGAGATCGGATAGCGGAGATAAATGATGTATCACATGACCATATCACTCAACACAAGAGACTTTTTATTAGTAGAGATAATTGGTAACAACACTTAAATAATCTTCTCTAGCCATACCAACCTAGATGTTCGAGGTTAAAGAAATAGAAAATGTTCATGTTTTAAACTATTCCTTTTGTTTTAGCTTAACCATGTTATACATTTTTTTCAAATCTCTAGTTGTTGTCTCATGGAAACACTAGTAAATTTAAGATTATAAGCAGTTTCAATGTACTCTTGAAAACCATGAGATTCCGTAAATCCTAAAAAAATTCTCAGTACAAATTAGATGACACAAGGCCTCTCTGGCTACTTTGGGATTGTACTCCCAAAGCCCGAAGCACACATTGAACTGGGAGATTAGGTGGGTATTTTACCGATTGCTTGTGCTTTGGGTTCATAGTCATGCGGACTTGGTATGCTATGGCCATATAGTTCATAGTACTCTGGTCTTAAACCATACTCCCTCCGTTGGGATTTATAGGGCGTATTAGAGATGGGCTCCAAGACCAAGGGCAATGGTCAAGTTACAAATTTATCCTTGAACTTAATTGGTGGAGAAGACAATTAATGCTTCAAATGAACTTAATCACACGTATGCATGCATGCTTTAAATGAGGGTACTATAGGAAAGATCTCACTAAAATAACATTGGAAATTGTGTGCGCCCTATATTAAACAACAAATCCAAATCTCTAATACGCCCTATAAATCCCAACGGAGGGAGTATTGACTAATGGGAAAATCATCGTATGGGGAATTTCTATCGGTCATTTCAACCATTTACAAAACAAATAAAAAAATATTACTAAACAAAATTGGAGAACAAAAACAACGATGCAACGACAAATAACTTCTTTCCTCATGCTTCCTAATTTGCAAATCAGGAATATTTTTTGCAAACCCCTACATATAGAGTCACTGAGAGGTACACCCTAAACTAGCCCTAGACGACATCCAGGGCCCAAGTGGACCAAATTGCCAACGGGATGAAAAGGGTCGGGTCTCCAGCGGCACGAAGATGGAGGTGGTGAGCGTGTGTAGGATTGGTAGGAGGACCAACTACAGGGGGGTGAATATGTGGTCTAACAATTTTACTTTTTTTACCGCCTAGTTTGTGTTTTAGTTACTAATCAATGTTAAAGTATGAAAGTAAGTACTAGCTCAAGTAAGATGTTAGCACAATGATACAAAGTGAACCAATGTAAACAAAAAGCAATAGATATGATGAAGTGTCTATGCTCAACAAGATATAACAATAAGAATGTAAGAGATAAAATATCATACCACATAACACAAGGATCTTTTTCTATGGTATTGGGAAGTCGCATATTCCCCTTAGTCCATGTTGAGGAGGTCTACGCACTTAGGATCGGCTGTAGCGAGCACTCTCCCTCAATTCACTTGGTTGTTTTGCTCCCACCGAAAGCGGATTGGTACGAACCACTCATAATTCTATTATTATCGAGTTAGCATCAACCAAATGTGTATGCCTACTTACAAGCACCTACGAGCGTCACAACCGCAACACCAGCTAGGCCGTCTAGGTGTAGATGAACACCAAGAGTAATAGGATTGTCATCTTGAATAGATGAGGAGAACCAAATGCTATAAAGAATAAATATCTTCAATGAATGAAAGCACTATATCTCAACAACCACTGCTAATGAGCTTTGAAGTCTAGAGGTTAGAGATGGACAATATGTTAGTATAGTTAATACTATGTAGAACTAGCCGTTACGCTCTAGATGGTTATACCATCTAGTAAGAATGGTCATACCATTGCAGTTCAAATCCAGGGTTGGGTCTCTGTTAGACTAAGGTATGTTTCACCGCTTCAAATGTGAGTATCATATTGCTGAGTCAATTATATTGTCCTCGATCCTACAGTGATACCGATATATCATTTCAAGAGAGACCACTTTGGACACAATACTAGTGATAGTATACTTCTAAATGATTTTTTGGTTGTACCGTCCTAACGGTTATATCATTCATGACTTCCAATGTTATTGTACTTTGAAGTTCAGCGGAGGGGAGTCAACAACTCTTTTGTCTCGGTACAGATTATGGTGTAACTATGTCATTGGTACTTGGACATCAGTTATACTGATCACTTGGTTCTAGAGAGGTTGTGGCTTCATATACGGTTTTGTTAACATATGTCGTAGACACATGTGGTTATATTGTCATGACAGTTGTACCGTATAATCAACATCAGTCATACCTTACGATTTATAGTCAAGGAACCATAGAGATCAAATCACTATGTGTCACTTAAGCTCTACCACATATTCAGTTAAACTATAAAATCCACTATGGTCATACTAAGGAACATGTCTTAGTTAGATATGAAATATTGCAAATCCCAGACAGTTCAACTCAATGTCATCTAAGGTCATACCGACGATAAGTTAGAATGTGAAAACTAGGTCGGTTATACCTAGAGTTTTGGCCTAGAACAAAGTGTATATCAAAGTACTTACTGGACAGTGATAGTGATGAGGACATCCCCCACTTGATACAACCGGCGAGCCTACTATATTACAGGGACCAATTACTCGGGCTCGAGCACGCCAGTTAAATTATCAAATGAATGTGTTCCTAAGTATTTATACAAGTGATGCACAGAATGAGATTCTACTTATACTTGTGATGATTTTATTGTCCTCAGGAACCAGGGAGATAAGTCCTAAAGGATCAAACACCACTCAAGTCATGAGCATGAGTTCGACTCCGGTTCGGCCATCCTGACAGCACCGATTTCAAACGGACGTAACTTTTGATCCAGAAGGTTGTTTTGGGCCCATGAGTACTTGTTGGAAAGAAGTTTTCGTCCTCTTTCCAACGTATCCAGCCTCATCTCCAAATTTACCCCGAGCCGATGGGAACCTGCAAAAAAATTAGCGTCCCTTTTTCAGTCCGAGTCAAAGTGGGCCTTGGGCCTTGTAATTCGAGTCGTATTGAGCACACCTCATTGGTGACTGACCTACCCCTCCTCCTATCTTATAAATAGCTAGCCGCCGCCTCTATTAGGGTTTGGGTTTTGTTGAATTGAAGTTAGCCTCTGCTACTTTGCCTTTTAATTGCGCGTGTCGACTAGATCGCCCGTATTACTCGTCTTTGAAACCCTACTAATTTGTGTTTCTCTGAGTTGGATCTTAATACATATTCGCAAATTTCAGTTGCTTGTTCATCTTGTTCTTGCTAGTTCTTCGATTGCTTGCAGGAACAAAGACCTTTGTGGTCAGGTTGATTGTGCTCCGATGAGATCAATAACCCTTTAGAGTTGGTGTATCGGTCGCTAAGATGCAGTGTCCTGGATGGTTGTAGTCGGGCCATTAACATCGACTCTAGCCAAATCGAAGTTCATCCTTCTCGTCAAAAGATCAGAACCATGGTTGTTATCAGATAGCCGTGTAGAATGCTAGCTATGTTGCACTACGGTTGTGTCAGATTTACTATTGAGGTCATACTGGTAACCTGCCAATAGGAAAGGTTATGTAAGGAAAGTTAAGTATGCATGATATGTTCATTTGAGCTTAATAACCCTTAGATGCTCCTTAGATATTCAAGGGGAAAAGCCCCTCTTTATAGTACAACATCTACCTAAAATCGGTCAAGCTATTCTAACTTCATGATCGATATAAATATAAGAGGAAGGTTATGAAAGATCTTTAGTTGTGTTCTTCAAACCGTATAGTTCTCTATGTAATCAAAATGTGTATCATGAGATCCACATGGATTTTCCAGTATGATCCTTTAACTTGTGCTTAATCAATGATATCACACTAATTCAAAACATTAGCATAAGGTTAGTTAATCATAAACATTAGCATTATTACCAAAACAATTAGTCATGCATATAAACATGCCTAGATGCTTTCAATGTGGTAAGGTTTTTTTTTTCTCTCCTCTCGTCTATGTCGTGCGAGGAAAATAAGGGTTGTGATATGTGAATTGTGAAATGCATTTGAGGTTATGGTGGTGGGCTTTCCCGGTCTCAGGTCTCTTACAGGTGGGCCACTAGATAGCAACGAGCATGGGAGGCCCACATGGCCCTTTGTAGTCTGGGCCATGCGAGGTTTTTTGGTACTATTATTACAATTAGGAAAATGTTTTTTCTCAAAAATAGGAAGGAAATATCCTTTAGTTAGAATTTTTTAATTGGAAATATTTTTTAAGAAAATATTTTACAATTGTTACAGGTTCACCATATGGCACTCCCAACGTGGATATCTATAGTAATGTCTAGATCAAAGAATTCATTCAATATATGGTGTCTATAGCAATGTTCCAGTATGTGATGTATATGATATATATGTCTAGTACTCTAATACAATTATTCGTGCATGTGTAGTACCCCAAGGCCAATAGAAGGGTATGAAATCCCACTGCAACCCATTGCAGCACATAAACACAAATCATGGAGACACCCAAATCATCCTAGTGGTGTTTTCAGCATTTCCTATGTGTCTTGGTCCCCTTTAAAAAGGTAGTGTTTTGTAGTCTTGCACGAGACACTACTTATTGGCAGAGCTTGAGCAAGATCCTCAGGGGGGCAACCTTAAGAAGATTATTGAAATTATACTAATTACATGGAATTTATATACATGTATCTTAGAACTTTACAAAAATTTGGGTGGCCATGCCCCTGCCACCATGCACTATATAAGCTCGGCCAGTGGCACTACCTTTGTCTTTCTCCTATTTAAGTATGCATTCATGTTAGTTTTTCGTTTACGTGGCAAGATATGGACATTGGTAACATCTATCATTGAAAGTGCAACATTTCTGCGAGTCAATTTTTGAGATGCATGTCATATAGAAACAACCATAGGTACAAGGGTTAATTAGATAGAAGACACTGCAGATATGCGGATTCACATATTTGCCATTATAAAACACGATATTATAGGGATGACACTATAATATGCAAAAATTAGCTACATGCCATTATAAAAATTTTAATACCATTCTACCCTCATCCCTTCCTCGTCCTCTCTCCTTTCTTCTTCCTCCTAGTCCTTCATCCCATGCTGCCATTGCCATTATCACCACAACTCGAGGTCACGGATAGCACGCAACCACCACAAACCACATAGACTATAATTAGTCTAACTTGTCCATGCCTAGAATCACTAGAACACCGCCACCGCCATGGACGAGCTTTGCTCGAGCTCCGCCATCTGTTCCAGGTCAGCAAAGCCACATTCGAGCTCAACCAAATCCTTATGTGTGCTCCAGTGGACCACCTCGAGCTCCTAGAGCTGTCAATTTGACCAAAAGCCTGCATGACCTTACCGTCCTTTCTCCCCCGCTCTCGAACTCCGGGGAGCAATTGCTGTCACCGTGAGTCCTCCCAAGCTTTGCCAATGCTCCCTCTAGCATCATTGAGTCTGTACAGCCACCATCATAGAACCAACCTTCAAGTAATTCTATCATAGCGTTGTGCCACTATGGACACGCTGCTTCCCAAGCTTGCGAGCTCATCACTGGCTGGCTCAAGGCCACCCGAGCACAAATAAGAGACGCCCGGTGATCGTAAGACGGGAGGGAGGACCTTGGCAGAGGTGGCCAAAATCTGCATGAGATGGTGGTCGGTTGGTTGCATCGACGCCCTGTATTGCTGCGCAGCTCCTTGCTCCAATTAAGTTGGTCTGTAAGTAAATAAAGAGAGGAGGAAAGAAAAAAAACTCCAAATCAGGGAGGTAACAGTAGATTAGGGTGGCGGCGGGCCGCTGTTGGCCCTGTGCAAGGACATGCACCACGAGATCTGATCGCGTCGAGCACTTGGTCACCATCTAGCCATGCATTGGTCCGATGCGGCGATCGTCACCGATTTGAATCGGCCCTCCTGGCTTCTTTTCCCCACTTCTTACTCAAGTTTCCCACATACGGCGCCACTGTTATCGTGGCCAAGCCAGATAACAGGAAGGGAGGCACTCCCACGGCTTATCTCCATGGTAGTGACCTTGAGGAAGAAGATGGGTTCTAGAACAGTGGAAAGCACGGGAGACAAGCCTTGAGCTGTCCACCTTTTCTAATGGAAGAAAATGCCATCTAGACCCATGGGGATGCCTCCCTTCCTGTTGTCCAGCTCGGTTACGACAACAACCCACATGTCATTGACACAAATAGTGTTCTACATCAAATACATGAAATTTAGAGTGTTCTCGACCAATTTTATCTTTGATATTCAACCATCTGCTAAAAAAATGGCAGCATATTTACCCATTTGCGCCAAATCCAAGTCTGTTTCATAGACACCGTAGTCCAATGGCAGGTTTAACTTGGCAATTCCATTAGAGAGCTACTAGGGACAATATAGGGTGTATCATGGTGTTTCAGAGTGTACCACTCATGGTATATCGTGGAGTATCAGGTTGGTGTATCGTGGTATCGTCGAGTATCGGGTTGGTGTATCGTTGAGCATCGGGCCTGATAATGTTGAGTATCAGGTGAGGTAGTATCGGGGGTATCGTGTTTATCGTGTCTAAGTATCGTCGGATATCAGGGTATCGTCATGTATCAAGATGAGTATCGAGGGTATCATCAAGTATCGGGCGTATCAGGACCGAGTATCTGGGGGTGTCGTTGAGTATCGGGTTGAATATCGTCAAGTATCATCATGTATCGAGATGAGTATCGTCATAGACCGAGATGAGTATCATCATGTATCGAGATGAGTATTGTCGTGTATTGGGGTATATCGTCGAGTATCGGGGTACTGTCGAGAACAGAGGGGTATCATCATATATCAGGGTATATCATCGAGTATCGGAGGGTATCAGGTTAGGGTATCATTGAGTATCAGGGGTATCGTTGTATATTGGGTTGAGTAGGAGGGTATCATTCAGTATTGGGGTATCTAGTCAGGGAACCGGGTTAAGTATCAGGGGGTATCATCGAGTATCGGTTGTTTATATTGGGTTGAGTATCAAAAAAACAAAATGAATACGAACAAAAAAAAAAGTAATTTATGAAATTATGAAATTCAAACTTCACCCAGCGTTCTTGCCTAGAATTAACGTTTGAAATGAATTAATAAAATAACAGAAAATTTTACAAACTCGGAAAATTGTGAAATTTTACCGGTAGCTAGATCTCAATTTCATAAGATTTTTGGTTTTTTATTCATTGAATTTGGAGATCATATGAATTTTAAATAAAATTTGAACACTAATACTTGTATAGAAAATTACAAAAAAAATAAATTTCAGAAAATATGAAAATTTTAATGAGAGCTAGGTTTATCTATGAATCGATGCTAGAAATTTGTTTCAAAGCAATCAGACCAAAAATAATTTTTTTTGTAACCTATTAAAAGGTGACATAAACTAAACAAAGTCTCGTCTAGCTCACTCATAGTCCTCTCCATAGAATGCACCTAGTAGTTGACTGTCTGGCCCACGCACAGCACACGAGCGAGCACGCGAGCGACAAGAGGCGGAGCGCGGGAGGTAAGCTGTGCAGTTGGTTCGGTTAGAGAGGGTATAGTATTTCTGATTCCATTATCCTTTTTTCCAAGTCCCCCGAGTCCGACTCGAACCTGGATCGATATTATCCATTAATTATTGCGGGATCGCGACTACTATAAATCCAGAGGAATGCCGTCGCGTCTCTGCACTATCAATTCTTCCCTTCCGCGCTTGGACACGCCACAGCTCTCGTCTTCGGCCAACTCGCGATCGCGCGCGACGAGTGATCTGCAAGTAGGTAGGGTAGCCATGGCCGCGGTTCTTCCGGCGCTGCTTCCCACGCCGCCGAGGAGCCAGATGCTGCCGCTGCTCCCCACTCCCTGCCTCATCATCCTGCCCGCCAACTTCGCGCCGCCCTCCCCCAGGCCCGGCCGCGCCGACGCCGTCGAAAGGTGGGACGTCGCGATGAAGAAGAAGCCCTCCTCCATCCCTGCGCCGTCGCCGAGCGGGAGCAACGGCCGCACGACCTCCGCCGGTGGGCGGAATGCGATCAAGAAGCCATCCAGCCCCGTATCGTCGTCGAGCGGCAGCAGCGGGAGCCCTGGCCGCGCCGGCGCCGTCGACAGGTGGGACGCGAACAAGAAGCCATCTAGCCCCGTATCATCGTCGAGAGGCAGCAGCGGGAGTCCCGGCCGCGCTGACGCCGTCGACCGGTGGGACGCGAACAAGAAACTCCCCACCACCAGCCCTGTGTCGTCGTCGTCGAGCGGCAGCAGCAGCGGGATTTCCGGCCGCGCGTCCGCATGCGACCGCTGAGACAGCAACAAGACGAAGAACCCGGACGGCACGTCGGCCTCGTCGAGCAAACCGCCGATACGCCACGCGTCGTCAGCCGATCGCTGGGACATCCACAAGAAGCCTCGCCCGCAGCAGGATGGCGAGTGCGACCTGGTGATCAAGACCGAGACCAACGAGAGGATGGAAGCTTCGAAGGTGGCGATCGTGGAGATGGTGAAGCCGCCGGCCGCGTTCTCGGGAGCGAGCCGCTTCTTCCCGTCGCCGGAGCCGAGCATGCTTCCCATGCCATGCTTCTTGCAGGCGCGCTAGCTATTGCCTGCACACGCGCGCGCGCCGAATTCAAGCTCTCTCTGATCTCCCCTTGATTGTTCACCTAGTGACTTTGGTTGTTGTCAGCGTACGTAGCATGCATGTACTGGTACATGTTCATTATTTTCGTGTGTGTGTGACTTGTAATCCCAACCCCCAAGTTGCTGATTAGTGTATCCAACCTGCTTTGCTTAATTTCTTTTTTGTCTGCACTATTTTTGAACTTATGGCCACAAGAGTTGCTTGAATTGCTCGTGCCTGCAAAATTCAATACATCTTGTTATAGATCGACCCGTGTTGATTTTAAGAGTATCTCCAGTAGGAGAGTCAATAGTCAATCACTGGTTATAAGAATTATCAATATTCTATATAGATAGTAGATAACCTTTACAATGGATTAGCTATAGCATATTTTTTAAAATTAATATGGATTCATATGTACTAGTGTGGATGCATCTTAGAATCCGTTAAAGGTCGACTCTTCTTTCCTTCTCTCCTTCACATGGACAAATTAAATACTAATATGTGTTTTTTTTTATATCTAACTGACTTAGCATTGTTGGAGATGCCCTAAAGAATTAGTAGCAGATCACAAATTACAGGAATAGGCGGTCTATGTTCATTTCCCCTGATTCCGTTCCGTTCACTCGTGCGCTTGGATCACGTTTTCCGTTGAGTATATATCTGGGCCGGGTGCAGAAGGCATCCAGGGCTCGAATTTTTTTTAAAAAAATATTTTTTTTATTCAAAATTACAAAATTACTCGTCGAAATTGTGAAATTACAAAAATATCCGTCCATCGCCCTGGTTTGGGGTGATAGGCGCCTCAACCCGACACACGCCGTTTTGCCGTTTTGAAGCCGTCGACACGCCGTTGGGTTGGTGACCTATCGCCCAAATATGGGGCGATCGCCCAGTAAAAGGGCGATATGTATACATATATATTATTATATATATGTTAATTATAACTTCTGTGTATACATTATGTATTATATGTTATCAATATGTTAATTACAATAGTTATAAGAAATAAAACGAAATAAATAGTTATAAGAAATATGAAAATAAATATTATCAGTACATATGGCCTGTTATTTGGACTATTTAATCTTAAAAATATAATAGTATGGAAATAATGGATAAGTTTCAACAGAGGTTTTTATATTAATAATTATTTGGGAAAATAAATAAATAGCTAGAAGAATAAACTTCCCTCTGCTCGGGCGAGATTTAATCATAAACATTTATATGCCGCGTTGAAGGTAAAGTGCTCTCAGGGAAATTTTATTATTAGGATTACAAGAAAGGTACTACTGAGTACAACGGGGATATTTTCCCTTGCCGGTAGCATCAGGTCCAGCCTCCTTTGCGCGACGTGCCCTCTCGTGCTTTCTCTCCTTTCAAATTCTCGGCCTCAAAGACTGACGTTCAAGATCCTCTTGTCGCCACGGTATTCTCCTGCGAACGCTATGCTTCTCCTCTTGCTCCTCCTCATCTCGGGCGCTGAACCATCGCCTCTTCCAACGGACCTCACGCCGATGTGTTTCTTATGCGCCTCCGATTGCTCGTGTTCTAGCCAACGCCGTAAATCGCATAGAGGTGGGGAGACTATTTGTTCAACATAAGTCAGTATAGATCACATGTGCCATGTAGGTAGATATAATCATGCAGGGTAGGGTGAGCAAGTACCTTTGGACGCTCGCCAAAGGCAATCTTGGGTGGATCGTACTCGTAGTTTGCACACATGAAGAACCTCCTTCCGTAAGTATATGAGAAAGCTTCGTCAGATTGAACAAACTTGCAAAGGTCACCGCAGAAACACATTGGAACATTCACCCCTTCAGGCACGGTGGTGTTAAACTTGCTTCGCGGACGGTCCTCAGAGCCGGAGGCTGCCATTGCTCGTTACAACTAGATTTATGCACTGTATGGGCTGGAGTAATATGTGAGTTTGAGAGGAAGCTTGGAGCGCAGAGGACTCGGAGGCAGGAGGAAAATAAATAGGGAAGTTTGTTCGGTTCATGCACCGAGCTCATGGAACCGCACGCATCCCTCCCGAGTGCTGCTGCTGCATTTGATGTGATCCTTTGTGTCGGCGGCATCTTGTTGGTCGCCAGCGCCCGCAATTATTGACCGAACGGTCAAAGGTAGTCTTTGTTGGTCGCCAGCGCCTACGCTATTGATGTGACCAAGGTCGAGGTATTGTTGGTGGCAAAGGCCCGCAATTATTGATGTGACCGGTGTCGCGGTATCTTGTTGAGCAAATGCCCGCAATTATTGATGTGACCGGTGTCACGCTGATCGCTGGTCGCCAGCGTGCCGAAATTATTGATGTGACCGGTGTCAAGCGGTACTGTTGGTAAGCAGTGCACCGCAATTATTGATGTGACCGCAGTCAGGCCGGTACTATTGGTCAGCAGTGCCCCGTAATTATTTATGTGACCGAGCAGGGGAAAGCGATCAGGTGGAATGCACTGTTAACAGTGAGTGCACTCCTCGGCCTATATAATAGGAGGCAGAGTTGGCGTCCCTCTCACTCCCACCCTCACTCTCATTCTAACTCTGTGTGTGTAAACTCCCTAGTAGGGTTGGCTTCGTAGGAGGGAGGCGAGTAGAGATAGAGACACCACCTCGTTCAGTATGGCTTCACGACCCACACCGAACGGTTGGATCCGACAAGCCTGGTGGACGTCAAATGGTCCTGGATCTCAAGCCCGTCTACCAAGCGACGACCTGCCTATTTGGACGAGAGCTAGCTATAACACAGAGCCAACAATGATAAGAGACCCAAACTTCTACGAGGGATGGCCACGCTAGCGCATGGAGTGGACACAGCTTGTACAAACTTTTGATCAGGTTGTCGAAGGATGGACTGGCCGACGTTTCTACCGTTGCGCGTACTTCGCTGTGAGTAACCATCCCGACAATGGCCAAGGGTTTAATACATTTTCCATCTCAGCTTTTTCTCATTTCAAAATGTAGACCGATGACTGTGGCTTCACCAAATGGATGGACGACCCCTTCCCAATGGCCGCGTTCAGTTACATCGAACATCTTCACGCAAGAATCTCCCGGCTTGAGGAGCGAGTTGACTTTGCTACTCGGGCCTACAACGTATATACCCGTGTGGAACCGTTCCATGGATGGCACTAAACCAAGCGTCCCTATTACAATAGGGGTTTATTTCATATAATTTGCATCAAGTTTACGTGGATTACTACCATGTAATGCGTCTCATATTTTCAATGTCACCGGAGCACCATCTTCATTTCGTTCATATCATGAGTACCATAATCTGAAAGCCTTTAACTCGTTGTCCAGATCCATTGGTATGATGGCGTTGAGCAGATGCCCTCACAGATACATCCGTAACTATAGCCTACAAGTCATCGCATCCTGTATGTCATGGTACCTTTCGAAAAAAATGGTAACATTTTGAGTGTAATATGACCCGTAACATCGCAACACTCGCGATATTAGGATAATATTACAAACAAAAGCTACAGGCCGCAATGGATCGATGGATGAATGGGTGTAAACAGAACATTCGCTGAATAAGCACAGAGTTAAAAAAGTTCTACAACATGGTGGTAAAGGCATTAAAAAAGTACAGGTACAGAAGAAGTCACTCGCGGCGCTGCCTAATCTGGTCCGTGGGGTACGTGAGTGGTGACGGAGAACGGACAGCCCTCCTAGGCCGGCCCTGCGCCACAGGGGTAGAGAAGCCCTACCGCGAGTCGGGTGTGTCTGATGCACGGTGCTCCCGACACCGAGAGGGCCGAGGAACTCGGTCGACAGTACGTACTCACGCCGAACAGTGCCTCCTCCTCGTCGTAGTCTCAAGGCCGCCGAAACCGCCATGGGTCTAGGAGGGGGGCGAGACGAAGAAGCCCCCGTGTCTCCCCACTGTCCCCTGACCTGGTGTGCGTGAGACGGAGAAGGCCCAGCGTATGCCCACTGTCCCCACTGCTGCTGTGCAGGTGGCCACTATATAATTGTTACATTATCCTATGTCATTCATTTACTCCTCGTTATTTCTGCTATCTATTTTCAAATTTGCTCACTCCACTAATTTCTAAGCGTGCCTGACATATGTGGCTAGCCTACCATTTTTTTTAACATATTATTCTAAAAGGAATAATTCACAAAAGGGATAATACAATATATAAACTGTATGACGATCGTACTACAAATTACTGATATAAATAAATAATTAAACTACTCGGTTTTTTCTTACAAAGATTACTACTATATATATATATCATTATTTTGTCCTAACCCTACAAAATGCATATCTACTACATTTAATTTCTACGCCACATTTTTCCAAAACTTAAACCGCACAAAGATATGGCTATCCTACCAGTTTTCATCGTAATATTTACTTTTTACAACTATACAATACTACCACACTATATTTCTAAATATTGTCTATTAAATAATTTGTAAAAAAATTAAAACTTACCTCCACGAAAATGACGCCTCACCTATCTTCTATTTTCCTCCTTTTTCTTCTCCTTTTCCCTCTTTTTTTCCTCTCCTCTCTTCTCCTCTCTTTTCTTTTCTCTCTCTCCTCCTCCCCTGCTTCCTGCTGCTCTCGGCGATGGAAATGAAATGGCCAGAGCGGGAAGGAAGAAGGTCAAGGGGCTTTAAAGCCCACCTATCGCCCCAACGCCGGGCGATCGCCCCATTATGGGGCGATAGGTACCTATTCAAACGGCCAGCGAATCTTCCCCCGCAAATAGCCGTTAGTGCTGCCGCCGGGGGTACCTATCGCCCGAATGAAGGACGATCGCCCCAAAGCGCCGCGACGGGCAAATATTTTTGTAATTTTACAATTCCGACGAGTAATTTTGCAATTTTGAATAAAAAAAATATTTTTTTTAAAAAAATTCTCCAGGGCTCCAGGCTTGGCGATGGCGCTTTGCGCGAAAAGGAAGAAATGGAGGACTACTAATTTCCACTTGATAGGCCTTTTCATTAGACAACTATATGCATGGCTATAGTTTTGAGGGCCTCAATAGGTACAAGAGCCCATAGATATGGTCCGTTTGATCATGATTTTATTTGCGGAACACGACCAAACTTCTAAGGTGTCTTCCTCTTCATATGTGGCCTGAAGGGAATGCTGGCCCTATTTCACTATTCATCTATTATTCACCTCATGGTTCTATTTTTCCAATCTCTATATTTCTCTCTCTTATATTTTACTCTCAACCCTATTTTCACTATCCACATCCCCATTTCTACAGTAATATGACCAGCTAGTAAAGATATAGGAGCACCATTAGAGATGTTCTAAGACAGCAAGTCCAATAGCTCCCCTAAATTTCATCTTGTGATCTTATCCCCTATTCCAATTCTTCTATAATAATCATCTCCAAAATTGTGTCATATATAGATAAATATTCTTTTTTTAATGGGAATGTTATATAACTACTTCGCCACTATTATTATCCAACATTTTACCTTATAGGAGAGAGTAAAACTACCATAATTAAATGTTTAGGGGGTTCCAAGCTTCCCCTAGCTAAGAAGTTTAGGGTGTAAGTTCAGATAGCCATTATGATTTTGGTGATTAATGACAAACATTGTTAAATGATAAATATGGTTTAATACTTCATTTAGTACTTGCCTAATGGTAAACCTCTAATATTTCTAATATGCCATGAATCTAATATGTCTAATATTCTTCATTTAGTACTTCACGGTGTCATGCTTGAGAGAGAAAGATGATGCGGTTGCAGACACCCTTCACCCAAATTGAATTCTCACATTGCTTTGCCTAGGTCCAAGATGCTCAGTCGATCACCAATTGGGTCGTTTAGTCTTGGGAACACGGCCACCGCTATCACCGATCCCGTCAAAGCATCATCTGTACCAACTTTGAAAGATAATGCCCAAGCTCAGTTGAACACACACCTTCATGCTCCAAAACACCCCTAGATGCTACATAACATGCCATATTTGGCTAGAGACCAACCAAAGCTTAGCACCCCTTCTGCCTCGTTTCATCGTTGCAATAAGTGTCTAATGAGGCATCTTCAGTTGATGTTTCATCTTCGATGATCCATCTTAATATTAATTTAATGTCAGACATTTTAGACGCACCATAGAACCCCCATCTTTAATTTTCTATCATTGTGTCCTACATTGCCGCGGACCCTAGAGCCCTTTCATAAAGGTTGAAGATGTTGGTATTCCAAGGTGTCAACTCTAATGGCGTCTTGTGTGTGTGTGTGTGTGTGAGAGAGAGAGAGAGAGAGAGAAAGGGAGGGAGGGAGGGAGAGAGGGAGGTGCGGACATAGGTGGCCACAACATTAGCTGCATAGGTGCCTACTACTGACCATGTTTGGAAGACGGTTCCTACGGACTAGTCATAATAGGGAGAGATATATATAGATAGAACCGCCAATTGGACCTTAAACCCCACTTGAACCACCACATCACACAAAATCGCCTAGAGCTATTGTTTGGCCACTAAAGGGCCATGTTGGAATGGTATTCATAAATAACTACCATGATTACCCGTTATTGATTTTTAGGGACCGATACGTGTCGACATGCATAGCTTATGACCAAAAAGGATCTTTTCCCTTTTTATCTAGATTGGTCTTCTCTAAAGTCCCATGCATGAAGTTTTTGAAACATGGATGCGGCACAAAACAAATGAAGCTATCCTAGTTGCTTAAATTAAAAAGAGAGGAATTACGAATGGAAAAATTAGCTTTATGGATCCACACCTATGATCTGCACCATCCATTTTACTCCAAGATTTATGCACCCCTCCCATTTTTGCAAATAAACATTCCAATAACTCCATCTCTCTCATTTCACTCCCTTTTCTCACCTCTCTCTCTCTCTCATCCTTATGTTGTTAACCAATTTCATGCACTTCCCTCTTCATGCCATGCTGGTTCCCTTTTCCCTTTTTCTACCTTTTGACTTCATATAAAAATGGAAGAAAAAAGCAAGGGTCATCTCACTCCCAATGAATGAACCGGAACAAAAAAAGTCCTCTATCTTTCACTCCCTTGAATGAAAAAATCATCGGTCAACAAACCCCTGACAAACGAATAGGGATAAAAAAATTGGTGTAATCATAGAAGAAAGAACTATCATAACGGGTTGTTCTCTTTGGTCTATCTTATTTAATTATCTTCTTATTTGCTTATAAGTTGAACTTTGAGAGCTTTCCAAAGTATCTTGGAAAGTCCGGTCCGCTTTGTTTGGCTTTGTTTCTGAGAGCATTGAGACGTGGTTTCGAGATAGAAAAAAAAGACTGTAAAAACCAAAACATTTGACTTTTCGATTCAGAGATAAGTACATAAGATAAGAAGATAAGCTGGAGAGAACGAACCCTAAGTTTTTGTCACCCAAATTTTAGGTGATGTTCATTTCAACCGAATCACATATAATGAAAAACTGGATCTTGATGTTAATCATTAATTCAACCTTCACAACCAAAATAAAAAAAATAAAAATCATATTAGAACGAGAGCAAGGAAAAAAAACTTCAACATAACATAAGAAAAGAATTTCAAGGAAAATTCTTAAAAAAAACCATAGTTTCTTTCTCTCCTTGGAGGAGAACAGGTTGAGAGTAGTACCATTTGGGGCATACCGCGCCTTGGTGGAGATGGGCCTGGGACAAGGTTCCACGACCTCGGCCACTTCTAACTACAGCTCATCATATACTAAGGTCTATTTGCACATGTCATGTTAACTGGTGATCTGTCTCAAGATTCGATTCACCTAGGCGATATCGATAATCCTAAACGTTCTTTGACTTGAAGAGAGACACAAAATTATTCAACATCTCATTCATCTAAGGCTGTTTAGAATGGTTGCGACTAAATGGATGGTATTTGATAGCTTTGAGAAGCCATATTATTTGGTTCGGATGGACTTTGAGAGTTTTGAGAATGGGTTTTAAAAAGTCGAGCGTTTTGGTTCGGTTTCCTGGTTTTTCACTGTGGAGAAGCCTTAGGTGGCTGAGATTTTTTAAGTATCATGCATGGAGTATATGAATCATACTCCCTCCGTTCAGATTTGATCGTCATATTTGCCATTGGCACCGAGACCAATGCGAGCTAATCCCTCTCCGTAATTACACAGCGTGTGAGTAAATGCTGCTTCGGTTGCCATGCGCACGCCGCCGTCGCCTACGTACTCAGCTGATTAGCCCGCGCAAAAAGGAATTAGCGCCCGTCACAGCAGCTGAAATCAGCCCGTGCAAGATGAAATTTGACACTGAATTTTCCATACGCGGGCTCCTCTTTCTCAATCCAAACAAGGAAATTCAAACGCTGGTATACTGGCCCTATATAAGTCGCCATGGGAGGTAGCAGTAGATCAACAATGGCTGGACATGAGCTGGACTTAAATCTCCCACCACCCGATTGCAACCAAAACGAACACATTGATTGGAATTTCATTGGCGAGTGGGATGGTCCTGCTCATGAACTCGACTACCACATGGTGTGGGACGACGGAGATGACGCCGGCAAGCAAGCACATGGAGATGAACAAGGAGGCGATGCATCTTCAGAAGGAGGAGCTGGCAACACTGCTGGACAACATGGTAAATGCAGAGAACTCTGTTTTGCCACTGAGTTTCTTTTTTTAGCGAATGACGATCGAGTTTCTAACTAGATTTCTTTTTTTTACAAGATGCAATCGATCATGATCAGGTTGGTGCTATGGAACATGGAGGAGGAGGCAGTAATGATGTGGCACAGGAGGGTAAGATGCAATCGTTTAATGATCAGAGTATTGTCGGATTGATACAGTACATGATGTGATACAATACTGTCTTTGTTACTGCTTCTCTGAATAAGTGCAGTACTTGCATCACCAGTTTTTTTGTTTGATTATGATTTTGCTTTGCTTTTTTGAAGGTGTAAATGTGAAGAAGAGGAGGTTCTACCCTGATGACTTAAAGATCGCCATATACATTGAGCTGTTGTCCAAAACACATCCTCCTGTGCTGCATCATGGAGTTTCAAAGCAGTAGCACTAAAATTTGGTGTACCTCTGAGAGTTGTGCAGTCTGTTTGGCGCAATGGACAGGATTATGGTGGGGTAAAAGGTGTTAAAAACAAGCTTGTGGGCAATTGTGGTCGCAAAAGAATAGAAATAGACATGGAAGCCATCAAAGCCGTGGCTCTAAGGGAGCGCACAACCTTCCAAGATCTTGCCAATGCACTTGGTGTGAAGAAGACCACACTTCATAGCCGTTTCAAGGAACGATGCTTTCGTCGTCACACCAATGACCTAAAATTCAGTTTGACTGATGAGAACAAAAAGGCTCGTGTGGAGTACTGCCTGTTCTTGGCCTTCATCATGATCCATGCCCGATCCATATCCAAGCAGATAGCCATGCGCGGTCCATAGTAGAGTCACCGCAGCACCATTGACATCTTCATCATGCTCTCCATACAAGAGAGGAAGAATGACGGGCAACATCAAATTGCGCACCTCTTCTAGTTGCTTAGCCTGATTGTGGGACTCGAGAGTGCTCACCTTAGTTGACGCCAGGTGCAGTAGGGCATCTGCGACTTCCACCGCGTCGACCATGTCTTCCTTTAAGTCCACGTCGACTTGAGAATTTGGCACCTCTGTGTCGCCGGCAAAGGTGTCAAGCACGAAACGGTCATCGTTGGAATCTTGCACTATCTCATCGATGCTGTGGCGTTCACTCTCGGGCATGGCAATTGCTTGCTCTCCACCCGCAACGGCTGCGACGACGTTGTAGTCTGCTTCCTCATCAGAATCAGGCGCCCAGTTCACTCCACGCTGGAGCCCTTCCTCCATTGTCTCACCGTCTTCTGTTTGTAGCAGGGAGTGCAGTGGCGGATACTGGTGTGTGGGCTGCATGCTAGCTGGAGCAACGACGTTTCGTTCAGCGCATCGATCGGCGAGGCATTGAAGCATGCAACCCATACGAGGAGTCTTCTACGTCCTGCCCGAGAAAGCTCATGTACCCAAGAGTAAAGAGTACACAGCCATGCAAAATACGATGATCAAATCCGAATTTCTTCTGTTTGCAAATATGACGATCAAATCTGAACGGAGGGAGTATGTTTTTAGAGAGTGAAGAGAGAAAGAGAATGCGTATCATACGCAACCTATAAACGCTACATTATACACATGTGCGCATACACTACACACGATAAGAGTATTGATACGAGCGTGGACCTATATATGCTTTCTACCAGACGCACAGACCTTTGTGCACTCTGCGTAAATACAACAAATTGCATCAACATGGAAAACGTAGATAAAATATGCGTAAAAATATTTGCAGCTGTCCTAGTGAGATCAACTAGTAGCACACCCACACAATACACAATGCCCTTCCAAGGAGAAGGTAGATAAAATTGTGAATTATGTAAAATTATGGATCATGCGTGCAACTGAAGTAATCAGTTGACTACGTGCGTGTGAAAAGCCAAGTTTTTTTTTTTTTGAGGCAATGAAAATTCAATTTAAAACTCTCTATTTACCCATTTATCCATCTGAAGTAATCAAGTTTAACTAGGCAAATGATACACGTTCCCTGAGGGCCGAGTCCGACACAATATTGGTGTCCCAGCCCTAAGGAGGCACGGCGGTGTCCCAGCCCTAGCAATTCTTTCCTTCCGCACTCGTCCCGATCATGCGCGACGAGTAGGTAGGTGCGCCATGGCCGCGGTTCTTCCGGCGCTGCTTCCTACGCCGCCGAGGAGACAGATGCTGCCGCTGCTCCCGACGCCGTGCCTCATCATCCTGCCGGCCAACTTCGCGCCGCCCTCACTCAGGCCAGGCCGCGCCGACGCCGTCGATAGGCGGGACGCGATCAAGAAGAAGCGGGAGCACTGGCTGCGCCAACTCCGCGGTCGGGAATCCCGCTGCTGCTGCTGCTGCTCGACGGCGACCAAGCTGGGCTGGTCGAGAGTTTCTTGTTCGCGTCCCACCTGTCGACGGCGTCGGCGCGGCCGGGACTCCCGTTGCTGCCGCTCGACGACGGCACCGGGCTGGAGAGCTTCTTGATCGCATCCCACAGCAACAAGATGAAGAACCCGCGTGGCACGTCGGCCTCGTCGAGCAAGCGGCGGCGCGTCAGCAGCAGGAGCTCCGGCCGTGCGTCATCGGCAGAGCGCTGGGACTTCCACAACGTGGAGATCGACAAGGACACGAGGAGATGGCCTCGCCGCCGGGCGTGTGGGCCCGTGTTCTTGCTGCGCCGACGTTCTTGCTGAAACACTAGCCACTTCCTGCACAGCAAGCGCACCGAATTCACGCTTTCTAGCTCGAGTTCCCATCGTTGTGAACCATTGGAACAGAGACTAGTCGGTGTACGTAGCACATGCATGTACTTACATTACATGTTCATCTATGGATTAATCTGGCTCATGGGATTCAACTTAGCATGCATGGCCCTGTAGCACCGGCGGTCTGGCGGAGCAAAGGATAATTGGCATGAGCACAAGGCATAGATATACTGCAGATAAGAGTTTCACAAATGGTCATTATAAGCGGTTCACTTCGGCCCGCTTGTAGTTTGAGAACCGCAAGCGGTTCGAAACCAACGGGCTGGAGGGCGAGATAAGGCGCGTAGCGCGGTTCGTAATAAGAACCGCCATAATCCATCTCGTAAGCGGTTTCTATTACGAACCGCTTGTAATATTCTACAAGCGGTTCGTAATAGGAACCGCCGCATCAAAGGGATTCACAAGCGGTCTTATTACGAACCGCTTGCAATGAGCTCCTCCCGCTCTCGCACATTTAAACTCTGTCTTCCTCAATGAGCTCGCACACGTGACAAAGCTGCTTGTTAATGGTGGGCCGAGCTCGTTCATAGGGAGGTCTGCCAAATTTTTAATTGAAAATTTGTGGTCCAAATTAACTGTTTGAAAGGTTAGTAACATGTTGTACACATCCTTCTCCTGTAGATATTGATGTTTTCTATGCATTGGATGTTGAGAAATTTTGTTTTATACATGAAAAGATGTTTATTTTGCTACATCCACTTTAGAACTTTTGAGGCTCTTAGATCCAAATTTATTGTTTAAAAGGTGACTAGCATCTTGTACTGTTGTACATATTCTTCTCTTCTATATATTGATTTTTTTTATGCATTGTATGATGAGAAATCTTGTTTCATAAGGTGCTATGGTAGCTTAAAATGTTTGAAATGCAAAAAATTGGTTGGTAGATCTATACATATTAAATGAAAGAAAGTAAATATTTCGTGGTAGGTAATAGAAAGTAATTATAACTAATAGACATAGTTAGCATTACTTGAAAATTGTAATAGATGTTTGTAATTTTTTGTTGCTATAGATGAATCGACAATGGATGTACAATGCAGATCGTCGGTCAAGAGTGTTCAGGGATGGCGTGAACGCTTTTCTCGATGCGGCCAATGCATTATTGCCTCCAGGAAGCTTCATACCTTGTCCATGCATAGACTGCAAGAACGAGAAGGAGCACTCCGAAGGATGGTTGGTTACGAACCATTTGGTCATGAGAGGTTTCATGCCAAACTATATCTGTTGGACAAACCACGGCGAAGTAGAGGAGATTCTAGAGGAAGACGATGAAGAATACGATCGGACTTACCCGGACTTTGCAAAAGAGGTCAGAAACATAAGGTTTGGACTTAGCACGGATGGGATGAATCCTTTCGGCCAGTTGAGCAGCATCCATAACACCTGGCCTGTGATGTTGTGCATCTATAACATTCCTCCATGGCTCTACATGAAGCGAAAGTATATCATGATGCCACTGTTGATTAAAGGACCCAAGCAACCTGGAAACGACATCGATGTCTACCTACAACCATTGGTTGAAGACCTTGCGAAGTTGTGGGAGGATGGTGTACGGGTTTGGGATGAGTACAGAAGAGAGTATTTCAGCCTGCGCGCAATGTTGTTTGTAACAATCAACGATTGGCCTGCTCTCGGTAATCTATCCGGACAAACTGTCAAAGGTTTTAAAGCCTGCACCCAGTGCTTGGATGAAACGGACTGCATGTACCTGAAAAACTCTCGAAAGTGTGTGTACGTGGGCCATCGCAGGTTTTTAGGCAGTAGTCATGCATTGCGGTGGAAAGGCAGAAAATTCAACGGACAACCAGAAACCCGTGGCAAGCTTCAGCATCGTAATAGCCGACTAGTTTTTGCTATGATACAAGATCTAAAAGTAGTATTTGGAAAGGGTTCTGGAAGCATAAATGTACCGAACGAGGATGGTCAGGCACCAATGTGGAAGAAGAAGTCAATATTTTGGGACCTGCCGTATTGGGAAGTGCTGGAGGTTCACCTGCCGTATTGGGAAGTGCTGGAGGTTCGTCACTCACTCGACTTCATGCACATCATTAAGAATGTGTGCCTAAACCTATTAGGGTACATAGATATGTATGACAAATCAAAAGATATCCTCCAAGCGAGGAAGGATTTTGAAGAAATGAAGTTGAGGAATGACCTACATCCAAAAAATAAAGAAGGGATAGAACAACTGTACCTATATCCTGCGAGCTACACTTTAAGCAAAGAAGAGAAAAAAAAGCATGATAGAGTGCCTAAACAAGTGAAGGTCCTTCCGGATACTCCTCGAATGTAAGGAGACTCAGAACACGAAAGAGAACAAACTCCAAGGCTTGAAATCTCATGATTGTCTTGTGATGATGACACAGTTGTTCCCAAAGGCTATCGAGGTATACCGTCGGAGTGGGTTCGGGTACAATCACAAAGTCAGGTTCATTTTTCAACGCCATATCACGTAAGGTCATCGATCCAAATAAACTAAATAAGTTGCAGGATGATGTGGTTCAAAACTTGGTTAGTCTCAAGATGATCTTTCCTCCTACATTCTTTGATATCATGGTTCATCTCACTGTTCACCTTGTGAAGGAGATAGGTATTCTTGGACCCGTGTATCTCGCACAACATGTTCCTTTTGAGAGGTACATGAGTATCCTCAAGAAGTACGTCCGAACCGTTTCGTCCGGAAGGCTGCATTGCCGAGGGCTACGTGATGAGGAGGTAATCGAGTTTTGTGTTGATTACATTAGTGATCTTGATCCTATCGGCGTCCCCATATCACGCCACGAGGAGGTCATGGGGAAAGGCACGTTAGGAAGGAAAGCAGTTTGTATAAATGAATCTTAATGCATTTAAGCAGCACATTTCACGGTTCCTAAAGCAATCAACTATCATCGCCCCTATATCCTTCAACATAAGAGGTCCCTACAGCGCAGCTTCCCAGAAAAGACAGACGGCTGGATAGATTTAAAGCAAATGGAAACTTTTGGAAGTTGGCTATAAACCTACATCCTTCAGAAGGGGTCAAACGATGAAGTACTGGAGCGGTTGGCCCGTGGACCATCACAAGAAATCATGACATTTCAGGGGTACGAGATCAACGGTTACACATTCTACACCAGATTTCAGGATAACAAGAGCACCAACCAGAACAGCGGTATCCGTATAGACGCCTTAGACAACAATGGCAGGGTGGACACATATTATGGTTTCATAGAAGAAATATGGGAGCTCGACTATGGACCATTGTTGAAGGTCCCTCTATTTAAGTGCCAATGGGTGAAGCTGACTCCAAACGGCGTGAAGGTCGACAAATACAGCATGACAACCGTGGATCTCAAACAAGTCGGCTATAGGCGCGAACCGTTTTTTCTAGCTCAAGCTGTGCACCAGGTATTCTATGTGATGGACATGAACTGAAGCAAATCAAAGAAGCAAAAGGACAAGACGCAGATCAAACCGAAGCGATACGTGGTTCTCCAAGGCAAACGAAGGATTGTTGGAGTTGAAGACGTCACCGACGAGGAAGAGTATGGCCAGTTCGATGAGCTACCTCCTTTTGCAGTTGATGTCGACATACCCGTCCTGAATGACAGAGACGTCGATGATCCTTACATACGTCGCGATCATAACGAAGGAATGGTTGTAAAGGCTAATATTGCCCCTACTTAACGTGTACAACTTCTGTTAAAAATACGCATATTGGACTTGTGTTATTTCTTTAATGTTATTTATAGATAAAACAAATTTACAAAAGAGAAGAAAGAGATAAAACAAATTTATAAAAGAAAAGGAGATAAAACAAATTTATAAAAGAGAAAAAGGAGAGAAACAAATTTATACAAATAAGAAAGAGATAAAACAAATTTATAAAAGAGAAGAAGGAGATAAAACAAATTTACAAAAGAAAAGAAATAGATCAAACAAATTTACAAAAGAGAAGAAATAGATAAATCAAATTTATAAAAGAAAAGAAATTGATAAAACAGATTAATTTATAAAAGAAAACAAATTGATAAAAGAAAAGAAAGAGGTAAAACAAATTTATAAAAGAAAAGAAAGAGATAAAACAAATTTATAAAAGAAAAGAAATAGAAAAACAAAAAAAATTTGGGCAAGGGGGCTCGAACCCGCGAGCACGTGGGTGAGCCCGCGCCTAAACGCCACGCTCTAGCCAGGGGGGAGGAATGTTACATCTCAACAAAGACCGGGCACGGCTTTCTTTTCAATGTGATTGACTCTGCAAGCGGTTCCTAATTGAAACCGCTTGTAGAAGGATCTCATTCCCGCTGCAGCTTCCCGCTTCAAGAGCCTCTACAAGCGGTTCTTAATTGAACCCGCTTGTATAGAGGTACACTGCAAGCGGTTCCTAATAGGAACCGCTTGTAGAAGGGGGTTCCCGCCGCCCACCTGGAATGGCCCTTTGCAAGCGGTTGGTAGTACGAACCGCTTGCGAGATCGACCTCATAAGTCGTTCGCATTACTTAACCGCTTGTAATGATACTTCTACAAGCGGTTCCTAATACGAACCGCTTGCGGAGGCCCTTTTACCTTATATCGTATCTTGCGCACCCAAATTTTTTCTAAGTCCCAGAACCCACGCGCCCTGCTCGACTCCATCGCGCCGCCGCAACCAAGCACCGCTGTCATTGTCGCCTCGACAATGGCGCCGCCTCCTCGTCTCCTCCGACAACGCTGCCGCCGCCACCACACCAGAGGGCCTAGGTTCCGCTCTCCCATGCTCCCTCCTCCTCTGTTTGTTGCTGCCCGCAGATGTTCGATGAAATGTCCCAACAGGACAGAGAGGAAGGCACGGAGTGGCCGGCTCGAGCTGGCGCGAGGGCACAGCGGCTGGCCGGGCAATCTGAGGTGGCTCTCTGGGAAGAGCCAGGCTGCTCGATGCAAGCGAGGCAACAGTTAGGCGGCCATGCCACTGGGGAAGCCAGACGCGTCTTGCTCGGTGGTAGGGCAATAGGGCAACAGGAGTTTATAAGTTGTGATGCTAAATACAAGTGTGATGCTAAATACAAGCTTGTTTAGGAATTCATTTGATTATCTCTTTTGAATTTTAGGGATTTGTTTTCTATTTATTTTAAATATTTTAGAAACACCTAAATGTTCTAGGCTAAATACACCCAATTTGTAGTGTCTTTCAACAAAGCCACGGATTGTCAGGGTGTCTCAGCATAACCACCATATTTGTATTATCTTATAGCCAATTTCTTCTTAATTATATCGAAAAATCATTATTTGTCTCACCAGGGATTTGAGTATTGGCTACGATGGGGAGAGTGCCTTAGAGGCATCCAACCCACTCGGGTTCAAACCTGGATTCCCTCTTCTCTCCTCAGCGAATTGAGCTCATGGCCTCTCCTAAAAAGATGGCAATATACGATTTGACACTCTAAAGAATGTAATCCATTATTTGTCACTCTAAAGTATTATAGTTCCTTATTATGCTATTTGGGTCCATTAAACTCAATTAACATATTTCTACCTAATATTTTCAACAAAAATACGTTTTGCCCATTGCCAGATGTACTCATATATGCTATCTTTTGGTTTGGTGCATTATCACTTAATGAAATGTACTCATGCTATCTTTTGGTTTGGTGCTGAGATAGATTGTTAAAGTAATTGTTTTTATTCTATAGATCGCAAAATTAGGTTCGGGTCCATGACGACACCAAGACGTGGTGACCCGGATTTCGATGACCAGGAGAACTTCATGTTTGAGACCATCGCATTGTCTACACTTATAAGTGGGCATGTCGATGCGATCAATGTGCTCCAAAGGTCGAGTTGTCGATGCGATCGTAACGCCCAAATGCGGGAAAATTGCCGATGAGGTCGCTAACCTCGCTACTGGCGAGGACAATGAGAATACCGTGGACGACTCCGAGGTATATATCAAGTAGGCATGTTCATTAATATAAGTTAATTCACACATAACACGCATTCTCATTTATATCCTATATGTTTTTGTATCAAGGCCGATACATCGACCACTGCAAAGTCCCTTCAGCGAGGACCTAACAAGAAGCTGAAGTCCTAGCATGTGATCACCGAAGTCGGCAACGACGGTAGTCTAATAGCCCGGTCTCAAAGACTTGCACCGCTCAACAACGCAATAGGATATGCGTTAGGGATCATGTGCCAATCAGCATCAAGACATGGCCCAAAGTTCCTGCAGCTATCAAGGATCTTATATGGAACGATATCAAGGCAAATTTCAGATTTCCAGATGGTGTCGAAGCGAAGGTGAAGGCATGGGCTTCCAAGAAGATGGCAACTTCATTTCAGCAGTGGAAGTCGAAGCTCACCCGCGATTACATCGATAAGGGAACAAGGCCAGACTTCAATAAGTTTGCTAAGCTTGCGGATCATTGGGAAGAATTCAAGACCTTCAAGCTGTCCGAAGAAGGCAAAGCCGCAAGGCAGAAGAATAGGGAGAATGCGCTCAAGAAGAAATACCACCACCATCTCGGGAGCGCTGGCTACGTTAAGGCTGCACCAAAATGGGACAAGCGAGAAGAGGAGCTGAAAGCCAAGAGTATTGTGCCCGAATGCGATGGTTGGGATGACCGCATGCGCAATTACATCATGGCTCATGGGGGCCAACTCAAGGATGACGGCAGCGTGGTGGTGGAAGCGGACTTGCAAGAATTTCGTTAGAGGATTGATGAAGGCATGGAAAATATCCGGTCGGGCTCCTTGGTGACGGACAGGGAGAATAACCTACTCACATATGCCCTCCAAACAAGGAGCACCCGGGACGGACAAGAGGTTTTGGGAAGAAGCCGTGGAGGCTTGGCTTTGCGAGCGATGCACAGACATACAGGAGCCGGGAGAGAAACAAGAGAAGAGAAGCTTCCAGAGTGGCTCGATTGGAGGCGCAGCTCAAAGCCCACGAGGAAAATGTCGATCAGATGGTTACGCGCAAGATTGCCAAAACAGTGAGCGAGCACTTCAGAGGCAAGCGATTCCGGTCAATGTTCGAGGCAAATGGATCTTTGTGATAAGTTCGTCCACGCGACGGAGCATCTGCGCGTCGGCCGTGGCCCCCCAAGATGATCTGCTAGCTCGTCATCCAATGGACAGCATCACGGTTCGCCGCCCCTGCGAGCTACACGTCGAGATGAGAAATCTCTCCTTTAAGGTGGCTTATAGCATGCCGTATCCGGTGGAGGCGGGCCAGAGGTTCCACTGCATTGATATACCACCAGGTTACTCCAAGGTCACGGTGGATGAGGTGGTCGACGGCTTCGGGGATCTAATGCTAGACAATCCTACGGGCGATGACGTGACCAGCCTTGGACAGGCCCTCGACGGCTCATTCATTCTCTGGCGGAAAAAGTACATTATATTTCCATATGTCGTGGAGGCGAAATCACCGGTAGGAGAGGCCTCGGAGTTGGAGCATGCTGCAGGGCCAAGCTTGTCTCCACAATGAGAACGCATGCCTGTTCCAGCGTCGCCGCCGCCACCTACAGCTCCACAGAAAAGCCCGTCTCCGCCGCCACCGCCGCAAAGCAAGAAGAACCCTCCAAGGGCAACCACATCACCAAAGATCTCCCGAGAAAGAAGCTCGCTATCCGGCGGGATCCGCGGCGGCATCTCCTACCACGACGTCGGGATCCAAATGAGGAGAAAGGAAAGGAGCCGGTTGAGCTTGCATATGACATGACTCCCAAGGAGCTGGAGGCAACAGCAAAGGCTGATGTGGCTAGGCAATTCGCGCCAAAGAAACCAGAGCCGAAGCTGAAAATTGATCCAACATATCTCCGACAATTAGTTGGCGGTACGCGCCACCTCTAGTGCTGACCAACTACGAAAGGACAATAGTGAAGAGCAAGACAAATGCTACTAGAAGTCGGAGGGCGGCCAACAAAAAAAGAACAATGCAGGAGATGAGGACAGCACTGTCGATCCAGAGATGGTGCGGAAATTCATGAAAGAGGCGGGGCTCGATACCGAAGGAGCAACTCTGGGAATGACGGATAATCTTCCAATGGCACCGATCAGATGGAAGTATCAACTGGGCCAACCGCTGGTGGACCCAACTGAGATAGATGCTCTGCCTACCAAGATGCGACAGATGCATATCTGGTACATGAAACAGGCTATGAAAGGAACGACTATGTTTCCCTTAGTTTTGAAAGACGAGCACTTCCACCGCGGGGACAACACAGAAATATGGCTGGAATTCGAAGACTTGTACAATATATATCACAAAGACGCTGTCAACGTGTCTTTCATGAGCTGCTGGTGCCTGTAAGTGTCTCGAGCTCCTAAGTTTACACCGTTATTTACTCCCGTATCATAAATTTGGACTCCAACTAACTAAGTTATATATCCCTCACGTAGATTGGAGATGCAACGGCTTGCTAAAGATGGCATGTCGCATAAGTACGGCTTCATCGATCCATTAGTTATCAACGAGAAAGTGTATTCATACCCCCCCTCAAAGAAAGAATTTCGAGGAATACATTCTCCATACAATGCTCGAACAACACGACAAGCTATACATATTCCTGCCCTTCAACTACGAGTACGTGTTCTCACAATCCTTTTCTTCCTCTATATACTTCTTAAGACAATGATATGTAGTATATATGACCAGCTATTTACATATATGCTGCAATATGTGTCAATAGCTTTCACTGGATCCTTCTCGTCATCGAGCTTGGCAATGGAATTATTAGAGTACAAGACTCAAGAAGGAAGCCTAAGGCAGGATACCAATGGATCATTAACATCCTAAACGCGGCGTACACGGAGTTCAAGAAGAAGCAAAAGGGAAAATTCAAGAAAGAATTCGATGTCCGGCTAAGCGATTGGTACGTACTACAAAGACTGTATATTATTATTATATGTGCGTCTTATCAATTTTTTATCTGAATATTTAATTTGTTTATTCTTATGAAATCCTCGGCCCCAATGAAGGTTAGTCGCCAGACCGCTGGAAACAACTTATGTGGCTACTATGTGTTCCACTACATGCAAAATTTTCTCCACGGTGATGTTCCTACTAATTTTTTCGAAGAGGTTCGTGTGTGCTACTGAACCAGTTAGCTAGCTAGAATAGCATACGCTTTAATTACAAGCATATATATGTTCCGATATAATTATTTACTTATCGCTTTATTAATTGCCAGCCCAACACCGATAGCCACGTTGTAGACTGCCGCCTCACCGGGTGCTCGCACTTCATGAACAACTCATCGGTTTCATTGTCGACGAGATCGTAAACCCTCAAGACGCGTTCCACATGAGGGTTAACGGTTCTTCTTCCTTTAACACCGCCGAACTGGCGGCGATATCCACCACCACGTCGAGCAAGGCCGAGAAGAGTGACGCGGCGAAGAAATTAACTCGATAGACAATTTTCAATCATTCAAACTGCTTGTAAACGTCGCGTGCGTGCACTCGTTATCACATGTAACATGTATATATATACTTGTGGATTTTTGACAATGTTAATATACTTGTGAATGTTTGTTCAGCTTGTGATCATGTCAACATGTGTACGCATATATATATATTAAATTGCGACAAAAAGCCTCTTCTAGTATTTAGTTTTATTATTTCAAACAATATCGACAAACACCCTATAAAACCATTTTGAAATGGATTCAATATCTCCTGTGGAGATTGCTTCTCTGCAAGCGGTTCGGAATTGAAACCGCTTGCAGAGAAATACCTCCGCAAGCTGTTCCAATTACGAACCGCTTGCAGAGCTATCCGGTGGCGGCCACTCATGGCCTTGGGAGAGCTCTGCGCACCGATTCGTTAGGTGCAGCCTGGCGGTTGAGGAAACCGCGTGTGATACCAGCCAAGTATCACATGCGGTTTCGTACAAGCGGTTCAAAAATTGCTTGTACAGGCCCTTACGAACCGCTTGTGATGTTCCGTTCTACAGTAGTTATATAGACTCACGGACTACGTACTAATTACCACTAACATTTCCATGTGTGCAAAGCACAAGAAAATTTGAGACCTAGCAGTAGATTTTTTTTTTACCTAAAATCATTTTCCCACAAAAATGTCAACATTTTGTAATCATATTATAGTAAGTTACGATACCTCAGTAGAGGGTATAATGATACGAACACTTCAATGGGTCGCGCGCATTCTCAAGCACACCCAGTCAAAACTCTGCAAGATAAAAATATATTAATTAGTGCACTATATTTTCTTAATAATGAAACATGATTTCGACCTCTACATCATACGATGTACACAGCCACAGGCTAAAAGGATTATATTCACATTGGAGTAATGAGAAATACATAACATACCACAAATAATGTGCTACGTACAAATCTAACACCAGTCAAACTCATTTTTGGAGTCTTAATGCATTGGAACCGTCACATGATGGTAGCATCAAGTGTTTTAATTTAAACAAAATTGCTAATTCTCAGACGACTGAAATTTTCTTAACTATTAGTCACTCTAAAATTACACTCTAGTAAGACTAAAATTGCACAGCTTACAAAGGTACCATTTTAGTATCAAAATTGCTACTTATCAATCATCAATTTTATTCATTGATTTCTATGCTTTGTTGATGCATAAATCTGTCAAATACACATGCTTGCATACTTTTCTTTTCCTATGTTTCAAGCCATCATGTTTGTTTTAATCAATTTAAAATTGCACACTGGTAAAACTAAATTTGCACTTATTTATAATGTGCAATTTTAGTATAGTTATAGTGCAATTTTATTATCAGACAATTTGCTCTTAGTCGAACCCTAATTTAAATATGTCCTGCTCGGTATAGCACACCACCAATTGATTGAACCAGTCAATCTGTGATCTTGTTGTGCAGTTTGGTTTTGATAATTTTCATTACTGAAAGGACTCTTTAATTTCAACCGAAGCCATCGCTAACACTAGCAATATCAATACTAACTCAATTAGTCTGTGAACCAACGGAAAAACCATATATTTTTAAATGTCAATCATCTTCGAAGCTGAACTTACAAGATCATTGCAAGTAGAAAAGACAACATGTCTTTTCACATGAAGACTGTAAATGCCAAGCTGTTCTCTAATTATTGGATGGTCACTATTAGAGAAATTTGCATAATAAATTTCAGCAAGTTTGAAGAGCTTATTGGTATGGAACTTGGAGAAATTGTTTTTTGATCAAGATATGACAAGCAAGCTAGTATCTTAGTAGTTCATTCACCAAATCGATGAGTCATCTGAACACAAATTTGGTCAATATGTAGCAACATAAAAAATCTCGGCACGATAATGATCGATGAAGGTAATTAAGTAGTAGATAACCAATGATGTCACCAGAGGATTTTGGTTGCATTTCATGCATCCACTAAATGCCATGCAAGCAGCCAAACAACTACCCAACCCAACGAGTTTGATCTAACAGTTACAAGCAACCTTATACCATCTCCATGAATCCACTCACTTAGGCTAAGGTCAGGCTGGATGGCTACCTAAGTAGAAGCATGCAACCAAACAGGCCATAATCTAAGTGTGGAATATTTGATCATAGATTATATTTGTAGAACACTACCAAACTTTTCGAGTGTCTTCATATGTAATTCTGGATCTAGGGGAGCAAGTCCAATAGCTCCCCTAAAATTATATCCTCTAATTGTATCACCTATTTCAATTCTGTTTCAACAATCATCTCCAAAATTATAGCCTATAGTTAAATATTCTATTTTAATAGGAATGTCGTGTAACTACCTTATACCACAACCGTTTTCTAACATTTTACCTTATAGGAGAGGGGAGAAACCACTATATTATTAAATGTTTAGAGGATACCCAAGCTCCCCTAAATATGGTGGACAAAAACCCCCACCTAAGTTTAAGTAAAAGTTTTCAAGGGAGCTAGACTTACTCTAACGAAAATCATCGCACAATAAATCAACAAAACCTAAAGTCATTTCGAGTCAAGAAACACTAATGGCAACCCTTCGAGTCGAAGAAATTCATAAAATTCTCCGCGCTTACAATCAAAAAAGTATTTGTCCAGTAATTGATCAATCTTAGAAAAGGGAATCCGCCAATTACATTTTTTCTGCAACGGGAACCAAAATGAGGATCCCAAATCGCATGAGCAATAGGTCTTACGTGTAATGGATCATGTGTTTAATTAGAACTGACCAGACGATTCTAGGTAGGGATGAACAATTCATGCCTGGACAGCGGGCACATAATTATAGTAAGAATGGCGAAACCATTCTTTAATCTGGCGAAGGGACACACATTTCTTTTTTAAAAATACTTTATTTTTTCCTGGAAAAGCACCATTTCCCTAAATTATAGCGGTTGATTACCTTAGGTCCGTAAAGTCCAATATGGGGAAAACCTTGTCTCCTATTAGTGAAAACTACACCGACGTGGTCCTTGGACATGTCAACCACTATTTGGTACAACATGGCATAGTAAGAGTCGCATGAGGTGGCACTCAATGTGTCAACTGTCGAATTATAGGCAGCTACGTCCTCCCCCTCTCCAGCCTCCCAAACAGCCAAGCTCTCTAGCTTATGGCCGTCTTCTTCTTGTCCACCTCGTGATCTTTAGTAGCCTCTCCGCCGCCTCTGTCCCAGATATCGCTAGTGATTTTGGTTCCAAAAGACCTAAATGGTAGATCGTTCTTCTCGTGCCCCTCTCTTCGCTCTCATCATCTTCCTCCACTCTAACCTACGGAGAGAGAAAGAGGGTGAGAGAGAAAGAGAGGGAGAATATTGAGATGTATGTGGGTCATTGCCATGTCATGGCCATGTCATCAAATCATTCTTGGAATACCGTTTTGGACCTGACATGAAACAGTAACACGACATGGTTTTCTAAATTTTAGACCTAATGGATAATTCGATACAACTTTGTATAAGTGTAGTGCAATTTAGTCTAAAAATATTGGGAAATCCTCCTGTGCGGGTGTCCGATCCCGCTCGGATGCATGCGGCCTAGCCCACGCGCAGGGGAGACGGCCCAAAACTACGCTGTGTGCTGCGCTCGAATGGTTGGAAGCGCATGACACACGTACAAGCGTGAGTGGGGAGCAGGCACGTGGGTGGGTCCCGCCACCTTTTTAGTTTTTTCTCCGCCACTCCGCTTTATTTCTTCCCTGTACACGCGCAAAGCTTCGCTTTTTTCCTCCGCATACACACGACGTGTGACGGGGAGAGTACACACATACATGAAGTCGTCGCTGCTCGCCGTTGCTCCAGCCGGCGGGGCTCGGCAGCGCCGGCGCCGACGCCGCCACTGGCGCTCCTCCCTATCTAGTGCACCCTATTTTTTGTCTCTCTCTCTTCCTCTCTCTATTTCTCACTTCTTCTCTCTCCATCCCTCTCTCCACACGGTGAGTGAGCTGGGTGAGCTTTGATTGCCGGATCCGACGAGTACGGCATGGGGCTCGCCGAATCCGGAGAAGAAGAAGGCCAGAAGGAGGTGCACCCCTATTTTCGCCATGAACTTTGAACCATGTATGTATGAAACTTTGGTTTTGCCTACTGAGACTTGGATCTTGTTCTCATGAAACTTTTTGTTTTTGCATCGTTGTGGGGCACGCCGGATCTAGAGAAGAAGAAGACTAGGAGGAGGTGTACCCCTATTTTTTGCCATGAAACTTGAAACATGTACGTATGAAACTTGGGGGTTTGCCTGGTGAAACTTTGCTTTTGTTCTCGTAAAACTTTCTTATTTTGTGTCGGGTGATTTTTGAACAACAGTGAAACATGAGGTTTCATCAATAGTTAACCAAGTTTTACCGGCACTTCTTCAAGTTTCATCAGTATATAAGCCAAGTTTCATTATTATTTCTTCGAGTTTAATATGATGTTCTTCAAGTTTCAACAGTATTTAGCCAAGTTTCATTGCATTTCTTTAAGTTCCATCAGTAATTTCTCCAAGTTTCATCGGTCTTCTTGAAGTTTCATCGGTACTGTAGCCAAGTTTCAGTAGTTATTTTTGCAAGTTCATTAATATTGTTCCCAAGTTTCATTAGTACTTCTCCAAGTTTCATCAGTATTTGTAGCCAAGTTTCATTAGTACATTTTTCAAGTTTCAGTAGTTATTTCTCCAAGTTCCTGTGATGATGTCACCATGACGTCATGCCTCAGATGGACACTAGTGCAGAATACGTCATCACTGGTGGTTTTGAACTCACATCACTGGCTGTTTTCGAACCGATAGTAATTATGTGATAGTGATAATCGGGGATTTTCACTGGCGGTTTGTAACAGAACCGCCCGTGATATTAATAATTTCACCGGCGGTTGTCGTGATAACCGTCGGTGATAACAGATTTTCACTGGCGGTTTAAATCAAAACCGCCGGTGATATGTAAACCTTCACCGGTGGTTTAAATCAAAACCGTCGGTGATATGTAAACCTGCACCACCTTGTATCTTGGTCCCTTTGCCGCCGGTGATATGTAAACCTGCACCACCTTGTATCTTGGTCCCTTTGCTAGCCATAAGAGTAAATCAGAACACTGTGTTCCGGTGAATTATGTCTTGAACCAATCATTGAAACAACGGTTATGCTCCTTTTTTATCCAAGCCTCCGTCTTGTTTGGGTATTGGCGGCGTATAAAATTCTTGTGCTCTTCTATGTAAGGGGCCACCTCCGTCATGTGATTCAAAACAATGAAGTGCGCTTTACGGTATATGTCTCCGTTGGGTGTGATCTGTTTTCTGCCAAGTGTGCCCGTACCATGTAGTCTACCCTCATGATGGGATACGGGCACACCTATGGGGTCAACTTGCGACATGTAATCAATGCAGAATTCGATCACCTCCTCTATTGCATACCCTTCGACAATGCTAGCCTCAGGACGATATCGGTTGCGTACGTATGACTTTAGAATCCCTGTGTGCCTCTCGAACGGATACATGTAACGTTGAAACACTGGGCCACATAATTTAATTTTCTGAACAAGGTGAACCATGAGATGTACCATAATATCAAAGAAGGATGGGGGAAATACATTTCGAGATCACATATAATTCTCACTCATGGACACTATCCTCTTCATGTTGGCAGCGTACCCGGATGGGTATTTTACACCATGCAAGCACTGACAAAATTCTTTTTGCTCGGCCTTGGATAGAGTAAAGCAAGCTGAAGGGAGTTTCGTCCTGCCCGTATTACAAATTATTGGTGCTAACTCGCTTCTTAAGTTCATATCGACTAAGTCGAGCTGTGCGTTTAGTCCATCCTTCGTTTTGTCCTTCATATGAAGCAATGAACCAACCAAACTATTGCAAAAGTTAACCTCCACGTGCATCACATCCAAGCAGTGTCGAACATATAGTTCTTCCAAGTAAGGTAGATCCCACAAAATTGACCTTTTCTTCCATATCCCGTTTTCACTGATTTTTGTTTTCTTCCTCTTTCTCCCCATTTTACATTTTCCAAACTTAACATGCAGGCCTGTAAACATGTCATGCACTTCTTTTCCACTAAGTATGCGTAGAGCCGATTCATTTTCCCTGGTTCCATCGAACTGCTTGGTCATCTTGCGATATGGATAATTCACACGTAGAAACCGTCGATGGCGCATATACATAGTCTTCCGGCAATTCCTGAGCCACACACTTGTTGTATCATCTAAGCAATGAGGACAAGCTTTACTTCCTTTTGTTTTCATGTCTGAAGGGTTTCCTAGTGCGGAAAAATCGTTGATGGTGCAAAACAACATTGCACGTAGCGTGAAGTTCTCTCGTCGATCCGTATCCCATAGTTTGACCCTTTCGTTCCACAGCATCTGTAGTTCCTCTACCAATGGTGTAAGGTACACATCTATATCATTGCCAGGCTGCTTTGGTCCTTAGATTAGTAGGCACATCATAATATACTTCCTCTTCATGCAGAGCCAAGGAGGAAGATTATATATGCATAGATTCACAGACCATGTGCTATGCTTGGTGCTCCAATTTTTAAATGGATTCATGTCGTCTGTGCTCAAATCAAACCTTAAATTTCTAGGGTCTTGTAGGGACCCGTCAAACGGAGTCGAGTCCCTTCTGTGCTTTAACTGTACTAGTCTCTGGATCAGTAGCTAGTACACACAGTTGAACAGTTTGGATCATTGCCATTGAACGTAAAAGTATAGATTACATCAGAGTGCGCCAAGCATAGCGTTAAACAACAAAGGGCTCATTGGCCTTACAGGGGTGAGACCATAAGTCTCAAAACTCAAAAAAAGACCCAAAACAACTCCACAAGCACGGCCGAAGTAGAGCTCCTAGATGTCGGAGTAATCCTCATCTTGAAAACTTGCGATGGGGCCTTCATCTTCATACGTCTCCACCTTAGGGTTCTGCTGATCGCAACCTGCTCGTTGGAATGAGCAGCCCCGCATAAAAGGCGAGGGTGAGTATACAACATACTCAACAAGCATGGCTGACTAAATGCATATGGTTTACAAGGGAAGGTTAAGGTTCTTTTGCATGAAGCCAGTTTTGCAAGTTTTACCTAGGTTTTGTAAAAGGTTTAAAATGAGTTAAGAGAAAACAAAGATTTGAATCATTTCCTTTTGAAACTCCGGCCTAAACCAGTTTTGCCTAGACCTGGCTACTCACGGCACCCACCGTGCAACAACCCTCATCGCTCACAGCACCTACTGTGAGGAGAGAAAACAAAACGCACGACACCCATCGTGGTTTTCCTTTAAAACACCTTTTGAAAACAAAAAAGGTAAGAAGTACCATGAGGCAGCTCCCCGTCGTCCGTCCTTGACCGCGGACACGGCTATCATGATAGTTGTACACTCTGTAGAGGTTGCACGCTTTACCCACGCGAGGTGGTTCTTCCTCGGGTGCCCCCAAAGAAAAATGGTCACCACAAGGCCTTTCTCCAACCTTCCCCTAGCTAGGACATTCCCGCTGAGGTTTCCACTGCAATGCCCCTCCTGCGCCTGCAGGACAACACCGATTGCCTACTCCACCGACTGGAATGCCCTAACTAGGAGTCCGAAGGATACTAGACCAGGGCCCGCCCATACAGAGCACACATGGTCGCCTTTTTAAACTTAGCTCGTCTACCTCAAGGAATCGGTTCTTAGGGACCGAGGTGGTTCCTCAGATCGGACCCAAGTCTCGTGCTTCTTGCACCAACCTTGCAACCAGACCACCCGATCGGGTTTTATAAAACATTTTACCCGATAGCACCCACTATCAACTACACCCATTTGCAAACACGACAAAGACCCATCGCCTTTTAAAATCATTGATGAAATAAGCATTGAGATTATCATGTCCAAGTTCCATGTGATTGCAACTAAGCAGGGCTAATATGATTTAAAACCTAATTTAAGGGTGTAGGCATTATTACACAATATAATATTAACCTAAGGTGGCAAAGAAGGTGTTTATATTGATATTGTTAGTGGGGTGTTTAGCTAGCATCTAACCAATTAGCATTTTTAACTTTAACATAGCATGCAGTTTAAATATCTAATAAAACCATTTAAAATCATAGGACCAAGATTCAACACTTGCCTTGACCAGCAGAAAGCCCTAAGTCTTCCACGCGATGTCGGTCACAATCTCCGGAGTCGCACGCTCCAAATCGCGGAAATAACGATAAATGAAACAATAAACACCATGCGGAAATATGGATGCACATGCATGAAAATGCTCAAGTAAAGTGTACAGGGCAGTAAAAAGGTGGTTTAAAACTAAATAAGCCACTGTACATTTTTCTGGAATTTAAATGGAAAGATTATGCACTTAAACTAATTATTTTGCTAACCAAAAATCTAAAACAGTGGGTAAAATAGTTATTAAAAATCTCATGGAAATTACAGATGCAAGGTAAACATTTTAAAGTCATTTTAAAATTGGTTTGACATTTTTTGGACAAGTAAATATCCCTACACAATTAAAACGATGTTTAATGGTATTTAAATAATTCAAAACAGTTTACAACAGTAACAGTAAATAAAAATTACACAATTAAATAAGTTGCAATTTTGTGAGTCTAACAAAATTGGTTTGGAGATTTTTGGAGTTTTCTACAAGGAGATATGAATTTTGGATGTTTGGGCAAAATCTGAAAATGGGGAAAATTGGGGTGGCTTAGCTGGGAGGGCCACCGACGGGCGGGGCCCAGCGTGGCGATGAGGGAAAACAGGGGAGGGGCGGCGCCGGTTTGGGCTGGGCACGGCGGCGGCGCCCCGGCGAGGGCGGCGGCAAGCGAGGTGGGGAGAGGAGAGAGGCGCCTTGAGGATCTTGGCAGGTCGCCGCCAGGAGCGGAGGCGGCCAAGCGAGGCCATGGCGAGGCGGCGGCGACCACGCTCTCGGCGGCGGCGGCGCCCGGCAGCCGGAGGCGGCGAAAGGGCTGAAGCCATGAGCGAGAGGAAGGCTTCAGGCGGCGTCGGGGCCGAGGATGGCCGGGCGGCGGAAATGACGTCTGAGGCGGCGACGGCATGGCGCTGGCGCCAAGGCCGCCAGCAATGGAGGAGATGGGGAAGGGCACCGGGAGGAGGTCTTGGGCGAGGCGGAGGCGGAGGTGAGGTCGGCTTGGGTCGGGACGGCGGAGGCGGCGGGCATGTGGCGGGGCGGGGAAGAAGGGCGGCGCCGGGACGGTGATAGATCTTGCGCGGGGCGGTCGGCGGGAAGGTTCGCCTGCACCGAGGAAGGTGAAGGAGGAGGAGAGAGCCATACCGAGCGGCGGCGGCAATTGGGAGCGGCGGTGGAATCCGGCGAACTCGGGCTCCTCTTGGCGTCCAAATCCGGCGATCCTTGGCCATGAAACAAGGAAAGTTGTACATGGGAGATGAGCGTTGACGAGACGAACAACGTCTTGAAGGAATTGATTTAATGGAGCTCACCTCGGCGAGAATTCAAGAACAAGGAAGGAACCCGAGGGAGCGTCGGTGTGGAGTTTTAAGGAAATTGGGGGTTTTGGGAGCCGTTTCTGCGGAATTAAGGGGTGGAAGAGGGAAGCAGGTGCGATGAAGTCGCCACAAAAGGGGAGTGATTGGGGAATTCCATCCAAAGGGTGCCGCCATGGAAGGCAGAGAGAGAGAGGAAACAGGAGAAGAAAGAAAGAGAGAGAAGGAAGGAAGAGGAGGTGGGGCCCACACGCAAGAGAGAAGGAAAATGGAAAGATAGGGATTTCTAGGACCAAATCAGATTAAGAATCTATTCCAAATGATTTTATATTTCCAAACAAATATATTTGAAAATACTTCCCAACAATAATGTTAATTTCCATAAATCTTTTTGTTTGCCTTTGTTCTTTTAAATTAAATATTCTTTTCAAGGTTTGGATTCAAACAACCTTTTAAAATTAGTTGTTTAGTGTTTTATAAAACTAAAATTCAAATTCGCGTTTAAAAAGGACATTTTAGTTTTGTTTAATCGAGCACAAAAGCAAATACCACACCAAGGGTTTTGGGCTTGCAATAAATTAGAGTTGGAAATCCAATTCGAAACCTCATTTATTTAAGTAACAAAATCGTTTCCAGTTGTTTTTGAATTTAAAAGAGTTTCGAGAGTTGCAGTACCAAAGTGTTTATTAAACCAAAACTTAAAGGATAATATCATTTGTTTATAAAATATTTGCTCCCTTAGAAATTTAAATCTCTTTGAAAAGGGTTTTATTGAAATTCAAAAATATACAAAACGGGGCTTTTAATTTTATTTGCTTGAACTCAAAATCTGAACAAGATACGATATAGTTTGTTTATTTTGAATCCAAAACGATACGGCAAAGCTTTTAGGTTTTATAAAGCTCAAGGGTTAAAATAATTATTTTAAGGAGTTAAATATTTTCCTTATTGAACATTGAAAACAAAATTGCTCCTTTTTGGAATTTCAAATGCCTTTGGAAAGATAGCTTTAAAGGTTTAAATGTTTGGGCCCAAAACCAAACAAAGCTTAATTTAAGCTTCGCGAAAATAAAAACCCAAACACTTTTTTTTTAGAGCTGAAACCATTTTCTTGTAAAGTAGTTGAAAACAAACTTTTGTTTTCATTAAAAATCAACTTTTGTATTTTTTTGTGAAAGTTCAAAAATATATTTTAAAGGAACATATAGTCTCTCTTTATTGAATTTAAAGTTGGCAAAGTACAAGTGTAGGTTGATAATCCAAAACCTAAAACAAGAATTTAAGGAGTAAAAGCCTTTAGAACTTTTCAGAAATAAATAGTTTTTTCACGTATTCTTTTAAGATAATTGAAAATGAAATTCTTTTGTTGGTAAATCAAATTACTTTATATTAAAGACCTTAGTGTTTTGATATTGGAGTTCAAACCAAACATTTATTAGTTTATGAATACAAATCTTTTTAAAGCAACCATTTAGGAAGTGAAATTATTTTTCCTCCTTTGAAAATCAACCAAAACAATAAATATTTTGGCAAGGCATTTTGTTTGAAAACAAATGCTCTGTTTATTTGGAATTCAAATTACTTAGAATGGAAATTATAAAGATTGATATTGAAAGTCAAATAGGATCATTGATTTAGAAAACCACTACTCAAAATGATCATTTTTATGAAAATGAAATCCTTGGGGGTTTGATATTAAAATCAAATCAAACATTTTTAGGTTTATAAGACCACCCTTAAATCATTTAGTTTAATAAAATGAAATTATGTTTATTTTATTCGAAAGAAAACCACATTTGAACTCAATTCATTTTATAACCCACAACAGTTATCCTCTTTTGAAAACTCAAGCATTTACAAAGGTGTTTTATTTTCAATCAAAACACTAGTGAAACCCAATTAGTTTTCTCAATTTAAATGTTTTTTAATAGTAGCATACTCATTTTCAAAAGTTTAAAATTTTTAGGGATTTTTAATGACATGCAATGACATGATGCACATGAGTTTTAGCTTTTGAAAATGAGGATGTTACAGGTCTGCACCAAAATCCGAAACTTGTAGTCAATGTTTCTCCACTGCGGAGCATCTGCAGGGTGCCTAAGCTTTCCATCTTTCTTACGATGTTCTGAGTGCCACCTGAGAAGTCTAGACACTTTCTCATTTCCAAACCATCGTGTCAAACGAAGAGTGACTGACAGATACCACAAAACCTTTGATGGGGTTCCTCGATTAAGGTCGGCATCCTGATCCTCGTCGTCGTTACGGCCTTTGACATTTCTCTTATAGCGGGGTGCTTTACACTCTGGACATGAGTGCAGGTTGCTATAGTTGTGACGGTATAGGATGCAGTCATTGGGGCATGCGTGGATTTTTTGCTCGTCCAATCCTAAGGGACAAATAACTTTTTTGGCACCATATGTTGTTTCTGGCATCAAATTTTTCCGAGGAAGAAGTTCCTTCAGTAGTCGTAAGAGCTCCGTGAAACTCTTATCAGACCAACGGTTCCTAGCATTTAATTGTAGGAGTTCAAGTACAGTCACCAATAAAGTGTGTTTCACCTTGCAACCATGAAAGATTGGTCTCTCGGACTCCTCTGACCATTTCTTGAATTTAATGAACTCTTCCGTAGTATCATAGTCTGTTTCGACATCACGCATCATTCTATCGAATTCGTAAACTTCTTCATATAATGTTTCACCAACATCATCACACTCGACACCTGCATCATCACTATCCACTACTTCAAAGGCGTCATCTTCACCCTCAGTTGTACTCTGTGTCTCACCGTGGCACGTCCAAAAGGAGTAACCTTTTTTGAAACCCCACTTAATGAGATGAAACTCGATTTGAGATGCGTTTCTATACAATTTCAAGTTATCACAATCAACACAAGGACAACATATCAAGTCAACCCCTCTCTTCTGCATATCCGCCAGCGCGGCTCTCATAAACCCTTGCACCCCAGTCACGTACTCTTCCGTCACGTGATTTTCTGTGTACATCCATGATCTGTCCATTATCTGCAAAAATGTATCCACGGTTTTCTTAATTATTACATGGTTATACTTCTTTCGAAATAAAAGACTTTATGTATAAAAGTTTATCTTAGGACGACAAAGCTAGTATGACAAAAATAGCCGCCAGTTATGAGGGGTTGGGGATGAGCCATTCTGTAGTATTGGGAGTTCCCTCCATTGGATGTCTAACGCATGGCGCCCACCAAAATTTTTTGCAGTAGTCCCAGTGGCTAGCACCACACCCACACAATATACCATGCCCTTCAAAGGAGGAGTATGCGAACAGATTTATGTAAAATTATGGGTCATGCATGCAACTCAAGTAATCAGTTGACGTGCCTGAAAAGCCAATTTAAAACTCTCAATTTACCCATTTACCCATCTAAAGCAATCAAGCTTAACTCGGCAAATCCAATTTTCTTTTTAATTTCTAAGTCCGCTTCACGGAGTCCCCTGGAAATAAATGAGACGCGCGTGTTCACCAGCCCGAGCTGTGTCGTCATCGAGCGGCAGCGACGGGAGTCCCGGCCGCGCCGACGCCGTCGACAGGGGAGAAGCGAAGAAACTCTCCACCAGCCCTGTGTCATCGTCGTCGAGCGGCAGCAGCAGCCGGATTCCCGGCCGCGCGTCCGCGTGCGACCGCGGCAGAAACGGGAGTCCCGGCCGCGCCGACGCCGTCGACAGGGGCCGGGACGCGAAGAAACTGTCCACCAGCCCTGTGTCATCGTCGTCGAGCAGCAGCAGCAGCCAGGAGGCCCGGCCGTGCGTCATCAGCAGAGCGCTGGGACATATATCCACAAGAAGCCTCGCGACGTGGAGATCGACAAGGACCGGCGAGAGAAGACGAAAGCTTCGACGGTGGCCATCAATGAGACGGCCGAGCGGCCGGGCGTGCGGCCCGTGTTCTGTGCGGCGAACTTGTTCGCGTCGCCGGAGCCTAGCATGCTTCCTATGCCGACCTTCTTCCTGAAACACTGGCTACTTCCTGCACGCGCACCGAATTCATGCTCTCGAGTTCTCATCGTTGTCACCTAGTGATTTTTCCGTATGCGACTCTTGTAATATTCAAGTTGCTAATTAGTGTATCCAAACGGCTCTGCTGAATTTTTCACTTCACGTACGTAAAAAGAATGGAAAATCTATGCTCTATTATTGAACTTACAATAACAAGAGTTACGTCTAATTACATCCGTGAACATAATTTGTTCATGCATGCCTGCAAGATCCAATATATGTCGTTAATTTCAATATGGATAGATCCCGCTTTGGCTTTGTGCCAGATCCATGAGATATAGCGGGATGTTTGGTTGGTTATATTGAGGAAAAATTATATTCATGCCACTACAAAGTTGTGATATCTTATAAATGCCACTACAAAGTAGGTATTTACTCAGATGTCATTATAAAGTTGGATTGCTTATAAATATGCCATTTTGATTGATGTTAGATTTTCCTGACCAACATACCCTTCCCTTCTTCTATCCATCCCCCATTCCTCCCTCCTCTCTCTCTTCTGCACCACTGGCCGACACCCTCATCCCCATGGGCGTATCTAGGGGGTGTCGGGTATGCCCGGGCACCCTCAGAAATCTTGAAAACAAAAGAATCCCCTATGTAGTATTAGGCCTAATCTGTAGGCAGAGTGCATTTTTCTAGTGAATATATGTAATAGTCTGAAATTTTCCATAAAAATTTTTCGCGCATCAAATACATAAAAATTCCCCTGGAACACCACTTACACTTCCAAATCCTCCTAAGACCTCAAAGTACTCTTTAAGAAATTTCCCCAAATTTATAATTTTAAATAGCCACATGTCACATAGAAAAGAAACTTTATCCATTTTTACATAAAGAAGAACCTTAATAATATGCAACCTATTTATTGTATATATTTTCTGAACCCTCAGAGACCAAAACCATATTTTGACCTATTTTTAATATTTCATACAATGAATAGTATTTTCGTAGAATGAATAGTGTTTTCAATACCCTCTGTTTCAAAAATTCAACTTTCTATTCCTTTTAACCATTTTCATTTATAAGCAACCAATTCCACTGTATTACAAATATAATACTCAACCGTCAGGCATTGACAAAATTACCATTTTGCCCTTTTAAGACAAAAATCCCCAAATTACCCTTTTCTTTGACTCTTTCATATTGATTTTAATAAATCCTTTATAAGTAAAAAAAATATGCATTCAATTGATGTACTATTTTCAAACTCTGAATTTGTATCAAAAGTGCACTAGTAAATTACAAAAATGCCCTTTGAGCTTAAAACCCCCAAAATCCTCCTCTCTTTTCATTCTACTTAGCTATTATATGCAAAATACTTCTATATTAATTCACTTTCAAATTCTAGTTCAAACTAAGAGTTGATTTTGAAACCCTTTCTCTGAAAAATTTCCAAATTGCCCTTGGAAGCCTCCCTTCCTTCTTCCCTCTTCTTCTTTCCTCCCCTCTTCCCTGTTCTTTCTGTTTCTTGCTCACCGAAGCAACCCAATCCAATTACACTGCTCCAAGCTCGATCTTGCACGCCAAGACACAGAAGAATCGACGCCACCTGTCCCTGCCACGCAGAACCTCGCTGGAATTTCTCCTCCCCCGCCATCATCGCTGCCCACGCGGCACTGTACACTTGCTCCTCTGCAATTGGACCGAATTGCTGCAAAGATCATCGCCGATTCAAGCTCATCCACTCCTCAGTGTCCTCTAGTACCCATCCAAGCTATTCCGCGCCTATAAAAGCACACCGAAGCCTCTAATTTCCGGTCTCCGTTGCACCGGCCGCCTCTCCCTACAATTCTTCCCAATCACGGTGAATTAAGTTCGACGCCGTTGGCTAGAGCTTCGTGGTAGCTTCCCCGAGCTACACCTAGAAGGAATTGTCGTGAATTCAACCGGAGAATCGGCGCCGCGACGGAGCCGCGCCTCCCCTGTTCCGGCCGCCGCGCGCTCCACGTCGACAAGCCAACCCACGGTCGCGCGAATCCAATTAGTGGCATGGTAAGGATCCTTAGCATCCCCTTAAGCTCAAACAACCACCAATTCAATCTATTATGTCCACAAACAAAAATCCCCAATCTCATTCTTAGCCGCCGCCGCTATACCACGCCGCCCGGCCAACTCCGGCGACCTCAATCCTCCAATCCACTTCCAAAACGTTCCTATACATCCTAGAAGCAAAAGCCCCATGTTTAATTTCCCCCAAACCATGCCAAATACAAAGCCCCAATTCGGGATCATCAAGAACCCTAGAACAGGGTACTGTTCATGCCCAGATTTCATTTTCCATCCAATTGAAGGCCTTAGAGGCAAAATTAGCAAAATGTTTCTATACAAACGTTGTTCCAAATAGTGTTTTACCCCTAAATATGATTTTTTCCAGATTTTTACATTCTTTCAGATTTCAAAACTTGAATTTAAACCCTCTCTTTAGCTATTTAATAAATTTCTGTAAATAGGTAGTATAATAAAAAGTGAAATTGATATTTTTACTATTCATAGATAATGTATACAAAAATTTATAAAATGTTTATATTAGAAGTTATTTTACAATACATGCCACCTTTAGATTTTACTTATTTAAAACTTTATAAGAACTAATTTCTTAAAATAAAATAAGAATTGTCATTCCTCTTAGCTAATGTAAAATATACATAGGAAATTCATTCTACAATTAAAATAATTAATTACTAGACATATTATGTAGTATTTCCTTTTTACAAAATATTTATCAAATCCAATTCTTTAAAATAAAAAGAATAAGATTGATTTCAAAACTATAATAAACCCTTTTTCAATATAATTGGTAATTATAATCTTGTTTTTAAGATAATGCTAAGAGATTTGCAAAAAGCCAAAAATAGATTATTTTCTCCTTTAAGGTTTTCTTTAAAAATATATGTGTAAAGTTCAAATAAATGACCAAACCATTTTAAACCCTTAAACCTAGTTAAAATAAGTAACTCCTAACCTATAAAATCCAAATTATCCTAGACACCCTTACTCAAGTTTTAAACCCTACATAAAATGTTAGCCATCCTAACCACTCTTCTGTAATTCCATCCATCCAGATCTTCATACTTAACCTAACCATTTTACCAATTTCTAAATACACTATCCACATACCTATAGCCCTCCAAATACCCAAACCCTTTCAAAAGAATATTTCTGCATAGCATCCAAAATCCTTTTTACTTGATTTAATTCTCTCTTTATTAAAAACCCGCGATCAATAGACAAAGAAGATCAAGCTTTGAAGACACAAGCTACTCTCTGGACGGAGATGATAATCAAAGATGGAACAGAAGCAGAAGTTTAGTAGCAACCATAACCAAGGCAGGTTTCTATTCCTTGATGCACTTTGGAATTCCTATTACTTATGGCTACATTACTTTTTTTTTTAGTTATTACTTTTCTGGCCAAACCATTATTTCATGTGTTATAAAATGGTCATGCCAAGATACAAACACCAGAAAGCCTACCCCTTGTTGATTAGCCCCATCCTTTGAAGCCTAAAATAGATTTTGAGAGATTTAAATTGAGTAGAATAAGTCAATCATTTGCCATGTGGATAAGTAGTATGGAATACTTATCTGGACATGGGGATGTTACAAAAAAGGAATTGTATATGAGCCACCAGGTGTAGTGAAGTTGGACTAGGCCGGTAACTCTTGGAGCTGGGTATATCCTTCGAGAATTTATGGCACAGTAAAGCTCAAGGGGGATATATGCCATACAAGACCTACAATGGTACCAGTTGTTAAGGGGATACAACTGGGTTGTGCTCATATAAAAACTTGGGTATAATGAATGAGAATGACACATTACATCCATCCATGTAACCGCGCACTACATGGGTAAAGCTGGATAGGTCCTGCAGGGCTAATAACAAAATCATCGATGGACCCTACTTCGGGTATATGAAGTTGTGTCAAAATGGGTGATGCCTCTCTTATTCAATAAACTCATGCTTTTGAGAGAAGGTTGTGGTGTGTGGCGCTGCATAAGGCAGGTAGAAGGTGGAGAATGGTGATAGTATGATGGAGAGATGAAAATGTTTCAATCAGTTTATAAAAGTTCTTTTAAACCTTAAGTTCTTGAATCTATTGTATATTATTGCATTTACGTTCCTGTATGAACCTTACTTCTTGTCAAATCCCTGCATATTGTAAGTTAAGCTTCCTAATGGGAACACGCAAGCATCTTGTTGGTACTTACCCACTATGTGGGAATAACCTATTTTCAGTCTCCCACTCTCTGACGATTTTGAGAAATCTTTCATGAGGAATTGAACAATTATGGCATTATTGGTTTCTAGAGTCTTAGTTTTAGAGAGCTTTTCCTATCCTCACAACTTGTGCAACAGTGTAAGTGTACAGTAGAGGTCTGAGTTGTAATATTTTATGTAAAATGAATATCTCCTCATATAATAAAGTGAACTTTGTATCAGCTCTGACACTGTTGCATCCTGGGTGATTGTGCTTTTGAGGGAACACTTTCCGGTAAGATTAACCGGAAATTGGGTCCCCACAATATATGGTCCAAATAAACTGACTCGCAGTCCAAAACAGAGGCCCATTCAAAGAATCAACAAGTAGCTTGCTCAGGTAGTAAGGTGCGCTGGTGCCTGGTGCGGTGTTTGTGAAGCTAGGGTTATGGCAACTAAAAATCCAAAATCCCAAAACGGCTGGCGGCTACGCCCTGCTGTTGGGAATTGATCATTTGCCCCGAAGTTGATCGACCTTTGATTATTTACCCAAAGTTGACAAGCCTTGGATCATTTGCCCTGAAGTTCATATATGGCTCGAGGATTTGCCCTATGGGGGGGTTTTTTACAAATTGAACTCACTTATCCTTTAAAAGACAACATGGAATGACTGTTTTGCCCCTTGGTATAGTACGTTGTACATGCAGCAGTACGCTGTCCTACTGCCAACTATACTTAACAGTTCGGCCTTCGATTTCTGCAGGATTCAATTTCAAATTTATTGTGATTTAATTATACTACACCGGACCGGTACGAGCAGTAGTCTCTGTGAGAGCGGCTACCCGTGTTCTTAGGTCCAACAAGACATCATTAGCAAGTGCAGGGGAGGAGATGATCGCCATCAGGGAAGAATTGATTCTCAGTCGCTACCAACGGCAGTGGCGTTGTCATGCTGCTATTACCGGGACTAAAGGTCTCCGTAGCAAGCAATTTTTTTTAAAAAAATTAGCAACCGCTAACCATCCATTAGTGAGGAGATTAAACAAAATAAGGACAACAAGGTGTACAGCTTCAACGGGCTGAGCGCCCACGACCATCCATTAGCTTGGGACAGCAATTTAGCAACCGCTAATAACAAAATAATAACCATCCATTAGCTTGGGACAGCAAGGTACATGTTTTGAAAATTATCCAAAAGGAATCTAAGGACATGTTCGTAACATAAGAATGCATAGGGATGGCAAAAATACCCATGCATTCGGGTACCCACGGAACCCACCCGACAGGTCCGGGTTCGGGTCTCATCTCGGACCCATGGGTAATTTTTTTTAGGTCTGGGTCTGGGTTCGGGTTCAGGTTCGGGTCCGGGTCTTATTTTAGACCCATGGATACCCAGTGGATACCCGAAATAGTTAAGAAACACATCTACACATCTGCGGTGCTTGGCCCACGCGTAGGCAGCGCAGCTGCAGCCCAATGCGTCAACAGCCCAGTGTGGCAGCACATAGCCCAACACGGCAACGCAGCAACAGCTTAAGCGGCAGCATGCGACAGCAGCCCAACAGCAGCTCAGCGCACGCATGCAGGTGCAGCACTGCAGCTAGCCTTTAGTACCACCTCGGCCATCCTTGTTAGACGTGAGCAAGTTGGTATCTATATAGTGAACTGACTACAGAGGGTTGTGTGCATCACTGCGTCATGCATGAAGTTTTTCTTTATACATACATTCATTGCATGGCATGCAACATGTTTGAGACAAAAACTTAATTAAAAAAAATAAGTTTTTGGGAGCAGAAGTCCTATATTATAATACTAGGGGGGCTCACGTGTGGTGGTGTGTTAGGCCACTGTGCACCCATGTATTGTGGGTTTATGTGTGGAACCCGCGTCGGTCCTATGTGATAGCCTTTTATACGTGGAACCGGTTCCATGTTGGATGTTGGTGGTTCCATGTTGGTCCTATGCGATAGTCTTTTTTGCATACGGTTTATATATAGTTTTGCTATACAGCATATTTAGTTTTGCTATACAGCATATTTATAAACTAAATTAAATATACTTATAAACGTTCCACATATGACCGGATAGTCTTTTTTGCATACAGTTTATATATAGTTTTGTTATACAGCATATTTATAAACTAAATTAAATATACTTATAAACTGAATTAAATCTGAATAGACTATTGGAAAATAGTATTTCTTTAAATGTTTCTATTTTTTATTTTTTTGGAATTTTCAACCCGCTGAAAAATAAAAGAGAAAAAAAAGAGCGAAAATATTTATTAAAATTCAAAATTTCTCTAATCTAAAATGTTTTTGTAAAAATATAAGTTTTTATGGACCTTCTTTGTGGGGCTATGGTTTCAATTTTGGAAAAAAAATTTCTTAAATTTTTAAACGGCATACAAAAACGAAAATAGAAGAGGGAAAAAAGAGAGTGAAAAGTTTTTGAAAATTGCAAAGTTGTGTAATTTCAAAAATTTTCCAAAAATAAAACTTGCTTGAGACCTTCATCGTGCAAGTTTCGTTCCCATTTTTTTCAAATTTTTATTTTTGTGAATTTTTAAATGGTATAGAATAAAGAAAATGGAAGAGAACAAAGTTTAAAATTCAAAAGTTTTCTAATTTAAAAAGAATTAGGAAAATTTTAAACTTTTTATGGTCTTTCTTTGTGGAACCATGGTTCAATTTTTGTAATATTTTTAGGAATTTTTAAACGGCCTGAAAAAGGAAATAGAAGAGATAAAGAGATCAAAAATATTTTTTAAATTCAAAATTGTTCTAACTTCAAAATATTTTAAAAAATATCCAAACTTTTTGTAGACCTTATTTGTACATGCATGGTTCCATTTTTACAAACTTTTTATTTTTTGGAATTTTTAGGCAGTGAAGAAAAAAGGAAATAGAAAAGGCAAAAAAAAAAGTAAAGAGAAGCAATGGGCTGGAAAAGATGCAACAAGCGGGTTTGAACTATGGTCACTGACCGAGTGCAAGCGCACAAGACCAACCAGTTTAGCATGCGTTGAAAACGATGAAACAATTTACTTTATATATAATCTTGAACGGACGGCCAGATCATGTTTGGTAGATGATCGGACGACCGCGTTTATCCGTGACGTGGCGGCCGACAATTTGAGAACTGAACGCGCTTTACGCGCTATATAGTATAGTAAATGTGGGTGTATGTGTACAGTTTTGGGTTTCGGGTACCCGTTTAGGTTCGGGTACCCGATGGGTTTGGGTCTGGGTCCCTGTTTGGACCCATGAAAGGTTTCGGGTTCGGGTCTGGGTATGATACTTGGGTCTCGGGTTCGGGTTTAAAATGGCTGGACCCGGAGGTACCCGACCCGATTGCCATCCCTAAGAATGCATTACATATCCATCTCAAATCATTGCATTCAGTTTTGCCTTTTCTTCTTGGGAGTGATCTTTTTGACCCCTGTTGCTTGCGATCCTCCACCTCCCATCAACATTTCAGCGTGGCTAAAAAAAGATAATGTCATTATTGTACATGAATTATAATAGAAATAAATCTGTATATAAGATATAGACCTTCTTGTAGGTGTAGAAGGAGTTGGATTGATTGGTTCTTCACTTATTGGAGTTACATTGCTTGGTCCTTCCTATGGCACTGTATTTTTCTTGCTCCTACTTTTTCTGTCATAATGGGAATAAATATTTATACAACTTAAGGACTCAAATATTTGCAAATAAACATGGAAGTAAAGAATTTAACCTTTTCTTTACACCATTTAGAGGACATCCAGCTTGCCTATGTCCTAGCTCTCCACATCTTTTGCATTTGTTCTTGCCCCCCACCTTAAATTTCCTATTTCCTTGGTAGCCCTTTTCTGTGCAAGCCTTCATTCTCAGTTTTCTTTGTCTTCCTACACCTCTTTTGCATAGTGGTGGCAGCAAGACAAACCCAAGATCTACTCTAGGCCATTGAGACTTGCCTGTTAGTGGTTCTATTTCACCATGATATGCTGCCCTGAATCTATCCAATGAGAAATACTCATGCACAAAATCTTCTAGGTTGATATTTTGCATTGCAGTCAAGACAACTAAAGCATGTGAACATGGCCTGCCCGTGTGTTGCCACTGAAGACAAGTACACTCATGTGTACTTGCCTTGACTATATGTCTCACGTCATTCTTGGTAGTATCGCTGACTTCAACACTCCAATCACTAGATGCATATGACTTAAGATGGCGTAATCCTCTAGATTTAACATTCAATTGTTGGATGATAGCCGGTAGTATTGTACCTTGCAACCTTACTCCAATAGCTCTCCTCTTCCTAAAAAGCTCCATAACCTTCTCTCTGAGCTTGTCAACTAGTGTGACAATAGGCAAATCCTTTATATCCCTTATCCAACTATTAAAAGATTCGGCGAGATTGTTATTTATGTAGTCACACTTAATATCTGGGTTGAAATAACTCATGAAAAGCCATCAAGAACGAGGGATTAAGTGTTTGCAAGATAAATACAGGTAATATAAAGTAGCGAATAACAAGAATAAAACACTCACCTCATCCATAGCAATTTATGATGGTCTTCAAGGTACTTGGTTACTCTAGATTCAGTTGCAAGTACCTTACCAAGGTGGTACGCAAATTCATCCTTGCAATATGCCTTAGCAGCAGGCCACATGTTGCTTTTGATGTCACCATGAAATTTCTTAACAAAATTAGCCATAAGATGTTTAAAACACTCCCTTTGCTCAGCTTGAGGAAAAACATGTTTCACTGCATTTTCTAAACCCTTATAAGCATCTGTGCACACAGCTAGTATAGGAGGATTGCCTATTGCCTTCTTTACTTGATCCATTAACCATGTCCAATTTTCAGTATTTTCAACATAAAAAAATCCAAAGGCTACCGGAAACATCCAACTATGTCTTACCGCAGCAAGTTGGCCAGACCACTTACCATTTAAAGCGGTCGAATCTATACTTATGTATGGTCTACAACCATTCAAGAAGCCCTCAATGCAGGGCCTAAATGCAACAAATAATCTGTTGAAGTAAATGTTACCTTCCACATTTTTAGTGTCAATTTGTACAATGCTTCCTGGGGACCTCAACTCAATCTCAGCCTTGTAGTTGTAAAGTGTTTGAAAGCTTTCTGCCCAAGTCCCATATAGCTTATTCATTGCTATTTCTCTCCCCTTACATACAGTATCATATCCAATTTTAACATTGTACTCACTCTCTAACTTCGTTTGTAGCTCCTTGGTACCCATGTTAGGAGATAATCCCAAGATAGGCACTGCCTTATCAGCCACCCAGCTCTGAGATGCCATACCACTTGTTCTTCTGCTACTTGAAGCACATTGATGATCAAGTCCTATCCCTGTCACCTACAATTACAAACAAGGATCAAGAGACAGTAAATACAAGTACACAATAATAAAGAGTATGTACAAATAATAAATCATATAATACACAAGGTTAATACCGCCATAGTTTCCTGCCCTTGCATTTTTTTAGCAACAATTTTCCAAGGACATCCTATTGCTTTACAAGCACCAAGAAACCTTGTAGGTTCGGACTTCTTACTGTTTATGTCAAACTCCCCCAATATGGCATATTGTCTGATAGCCAATCTAAATTCTTTCATGAAAGGAAAAGTAGAGCCAAGATTCATCATTAGACTCTCCCTATCGTAGTCAGTGTGCTCCTCCTCATCCACATCATCCTCAACTGGTATAGCTGCACCTTCGGTGACATCTTCTATGTTGCCTACATAGGCAGTGTTACCACCTGTTTGGTTCAACACCATAGCCTCCATAGCTTTATCATCCTTCTCCCTCAAACCAAGCAAGACATACATCTCCTCCTCAACCATTGGAACATTAAAATCATCCATGTCTTGCTCAATTACAAAACTTGACCAATCAACCGAAGCATTTGAGCAATTCGGATTAAGTGAGTCTTCCGCATCTGAATCCATGTCTTCACCTAATTAAACAAACCACAAAAGCATTAGAAATCAAAAGTAGAACAACAAATATACTGTAGCATGGTCTGTTACTGTAGATACAGGCTCCATTCCACCAACAGATAAGAAAATGAGGAAGATGCAGAGGATGAGGGGAGGGGATCGGTGTGAGGGAGATGGAGAGGATGAGTGAGAGAGAGAGAGGATCAGTGAGGTGAGGGTCGCCGGGGTCCTCGTCGCTTCATCGTCGCGTCGCGCGTCGTGGGCGTCCGCGGCGAGCATCTCGGCGTCATGCCACGCTGCGCCCCTGCCCGGCGGCCATGGCGGCGTCGCGCTTGGAAGCGTCGTCGTCGGGATCCTCACGCGTCTGCTTGGCGGCAGCGGCGCGTCAGCGTGGAAGCTCTCGGCGGCGTCGCGCGACGGGGAGAGCAGAGAGAAGAGACGGCGGCGTAGCGCGTGGAAGGCTGCGGCAACGTCGCGCGACGGGAAGAGCAGAGAAGAGACGCGGCTATACCTTGGTCGTGCCCGGCAATTTCTTCCTCGGCGAGCGACATGGGTGGCGAGCGACGTGGGCGACGTCAACGTCGTGCCCTCGCGGCGGGACGGATCTCGTCACGTACGAGGGAAGGGAAGGGACGTTCCATCTTCAAAGGGCATTATTGTCTTCTCACAGTGGGAGGATCACATTGAAAATTCCGTTTTGCACATAAGTCCCTACAGGGCAAATGATCCAAGGTTTATCAACTTTGGGTAAATAATCAAAGGTCGATCAACTTCGGGGCAAATGATCAATTCCCCCAACAGCGGGCTCCGTGCAGCAGTGCGCCGGTGCAGGCGGGACTTGGGAGCTTCTTATTTGCATGTCCGTTTTCAATCCACTCAACTCTTTTGAAACTTTTGACAAGGAGAAAATACTTAAGCTTGTAGAGTTTTATCCAAATGAGTTTTGAGATACAGATTTGATGAGGTTTCCTTTTCAAATAGATAACTTCATTGATGATCTGTGGAGTGATGATAGGTTCAAAGGTCTTAAGGGTATTGTGGACCTATCAATTAAGCTTATTCAAACCAACAAACATGACATATATAGGTTGGTTTATTTGCTTCTCAAATCGGTATTGTTCTTACCGGTGGCAACAGCAAGTGTTGAAAGGGTATTTTCTATCATGAATTTTGTGAAGAACAAGTTAAGAAATAGTATAGGCAATCAATTCTTGAACAAGCGGTATATCTTCTCCAAGGTTACCGATGATGCTAAAATAGAACGTTTCCAAAGGATGAAGACCCAAAAAATAATATTATAAGGTACTATTTCCATCATTCTATGCTCATTTTATTGCATGCTATGTTTTCTTTTTTAATGTAAGAATTTATATGGACCAATTATTTGGCAATTTAACTACTTTACAAACCTTTATATTTATGTGCTATTTTTATAATAATGTGATGCTTCTATATAGCATTAAAAAAATTTATATAGTTGTGCACCCCCAGTTCTGAAATGCTGGATCCGCCACTGCTCCTCCCTCCTCCCCTAGCTAGCACTGCCATCCCCTCGGATGCGCCGCTGCCCAAGCTCATGCCATCATTCGCCACTCCCTCTGCCTCGTCCCCCTCGTGCTGCTGTCCTGCCATGCCATGCTACCTCCTGAGCTCTCGCCATCGTCTGCCGCCCCCTTTCCCTCCTCCCCTCGTGCCGCTATGCCACCATGCCGCTCCATCGTGCTACTGAGGTCACGCTGCCTCCTGAGCTCACCCCATCATCCGCCGCTCCCTCTCCTCCCCTCCTCCTCGCGCCATCGTCTCGCTATGTCGCTTCCCTGTGCTATTGAGCCGCTGAGGTCATGCTGTCGCCCAAACTCACCCCGTTGTCCGCTGCTGCCTCTCCTCCCCTCCCCTCCATCCCGCCATGCCTCTCCACTGAGGTGGTACCACCGCCCGAGCTCGCCCATCATCTACCACCCCCTCTCCCTCCTTCACCCCTTAGCGCCACTGCCTGAGCTCACCCTGTCATCCACCACTCCCTCTCCCTCCTCCGTGCCCTCACGTCGCTGCCCAAGCTTGCCCGATCATCCGTCCCCTTCTCCCTTCTCCCCTTGTGTCGCCATCACCGTCCACCCTTAGGATGTGCTGCCATTTGCCTCTAGGCCACACCGCCGCTTTGCTGAGGTCGCACCACCGTCTATCAAGCTGTCTGGAATGCACCACCAGACTGCCTGCACTGCCATCCACCGGTGAAGGAGGTGGTCAGAGTTGGGGAAGAAGGGGCAGAGGAGAGGAAGAAGAGGCTAATGGCATATTAGAGGTAAATTTGAATAGAGCAAAAGGACATGAATGACCGCAATGGCATATTTGCAAACAATCCAACTTTATAATGGCATCTGAGCAAATACAGACTTTGTAGTGGTATTTGTGAGGTATCGCAACTTTGCAGTGGCATAGACACAAGTTTCCCTTATATCTATGGATGAGTCTAACTCATGGGATGCAACTTAGGCCCTGTTCTATTGGGCTCATGAGCTGTGACTTATTTGACTTATCTCGAACTTTGAGAATTTTTCAAGGTGGCCTCGAGAGTCGGATTGCCTTGAAATTTAGGATTTAGAGAGCTTTTAGACTCGCCTACGAGATAAAAATAAAACGGATTCAAAAGTAATAAAACAAGTCAGATGAGTCAATATTAGTCAGATAAGTCACGAAATTTTCCTGACTTATCTAACTAATATTGACTCATCGACTTTTTTATTACTTTTGAACTGCTTTTATTTTTATCTCGAGGTGAGTCTAAAAGCTCCCTAAATCCTAAATTTCAAGGCCATCCGACTCTTGAGGCTACCTCAGGAAATTCTCGAAGTTGGAGATAAGACAGATAAGTCAGAACTCATAAATCCAAAAGAACACCCCCTTAGCATGCATGGCCCTGTTCAGTGGCAAAAGCTAGGATAACTGGGGAGCCTATGGGCCTGTACCCTGTGATCAAATAGTACCACGATGCCTTCCAAGGAAAATGTAGATTTATGTAATTGATGAAACAAGCTATAAAAATCCAAAGTGAAGTAATCAGTTGAAGTGGGCGAAAAACTAATGGGAGCAACTCAACCACAATCGCCTGTATTTTCTGGTTCGCAAAATCGCCTACGCGTTCTCTCAAAACTGAGCGATTTTGTAACCAGGTGTATCTCCTTAAAAAAAATGTAGTTACACAGCGGCTTTCCTTAAAAAGTTTAGGCTTCTTCTGGTTGTTTATGGAAAATTTGAGATCGAGAGCCCTAACACACAAAGTTCTCTGTCCCCCATATAATAGCCCAAGTATAATCTAACGAAGGACCTCCACAAAACTGACCTATTTAATTCATCATAACGTTACCTTTAAAAACTAAGATCGTTATAAAATAAAAAAACCTTATCATAGACAGCAAAGTTGTCCATCGTCTAGGCGATCGAATTTTCACAAGTGCATGAGATTTGCACTATCATATGAATTAAAAAATCCTAAATAATTAACTGAAAAAGAATAAATTGAGTGTAATCTCTACTATTGAGGGTGGTGGTGGTGGGACGTCACCCATCTCACCCCTCCATCACTCATGCAATGGTCAAATCAAGATATATAGTGCACTTTGTATCTATTTTGGTTTGTTTTATTATTTAGGTGCATTGTATTTTAGGAAGTTTTTCATCAATTTAAAATATATCAAATCATCTTATTTATCTAGCTTACTTATTTTAGCGCGTTATATTTTAAAAACTCCTAACCATCTTAAGATATATTAAATTAGAAAGTATGGAAGTATAACGTAGTCGAGCGCAGAAGCAGGGCTAAGTATGTGGAAGCATAATGTGCTGTCGTGTGAAAGGTTGAAAACTGAGTTAAGACCGTGAGTCAAACAAATCAAATATAATGCGGTGGAAAGTAACGTGTAATTTGCTATAACAAAGCACCGAAGTTTAGTTAGTTGTGAAAAAAAGCCTGATCTTAAGGTACAAAAAATGTAAAACAAATACGAAATTTACCTAAGCGCAGACCATTTATCTATGTGCGCCTAATCCGAATTCGAGTCCGTTTCCTAGACGCGGCAGGTTCGTCGAGTCCGACGGTGGGTCATTGTCCATTCTCGCGGGTTCGTGCGTGGCTATAAATCCAGAGGGATGCCGGCTCGTCTCTGCCCTACCAATTCTTCCCTTCCGCGTTCGCACTCGCACTCGATCGCACGCGCCACAGCTCGCTTCTTGATCGCGCGTGACGAGTGATTCGCAAGTTCCTAGGTTGCCATGGCCGCCGTTCTTCCGGCGCTGCTCCCTACGCCGCCAAGGAGCCATATGCTGCCGCTGCTCCCCACGCCGTGCCTCGTCATCCTGCCCGCCAACTTCGCGCCGCCCTCCCCCAGGCCTGGCCGCGCCGACGCCGCCGACAGGTGGGACGCTAGCAAGAAGAAGCCCTCCTCCATCCCTGCGCCGTCGTCGAGCGGAAGCCTCGGCGGTGCCAACTCCGTCGATGGGCGGGACGCGATCAAGAAACCATACAACCCCGTGTCGTCGTCGAGCAGCAACAGCGGGACTTCCGGCCGCGCCGACGCCGTCGACAGGTGGGACGCGAACAAGAAGCCATCTAGCCCCGTATCATCGTCGAGCGGCAGCAGCGGGAGTCCCGGCCGCGCCGACGCCGTCGATAGGTGGGACGCAAACAAGAAACTCTCCACCAGCCCAGCGTCGTCGGGGAGCGGCAGCAACAGCGGGGTTTCTGGCCGGTGGGACGCGATCAAGAAGCTCTCCAGCCCGGTGTCGTCGTGCGGCAGCAACGGGAGCCCCGGCCGCGGCGACGCCGTCGACAGGTGGGATGCGAACAAGAAACTCTCCACCAGCCCTGTGTCGTCGTCGTCGAGTAGCAACAAGATCAAGAATCCCGGCGGCACGTCGGTCTCGTCGAGCAAGCGGCGGCGCATCAGCAGCAGAAGCCCAGGCCGCGCGTCATCGGCAGAGCGCTGGGACATCCATTACGAGCATGACGTGGAGGTGGTGATCGACAAGGACGCGCAGACGGAGATCGATGAGAAGACGAAAGCTTTTGCGGTGGCCATCAAAGAGATGGCCTCGCCGCCGGGCGTGTGGCCCGTGTTCTGTGTGGGGAACTTGTTCGCATCGCCGGAGCCGAGCATGCTTCCTATGCCGACCTTGTTGCTGAAACGCTAGCTTCTAGCGCGCCTGGTGCTTCTGAGCTAGTGTTGCAACCTTTGTCTTGCTTTATGGCTCGCCTCACAGCAATTGTACAACAGTTTTGTATGTAGAAGCATAAACTTTGGATATGTACGGCTTAATTAGTTTCTAATTGATCTGATGGATGTTATGATTCTCTGCCGTCAATCGAGCTACCGTAATCGCATCGATCCTTTGTCTTTGGAGGAGGAGCAAGGCACTGTTTGGATGAATGAGGCATTAATCGGAAAAGGAACAATGGTCAACAACTTCACGTGCTATTCGTAATAAAATCCCTCATTAAAAATATTTGTTTATCAGAGCATTCCCAATCCAAATTTTCTTCCCATCGCTTCCGTGTTTGCCATGTCAATAAGGAACAGCCAAGAACATCATCTTTCCCGTGCATTACATCTCTAACTGGGTCTCACCTCATTTAATACACCTCGTTTCTCTCCAGTCTCGACTACCTGGTGCATCTCTTCTCCACATCTGAGCAAATCAGGGATGAGAGGGAGCAGCGAGCTCCCAGCGAGGCGGTGCTACGGACGACAAGTGCAAGCCAGTGGCGCGACACTATAGACGGCGACCTCACTGGTGGTTCGGCGGCCTCCGCGGCGTGCTCGTTGTGCGGTGAAACGACCACCTCGCTGGTGGTGCGGCGTCCTCCATGGCAACCTTGCTGGTGGTGCGGCGGCCTCCACGGCGAGTTCGTTGTGCTGGGCGGTGGCTACCTCGCTGGATCTTGGCACGACGGCAGGGAGTCGGCTTGTCTGGCGATAGGGCAGATCAGCATGCGGCGGGAGGAGCTGAGCTTGGTAGGCGGAGGGGGATGAGCTTGTTCGGTGATGGGGCAAATAGGCCTATGTCATATCTCTCTTTTAGGTCGCACATGCAGAAACGATGCAAGGAACTGCACTGAGACTGCTCTAAGGGTGCGTTTGGTTTGATGACAAGGGTGGATGGGATCATCCTATCCATGCGTTTCTGAAATGGGATCATCCGAGCAGCCTGTTTAGTTGGGTGGAATGGGATGAGCCTGTTTTTTGTTTGGTAGGCTGGATGAGTGAGGAGATGCACCAGATCTAAAGTGAGGAGAAGTTGGATGGCTGCGTACGTGACTTTTTTGCGTACCCCTCCATCTAGGATCTGAGAGGAATATTCCTGTGCTGGGATGGTTTCATCCACCCTTGTTCCAAACCAAACAGACAAAAAACTGGATGGGATGGTCCTATCCACCCTCATCCACTCAACCAAACACACCCTAAGTATCCTTAGCTGCCTCCTCAATGAAGGAAGATGGCTAGGAAAGCAATCACCGCACAACAATCACGCTGGGGTGGCTAGTGTATATATATGCCTTGAATGAGAGAATACAAGATCCCTATGATAAGGGAGGCCATTCAATGGCATACTAAATACAGAGGAGCCAATTAGAGACATACTAAATATGTCTATACAAGCTGATTGCTTAACACTCAATATTGTTACTATGTGTCCCTAGAGACAAGAAAGATGTCAGCGAAGTTAATTTTGTTGTTCATAGGATAGGATTAGAAGATGGAATTCGATGAATAATTGTTTGTACACATCCTAAGCCAGCATTCGTGTCTACTATAGTTGATTCTTGCCAAACCAACGACATTTCGTCGTCTTACGAAAGAACATAAGTACTTGCCAAGTTAGTTTTCCGTAGTCGAATTGAGAGATTGAGGTCAACCAAATATTTATTTGTATCGTATGCCGCCGCTGGCTAAGAAGATTCTTGCCGTATCAACCGTTTTTCTGCGGAAAAGGAACCTACTTGCCAAGTTAATTCACCTTTTGTTTGCCTGCGAGATCGTGCTCGCCAAAAAAAACTTGATGCCATAAAGTTGTCCCCGAATTGGTTACGGTTCGTAAGATCGATATTATCGTGTTTTACTTTGTGCTTATGCTTACATTGAGTTTTGGTCGCTCGTTACCATAGCACATGAAGTGTCGCCATCTAAAAAAGTTATAATCTACGTGAACACTAAAAATATAAAAATAAATGACCACTTCGGCAACATACTAGGGGTAAAATTTTGTTTGACCACTAGATTAAACATATACTATCCAGATATACTTATTGTCTAACCCTCCCGGGGTTAAAGATCACTATGCCATTAGATCAAATAAATTGAAATGAATGATCCACAATAGTCTATCTTTAAATAATCCAAAGTAATAAATAGAATTAAGAGCTGCAAGTGTACAAAGAGCGCGTATTAGCAAGGACTACAATTTTATAATTCACTGTACAATTTTAGATGGACGAGGGATAGCCATGAATTTGCAAAATGAGATATTCGGGCTTGAACATGAAAGATTGGCACTTTCAGTGCACCTGGAGAGCAGGTGCAGAACCAAGATGCAAATTCTTCATCTGGCTGGTCTTGCAGGACCGCATTCTCACTGCTGAAAATCTTCGTAGAAGGGGTTGGAACAATTGCCTTTTCTGCCCCCTTTGCAGCTCCTGCTTGGAAACTACAAACCATCTTTTTGTGGAATGTGCTTTCTCAAGGAGAGTCTGGGCATCTATTCTGCAACAACCGGATGAGGTGCAGGCACCGGGTATTCACCAGACGCTGAGTGAGTGGTGGTTGCAAGCTAGAAAGCACGTCCTAAAGAGGGAGCGGCGAGCGTTTGATGGACTCATCACGTACACCTGTTCGAATGTCTGGAAGGAGAGAAACAGGCGTATCTTTCAATCGGTATATGGTTCTGTCAGTTCCGTGGCGAACCTTATCAGAGCCGATGTGTCGGCTAGGATCCTCACTTTTGAGGCGGATGATCATGGCTGATCACTAGTTTTTTCCTCCGTTTTTCCTTTTTGCTTTTCTGTTTCCTTGTGAACTGTTCTTTTCTTTCCTGTTTTGGGCTGTAACTTTGCTTCCCTTTTAAATGAATATAGGTAGAACACCTGCCATTGTTTCAAAAAAATTGTCATTTCGAGAAAGCGAGTCCAACAACCTCTTACGCAGAGCAACCTTTAACATTGAACAAGCCAAATCACGTGTCTTTTATCTTACATGCGCAGCTAATCAGCTATCTCCAAAAGAAAACAAATTAAAAGCGATGGAAAAGACCGGGAGACTAATAAGTGATTAACATATCTCTACTACTTTTTAGAAAACATATCTCTGTTAAAAAATGCCTAGGTGTGATGTCACATTTGCTAAAATTAATTACTTACCAAGAACATTCTATAAAATCTTCCTACACTCTCTCTAAATTTCACATACCATATACCACCGCCACCTCATGTCACCATCACTAAAATTACCCTACCACATGCCCATGCCACTAAAATTATCCACCATATGCCTTCTATTGCAACGTGCGGAGCCCAACACAGTTGAGTGTGAAAGCAGAGTTGAGGGAATGAATATGACACAGTCAAGGTGGAAGCTGAGCTGATGGCTTGAGCCAAACATATCAAGTGTGACAATGTGAAAAATAATATAATATTTGTCTGTGGCAAAGCACAAGCACTTGGCTAGTATGTGTAGACAATATCTTAACGGAAACGCTAATGCTCGGGCGTCCGAATGCCCGACGATGGCTCTGGCCAAACAACTAGCTAGATGTCTTCTGATATGTGCATTTTCCTTTTCTATCTCTCTCTCCAACCACCGAAGGGCAAGCTGTTGCTGCTGTTCTCAATGGGCAAGTGCTTCTGCCGCCCTCGTCGTTGACGTCGTCGTCGCCGGCTGCCATTGCCGCAGCTCGCTAGCGGTGCCGTGCCTCCCTTTCATCTCCATCTCTCTCTCCCTCTCTCCTCTCTCTCTCTCTATGGGGAAGTTTCCGACAGGGTTCGCCATGGAGCTGGCGGCTCCTTTACCTTCCCCTTCCGACGAGCTCCTCCTCCACCCTTCTCTTCTCTCTCTTCCTTCCTGTGGGACCGTTTTCCAATATGATAATATCGGAGATCCCCGAGAATACAATTGTCCAGGATTCCAATTTTATAATCGAAATGACACCGTTGCATAACTTTTACGGAAACACTTCTCCTCTTACGTCCGATCAATCGGACGCAGAGCGGGCCACAATCCATAGCGCAGGCGACGAGACACGCGTGGCCCTGTCCTCCGCGGCCCACGAAATTAATTCACGTCCACGTTGTGTTTAGTAGCACAGGACACATGGACAAGACCTACATATGTGATCATTGCTGGTATCAAGCATGACCCTTGTGTTGGTCAAGACGTCCACGCTAGATGGTTCGGCTCCTGCAATTGTGTAGGTCTTGGACTGCTTTCATGTAAAACTTGGCTTTCAAGTTTATGTCTGTTGAAACTTGGTCTTTGTTTATCATAAAATTTCTCATTCGCACAAGTGAAAACTTGCGTTTGTTCATGTGAAAACTTTGGATTTGTTAAGGTGAAACTTCGGTTTTTATTTAGTGAAACTTGGCTTTCTACAATAATTTTTCAAGTTTTCGTTAGTAATTTTTCAAGTTTTGCGTTGTTATTTTCTAGGTATTTTTTCAAGTTTTATCAGTAATTTATCCTGGTTCGGGCCTCCATTATCGGATAACAGCCCTACGTCTAGTCCTCGTTCAGTATCGGGTTTAAACGAGTACAGAGCGTGAGACCGAGCTTTAGGAAGCTCGGGCTTGAGTATAATAAGTACTCAAGGCACTATGTGTGTTCCTAAGGTGACTGGACGCGAAGAACTACCGCCTAGAACTAAGAGTTCTGTGCAGGTGCAAGTGCTCCTGTTTTGTGATGACTGAGTGGAGTGTTGTGGCTTCTTGGCTTGTTGCTCATTCCCTGGCTTGCGGCTTGTGGCCTCTTTTATAGGCGACCTTCGGCCACTGTAGCCTGTCTTCGGTCTGGTGCGAAATACCTTACCGTCCTCTGATCACCTAGTGTGCTCTCCCTTCTTGCTAGGTTTTGGCGTAGCCGGTCTTAGAACCCGTTGGGCATTGGGCATGCTACCCAACTCGCCGGGCTCAGCGTCCTGACCGCTAGGCAACAGTGCGTGTCTTTCTCTTTAGGGGCGAGCGGGCAAGCTGGCCTTTGACGTGACTGGTTGCGTGGGTCCTACCTTGGACCAAAGGGGTAAATGGGCCGTATCCCACACGGGCCATGTACTTTTCCCAACATGTCCATTTTCTATGTTTTCGTCATTGAAACATGTGTTTTGTTCTTCTAAAACATTAGGTTGTATCTGGCAAAACATTATTTAATAACTGTCGAAACATTTTACGTTTTGTCATTCTAAAACATTTCTTTCTTTCTGATGAAACATTTGGTCTAACCTACTGCAACAGCGTCTATTTTTTTTCCTGCAATCGGACGTCCGATCCGCAGTCCTATCCTTTAGTTTTTAGTAGCGGAAACACTGGAGTCCAGACCTGCCTGCGGCCTAGCATGTGCGTGCTACGCTGGTCTAGTGGTGCATGTGTGCGCGGGGTCTGGTCAGGCGGGCCTGCGTGCATGTTTAATATATGTCAAGTTCATCGGTATATTTTCCATGGTTCCGCAGTTATTTTTTTAATGTTTCGCAGCTATTTTTCTAAGGTTCACGAAGATTCGACCATGTTTCATATGTGCAAGTTTTATCAGTATATTTCACAAAGTTCTGCGGTTATTTCTTCAAGGTTCTGCAGTTATTTTTTAAAGGTACCACGGTCATTTTTTGAGTTCATCATTTTTTTAACAAGGTCATATGTATATATTTGCAAAGGTTCGGTAGTTATTTTTCCAAGGTTCCGTAGTTATTTATGTAAGGTTCATCAGTATATATTCAAAGGTTCACCAGTATATATTCAAATGTTCATCAGCACTTATTACAAGGTTCATCAGTTCATTAATTAAAGATTCATCAATACATCTTTTAAGGTTCATCAGTTCATTAGTTAAGGTTCATTAGAACATCTTCCAAGGTTCATGAGCACTTATACTTTTTTAATCTATGTACCTATTAAGGTTCATCAGTAAAACATTGCGTGGCCCGTTGTCAAGTTTCATTAGTACATTATTCAAGGTTCATCATTGATTTGTCAAGTTTCATATGTGGTTTCTCCAAGTTTCAGCAAAAAATATAAAAAAAGTAAAAATTAAAAATTTGAAAATTATTTAAAATGGGTTGCTAACAATTTTAGATTAATTATGGAATTTATTTCATACAATTTGGGCACCGTTTTGAATTTTATAAAAAAATGAGAAGGTAAAATGGAAAATTTGGACGTATGTTATAACTGGCAGCGCCTCTTGTTAGTCGTTCGGGGTTCGACCGCTAGCCGCTGCTCGCGCCTTTGATCCAACGGCCCGTGGGTGTCCGATCCATGCACACGGATCGGATGTCCGAACGTTGGCGTCCGCCATATCTTAATATTACAATCGGCCGACACCCAAGGCGAGCATTTCATTGGAGGCCGACGTATCATTGGTATATGAGTGCTATATTATGGATTACACATCTTTGGAAGTGTTCACGCCGAAAGTTGTATCGGCTAAACACACGTGGGCTTAGGGTTTAGAATTGCCGTCAGCATTGGAACATAGGGCTCAAAGCGTGCTAGTTAATTTGATCATGTAATTGGCAAGAAAGACGTAATCAGCTTTGGATAGCCGATTATATCTATAAAAATAGTACGAACCTGTATGATATTAAGAACAACCAAAAGAGTTAACAAATTTGAAATGGATAACGAAACTATCGGCTAAGATCAGTTCTAAACCAATAGAATTAAAAGGTAACCAGTCTACTGTTGAGATGATGGAATCAACTAAATGGTGGAGCTAAGGGTAAACAGACTATCAGTTAGATTAACAAATTAATCTAACCAACAGAACAAAGGTAAACAAACTATTGACTAAATTGTAAATCCAAACTAGCCGATAGAACGAGGATAAACAGACCATCAATAGAACGATGGTGAAATCTAACTCTTAGTCGAAAAAACGATGCACAACAATATCGACTAAGATAATATTTCGATAAAACCAAAAACTGATGGAAGCCCGTAAAACAAACTAAATCGAGACAGTACTTACTTGCAAATAACTCCTAGAGTGTATTGTAGAGCTGATCGAGAAGGTGATGTGCAACAAGTCAATCGAAGAAAAAATACGGCAAAACTAAGTTACTGCTATTTCTAGGAATTAAAAAGACGATTGCATTGAAATAGTAGATTGATTGGTCGGTGGCCTTTTTACTGATACATATATTTATACCCAATATATAGACTCGATACAATACGATATAGCCAATCTCGGACGACATTACCTTTTTATAACTTTTGTAAATCTACTTGTTGGATAAGAATTCCTATTCTAACTTGTTATACCCGATTAGAACTCTGACTCTAAGATCTTCTTCCACATTGGCCCGGGTAGTCCTTCTAATTATGCTCTTAGTCGATAGTGCATGATCTAAATTCTTCTACAATATCGATCTCTTGACCAAGTGTCATTGCAGCTTTTAGAAACTTCGGCTATACCTTAAATTGGGGGCTCAACAGAAGGTGACATATTGTGGAATCTCACTTTAAAATGGGGAGCAACGAGTAATTAAGGGCAATAAATTGCTCCGTTTGATTGGAGAACACGAGATTTTAGGTGGGAAGGAAAGTAGAGTTTGGAAATGGCACAACGAACAGCGGGGATCAACGTAGCAGTGTGAAATGACAAAAAGAAAAGAAATTGCAGCCGCGGGCCTGTACCCTGTGATTAATTAGCACTACGCATGAATCCAAGGAAAAAGTAGATGAAACATGCTGTAAAAATCCAAGTGAAGTAATCGCGCTATTGGCTGGCTGGTAGCTATGACTGTGGCTACCCTGTTGTGGGCGGGCGTCATCCTAGGCCGTGCCTCCCGCTTGGTGGTGGCGGCCTTCTTTCTCAGACTCTGCGTGCACTAGGATGCGGTTGGTGGTGGTAGTCGCTGGCGCTGTTGGTCAAGCATCCCATGCAACGGTGACGGATGACGTCCCTTCCTCTCTTTTGTCGTCTCATCCGAGCATCTTGTGCAGCGGTGACGGTCAACAGCCAAGTTGATCTTCGCGTGCTCCGCTTCTTAGTCGACAGCGGTGTTCTGGGGTTTTGGCCGTGCATCCCTCGTGGCGGTCGGTGTTCTTCGTGCACCTAGTAGTGCTTTGCCGCGGAGGCGGTTGTACTAGGTGTTGCGTGCTGGTGTGTTGTGGGCATTGCTCGGCTGGGTCGTCCTCTTCGCCTCTCCCTTCTGTCCTCTTTCTCCCTCCCTTGTACCCCTCTCTTTCTCTCTAATTGCTGTACAGTTTCTCTCCTTCTTAAATGGAATGACAGAGCTCATGTCCTTGTGTTCAAAAAAATAAAGTAATCAGTTGAAGTGGTTGAAAAACTAAATTAGGACGCTCTTATCAGCAATGGCAGACCATTTATCTATGTGCGCCTAATCCGAATTGGATTCATGCGTAGCAGTACTGTAAAATGAAAAAAAGAAAAAAAAAAAGTTGCAGCCGCGGCCCTGTACACTGTGATTAATTAGTACTACGCATGAATCCAAGGAAAAAGTAGATTTGCGAAGAGAATTATGTAAATTAATGATGAAACATGCTGTAAAAATCCAAGTGAAGTAATCAATTGAAGTGGTTGAAAAACTAATTTACGACGCTCTTATCTTTACTACTAAAAAGGCTATTGTGGTAATAAGTGATGGCTTATCAAAACAATCTGAACCATTCAATTTAATTTAACGGCTACCCACATCCTGATCCGCGTCCTTCTCTCCATCAATCCACACGCGAGAGCGTCGACCCCGCCGTCTGCGTCCCACCGATCCACGCCTCCTCCTCTTCCACCAATCCACGCGCGAAGCACGGGCCTTCAACTAGTATCAGTAATGGCAGCCCATTTGCCTATGTGCGCCTAATCCGAATTGGAGTCCGTTTCCTAGACACGTGGCAGGTTCGTCGGGTCCGACGGTGGGTCATTGTCCACTCTCGCGGGTTCGTGCGTGGCTATAAATCCAGAGGGATGCCGGCTCGTCTCTGCCCTACCAATTCTTCCCTTCCGCGTTCGCACTCGCACTCGATCACACGCGCCACAGCTCGCTTCTTGATCGCGCGCGACGAGTGATCCGCAAGTTCCTAGGTCGCCATGGCCGCCATTCTTCCGGCGCTGCTCCCTTCGCCGCCGAGGAGCCAGATGCTGCCGCTGCTCCCCACGCCGTGCCTCGTCATCCTGCCCGCCAACTTCGCGCCGCCCTCCTCCAGGCCCGGCCGCGCCGACGCCGCCGATAGGTGGGACGCCAGCAAGAAGAAGCCCTCCATCCCTGCGCCTTCGTCGAGCAGAAGCCTCGGCGGTGCCAACTCCGTCGATGGGCGGGACGCGATCAAGAAGCCAAACAGCCCCGTATCGTCGTCGAGCGGCAGCAGTAGCAGGAGCCCCGGCCGCGCCGACGCCGCCGACAGGTGGGACGTGAACAAGAAGCCATCTAGCCCCGTTTCATCGTCGAGCGGCAGCAGCGGGAGTCCCGGCCGCGCCGACGCCGTCGATAGGTGGGACGAGAACAAGAAGCTCTCCACTAGCCCAGTGTCGTCGAGAGGCAGCAGCAGCGGGATTCCCGGCCGCGCGTCCTCGTGCGACCGCTGGGATAGCAACAAGCTCAAGAACCCCGGCGGCACGTCGAGCAAGCGGCCGACAGGGCACGCGTCGTCGGCCGATCGCTGGGACATCCACAAGAAGCCTCGACAGCAGCAGGATGGCGACTGCGACCTGGTGATCAAGAACGGCGCACAGACCGAGACCGACGAGAAGATGGAAGCTTCGATCGTGGAGGTGGTGAAGCCGCCGGCCGCGTTCTCGGGAGCGAGCTTCTTCTTCCCGTCGCCGGAGCCGAGCATGCTTCCCATGCCATGCTTACGCGCGTAGGATGCAGCCAATCAAGTTAGTGTTTGTGAGTATGATTCTTGTGAATCATTGGAACGGATGCTTCTCTGCTGTATGTACACATGTTCGGTTTTTTCTTGTACGAGACTCTGATTTCAAGAAGTGATAATTTTTAGTGTATCCGAATAAGACACTGCTCCGCTGATATTGGTTTTATTTAGGGGGCGACTATGTCCCAGTCGACTGAAAATGGCTGAGAACTCAGTCGACGAAAAAACATACATTAGGTCCCCTGAATTAGCTCGGTCTGCCTGCACGGTGTTAACGCCGTCAAGTATCGCAGTTTGTTACATCCTCTCTGTTGCTGGGTGGGAGTGCGATATATTGTTTGTTCAAGAAAAAAGATCCAGAAACACACATCAACCCTATACGGAAAAAGGGCCAGAAACGAGAAGAGGGGTAATCTTTCAACCTCTTGTACAAGGATTATTGTTTGATTTCTGCGTGGAATTTTGGTTTGATTCCTTCGTAACAATGATTATGGAAAAAATTCCAGCTCTCTTCCTGTAGATGCAGATGAAATAACATTATTTGTTTCTGTTTTTTGCATTGAAAAAATTGGACACAAACTACCTGGAGATATAGAACTGACAAAACTACCTGGAGATACAGAACAAACATTATTATGGACTATCAAAATAGAATTGATTTTTTTTGTGCAATTACAACAAACTATGGACTACCAAAAAAGAACTAATGTTTTTGTGCAATTGCAGCAAACTATGAGCTTGTCGTTATTCTCAAGTTCAGGCAGCTGATATAGGTTCATAAGACTCTTTCTTAGATGAATGTCCTTACTACTTTTGAGAACAAAAATAATAGCTATCGTTAGACAGAGGGACCATCATGTGTTGTGAGCATCAAAAGGGTGTTTTTACATGAAAGAATTGTCTTATTACATGAATTTCATGCGTGTAAAAACATGTGTCACTAGATTTTTAAAAAAAATGTGTCACAAGCTGTATCTGCAAAAACGTGACACAAAAGTTACTAATGCACACAAGTAACCGAAAAAGATAGATTGAAATGAGTATGGCTAGAGATCAGTCAATTGATTTCTTTTCAAATTTCAATCGATCTCACCTGATATTTGATTGGTTTTTGTCCACATCAAAGCAGCATGAACCTCCGTCCAAACCGCATTAGTACACGTTAATTACTCTTTACTACATTAGTATACTTTGAACCATGAGGGTTCTCTTCATAATATGCATTTTTTTATGTCAATATAGACTTCATATATGAGCTATACTAAGTGAAACATACATGATTGTTGTTTTTACATATTTATATAACTAAATTTACATATTTTGTATTCTTATAAAATATATGCAATTGGACTGTAGAAAAATAGTCGACTGAGATTTTTTTTCAATCTATGTAATATGTATGCAATTAAAATATAAAAAATAGAAGGTGCTGCTACAGATTAGCATTTTAGGTAAACAACAATACATCATGGTTTATGTCATTACCTTGGGCCCTAGGGGAGACTTAAGCAGGGCACATGAGGACTAAATTTTACCTTGTGATGTCATCATGCCTCGACTCTTGAAGGACATATCTAGCAATCAGTTGCATATGCGCTTGCCCATGCTGCAAAGTTCAGTGGATGTGTTGTGAAGCATGTAACTGATCTAAAAACGCACCAGATTTTAGAACCAAATGGAGGAAAATGATTGTGCCTTTCTCTGCATTTATGAGAATAGTACAAATACAGAGAAAGCACTTGAGCAAAAGTAATAGGCACTGAGAACACTAGAATTACAGAAAATTCATTTGATCAAGAGGTTACAATAGTTATGGACAATAACACGGTAGCTTACTCTTTTCAATCATCTAAGCTTGCCTTACATAAATATACAGTGACTTATGTAAGGGATCCCCTTTAAGCAAGTTTCATGCTCATCTAGATCTAGAAATGCATGTAATATTTTGTCGCTAAACACCTTCAGAGCATGGTTTTGTCAATCTACATGGAGCACATGAACATAATTATAGAATCTAGAGTGATAGGGGCTGCACAAATTGACTGACTTCGACATTTCTCTGCATGCCAGCGGAACAAATTCAGTTATGATGCATCTTTCATTTCAAACACCATCAATACAGATGTGCTGGATTTTTTTTTCTGATTCATGCAAATACAAACCTACATCTTATGCCCTCCCTAACCGTGCAGAATACAACACACAAAATATTCATCTCCTAAGACATAGCAAAAAAGGTCAGTTACTACTACTACTACTCATCGTCTCACTTCCACATTCTCCCCTCCCCACCACTCTTCTGTACCCCCCGTATATCTAGACCACATATATCTACAAAAATGTAGTCTACAAAATGTCATCTATAAATCATCTGCTGAAAGCATACATTTTCAATCAACAAAAATGCTTGAAGGTTTCCCCAGATTTGAAACTACAAAAACTATGGAGAAAAATCAGAAAAAAAAAACTGAGCTAGGTTGTCGATGGAGTCGCCGAGGAGAAAAGCCCTCTTGCGACGCCCCATCGATGTTGATGATGAAATCGTTAGCCCAATCGCCTCGTCGGGGCACTCCTAACACCTCTCCCTCGAAACCTAAACAAAAGCAAAAAAAAAAAAAGCATAGATCTACGAACTACGACCTACAAATCATCCACTGCAAGGATGGATGGGACTAAAATGCTTAAGGTCTCCATGGATTTAAGAAAAAAAATCTCTAGAAAAAACAAAACAAACCTGATTTGAACACACACCAACGCACTAGCTGCTCGCGCGCGTCACTGCCGCGATCGATTGGCTCGTCTGCGGAGGCAAGGGGTGGTGCAACACAGGGGTCGCCGGCGAGCAACGAATCACCATCCCACCCAAATCGCCACACTTGGGAGCTCCTCTCTCTCTCTCTCTCTCTCTTTTTCTTCTTCTCAGTCTCTCAGCCTAAAAAGGCACACAGTGAAGAAGCCCACACAAGGAAAAGTAACAACGCTGAGTCACGAGCAGTACACCGGGAAATTAACGGCCCTAACGGCGTGAAGACAAACGGCTGGGTCACGAGTAAAAACCCCCCCACGCGTGCACAAATCACAAAGTCCATCGAGCGGCTGTAAATGTCGACTGAGAAAAGCAAAAAAACCAGGCGCCTGGTGAATAGCAAAACCGTTTTATTTATACTTCGCGACAGAAAAAATGCAAGAGAAATATATGGAACATTTTTGAATTTATGATTGCAAGAGCTAACTAGATCAAGATGCCTTGAAAAAACCAAAGCATTTTTATGATAGATTAAATTTAATATAAATTAATTATTTCTCTCGATTTAACGGTTCAAACTACACTATGCCAGAAAGGTTGTCATATTTTATATAGGAGTGTAATTGTAACCTCTAGACAGCAGCACTTCAATGTGACAATAACCAGTAACCAAAACTCTACGGCACCGCAAGCGCAATATACACAAACCTAACGCTAGATCCCTCGATTATGTGAATGTAAACCAAATCAAGAATTATGTGAATGTAAACCAAAAGTTGCCAAGTAGCTTCCTTTTCTCTAGAATCAAGTAACGCTGTTGGTTTGATAAAAATCCTCTTTTGGCAAACAGGATCAATGTCGAGCGGCAATTCAGAATGCATTCAAAATAAATATTCTATGAGCTTGACCTCCCAATCCGGCGAATAAAAACAAATTAACTTGTCGGATGTTTTTGTCGTCTTTATGAACATGATGGGACATGGTCCATTTGCCAAGAAACCTCTTTGATGGACATGATCTATATTGACGCAGCGACTTACATTTCTACAGACAAATATTTGGTGAATTTGATTTTCTAGTCCAGCTAACCAAATTAACCCGGCAGTTAACTTATTTTTCTCCAAGAACAAACAATGATTCGGTCAATTCTATCTCTCGATCTAGTGAACAAAACCAAAACTTAGTAAGTAGCTCGCTTACCTCCAGAACATAACATGATGCGGTTGGTTCGACGAGAATCCTCTCGAACAGATGCGAACGACATCGAGGCCGCGGCTTAGGACATGTACCAGCAACTATTTTCAAGAAGGGTGTATTGTAAATAGTGTGATATATCATTAACGACCTCCTAAATCAATGGCTATCTTTACTATATTAGAAAGAGTTTAGTGGTGATTCATGGTGGTCGATGTCACATTTCACTAAAATTATCACCGTGCCATTAGTTGTAACAAATTCATCTTATTCACTAAAATTATGCACCGTGTCACTGTTATTACAAATCCATTTTGTCAACTAAAATTAAATACCACCATGCCATTGGATGCATCATGCGTACACCAAGAAGACAATCCTGCGGCCTCTCGCAACTCGTCATGCCACTTGCACGATAAAGCCGAAAACATATACACTACTATAAAAATGGTCATAGAAGACGATCTATCAGAGACGGTTCTAAGGTTTTAGGCAAAAACTCTCTCTAATAAGTACCGCCAACACTATCGGTTTTTTGGAAAAACCATCTCTAATAGTTCACCTCAACATGAACCGTCTCTAGTGAGAGGTCAAACTGGGCTCAGAGGCGGCTCGGTATAAAAACGGCCTCTGATGTCTACCCTTTAAACTGATCCGTCTATGATATTATCAGAGACGGCTTGGTGGAGCACCGTCTATGATGTCTTCCCTCATCTGAGACGGTTTTTACCTGAGCCGTTTCTGATAGAAACTGTCTCTAATAATAGCGCATCAAAGATGGCTCTCGCTAAAACCCATCTATGATACTTTCTCTAGAATCGTCCTAATCAAATTTACATTTCCTGCTCCTCTCACTTTGAATTCGCATCATCAATTTCTTTAAATCACGGCGGCTCTTGTTTCATCATCTCTCTTCTTCTCACTTACCTTCTTCTTCTCCAAGAATTCCAAAGGCCATAAGGACCATGGGGAGGTTGAGCGCCATTACTCAGTAGCTTGAGCATGCTGTGGCCGGAGCTCGTCGCCGCGGGGGTGGGTGCGGCGAGCCGAGGGCCTTGGTCACGGGGAAGCCTTCGCGGGAGGCGGACGCCCTGCCTCCATGAAGTGCTAGGACAGGCCGAGGCCGAGGCCACCACCGAGTCGCGTGGACTGCACGAGCGCTGGGAGCACGTCAAGGGCGAGGAACGTCGGCATGTTGGCCCAGGTGCTTTTGATTACATTCTATTTTCTAGTCGTTATTTACTCACCAAATCAAGGAATAAAACAGAACTTTTACGTATAGAGATGAGAACCGACTAATTTCTAGCTTGTTCCTGGTATGTACTAGGTAGTAAAATTGATTAGTAATTCCTTGTTTCCTGCTAACATTACATCTCACAGCTAGCTAAAAAATTTCTGTGTGTTCACATCTATCTGAGTCAAGATTAAATTCAACATATCGTGCACCTCGTCGCAGAGCCGAATCACGTCCATGGAGGCCTAGGCGCCATCCTTTGCCTTTGTGTTGCCGGTGTTGAAAGGTCCACGACGATGTCCCAGCCTCTGCCACGTGGGCAAGCCATTTTTTTTTCTATATAACCGGCATCATAGACAGTTCTTATATACAACCGTTATAATTGGTCTATTAGAGATGGTTTTTATCTTGAACCATCTTTGATAATTGGTCTATCTAAGATGGTTTTTTATTTAGAACCGTCTCTAATAATTATTAGAGGCGGTTTTCGAGAACCGTCTCGATAGTTTTTGGTTATCATAATCAAAAGAGAGAGACATGTCTCTCATGAAATTTTAGAACCGTCTCTAATAAGGGTATGTGTAGTAGTGATAACCCGAACTCTTATAGTCTTGATGTTGGAATTTTAATTTTTCTTGTAGCAAAATGCGGGCGTTTGGGTAACATCTAAAACACGGGCGGTATATGCTTGACCATAGCTTGGGTCATATATAGGCTCAAGTAGGGGTGGAAATGAGCCGAGCCCGAGCGAGCTCGGTCCAGCTCGTTCAGGCTCGGTCGTGGTAACGATCCAGCTTGGTTCGGCTTGCTCGGAAGCACGAGCTCGCAGGGGAGCTTGGCTCGGGCTCGGCCAAAGCTTGAGCTAGCTTGTCCTGGCTCGCGAGCGTTCTTGGCTAGGAGCGTGGCGCAGGGCGAGGCCAGGTGAGGAAAGTGCAAGGTGGCCTGACGTTAGGCGGCGAGGCGCACCAGTCCGGCGGCAGGGCGGCCAGACGAGGGCAGGATGGGGCTCAGCGCGGCAGCGGGGAAGCGAGGCCAGGAGACGGTGGGCTGGCACGGCTGCAGATGGGCAACAGAGGCGCGGAACGGCGCGGTGGTGTGGTGAGGCGTGGGTCGGGGGTGGCGTGGTGAAGCGCGGGTCGGGGCGCGATGGTCATGGTGGCGTAGGCTGATAGTGGTGGTGCGGGTGAAGAAGCTAGACGACGGCTCAACGGACGGCACACGCGCGCTGAGGCACGGCGCCACCCTGGTGGCGGCACGCGCAGGCAAGCGCGATGGTACCATGGCAGGGCATGGCGAGCTCCAGGGAGAGGCCAAGGTGTGGGGGACGGCGCGTGGCCTGGCACGGCGGCCCGGGTGCGAAGAAGCGGCCGGGACGGTAGGTGCATTGGGGAAGCAGCCGGTGGCGCGATAGAGAAGGAGTAGAGGGAGGAAGACAGGAAGAAAAGGAAGATGGGAATGGAAGGCAAGAGCAGGGGATGAAAAAAGGGGCGAGAGGTGTACGGAGTAGGTCTGGAAAGCAAAAGGCAGAGCAGCGCCGGGGGAGAGAGAGACGTGGAGGAGACCGAGGCATAGAGAGAGGTAGGAAAAAGTAGAGGCTGGCGACTGGGGATTAGCCAGATCTGTTTCCTCTCGTGCGCGTGCCGGGCTGGAAACGAGCCACGAACGAGCACTGAATGAGCTCGCTGTGGCTTGGCTCAGGCTCGAATTCATGACCGAGCTGGAAGAGCAGCTCGGCTTGGGCTCGTTTCCTTCCAAGCCGAACACGAGCTAAGCCTGCAACCGAGCCGAGCCCGAGCTCAGGTTCCAGCCCTAAGCTCAAGAACCCATAAGTATGGCCTGTTTGATCGTAGATGATAGTTCTCACGTTGTCATGAGCCACGCAAAACGTCAAACGTGCTCCACTAGGATCAATGCGGTCTGCTTAAATTTGATCGGACGGTTATTTGTGTCGGTTTTAAAGTTCTACAATCCATAATACTTAGTTTTATAGTTAGGAGGTCATGTTGATGAAGCGCAATAGTTCAGAGTGTAAAATAGATTTTTTTCTTTTTTTGTTTTGTTAATTAACATGGTAGTTTTTTTAGAAGTGGTAATTTTTGGTTTTAAAGAGCCAATTTGGTGCCTTTTCTCCTAGAGCTATTTTACCATACATTATGGGAGGGTAATATTTCGTGTTAGTGTCTTTAGATCCAAATGTTCAATAAGAAGGATTATACTACACATGCTAATCAGGTGCAATATATTTAACTTATATATGATCTGAATCATTGGAAGAATAAATGATCCATTTCAAGTTTAATGTATTATAAAAGAGCCCCTTTTCTATTGCTTTAGTAGTATAATAGATTGATAGTGTGATAAATATATATGCCTGGAATTTGCCATAACAAAACAAGGTGTGGCAAATGAACACAATTCTAGTAGTGCCCTAGCCAGTACTATTACTATACGTATGGTGGCCTTATCCTTACGTCTCATTCAATGTGCATATTTTTATAGCAATGATACTACATAAAGAAGAAGAAAAAACCTACTTGCATGTGGAAGTTACACCAAACAGGAGATACTAGTAAAATGGAATGGGGCCGGATTTGCAATGCATTGTGCTTCCCTGATCAGGCTCCAGCAATGTCTGCTTTTGCTTCAACTTCAAGACAGCAAGATACAAGCTTAGTTATAATAACCCAAGTAAACAAATTCAAAACCATCATGGCCATCGTGCCAAGGGGTGAAAACAGGTAGTTATTCGGATAGTATCTTTTTAGTCATTTCTTCTCAATGGGGAACAAATAGGGTATATAACTTGCCATCCAAATTCATATTCTTGTTTTTTGCGTTGAGCTTGTTAAAATGCATCAAAAAAAATAAAAAAAATCAATTTAAAATTCATTCTATATCTATGTAAATAAAAATTCGGGTAGTTCGGATAGCAAATCGGGTCGGATATTTGTCATTTTCTCGGTAGGAAACAAATGAGACATTAAACTTTCCATCCGAATTCATATTCTTGTTTCTAATGATGAGTTTGTTAAAACGTGTCAAAAATCAACACCAAATTCGTTACATATCTATTGGAAATGCTAAATTTATTCAAACAATTCGGATACCCATTTTCACCCCTAATCGTGCCACCACACAGTCTATGTCAGGAATTAATGCTTTTATCAACAATAACACAGACATTAACTTTGAAGCAGCTTGACATACAGTTTTCAGTTGTTGTCAGAAAATACAGATACTGGGTGAAGAGACGGAACAGCAAACAAGATAAATGTCACACCATGGCAATCAAGATTTGCAAAGAAACAATAGCTTAGCATCTTAGACTGAACTTATACAGATGCTCCTCCTCCTTTTTTTGCCTTAGTACAAAAACTAGAGTAGGTGATTTCAGTATGTCTTTATAATATAATCTCTTGGTGTAACTAATTACCATCCTTCAGGTTTCAGATATACAGAATGACGCAAACAGAGTGCAAAGATCGGTAATTTGGTATGCCTAACTTCTGAAAATGGCATGTAGAGTGCATGTTGAACTGTCTTACAATTGTGTGGAGTAGCATGAAAGAGCTCCCGAATACTGACAACGATGGGTTTTTTTTTCAAAAAGTACGATTTAGCCTCTGAACTATGACACTTGACCCATTTTGATCTCTGAGCTCGAAAACCAGATTAACCTGGTCCTCTAATTGTCAAAACCCGACACGAATGGTCCCTTGACTAAGTCAACAGTGGTTTTGACCGATAAAATGTGGTTTGACCGAAGTGTTATATTTATTTTTACATAAAAGTATTTCAAGAAATAAAAAAATGTATATTTGAGTTCGTATTTATTTTACAAGTCCAATTTTTTACATATTTTTACTTTTTTTAACCAAAATTTAAAATTTTCTAGCATTTTATTGTAGTCACAAAAATAGCACAAAACACTAAACAATTTTGTAAAGTTCACAAAGATTATGTGAAAAAACCTATGATTAGGTAATCATAAGAAACTTAAATATATAGTTTAATTTGGATTCCACGAAATATTTTTTTATATAAAAATACATATAACATTTCGATTAAACCACCTTTGACCGGTCAAAACCGCCGTTGGCTCGGTCAAGGAAATATCTATCAGTTTTGTTTTGATAATTCAAAAATCGAGTTAACCCTATTTTAGAGTTTATAGATCAAAATGGGTCAAGTAACATAGTTTGGGAACCAAAATAGTACTTTTTCCTTTTTTTTACCCTTGTCTCACCAACCTGCCCAGTACCAGCCACCAGGAGGCAGGGGCTAGTACTACGGTCAAATACAGCAGAATGTTCTTACAAAGCTTAAATGTCACGCATGCATGCTGCTTTAGCAAGGACTGAACGCGTCAACTTAAATTTGTTGGCATCTTAATTAGGCAAATAAATGGATAAACCCAAGTAATATACTACATCATCAGCTCTTGTTGGCTGCTGTCTCTGACGCTATGTTCTTCAGCAATGCTACTGAGCATAAACTGAAGACCTGAAACTTGAATCCAACCAAGAGCTCCTGTTGGTGTGGGTTCTTCAAGCTGCTGCCAACTCTCAGGCGAGCACAGCAATGCCAGTAGCACGTGATGTGCAGAGTAATCCTATGTGTTCTTCAATTCTCTTGTTTAATGAGCTAGCAAATCTTGTCTCAGCATGACCATCTCAACCATTTTCCCTTTATTTCGTTCCCTCCCTATTTCGTACATCATAGTCTTTTTCTTTATTTTTTCACCATCTACAACAGAGAATCGTATAGAAAAAGAAAAAAATCCCTTCCTAAAAGAAATGAAAAAGAGAATTCCTTCCAAAAAAAGAACGGTAAAGAGAATATGTTGAACCATTAAAGAGAACAAGATTCCCTGCACGAAAGGAAAGAGAGAGAGGAAGATAAACCCTTGCTCATGGTCAATGGGTAGATAGGTAGCAGGTCTTGTGCTATATCATCTTCATTTCTGTTGTTAATTTGCTAGTAGATGCTGTCTTTGCCACCTGAAGAACTCTCATATTTATCTTCTCACCAGGTGATGAAAATGGCACTTCTACAGGAAGGAGAATGTCTAGATGAAAAGTAACAAAATGCCTTTGAAATCTGACATTGGGTTTGCCAAGTCAGAAAGTTCAAGAATTCAGTGTTCAGTTGGGGGCCTAATTTGAGTTAGTCAGTTGGATGAACAGCGTTTGATTTATTATGGAAAAAGAAGGTTTATGCGACTCGAGTACTGCATTTGATGCTGAATTGATAGGCTTCTTTGAGTGCATACCAATTCAACACATCGATAACAAATGCTGGTAGTGCAGGTATTTGATTACCTTTGCTCCTTTGCAATAAAATCTGACTTCGGCAGGCATATACCAGATTGACAATGCAGATCGTGGAACATCCATAAACTAACTTTCCAAATTCTTTTTTTTCCCCTTTAAAAAGTGTCAATTTGATATCTGAACTATCGTATTTAAATCAAATTGGACCCGATGGTACAAAACCGGGTGATTGTTTTTTAAACTTTCCAAACCATGCCGGCTTATTCTTTTGACCAGTCAACAGGTCGGTTTTCAAAGAGTCTGGATGCTTTTCGCTAATGTGATGTCTAAATGGGCAGAACAATATGATACAGAGGACATGGGCTAAAACATGTGGTATTTTAATTTTTGGATTCGGCCACTTGTCATTACTCTCCCTTTCTTCCCGCCTCTTCTCTCTCTTCTCACTGTGGCAGTGGAGCAGGGCCTAGCGCTGGTGAGGCACAACGATGACATGGACTCCTCCCCTCCCTTGTTGCTTGCATGTGTCGAACAAATAAGGAAAACAGAGGAGAGGAGAGCAGGGCCAAGACTGGCTGGACCGAGCCACGCGGTGGAGGAGACGACCATGGTGGTGAGGCGGCAGCGCCGTGGTAGGCTGCCGGGTGGCCACTCGCTCGCCTGTGCATGTGGTGGTGAGGGCGGCGGCTGGCAGCTGGCAGCGTAGATGGCGGAGTATGGTCACGACCATGGCATTGTGGATGACAACCCAGGCGCAGTAGAGGTAGGCTGGCGGCGTGGGAGCTGTGGCGGAAAGCCATGCGCCCCTCCCCTTTTTCTCTCTTTGGAGAAGAAGGTGCAATTAAATGGAGAGATATGGAGCAGGTAGGGACTGGTGGCGAGCACTGTAGGCAGCATTGACCGTTACGGTGGTGTGGCGTGGTTAGACTTGAGGCAGTGAGCAGGTGTCCATGGTGCAACGGCTAGCCATGGCGGCAAACGTGGAACAAGAAGAAGGAAGAGCCGAATACGGTGGCTGGCCATGACGGCTCGCAGCGGTGGAACCAGATGCAACAATGCTCCTTCCCCTATTTCCTCTCTCTGTTGTGCTCATAGCATTCATCAGAGAGGAGATGGCGGTGCAGAGCAATGTAGTGGGGGGACGGGGGAGAAAGAATGGAGAGAGAGTGAAGGGAGAAGAAGAATGAAGAAGAAAGGAAGGGGAAAACGAGATCACGTCAGCTTTAAGGTGATGGTCTAGGTAGGCATCCACATAAGCAAAACAGACCATGTTGGCATCGTCATCACCGAAACCGCCCTAAAGTCGGGTGTTGCTTGATCAAAAGGGACCGAGTCAGCACGATTTTGAAAGTTTAGGGACAAATCTCACAGCGTTTTGTATCATAGGGACCAATTTCGCACGAACACGATAGTTTAGAGACCAAATCATCACTTTTTTCGTTTTTGCTTCACATTTTTCAGTAGAAAATTCTGACGTCTGTACTATTCAAAATTGTCTTATGGTGAACGATGAATGATGAGGTCTACTACCAATCCCGACCATCATTCTTTCATACATATATCTTCTATTATTTATATCGCCTTCTTATTTTTAGTGCATTGTATTTTTGGACACTTTCAATTAGCAAGAATGATATTCATTGATTTGCTTTCCTATTTTATTGTTTGCATTATAGGAAGACCTAATGACACTCATGAAAAAATAGTAGGAGTTGAGGGTATATAGGTGTAACGCAGGGTGCGTTTCTTTCAGCGTTTGCATTTGCTTATAAGCTGGAATTTTGTTATTTTTGTACAAGTTAAACGCTTTGACGTTTGGTAGACAATTTTTGTAAGTCTTACTATTTTTTCTCAAAGCTCTTAAAACTATTTTTCTATAATTTTTTGATCCCTCGGATATCCTTATCGAGAAGTTACAAATTTCCAGCTTATAAACAAACGCAACCGCAACCGCTAAAAGAAACACTATCGCAGTCTAGTATGGAAGTGTAACTTAATTTTTGAGCAATAAAAATAATTAAATATGAGAGTACGTAGGCATGACACAATTGAGTATGCAAGTGTAACTCAATAAGTAAGCCAAACATATGGTGGGCACTCCGCTAGTAATTCTAAAAAGCAACGGTTAGAAAAAGGGTTAGTCGAAAAGCCATGCATGTTGTTTCGTAAGCTCAAAATGAAACCAAAAATACCTAACAGCCAGTTAAATCCACAAAGTGCAAGGTAATTTCACATCACCTCACCGTTAAAAAACAAATTACAGCAACTGATGCCACACATTTCACCACTGCATTCTTTTCGGCTCCATCTAAATGACTGTTAAGTCATAATCATAGGATTCGAGTGTTTAGAAAGCAGTTTTCAAAAACCTATATGTTTTGTTTGACGAGTTTTAATTTCAAGAGCAATTTTAAGATATTCTAGAAACGGTTCCAAGGGGATAGAGCCTCAACTCCAGAAACAACCAACCGAAAAGAATAGACGAGAAAGGCATGCGTGCACAGGAAGTGACGACGAGCATGGCATCCCTGTCTGCGTAGCCTGGAGGAGGATGTGAGCTGTAGCTTGTAGGAGAGGAGCAGGAGAGGGATGATGATCCCATTCCAGCCGGCTCAAACCCTCCCTTCAATCCAACTCCACCTCCACAAAAATCCCATCCTTTATCCACCAACCAGCCGGAGAGATTTGATATTTTCTCGTTAAAAACTGCATCATTTTTGGGCTAAAGATCCCGTCTTTGGACTAAAAATCCCAGCCTTTTTGCTGCCCACTGGGGGATGCTCTGGTTGTGTTTTTGTACCCCGTATAATCCATTCATTTGTTGCGATTGCGTTGGGCATTTGAACCACGCGCACCACCACCGGTAATATAACGCAGCCTTGCTCCAATTCTGTGTTAGCCGTATCGTTTATCTCACTGTATATTTTTAAGAAAGAAATCCTAAACTTTTAAGGAAAGGTACGAAAAACAATCCTTAATTACCTCCCAAACTTTTATACCGGACAAATTATCGTACCAAATCAAAAGCGATTGCTAACATGGCAGCTAGCATGGTGGAGGGAAAAAAAATTAGAAACTATAATTTAAATATTAAATAATAAACAGGCCCAAAATTACGATTTTTTCTGGGATGACCAAAATAATCCAAAGAAATTATACTCATGATTTATCTCGTCGCCAATTATTTATCTAAAATCAACAAATACTTTCAGAAACTTTCATTCAAATATTAAAAATAGAAAACTTGCTAAAAAAAATGTAAGCCTTAGAGCTTGTTTTGGAAGGCCGCTTAGGGCGAGATATAGGTTACTCCCAGTGAAAAAAATTCCAAGTGGCAAAGATTCTTGGCTGTTTCATAGATCCGTTTGGCTAAGATGTGGGAACTAGGAAGAAAAACATCCTAATCAAATCCCTGTGTTAAAAAAAATACTCTTGATCAAGACGACGCCACCTTATATTAGCTGCCTCTATGGGCTTCAAGGTGTATGGAATGAGGTCGACGAGGTGGAGGAGAATAGCGTAGGGCGAGCCCCACCAACAGGAGCTCAAATATTGGCCCTGTTTCTTTGGACGGTTGCGTTTGCGTTTGCGTTTAAGCTGAAAATTTGTTATTTTCGTACAAGCCAAACGTTTTGACGTTTGGTAGCCAAATTTTGTAGATCTTACTATTTCTTTTCAAAGTTCTCAAAACCATATTTTTTATAATATTTTGATCTCTCGGATATCCTTATCGAGGAGCTACAAATTTCCAGCTTATAAGCAAACGCAAACACAACCACCCAAAGAAACAGGGCCAATTGTTTTTCCTTTGGTGAAACTTTTTTTTCTCTTGTAAAACATATTGTTTGCTTCTGTGAAATATTTGTCTGTACGAGAAGAAACATATTTAAATAACCGCAAAAACATTGTTTCGACAATGTTTTCATCAGTACTTTACCTCATGTTTTCTGGAGCACTTGGTCATGTTTCTTCCACCAAGTAGGGAGAGGAGAAACAGGGAGAGAGTGGCAATGCATTCAGTGGACCGAAAGGACAGGGTGAGAGAGAGAAGCAATAGCAGTTGAGATTGGCCTTCCCCCACAAGCCCTAGATGGATGTTATCTTCCCCAGGATTCAAAATGACATAAAAATCTTCTAGTGTTTTATTCCCCACGGCCAACCAAGGCCTTAACATTTGGTAATCTCGTGATTTTGACGAATGGGATGTTACCGCACTGTATTACTTCCTCCATTTTAAAAAAATGACCCTTTGAAAATCGACACGACCTCTGAAATCTAACTTTGACCAATAATTAACATTGTAATTTATTTATAAAATCCACTAAAATTATGATACTATGGAAGTGTCTTTCGAGGTCTATATACATAATTTTCATGCGCTCAATGGAAATAATTCAAAACATTTTCATAGGTAAAATCTTAAACCTTTTACTTGTTTTCTGGAGTGATTATCTTGGTGTATGATTTGTATAGATTATGGTTCCATACCTAAATTCTGATTTCAGCCTTGTTTGATAGAGCTGAAAAGTTAGGCTACGACTACGGTGCAAGCAGTAGTATCGTGCAAGCGTGCAAACAGCGAATCAAAGCTGCTACTTCTCCATCCAACGGTGGCGTCGTTTTTTGTGAAGAGGCCCTCCCACGCCACCGTTCAGCCCCATGGCCATTTTGGCAAACACCCCCTGCGCGAAAATTCTCTGGGCAAGGAGATCCCGGTTGCCCCATCAGTGGCCATCTCGCTGGGTCCGCCGACTTCTCGCCTTCTCCCGCGTGATCGTCGGGTCCGCCGACTTCTCCCGCCTTCTCCCTCGTGATCGTCGGGTCCGCCGACTTCTCCCGCGTATTCGTCGCTGACGAGATCGTCCGTCGAGTCCGCCGACTTCTCCCGCTGCGTCCCGCGTGATCGTCGGGTCAGCCGACTTCTCCCGCGTATTCGTCGCCGGCTGACGAGATCGTCGCCGCCTGGACACCTGAAGAAGGATGCCGGAACCCTCCACGGCGCCCGGTGACCGGTGTAGATAGAAGCCGAGCGCACACCGCCTTGGCACGTTCCTAGCTGGTACTCCCTCCGTCCCAAAATAAAAGTAGTGGTGGGAGGGGAATCTAGGTCCTCTTTGATTTTCCATTCAGTTCGGTTTCTGTTCGGTTGTGGAAAAAACTAATGGCTCTTAAAAAGTATTATAAAAAAATTTTAGATTTTTTTAAAAATTATTTTGTACTTCTCTGTTCGCTGCAGGAGGAGGATAGGTAGTCGTATAATGGACGAATTTGGAAACCTTGAGTCTCCTGCCGCTGGTGAGATGGACGAAGTCGCCGACACCTTTTTCAATTCAGCGAATTTCACAAGCACTATTGGAACTGCCACAGATGAAAAGTAGTAATCCCTACTCCCTCCATATCGCATTACCTTTTTATCCACTTCAATACATAACGCAAGGTACCTCAATTCTATAGCATCGGATTACTGTCTGATACTTTCGAAGATGTTGGAGATGTCCATAAGTATGATGGATTTAGGACGCCAACAAAGAAAGCGAGTGTACCTAAGGTGTGTATATTTTTTGTATTTAAATTTTTATACATTTACAGTTAGTTCATACAATTGTTTATAAACAATATGCATATTTGCAGGTAGGGATGCCATTTGATGATGTCGAATCCACGGAGAAATTTTATAAGGATTATGCACATGACATCGGTTTTTCTGTTCGTATCGGTCAACAAAAAGTAGATGACAATGGAGTCGTTCAATGGAAGCGGTACTTATGTGCAAGGCAAGGATATAGATCAGAAAAAGATTCTAAATCAATAGATACATCAAAGAAGATACGGCACAGTAGAGAAACTAGATGTGGATGTGATGCTTATATTTATGTTAAGCGCAATAGTGAAGGCAAGTACCAGATAGCAGCACTACATGAGAACCATAACCATGAGCTTGTGACACCTAGCAAACTTCATTTGCTTAGATCCAAACGCTTTGTAAGTGAGAAGGCAAAAACAACACTTTTCAATTGCCACAAAGCAAGCATAGGAACATCACAAGCATACGGACTACTTCATGTGGGTGCAGGGGGTTTTGAGTATGTGGGTTGCACAAAAAAGGATCTACAGAACTACTACAGTGATTTCAGGAACAAAATAAAAAATGCTGATGCTGAGAAGTTTATTGACCTATTTGCTAGCCTCAAGGAACTAGACCCAGGTTTTTTCTTTGAATATGAAGTGATTGATGGTCGGTTGGTCCGGGTGTTTTGGGCTGATACAACCTTGCATTCAAACCCTACTCTATTTACTTCATGGGAAATAGAGAAACATGGTGGTTTTGTTTTCACACATGAGGTTTTTAAAAAATTTCAAGAAGAGGTGTTAGTTGCGAGGGAGCACTGTGATGTCCAGAGCACAACTGAACTAGAGTATGAAAAAATTGTTACCATGACCGACAACTATAGAAGAGTTAGAGAGGTAATTTGCTTCACCACCATCCACACATATAAGTGCACGTGCATGTTTTTTGAGTCCATAGGAATTCCATGCCGTCATATCATACGCATGTTCAGAGGTGATCGAATAAATGAACTACCAATGCACTAAATCACGAATAGATGGATGAAAATTTGTAAAAGGTAAACTCATGTAAATAAATTGTTGTTAATTTTTTTTTCACAACTGACATATTATTATGTAATTTCCAGAGACAATGCATACGATAGTGCAGGCAATTTATTAGTGGAGAAGACCACTAGCTCCATGGATGAATCCATGCGAAGGAAGATGTCAAGTGCTCACAACAAATTTGAAGATATTTTTCAAATGGCCAAAACATCAGAAGAAGGCATGGATATTTTGTTACAAAATTTGGAATCTCTTGTTATTTCAAATCGCTCACACCGCACAAGAGGAACAAGAAAATTTTATTGGTTGTACCATTCCAAATGAAGTACAAGTTCACCCACCTAATGACATTCGTGCAAAGGGGAAATGCAAGAGAATATTAGGACATGCAGACAAGAACAAAAGGAGGAAAGAATCAGGTTCACGCAAATGCAAGACATGCAAAGATCCTGGGCATGATAGCCGCAATTGTCTAAAAAAAGGGAGTTGAAACAACAACTCAAACAATCTCCCTTTGTAAGTTTTCAGAAATATCAAGTGATTTGTGAACCAAATGTTTTCATATAACTAACTGAAGTAGATCCTAGAGTTGATAGTGGGAAATCTGGTGTCTTTTGTGTCTCTGTTGTTTGGTCTATAATCTGGAATTTTTCCATGGAGATTATAAATTCAGTCTTTATCTTTTGGTCTGTAATCTAGAACAATGCACTTTTGTAATCAATTCAGCAATTTGTTTCTAGAACATCCTGCAGGGTGATTTCTTGAACTTTGTTTCTGGAACTTGTGGTGGATTGGTACTTATTTATCGATTCAGCAATTCAGTCGTTTTGCTGTTTCTTGCCATTTCTACTGCTCTGTACATATTCACTAGGTTCTGTACCTTGTCAGGTTTCCTCAAACATGTGTATCAGTTGATTTGCTAGGCAAATCTACTTTGGCAATACTTAAATAATCAGTAATAGTACTTTTGGGCAAATCTCCTTTGGCATTAGCTGCTTCAAATTTCTCCTTTGTCATTAACAGTAAAGTGGCTGCCTGCATGCATATAAGTTCTACCAAAATATCAAGAAGCACTTCTGCAAGGTAATTCACTGATTTCTTTCAATGTGACATTTTGTGGTGCCTGTAATTGTTGCCCAATTATTCATTACAATTATCAATCCATACATCTGTCACAGAAATGAAAACCAAAATGCTCAAGTATCAACCTAACAATTCATCAACAGATACAATCACATACAAATTTGGCCCAAATTTAGCTGGCATGCCAATTCATCTTCAAAACAATGTAGGCCGTGTGAAGCATGCCAATACATTCAATCCTTGAGCCACCGTGGAGGATGGCGATGGTGGGGACTGCAAGGGCGGCGGCGGGGGTTCGGCGGCGCCAGAGAGCTCCACCGCTTGTCCATCTCCTTCACCGCCACAGAGCTCAAAGACACGCCGCAGAGGATGTCGCGCCACCACCACGACGAAGCGCCGTGAAGGCCACCTACCGGGTTGGGCCGTCCGGCCGAAGGGTCAACAAAGACATGACCATACCGGGCCGTCCGGATCGAAGGTCTCTCGCCGCCGCGCTCCTCGTCGCCGGCGATCTGGCCGCGCGAGATGGCCACCGATGGGGCAACCGGGATCTCCTTGCCCAGAGAATTTCGCGCAGGGGGTGTTTGCCAAAATGGCCATGGGTCAATCGGTGGCGTGGGGCCTCTTCACAAAAAACGACGCCACCGTTGGATGGAGAAGTAGCGGCTTCGATTCGCTGTTTGCACGCTTGCACGATACTACTGCTTACACCGTAGTCGTAGCCGAAAAGTTATGGTATATAATAATCTGAAAAGTTAAGAACGCTCAAAAAAGGCTTGAAGAGGCCAAAAATATATTAAAAATAGTTTTGACATCTTTGAAAAAAAAAACTACTACAAGCCTTAAAAAAAGCTACAAAATGCTACAGCTTATATCTTGTACAAAAATGACATATTTCAAATTGTAGATTTTAATCTAATTTTAAGCTGGTGTCGCCATCGGAGACCTGCCGCGGTGCCGCCATCTCTCCGAAGAGAGAGGAAGAAAGGGGACGAAGAGAGGATTAGGGACAAAATAGTTCATTCCTATGCCCGGTAAATGCAAAAGGAATTGAAAAAAAATTAAAAATGCCAAAATGGCAAGGTCCTAACTTGTGAAGCGGTATTTTACGGAGCGGCAGATCAAAAGTGCCATTTTGGTGAAGGGTGCTCGAGAGAGTCGCATAAATGAATTTCCCAGCTCAAAAGGCTATCGCTCGCTCCTGCTTCTCTCTGACCTCGTTCTCGTTCTTTCATCCCGTCCCAGCAATCGCAATCTCCCGTTGAAAGCAAACAGAGAAGAACTCCACTACCAAGAACCCCCAATCATTTCTCGGCACATTTGGCCCACTCCACCACCCGAGAAATCCCAAGAAACGCCCCCTCAAACTCAAATCGCCCCCCAAATCGGCCCTACGCCGCACCAGATTACAGCTCATATAGTAGCCAAGAATTGGAGCAGACGGCGCGAAAAGGGGAAGCAATGGCGGAGGTGGCACTCTTCCGGGGCCCGACCGACCTCGCTTGTCCCACAAGCCGCGCCTCCTCTCTCCGCTATTTAGCCAATGCCGATGGCAACGTGCTCCAGAGAAGAAGCAGTTCGGAGAGCCCTACAGGAAGCCTAGGACTCCGACAACGGAGCGAGCAGGAGGCAGGAGGGTCAGAAGAGGGAGAGGAGGAGCGCTGGTCGTTCTTGGCGCTGCTGCTTGCGCTGCTGCGGAAGTCTTTGCACGGGTGCACGGCGGAGGGCGGTGACGGCGGCGGCTGCGGGATGGAGATAGGGTGGCCGACGGATGTGCGGCACGTGGCGCACGTCACGTTCGATCGGTTCCATGGATTCCTGGGGCTCCCCGTGGAGTTCGAGCCCGAGATGCCCCGCCGCGCTACCAGTGCGAGGTCTGTCACTCTGCCTCCTCATGTCCATCGATTTGTTTTAGGCTCAAGCTCCGCATATGTTGTTGTCCTTAATTCGAAGGTTTCTAAACATTCAGTTTCCAGTTCCAATTTGAATTTGAATGTGAATCTGTCCAAATGTGACATTTTTTTGCATAGATATGATGGTGTCTTCATATGAACTGTTGCAGAAAGTAGTAGTATCCGTGTAAGTATTTTTAAAACAATGGTTCTGTAAATAAAAAATTCTGATATTTAAGCAGGGTTTTTTAAATAATTCTGTAGTTTTCACTTTTCAGCATTTACATGGCACTATTTGCGTGATTTGGCTGTGCTTATAACCGGCGCAAAAAGATTGTATTTTTGGTTCGCATCGCAACCTCTTTGCTGCTTTGATCAGAAATTTGCTACAAAGACAAACATTTCTTTGTCTTTCAGGTCGAATTTAAATGCCATTTGAATTATGTATGTATTATCCTCCATTTGGTGTATGTCTTCATATTTGGTGGCCTGAGTTGGATTTGAACTGTGGTAGATAAGCTGTGTATGTCTTGATGATGGATAGGCTTTGGACCACCATTCTGTATAAAAATAGTCTGTGTAGTGTTTTCTCCACCTTCCATTAATAATTGGCCAATCATTTCTCTATATGTCCTGATATTTGATAGTGCCCCATGATTTTGCTGCAGCTGCTTACCTCTGAATATTCAGTTGAAATAATTATGCTATCAGATTTACACGATGTTGTAGAGGATGGAGTAGGGATAATAAAAACAAAGAGCACTTCTAGGGTACACCAGGGGGTAAGAGATCAGTGATCATTGGATCAAACATGTACGATCTAGATATATTCATCCTCTTACCCCTTAGTTTGGATGAGATATCACTAGACCATTGGATCAAGCAAAATTAATGGCCTACAATAGTTTGGGTGCACCTTTAATCCAAAAATGAAACTTTTGTTTTGGCACACATTTTTCTCTTCCATTTACAGCTAACCCTCACTATACCTATGCACTAATAAAGAGAAATTGACATTAGTTGCAATTAGAGAAAAAATAGAGTGTTATATTTGAATTATTTCAAAGCTTCTACAGTTTATTAAAAGTAGCCATTTTGTTCACTTGCTTCCTTAATTCCTTCTGTGTACAACGGTAGAATTTCACACCTGTGCCTTTAGTGTCCCCATCAACTCCAATCATGTTTTTGACTTGCAAGCAAGTCCACCAAAAAACCCTTCAATATTCATGTATTATAAAGTATGCATGGATATTTTAATTGAGTTCACAAAATAAGAAAACAATATTTATTGGACAAACACATGCTTTTTGTTTAATCTCAGTTCTAGTTGGATTAGGTCAGCTTACGAGCTTTGTTTGGTGGAAGTGGCAGTGCTTATGCTCGCTATGCACATATATTATGTACCATGTATTACTACCGAGACATTGCACCCGGTGCAAAATTTATTGGGTGATGCCTGTATTGTTGCATCATTTCTCTTTATTTTTCTCCCACATTCTTTTTTGTTTTCACAGCTGTACACATAAATTTGTTGATCTAATCTGGTAAGGAGGAAAATGACACTTTTATGAGCTTGTTTGGATTCAAATCCTAGGCGATTTAGTTCAAATTTGAGCTAAATCCCAAAGATTCCCCAAAAAATGCTCCTCATTCAAACACCCCACAGAGGAACACCAGATACTGGACAGAAATATTCTAGGAGTTTTGTTGATTGTCCTAGGAATATACTAGTGGCTTGATATATTAATTTTATGCTTGGCTTTACTATTCACTGATATTAGGAACTAGGAAGAGAGCAGAAAAAGTAAGGAAAGTACATAGGTATATTGTATATTATTTTCTATTAGGAGTTCCATGCCGTGGGTTATAACTACTAGGCAATCTAAAAAGAATAGACAAAAGAAATCTTCATCCATCGTACTTTATGCAAGGATGGGAGCCTAGTGCCTCCAAAAGAAGATAAAGTGGCACAAACACCTACACCCAATCTCCAAACTGAAGTATCACTGGTATACTATCAATAAAACTGCACTCAGTCAATAGTTGGGAAAATTTATGGAATGGTAAAGTTCCTGAAACAAATGAAAAATAATTTCCTGGGATAGTATACACGCTTCAGTCGGCAAATTACTATATTCAGAAGTCAGCACCTATATAAAAGTGCTAATTTTGTTCACATCTTTATATTGATGCCAATTTTATAGGCATGCAAAGATCTGTAGGGGTCCTCGTATAACTTTTAAGAATTCAGATGATGTTATTTTTTTGAAGTGATTTCAGAGGACGTTCTTGTGTACCATGTTGATTGTTAAAATATGGTTCTTTAAAAGATACCTTGACCTCACAAGGCAATCTCATTTTCATATGGTGATATCCTAGTTATGCCTGATGCATCTATTTGCTATTTTGCTCTGATAATGTCTATTACAATATAGATTATTAGTTCTTGTTCATGTCTACTTTAGCTGTTGGTATTCTTCAGCTGATTAGGACTTGAAATGCAGTGCAAGTGTCTTTGGAGTTTCAACAGAATCAATGCAGTGTTCCTATGATTCCAGAGGAAACAGTGTTCCGATGATTCTCTTGATGATGCAAAGACGTCTTTATGAACAAAGCGGTCTTCGGGTGTGTTTTTTAAGCATTGAAGTTGGTGATCATTTGCTTTTTTATCAGTGCCCTGCACTTTGTTCTGAATTCTGACCATTTAAATGGTGTATTGTTTGTACCTTGCAGGCAGAAGGTATTTTTCGTATAAATGCAGAGAATAGTCAGGAGGAATTTGTGAGAGACCAGTTAAATAGTGGAATAGTGCCGGATGGCATTGATGTCTACTGTTTGGCAGGTCTAATCAAAGTAAGCTTCTAACATATAGCTTATGTGATTCTATTACAACCACACCAGTATCCTGATCACATGTACATTACTCAAGAGAGTTATTAACAATTGTGCTTATCTTCAGTGATGGAATTTCGTGTGGACACCTTTCAGAGAAACCTGACTTCACTTTTTAGTGGAATTCAATCCTCTTTTTCTTGAACAGAGATACTCACAGTTTATTATTTTTCAATAAATACAAATTTCTGACAATGCTGTCATCATTCTTCTGTTGAAGAATCTTTTCTTGATTTACAAAGAAGTTATGGGTTTATGATATTGATTTGGTCAGCTTTACTTGGCAAGGCATAAACTTGATGACAAGCATATTCTCATTCCATCTATTTTCCATCTTTTTCAGGCCTGGTTTAGGGAACTGCCGAGCGGGGTGCTGGACCCAATCCCACCTGAACAGGTGATGCAATGCCAATCTGAAGAAGAGTGCATTCGGGTTGCCAAATGCCTTCCGCTAGCTGAAGCAGCCTTGCTTGACTGGGCTGTTAATTTGATGGCTGATGTTGTCCAAGAAGAACAGATAAACAAAATGAATGCTCGCAATATTGCTATGGTTTTTGCCCCAAATATGACTCAGGTAATCCGCTGTCCTGATAGTAGATTAGCAATATTTAGTTAGGTGGATTCTAACTATTGCGAAATGTAATGTAGATGGCAGATCCTTTGACTGCACTGATGTATGCAGTTCAAGTGATGAATTTTCTCAAGATGCTAATACAGAAGACCCTCAAAGATAGAGAAGAGTCCAATCTGGTGGATGCGACTTTGCCCAAAATGGACCCATCTGATGAAAATGGGCATCAGAATCCCAGCCTCCCTGTTCATTCTTACCCTGAGGAAGGATTGAGGCGTTCCTCTTTTGTCAGCAAGGAGCCCCTTGTAAACAGTCCAGCACACTGCCCTGAAAATAAGCCTACTGGGACTGACCCTGCTGAAGGAGATTTCCTAGCTTCCACTGATCAGATAAGTGAAGTCATGCCAAGCATGGAGAGCTCCACTAGTTGCTCCCAACCTGCTATTCCTGCTCTGGTTGATATTGTTGATGCTTCGCACGCTGCACCCTTGAACCCATTTCAAGGCCAAGGGAGCCGTAGCTTGAATAGTAAAAGGACTAGAAAGTGGAAGGGCCAGTCTCGAATGCACTCCGTTCCTCCAGTTGAGAAATCAAGAGGTGTGAGCATTGTGAGCCGGATAAACTCCAAGGTTGAGCGGGTCGAAGCGTGGAGATAGAAACCAGATGTCATTGTCATTGTTGTTGTGTAATAGATAGGTGACTGACCCAGTGTTTCCTGAAAATAGTTACGAGAGCTATGTGCTTGGCATGTTGAATTTTTAATTTGCTTATCATTTCTTGCTGGATCATGATCATGGTGTTTTGAAATTCATTCCACTAACTTATGTATCTTGCTTGTATGTATTGTCTGAGTGAATGAAACGTAAGGACATTGCTTCCTTTGTACATACATTTCTTGGGCGCCTGGATTCTGAGGTGTCTGGATGTTCACTGATGTTCTGTGCTGTCGTTCTTATTTCCGTTGTGTAGCTTATTGTGCTGCCTCTTTTTAGTTGTTGTAAAGGTCAATCTATTGCGATCTTTTTGAAAGAGACATCAATGGGAAGCAGAAAATGGGCTCATATTATCCTTTTCTGAATACTCTAAAGGAAGTGAAAGTAAACATGGTTAACCAGACAATGTATTTTTCCTATCCTGAACTGAACTCTCAACCATCGTATGCATGTCCTTTCGTTGCATCAGATAGCTTTATTCTACCTTCTCCCCTTCATTCTTTTTCTCTTGCTGAATCCGTCTGAAGATTTGATCTTCCAGCTTTCACGAAAGAAGTTATTCTACCTCCTCTCCATTCTTTTCTGTTCACTGAATCCACGGGAATATTTTCCAGTCTCCACAAAGAAGAACACTGTGTAAACAGGGAAACAAAATTGCAATTTCGTTCAGACAATCAGGTATCCTTCAGAGAGCGAATTCAGACAGTTTAGGGACAGACAGTTAATGCATCTTCCACCTTGCCTTCTGCTTGTTCAGCTCCGAATGGGTCGAGCTGCTCTTTCTAGCTGTGACAGTCGCATCCTTTATTCCCTGTCGGTCTTCAAAGCCCTTATTCCGTCTTCAAGAGCACTTCACAGCAGTGTGATTCTCACTGACAAGCACACCACCGGTCGGGGAAAGTCGTCGTGCCAATATCGACCGGTTCTCGCACCGCAAGAAATCGGAATTTGTGTGAGCAGATCGATCCGAATGCCACTGTAAGACCACCATCAAGATGAAAGGTCAACTCCTGCTGTTCTGAAGCAATTGGCGCCAAGTACAAATTTCATGGGCCCAGAGATTATCTCCTTGAGCAGCATTATTGCTCTGCAAATTAACATTCCTACCGTGTGCATCAATGTAATCCAGTACTAATCGAGATTCTGAATTCTCATGAACACCCAACACTTGTGCGGTGTGTTGTGGTGACAGTCATACGAAACTGATTGCATGCTTGTGTTTGCGCAGGCAAAATGACCAGCTGCTTGCTTCCTGTTCCTCTCAAGTTGCAGCACCAGCTCCACTTGTGAGAGAAATATTCCAATTCCACAGCCACAGAAAGCCCTGCATATTTCTCGGCCTCTCCTTTTCTCTCACTATATATCTCTCAGTCTCTCTTCCTCACAGGTCCGAATTATACAGAAATTACAGGAGCCAAGTTTGACAGTCACCTATAGACAGACAGACAGCTAGCTGTTCTGCAAATTATTCAGGCCTGAGCCTGACTGCCTTATCTGAACTGACCGCCTTCGCTGGTATGCACAGTGACACATCTCATTTTGAACACTTGGATTATGGTGTGTTCTTGCATCACTCCTGTGCTTTCTCTTAATTTTTAGATGATTAATTCCTATCATTCTCCTAATGGCATGCATGGTTTCTTAATGGTCACAGAAATTGGAACTTCTTCATTTTATTTTTCTTGTTTTGCAGCGCAAGCTTTTCTGAATTTTTGTACATATATCTTTCTCTGAAGAACACTTCTTGGGTGGTGCGCCGTGCGCATGGCGACGGACGGCGGGCTGAGGCGGCTGTTCGAGAAGCCGTTGCCGGAGAACCCGACGCTGCTGGAGGCGCTGTCGGCGTGGAACCACGTCCACCACAAGAAGCCCGTCGACCAGGCTTCCTTCACTGAGATCTTCGGCGAGCTCCACTTCCAAGAGAAGCCCGAAGTCGTTGCACGAGCCCTGCCGCCGCTGCCGCCGCCGCCTCCTCGCACAGTGTCATGGCTCGACGTCGCCGACGCCGAGAAGAGCAAGGACGACTCGTCGCTAGACGCGCTCCTCAAGCCGAAGCCCGCGAGCGCGGCGACCGTCAAGAGGAGTGCTAGCTTCTGCATGAAGAGCTCTAAGTCCCTGCTGCTCTGCACCGAGGGGCTCGGGTCGGAGAGCACCGTGGACGCCGACGACATGCTCAAGGATGGCGACGACGAGGCCGCCGTCCTCCACCACAAGGAGACGGATCACGCGGAGAGGAGCAGGGACGTGGACTTCGCCGCCGCCTCCGCCGCCGCCGCCGCGGCGGAGGCAGGCAAGGAGCAGCGGCCGCCGTTCCCGCCGCCGATACGGTCGATCGGGCGCGGCGGGAAGCCGTGCGTCTGCTTCCGGTCGTTCCGCGCGGAGGGGAGGTTCGTGCTGATGGAGGTGGTGATCCCTGGCAAGGAGCTGCTGCAGGCGTCGCGCGAGGGCGGCCGGCTCAGGCTGCAGTTCGCCAACGCCGCCGCGGCTGTCGGTGTCGTCGACGAGCAAATGGAATTCGGAGAAGACGACGACGATGCCAAGAACACATGCATAAACGAGATGTAAGGGTTGTTTCATGCATGTGTCAGTCATGTACTCTTAAGTCCTACCGTTCTTGAAAGAAGTGTAACTCCAAATTGGTAATTCAACATGTAAGTGCATGATCATGAGTTCATCCATCTTGGGCCACTGTAATTATAGACGCACGTTGAGGCTGAAACCTTTCTTCCATTATCTAACAAAATTATAGACGTGTGAGTTGTGGCGTCTACCTTGTAATCACAAGAAAGAAAATACCAATAGAGAAAATGTTGATGATTGCAAGTGTCTAAAAGTATTGATGATCCTTTTTGCTTTGAAGCAAAACTCTTCTTGTCTGAACTTCTTTGTTCGGTACGACTTATTTAAGCCAGTTCTAACTTTTGCACATTAGAAGTCGGTTCTATGAACCTAAGCGCCCTGATTTTTCGATGTGCTTTCTTAAGACCCCGAGGTCGATTTCTAAAGTTGCTGGATTTTTTGCCTGCTCTACGCTCTAGCTATCAGAATGCTAACACCGCATCTTCTTGAAGACTTGAAATGTTTGCTGTATTTCATGAACTTCTGGTTTCCAAGGATGAATCTACGAAAATATGTCGTCGTGATCTTTAAAGTTGTTATAAACTCAAAACACTGTATTTTAGTTTGTAATAGCATAATTATATGTTTATATACTAATAAGATAGCATGGGTTGACCTAAAAGACACCAGAGTCACTTGACCCAACACTAACTTTCACTACTAGAAAAACGGGATTTAGTCCCAGTTGAGAATAGGCTTTAGTCCCGGTTCTCGAATCGGGACAGACCATTCGGAACTAAAGGTCACGTACATTTAGTCCCGGTTCCTCTAACCGGTACTAAAACGTAAAAAATATCTAAAAAGTAAGGCGAACCCAAGACTCGAACTTAGGACCTCATGCCACCACGTGACTCCCCATTCACTCTTCTAACCAACCCACCCACCCACGCGTATTTAATAGACTAGGATATGCATTCCTTTTGAAGTATGCTGGAATAAGCCTTTAGTACCGGTTCGTAATACGAACCGGGACTAATATGTGTCTGTGCCAGCTAGCATGTATCCGCTTGCCAAAGCCACATTTAGTACCGGTTCGTGTTACGAACCGGGACTAATGTGAGCGAAAAATCGTGCTTTTAGCCCTATAGCCACGAATAGGGGTGGAACCGAGCCGAGCTTGAGCGAGCCGGGCATGTTCGGGCTCGGGCTCGTTTTGCGAGCGAGCTGGCTCGGCTCGGCTCGCTCGGATGGCCGAGCTGGAAAACCTGTTCGGCTCGGCTCGCAAAAGCTCGCGAGCAGCTCGCGAGCGCTCGTGGCTCGTTGGCTAGAAGACCAAAGGGAGGGGGCGGTGCTGGCTGGAGGTGGAGAGGGAGGAGGCAGGGGCCAGGGGGCCGCATCATTGCCATGCCGTCGCCGCGTGGGAGCCGCGCCGTCACTGCATGAGGTCGCCACGCCGTCGCCGCATGAGAGAGAGGTGAGGTGAGGGACCGAGGGGACGGGGGATTGGGGGCCGCGCCGCGTGAGAGAGAGGCGAGGTGGGGAACTGAGGGGACGGAGGAATGAGAGATTGAGGGCTTGGGTCGGGATATTGCTATTTACCTCTCTGTGTAATATGTGAACGAGCCACGAGCGAGCTAAGCCCGGCTCGGCTCGTGCTCATTTTTTGAACGAGCTAAAAAACGTGTTCGGCTCGTGCTCGTTTGTAAACGAGCCGAGCCCGAGCCCAAGCCCGAGCTTTTTCCGAGCCGAGCTCGAGCTGCTCGCGAGCCACGAGCTAAAGTTCCAGCCCTAGCCACAAACCGGGACTATTGCCACATCGGTCCTGGTTCGTGGCCAACCGAAACTGACGTGCCGGTATGGAAGGCTATTTTTCTAGTAGTATTTGTGACCCACCTCTACTTGATACTCCTTACCTCATGGGTACGAGATGATCAATATATCATTGGATTAAATATGTAAGATCAAGATGTATATTAAATAAGACTCGTCGGCCAATGGATTGAGTAAAATAAATAATAAAAAATAAGTTAGATAGATCTTTGAAAATCCCTAATTTTATGGTTTGTGTAACTATATCATACACAGCGGTTTTCCTCTTTCTGCTGCATCTTCACGCACATGTCTGTGTGGGTATAATTCCAGCACCATTGAGTTCAGAATCTTGCTCCTCGCAATACAAAACAAGAAAAGGAAGGGGGAAAAAAATCCGAATCTTACAAGCTAGGTTGGTGCCATTCCGCTGAAATTGAAGCAGCATGGCCACTTGACCAGGGAATCCCTTGGGCGTCAAAATATCTACTCCACCTCGATACAATGAAACTTTGTAAGATGTTTTTTTGTGCCCTTTACTGGTCCACTCTACGTCACATTACGTGTGGGTTCAACGCTTCAACCCCACGGCTAGACCTGGCCAAATGGATCGGACCAAGCCGGTCATACCGGACAGTATATGGTACTGTCCTTAGGCCCGGATCGACGAGGCAGTGTCCAACCGGCAGAGCTGGACAGCCTGCACGAGCATGACCATCGGTTCGTGCCGAGGTTGTGGCCACCGGCCAGTCCGACACGGTGCCTTGTTTAGTCACGATGCCCCCATCCCTGCCACCCCTCGCCCACTCGGCCTTCTTCCCAGCCCACCTCTCTACCCCTGTGGCACCATCCCTAAAACCCTCGACGCTCTTCAACCATCGTTCAACACTTATCTCTTCGGCACTCTAATGACCCCTCCACCACCAGCTCCGTCTCCCTAGGCTCCCTCATCTCCTCCGTCAGTGTCGGCTCCCTCAACGACATTGCCATCCATGCCATGCCTTCCATGACTCCATCGTCTCATCCACTGACGTCATCTCCCCAAGATTTGTGGTACGTCTCCATGACGTGCCATCTCTTCCTCGACACCCCTCATCTCCCCACCTCCCGTGCCCCTAAATCCTCCTCGTTCACACCAGCTCCGTTCATACGCGTCCTTCTTGCCCGAACGATACATACGCTGGCTCGGCCCGGCCTAGCCCAAAGTTTTCCGTGCTAGGTCCATGGGCTGGCCTACCACAAATAGTGATCGCGCCAAAATCATGGCATGGCATGCATGATCAGGTCGTGCCCATGCCGTGCCTGGTCCGTCTGGACAGGTCTACCGTGGCTTCAGCAAAGGCTCGACTCCATATATGCATGGCAGCCTCTTCCATTCAATTCAGACAACTTAGGCCTCGGACGAGAAAGGATGACAAGAGAAAGCACCTAGCTAGCTTTAGGAAGCTCTTTTAGCGGATGTAGTCATGCTCTGGTTCTGGGGATTCCATCTAGTCCATCGGCGCGATTCTTCGTCTCTACCATACGCTCGAGACTCGAGAGTTGCCACTCTTGATCGAACGCAAGCCGTACACCTTTTTGAGAGAAAAAGATAGAGAGATTGGCTAGTGTAACTACACTCGAATGAACACAAGACATACTCTTTTTTGGCTTTTTGAAATTATCTCTAGCCCAAAATTTTACTACAATTTCAGCTGTTTTAAGCCTCTGTACGGCTAGCTAGAAAACCATGTTGTCATGATGTTGCGCAAGACATGTAGCTCAATATTTATACCCTGTTCGTGTTCGGAGCATAGGAATTGAATTGTCTGCCAAAGAATCTTTCTGCCTACCAATTATATAATTAAAAGAGGAGCCAACAGAGCCACCACATTAATCAAATAAATTCCCAACTAAATCAGATAAAAAAGAAAAGATCTACATCATCGATTACAGTGGATCAGATTATAACGACTTAGATTAAAAGAAAAAGCCCATAACAACTACAATAAAACTTTAAATAATAGAAATATGTAATAAAAAATAAAAGGAAAAAGAGTCCATGTCAACTATAAACTAGAAAATGGCTTAGATTAAAAGAAAGAATCCATATTTAGAATAAAAAATAATATAAAACCAAATCCTACCATAAGCAGCACGATCCATCCCAATTTGACCGGCTCGAATCCGACCGTGTTTCGTAGTGTAAAAGCTTATGGTTTTAGGAGGATCGGTACGTGAAATCAGGGAAGAGGAGGAGATTTCTTATTTTTAACAGGAGTAGCAAGATATTTCACTGATGATGGCTGACTGCAAAAGGTTATGGTTTTAGGAGAACCAGTGCGTGAAATTGGGGAAGAGGAGGAGATTTCTTATTTTTTTATCAGAAGGAGCAAGATATTTCGAGGATGATAACTAGCAGTGCAAGTCAAGATATTTCCACAACTTGATTGAGAATCTATTGCGTCATCACTGCGGTCACAGAGACGATCGACGACGCCATGTGCTACAGCTAAGGCGCTGCTAGGCTGAGGCCTGAGGCTCTTCGGCATGCTTCTCCATGCAATTGCAGCAGGTGCTGAACTGCCAATTCGTCGTCCACCTTGCAGATATAGAAGAGCTATAACACTGATTATCTAGGCCTACAGGTTCGCCTTTGCTTGGCCTCACTTTTG